>JAFIRS010000065.1:0-692500 GCA_018342105.1 Gonioctena quinquepunctata | reverse complement strand
ACGCTTCTCGTTGGGAGAATGGGGAAATATAAATCATTTATATAGATTAAAAACAGAAGGGGGCCCAGAACCGAGCCTTGGGGAACACCGTGATTTACTGTCTTACTATTTGATAGAACACCAATTAGTTTGACACATTGAGATCGTTCACTGAGGTAAGATTCGAAAAAATTGAGAGCTAAGCCCCTGATGCCATAGCAGTGTAGTTTTACCAATAGTATATCATGTGAGACACAGTCGAAGGCCTTGGAAAGATCACACAACTCAAGTTGTGAGTGTTTACCTTCCCCAATACCCTCAACAATGCCCGACACTACTTGGAGAAGAGCTTTTGTTGTGGACATCTTTTTTCTAAAACCATATTGACCTGGACAAAACAGAGAGTGCATTTCCATGAAGTTATAGAGTTGTTTTTTGACGATGATTTCAATGATCTCGCCAATTATTGGAACAATATATATTGGACCAAAGTTATTTACATCATCAGTGCTTCCTTTTCTCAATACAGGTATAACAACAGAAAATTTCAGGGCATTAGGGAAAATTACTGCACAGAAACCGTCATTAATAAGGGAAGATAAAGGTTCAGCAATAATATCCGCAAGTGATTTGATAATTTTGCTATTCAATTCTGAAGTATCACAAGCGTTAGAATTTTTTAGGCCAAGAATAACATCATAAATATCACCTGGAGTAACAGGGTTTAGCACGAACGAGTTCTGCGGAGCGGATCGTAGAAATCCTCACCAATATATGAGCGTTAGAAGATTTATCTGTGATACGCCACGGATTTTATAGAGTTCTTCGGAAATAATCCAATTATGAAAATAGTAATATATCTATATTGTTTAAAAATAACAAATAATGCACATGGTATAATTCAAAACCAAAATTAATAGAATGTCAGAATGAAGATAAACCTGATAGTAATACAAATATAGTACGCCTAATAGAATAACTGTTATTCAGTAACTTGGCTATTGCTTTTATTATTTCTTTTAGTTGATCCAAAGTTTGAACCCACTATGATAATCAAATAGTTGAATGATTTTTATTACAATACAAATATCTGGCCAACTAACAATGCATGAGAAAACAACACATCATTTCATTGTTAAATGATTTTTATTTTGGATTGCCAATTTTTACGCGTTCTATGATTCAAAATATAATTATTTAGCATTTTTCAAAGATAGTTTCTATTTGCGGAGTTTACTGAGACACTATTGCTTTTGTAGTATAGGACCTTTATTGCAATTTACAGTTTCACCATTTTCCGACACATTTTTGATGACTGGCTATTTTAATAATAATTTTACCAATTCAATACTCGTGACTTTAACTGAACTTGATATACTTCTGAACTGAACATTGTTACTTGAGGAGTTTAGAGCACTTCCAATATCAACTCGTGAACGTCTGCACACTTCTGATCGACCATGGTTATGTGCGGCTCATACTTCAAAAAGCACGCGTAGTAATAACAATAATTTATGGGTTGGTCTACCGCTTTTATGTTTCCCCTCGCATTCCAGCGTGTTACAAATATCCCGCCGTATGAGGGAATCATCGTATATGAATTAATCACCCGTCGTCTATTATTACTGTTAGTTTGAAATTTACGAACTATTAGTTATCAGCGTACAAGGAGAAATAATTTGCTACCCTCAAAAAATAATAACAAGTGCCACACAATGCAACAACAAAAAAGTACATTTTTCATCTTATAATACTGTAAATTGAACAGAGGAGAATTATCCAACACTTCACATGATCTTACGGGAAATTTTGGTGTTCCTTTTATTCATCAATCTGTCCAAATTCATTTTGAAAAAGAAATATTTAAAAGAGTTTCTGTGGGGTAGCATCAATTCAAGTTATTTGCTGAGAATTATACAAAACATGTGAGTTATTTCCTGAGACACGTCTGAATGGAATGAAATCTCAATATCTTGAACAGAGAAAATGAATGAAATTCAACTCAAGTAAAGCGGGATCGTCCAAATTATTTGTTGATACGGCTCCGTCGCTTGATGTTACCTATCTATTTTTTGCCCCATGAACACGAATTCGAAGTCAAAACGCATCGTTCTCAAATACTTTCGGAGGTTCAAAGATCAAGAAAAGCCCCTTTTCCGCCTCTTTCAGCAGTAAGAAACGTTTGTTAGGCCTTTTCTACTATCTACATACATTTTGAAAAAGCACCGATTTTGAATTCATGTTCATGGGACATACATTCATAAGTACCAACTCGGTGGAGCCGTATCATCAGAAAATTAGCCATACAAAAGTACGCACTAGAATTATTCATAATTGGAATGATTTCGGAACACTTCTTGGAAATTCCATATAACACTGACATAAGTACTTGGAATAGCTTGTTTTTCTAAAATATGTTACATCGATCGATCACCCTCAGAATATTTCACAACAAATTGACATAACATTCAAGGCGCAAAAGCAGAATCAAAGAACGGATGAGAGACACAAATCAAAAAAACACCCTTTGTGGTCTGTAATTGCAGTTTACTGAATTATGAAAAGGAACGACGTCGGCGCCATCTGAAACTCTAGATAACTTCCTTCATAAAGTTAGCTGGTGTCCCCCAGTTTGTCCCAGTATTTTACAGGTATAAGTGAATACACCATGGTTTTTAGACATTTTAGTCTGTACACGGTTGACAAGATACAGTCAAACTCGGTTATAACGTACTACCGAGATAAGATTGTTCAATCAAGTGCCTATAATTTGCGAAATTTTACGACCGCAGTCGACTGGTGGGATTCCCCTTTTTCTCTGTTAGGGATGTGTTAGATACATGGCGTAGTGTTAGTACGCGTTTAACTGCGTTGTACCAATATCCCTACTACGAAAGCATGCAGAAAGGCTATGACATTGTCGGTTAAGCTGGAAATAATTGGAAAATTTGACAATGCACAAATTTGTCGAGATTATGGTCTAAAAAAATTAAGTGTCGTCAATTTATGCGATAAAAAAAACCAGGATGCATGCACTGCATATTTTCTTCATAGCACACCCTTTATAACGAACAATTTCTAGTCATTAGCATTCGTTATAGCCGAGTTTGACTGTACTTAATTAGTGTATTGAAAATGTAACGAAAACGAAATAGTAATTGAAACCGAAATAAACCAACTAACGACCAAATTAACCAATTACTAATATACCAAGCTATACGCTGTTTCACAATATAGCGACTGGTTGTAGCCATATTGAATTTTGTCACAATATGGTGTATGGTTGTGGCCATATTGAATTTTGATTATTACCCTCATGTCTTTTTTCACAATATGGACTCTGGTTATCGCCATATTGAATTTGGATTATAACGGTCATATCTTTATTCACAATATGGCGTCTGGGTATCGCCACATTGAATTTCGATAACTGTCATGTCTTTAGTAATACTCGCAAGATTCAGACAGTTCGATTAACGTAAGAATCATCAAAATCGGCACGCAGGAAATGATATACTAGCTAAAACTCGCAATCCTTTCACTCCGAAATCGTAGAAAACGCTGAAAATCGTTCAGTGCCGTTGATTTTCATTTCAAGGGGAAACTCTTCCACCAAATACGTCATTATCGTGATATCAACCTCCTCACCCCCAGCAACCCTACTTCAGAATCATCAATAGGACTACCATACTTGTGATATATCATTTTGAAAGGAATTCAATTGCAAACACATCGGTGTAATACAATCGGGAATCGATCGAGTGTTCTGGAAGTTTCAATGAAAAATAAGTACAAATCAAGATATGTTTTTTTCTCATTATCTGAAATCATACAAACGATTTTCTCAGTATTCCGATATTATTGAAGAATACTTGCTGACAGTAACAATTTCCAGACTATTTGTTGGTTCCTAAATCACTGTTGGAACGTTACTAAATAATAAATAAATAAATAAACACTATTAGAAAACACTCAAAGTATTATGAAAACGCGGAGTTAAGGGAAAGTAAAGATCGACTAGATCTATTATTAGTACTCAGCCGGGCAGATGAACGCCATAGGAAAACTACAATCGAGCAAAACGCAATTATAATGAAATGTTGGTAGAATCACGGAAATTACAGTATGGAAAGCGCATTGACAATAGCAATAATAAATCAAAATGTCTGTGGCAGATTGTGGAAGAAATCAAAGGAACAAACATAACCACAAATGAATTGAAAATATCAGGTGACCCATATATATTAAGCAACAATTTCAACTATTACTTCCGTAACGCAGCCTCCAACCTATTGAAAGATCTACCAAATATTGAATTTACAAATAATATACCATTAAGTAGGAACTCATTTTTCTTAATACCGATTACTATTGATGAAGTAATAAAATTGTGTTCGAAACTAAAGAATAAAACTAGCACTGGATATGATGAAATATCAAATAGTATAATAAAACTATGTGCTGGTGAATTGGCAATACCACTATGCCACATAATCAAAAACTCCTTTTCATCCGGTTTATTCCCAGACAACTTGAAAATAGCAATAGTCAAGCCCCTGTTCAAAAAAGATGACCCAACACTCATGCAAAATCATAGACCAGTAAGTCTACTACCATCTCTCTCCAAAGTTTTTGAACTAGCAATGTGTTCAAGGCTTCTAAGCTATTTCTATACTGAAAAATTGTTGAGCCACGCGCAACATGGCTACTGGAAAGGGAAGTCAATCGAGACAGCCATATATGAATTCATAGAAAAAATTATTACTGCATACGAGAATAAAAATATATCAATGGGTATCTTTCTAGACCTGTCAAAAGCTTTTGACAGTCTAGATCATGAAATTCTGTTGAAAAAGCTGGAGAGATATGGTATCAGAGGTACCGCTCATGAATGGATAAAGTCTTACCTGACACAACGTAAACAAAAAGTAGTTATAAATAGCCAGGGAATTAAATATTACTCAGAGGAAATTACGACAGTGGTAGGTATCCCTCAAGGTAGTGTTATGGGCCCTTTGTTATTCATATTTTACATAAATGAGTAAGCCTTAAATATTGTGAATAATGAAAATATCAACTTAGTGAATTTTGCAGACGACACAAACATTTTAACGGTGGGTTGGTCATTAAATAATCTTTTAGAAATCTCAAATGAAACACTAGAAAAAGCACAGAAATGGTTTACCATGAACAAACTCATACTTAACGAAGATAAAACAAATTATATTTGCTTTAGGACTAAAATGAAAAATAATAACATACCTGAGATGCTTCAAGTACAAACGCAGATAATAACACTGGCGGAACACACAAAATTTCTTGGCGTACACATTGACCAAAACTTAGATTTCGAAAAACATATTAGTGAATCCAGCACCAAATTGTCATCTATCTGTTATGCATTTAGAGTAACATCGACATATTTGGATGAGGGTGCAAAGCGAACCATTTACTTTGCCAACTTCCACTCGGTGATGCGTTTTGGCATCATCTTCTGGGGAGGAAGTAGCTGAACAGAAAGTATTTTTAAAATACAAAAAAAAGCCATCAGGATTTTGCTACGTCTAAATTACAAAGAATCCTGTAGAGGTAAATTCAAAAAATTTAATATAATGACCATGGCCGGGACCTATATATATGAGTGCTTAATGTTTCTGTTTAAAAATCGCAATAAATTTGAGTCGCACAAAATAAAACATAGACTAAACACAATAAACCATAACACCGACTATAATATCCCAATCCACAGACTGCCAATAACAGAAAAGTCTCCAGAGTATGCGTGTATTAGGTTTTTTAATAAATTACCAGAAACAGTCAAACAAGAAGTGAACATAAAAGTCTTCAAGAGGCTTATAATCAATATCATAGTGAATCTAGAACCATACTCTACTAAAGAATATTTGGGAGAATAGATATTTTTACGAATGGATCCTGCATTGAAAACAAGACAACTTTATTCATTTTAAACTTTATTCATTTTGAACTTAATATTTATTCATTTTAATATTTTAACTGATACAAATACTTGTCTTCAAGTCTCAAGATTGATTCAATCAACTTCATATGACACTATTTTCTTCAATTCTGGTTACTGTGATAATGTATGTTATTTTTGTTTTAAATGTAATGTCACTGTGATTGTTATTCTTGAAAATAAAGCCCTGTTCTATTCTATTCTATTCTATTCTACTGTATTCAAAAATAGTGTGCTTCCAGAAATACTAGTTTGGAAGCTGAGGCAGACCTTTTGAATGAAATTACTTTTTTCCCCTGTGTTCCTGAACGCATCTCTTTGGTTAAGCCTTGGTATATTGATACATACGATTTACGTAATTCAATCGTGTAAAAAACCTCGAAAATGGTTTATATTATACAAGAAATGGACGATGTGCTACGGCTAGAATTTTCAATTAAATTCATCCAGGAAAAAACGTATCAGAACGTAGGTGATACAAGTGATGCATAAGTTCATGGATCAGTGCAAAATAAATAACATGAACGAGCAAAGTCTATGATAAATGAAAGAGTCGCTATTGAATTTACAGGACATGAAGTGATCGACAGCATTCAATCTTTTCCAGAAGCAGCATATATCGAATTCTGAAAGGAGCATTCCCATAAAATGCGGAATGAACAATGAAGATGATCCAGACAGACGCACAGAGTTTTGTGAAATCATGAGCCAGTTATTGATTGGTGATGATTATCACTTCTAACTGTACATTCCTGGCGAATCTTCCTTTTATTTGAATGGACATGTGAACAGGCACAACTGCAGAAACTGGAGTGATGAGTTATTTAATACATCTATTTATTATGGTTAAACTCGTATTCGGTATTAATTTCTGAAGCCCTTATTACGTAGTCGTGTTATTCTGAAGAACCACCTTGATTATAAGATGATTTGGAACTAACCTTGCTAACACTGACTTTCACTATCTGAAACTGACTGATAACTTGATCGCACTGATTCTATATTACTTTTAAAGACTCCTAACTTTCAGATACAATGTAAACAGATGACTTGTCTGATTACCAATAATTAATCTCAACACACTCTTGGAACTAATGATTTTTTTCCGAACTTCGCATTTATATATCGCATTAAAAATGGACGGGGGTCTGGTTTCAGAAAGTTTCAGTACTTGTTGCACGACAACGTCCGCTTTTGGACTCATTCGGATGAGACATTTTGAACCACTCCACATAGTTTCCACCTCACCGAAAAATCACCTGGATGGAAAAAAACAACCGACGAAGAGGTGAAACAGGGCCTGAACTGGAAGAAGATGACGGGAGAACTCTTTGAGGAGGGCATGAAAAAGCTTGTGGTTGCCTGGAACGGAAAGGCGAATACGTGTAGAAATAACTGACATATTCATCAACAAAACCCTGTAATTCTTCAAAAAAAAAATCAAGTACTCTTACTTTCTGGACGAGCCTCGTATGAAGAGATATATTCCTCAAGAAGCGCCTGGTTTTGATGTAATTTCTGATTTCACTATTAGAAAATTTCCGGGCAATCACAATTGAATAGTGTTACGAATACACTTGGCCATTGCTTGTATTCACACGCAACCGAAAGGATATTGGAATTTCCGATGTAAACAAACCCCGAGCAGGTAGCTTTGTCAAAGTACACCTTTCTGGTAAATTCTAGCGTGTGGCGGAAGGCTATATAAGTACATCGAACGCAAGCGACAGATAGTTATTTGTTTGATGATTTGGAGTATAGTTAGTGAGTAAGTTGCCGTCGGGCAGTTATCTCGTGGGTTTGATTCATTCGTGTATAGTACAGTTACGGAGATATATTGATTCAGATACAGTGTCGTGCGCAATATTTACTTATGGTTGTCAGTTATTTATAAGTGTTCAATTCCAAATCATCCTATTAGTGATATATCAGTACTTTGTGATCTTGTTATCATTATTTTGTTAATAATAAAATATGTTAGTTTGTAGTATGTTTGTAGTATGTTAGAAAGACATGAGAATCGACATGATTTCCATACTCGGAGAATGTCTTCAAAAGTGTTTTATGGTATCACGCATTTACGCTGAAAGATTTCCCAACAGCAATCATCCAAATAACGCAGCATTCGAAATATTGTTGACGCTATTCAGACGAACTGGAAGGGTTCAGTATGAAAAACCCATTTAAAAAAACCTGTGACAGCAAACGAAGAAATCGAATTTGGGGTGATTGCCTCTATAATCTGAAATCCTCATACAGGCTGTGTCATCGGCGAAACTCAAAATTATTCTTTTGGTTTCAATTTCGAGAAGCCCGTTTATATATATATATATATATATATTTTGGTATTCTTTGAAAGCCAAATTTTTATGATATAAATAGATATTTCTGACCCTGTAATAATAATTGTCAGCGAACGTCACTGTTCTCTCGTCACGCTACCAACAATTATTATTTTCTTCGCCACAGCTAACAACAGTCGGTACGCCCTTGTCTCATATAGTCGGTTCAAAAGGAATTTGGCCACTGGTGGCTAACTTCAGTTTACTGAATGATTTTAGTTATGTTAGATGATCATTGTGAGAAAATAAACAAACCAAATATCAAAAACAATTATCTCCTTTATTCAGGAAGACTTAAAAATACCTGCTAGAGTGAATCAAACAATTATTCACGGATACTCATAAAATGCATATCATGGATAGATAAACAGAACCTCACTTTCTCTGTAAGAGTAATTTTCTGTTATTGTTCATAAGAAGGTGACATAGAGTTCATCGATTGTGAAAAATGTTATTTGTGAAATAGTTCAGGACCGGGAAAGCACTATTGAAGGTTTTATACCTGGTTGGAACTGTTGGTGTTCACAACTATACCATAAAAGGAAGTCTCCTCTCTCCAGCCTTCGTTAGGACTGCAAAAACCATGTGGCAGGAACGTATCGATGCGGGACTCAGCTTTTGGAATCGTGGATATCATTAAGGTAATCTTGTTTTGTTAAGCAAATGATGGAATTATTCCATTTTTCTTTTAGTGAAATTTTGTGCGTGCTTCCGCTTTGGAAAATATTTTCGATCTCTCCCGAAGCTTTTTTTCCGTTGCTTCGCAACATCTTGCCCTTGTTGTTGTTCCATTTGAAATTTCGAATTCGCGCACCAAATTGTCACTTTGCACTGTTTATATTAATGTTGCACAATTTATACACACAATTAAATTCCCATTCTTATCATTAATTACAAGTTTGAATAATAATTGCTTATGATACCTTCTCTTTGCCATTCTCTCACAATTTCCAACTTTTCATTTGATCATCTCTTCTCTGATTGGCTATCTTTCATAAAGACGTTTCTTTTCTATTGGCTAACTTTTAGTTTGCTACAATTTCATGTACAGAGTGTTTCAAGTTTATGAATGTGTTGATTACTTTTTATTGATGATAATTTTGTAAATCTTGACTTTTAATTGTCTTTTGAGCAATTATGAGTTATGATAATTTTGATAGTGTATATAATTGACTGTTTTATAGTACTTTGACATTTTTATCTATCCATATCATACCTAGGCTCATAAAATACATTGAATTTTAAAAGCTATTTACAACAAACTTTCGAAATTGATAATTATTTATTATTTATTCTTTTTGTGGCTTTTTTGTCTTTTAAAATCTACAACTGGCATGACATAACATAACAATATATATACCTATATATATATAAATATTGTGAATAATAGTGGTCCCAGTACTGTTCCCTGTGGGACTCAGTATGAAACAGTTCTATACTCACTGATTACTCCATCAATACTTACCCTTTGTTCTCAGATAAATGAATTCCTGGAAAATTATATACATGTACAGTGCTTCTCAAAAGTCCCCTCCCCTCTCTTATTTTCAGAACGATTAGACATAAACAAGTGAAATTTGGAAACTGAATATTAAAGGTTGTAAACTTCCCTACTAGTGATGCGAGGTGACAAAATCGTCAAAGATGACGTCACAAGGCCATTGTGACCAATAATTTTAAATGGAACCCTACGGCAAGCGACACCTCTTTCAAAAGGTATCGAAAAAACCTATTGAATGATACTAATTTTGTTTGTGTTTATGGCAGTTTCAATGACTCATTAGTAAACATTAAAATTTAAATTCCATTCAGTATGATATTAATTACAGATTTAAGAATCAATATCTACTCAAAGGAATTGCTCGAAGTGACCTTCATTCACTTCCTGACAGTGAAATATCCTATTTTTGAACTCTTCTCGTACTTTAGCGGATGGGTCTGCGGAAACAGCCCCACATTCTGCAACAATACGTTGTTTTAAAACGTCAATATTGCCAGGTTCAGTGGCGTAAACCTTCGATTCAAGGTACCCCCACAGAAGAAAATCCAAAGGTGTGAGGTCCGGTGATCGAGCTGGCCATTCCGTTGAACCTCGTCGTCCAATCCATCTACCACGATACGCCTCATCCAAATACCGTCTTACTGCACCGTTATAGTGTGGAGGAGCACCATCCTGTTGGAATGTTATTTCCAAATTGCCGAATTCATCTGGAGTATCTTCCAAAATTTCAAGGATTAACGGTTCTATTGCGTTTTGCAACAGCTCCAGATAAACATCACCAGTTAAATTAGTATTTGAAAAAGAGGCCCACCGATGTGGTTTCCCAGGATACCTGCCCAAATTTTCACCTTCTGGGGAAATTGGGTATGTGTTTCACGAAACAGATGAGGATTTGCGTCACTCCAATACCTCACATTCTGTGTCTTTACATTTCCATTTAGATAGAGAGTACTTTCGTCACTAAAACAAATAGTTTTGACATAATCTGGCTGTTGGTTAATTTTAGTTTCCATATTTTCACAAAATTCTAGTCTTTGGTCTGGGTCGTCGTCTGAGAGTTGATGAACCATTTTCAATTTCTATGGAGGAAATTTGTTTTTTTTCAACACCTTGTTGTTGTTGAAGAAGTAGGATTAACTATTACTTCTGCCAGTATATCAATTTTTTTCTCATCAGAAATTTGTGGTCTGCCAGATCGTTTTGCATCATTAATACTACCCGTTGTTTCAAACTTACGAAGAAACTCCCTCAAATAAGTTCTCGAAACGGGGCGATCGGGAAACCTCTCATTAAAAATGCGTTCTGCTGCATGAATATTTTGTCCAGTTTCACCAAGAATTAGGATCGCTGCTACTTTATCACCTAAAATACGTACCATTTTGCTTCTTGAAGCACTTAAACGTTCGGCTCACAACAGTTTAACAAATTATTAAAATGTACAAAAATATTAAAAGTACCGAAAGCTGCTAAAACAGTTAAACGTTCGATCAACAATACACAAATTATTAAATGTACAAAAACTTGGACAATTACAAAAACGTCGAATTAGGGAGACTAACAAAAACGTCAGCTTATTTGACAACTATGCAGAGGCGGAGCTTGAATTTGGAATTTCAGTATTGACTGATTTAATTCATCACAGCTTTGCGTTTTTCAAAAGAGAGTTGCCAAAACTGCCATAAACACAAACAAAATTAGTATCATTGAAAAGGTTTTTTCGATACCTTTTAAAAGAGGTGTCGCTTGCCGCAGGGTTCCATTCAAAATTATTGGTCACAATGGCCTTGTGACGTCATCTTTGACGATTTCGTCATCTATCCTCACTAGTAGGGAAGTTAACAACCTTTTATATTCAGTTTCCAAATTTCACTTGTTCATGTATAATCGTTCCAAAAATAAGAGGGGTGGAAGGGACTTTTGAGAAGCACTATATATATATATATATATATATATATATATATATATATATATATATATATATATATATATTTCCTTCCAGTCCGCAGAAAAATAGTAGTTTCTGGTGACAACCAGTATCAAATTATGTGGAAAGATCGACGGAAATGCATAAGGTGATTTTTTTTTATCAAGGGCATCGTAAATTTATGATGTTAAAGCATATATCGCATCTTCAGCTGATCTTCCCTGAACCCATTCGAGATAACATTACGTTATTCAAAAAAATTCCATATTCTTTTTTAAGTATTTTTTCTATAATTTTTGCTACATTCAAATTTAGAGATAGTGGTGTGTAATTCAAGATTTCTGTTTTATCGTCGTTTTCGTATCGTGGCTCAATTAGTCTTGTTTTTAGGAGTTTTCGGAAAACACCCTGTATTCATACAATAATTTATCAAAAATGCTAATGAGTTTTGATTTCATTAGCGATTTACTTGAGAGTTTCAGCGAGGATATAATCATCTCCTGGAGATTTATCTATTTTCAGCTGCATTATAGTTTGTTCGACTCCTTTTACTCAGTTGGAAATAGATACATGGTGTTTTCAATATTTTTTCGTTGTTTTGGAACTCCTCTATCAAGGAATTTCGGCTCATCTTGGGCTGTTCAATGCGATCAAATCATTCCAAATTGTTGCGGCGGGAAAATAAGTCTCAATGAGCATTGATAGACTTCTCATGAACGTTGTTGTATAAGTGTTATCATTTTTCTTCGACATATCTTCTTGATTCACTGTCACTTTCTTGTATAGTATCTGATAGATTTTGTGGTATATGGGGTTACTGATATCCTGTTCACTGAAATTCTTCCACGATTGCCAATACCAACTAACCTTACTGTATATATCATACTTGAGATACAAATGAACCCCTTCTCACTCAATCCAGAGTTGAAAATGACCGTAATAATTTATTTTAATTTTAACCAGCAAAGCAAACATTTGCGAACTATCCCACAATAAACGTCATACATAAACACGAGTTCGCCACTTAGTTCATTTCCATAGAACCATAAAGCATAGGTAATCCTGGTAACCGCAAAGCCACCTCGCGAATTTCTGCTTGGAGATTAAATCTCTATATCATTCGCAATGTCGAATGAGAGCTTATATATTCGAAATTGATATCGTAGGTTTGAGAGTATGAATTTTTCAATTATTGATGTTTATCGGGAGGAAGATCCTATTAAGAATTGAGTTGAGTTTCTCTCCAATGGAATGATCAGAATGTGATCGACGGAGTTCATATGAAACGAGCTCAGTTGATGGGCGTATTCAATGTGATAATGGGATCATCGACGAAGCTCTAGTTTTTCTGTGGAATTGAAAGGAAATGAGATGACTGAAGGAGGAAGTTATTAGGAAGCTATGTTTCAGTGTGAACCTACATCTACACTGAGGAAAACGTTTTCAGTATTGATTCCCCAAGAGAAATATTTTTCCCAGAAGTTAATGCATCTCCTGAAAATAAAAAAATAAAACAGAGAAATTTTCTCTTCAAAAAGCAACTCCCTCAAGTTTTTGGTAAGTTCGATGACGAAAGATATCCAACGGTCGAAGAATGTCCCTCAGCTTTGAAGATCTATGATACATGCCGGAAATAAAATTATTTTTACATAGGGGAAGTATTCTTTAAATCCGTTTTTTAGGGAATTGTTCAAGTAGAATATGATTTGTCAGCCATGTATGGCCAGATTCCTTTCAAATAACTCGATTGAAGAAAAGGGAAACATTCTCAATTGAATATTGATAGAAATATTTTTCGGTGAATTGAAAAATCCACGATAAAAATGAAGTTATTTTTGTGAATGTCTAACAGAAAACAACTACTTCCCCGGCTAAAGATGGAAGATAGTGACTAAAGTTTATCTTTCAGTCGCAGATGATTCCACATCTGATTTTATGAACATTCTGTTTATATTTTCAACAACTCAACTTGGTTGAAATTTATAATTCCCAATAGATTCAATATTTCTTTATTTATGTGAATTTCGGTAGAAAATGTGGGAAGATCCGCAAATTAATCGATTGTTGCAAAGAGTAATTTTAACTTTCAGGATAAACTCGAGAAGAACCATATATATATATTATATATATATATATATATATATATATATATATATTGTAGATTGGGGTATTCTTGGGGTGTGGGTTCAATAATGACTCTAGGTGGTGGCCTAGTATAAACTTATTTTATGTCTCTGCATGGGAAAACACCAGAAATCTCACGGTGATTATATTCTCTTCGACATGAATAGCCCCAGTATGGCCCATACAGTCAAAATAAAAAAACAGAATCATACACAATCACACCCTGCTGAAAGCATGAATGATGTGTATCTTAGACTATAATATACGAGTTCTCTATTTTGAATGTTCCTGAAGAAGATGAGAGGCCTCTCATCGAAACGTTAAAATAAAATAAGTTCACCACCTAGAG
Organism: Gonioctena quinquepunctata; assembly: GCA_018342105.1. NCBI lineage: Eukaryota > Metazoa > Arthropoda > Insecta > Coleoptera > Chrysomelidae > Gonioctena > Gonioctena quinquepunctata. The sequence continues at coordinate 678,304 of JAFIRS010000065.1, read as the reverse complement.
TCATTATTGAACCCACAACCCAAGAATACCCCAATCTACAATATATAACAACGTTCGAGACCTCCAATCAATATATATATATATATATATATATATTGGTCAATATATAAATATATATATATATATATATATATATATATATTGTTGGTGATTTCTTGAACCTGAGGGTATATGTTTGGCTTGTTTTTCTTGGGTTTTAGGTTCGTGGATCTGACTTTCATAAATTAATTACAACTTTGTTCTGATATAACATCTGTAATTCAGTTTCTACGTTTCGACGGGTGGATCTTCGTCTTCATCAGGATTAAAAACATTACAACTCTTATGTCCGAAATTCTGCCTTAGTGACTGGTAGAATGGTAGCATAATTTCACCCATGCTGGATATGTTGTTGGAGAAATCACCAGTTTAAGTGACCAGTATGATAGATAGGAATAAGACAAGTTGGCAAAATTACATTTTCGTGTCTATCATTTTTCAAATGGCGACCATTTTTTGACAAGCACTTTCCGTAAAAAATGATGTTTTGACGAATCTAACGATAGTAATTTATTTGCGATTGGATTAAAAATAAATAAATTAAATATTTTATTTACTTCATTTACTTTTGTCAAGTGTGCCATGGATAGCAATGGTGCATAATATTTTGCAGTTATTTTCATCAAGTCTTCTTTGTAAAACAAAACACTCACTTGGATAATGAGAGTGACATAAGCTCTATGAGTAGACAGTAAAAGTTCCCCAATTTTCGTTAAATTTCAGTTTAATTTTTCTTAAAAATAATGTATACTCAAAGTGAAAAAGTGGATATGTTATTAATATTTGGAGATTGTCATAGGAATTCAAGGAATGCTGCTGAGTTGTATGCTCAGAGATATCCCAATCGATAACATCTAGCCCATCAGTATGTTTCGTATGTTGAGAATCGTTTTAGGCAAGAACAAAAACGAGAGGCGTAACAGAGGTTTATTATAAATTAAAAGAGTGAGATTAATGTTCTTGCTATGGTTGAGGTTGATGAAACGGTTTTTCAAAGAGAAATGCAGATAAGTCACGAATCAGCAAGAAAAATACTGAAAAAGTACAGATATCCAGCATTTAAATATCAGTTATATCTACATTTGTATGCTGACGATGGCGATAGACGGGTAGTGTTTTGTGATTGGCTGCTTCAAAATCATAGATATAACCCAAATTTTATCAACTATATTCTATTTTCCGACGAATTACGATTAACATATGATGGTATGTTCAATTATCAGAATACTCGGTACTGGGCCCAACAAAATCAACATGCAATGAGAGAGGGCAATTCTCAAGAAAGGTTTGGCGTCAATGTGTGGGCTGGTGTCGTTGGCAAGAGAATAATTGGGCCAATATTGTCTCGAAATCAGTCAAGAGGGGTTTGGTACTTGGGCTTTCTCCAAAATGAAATCGAGTAATATCTTAATAATCTACCTTTAGCAGTTTTACGCCGAATTCACTTCCAACAAGATGGAGCCCCCTCATAATACCAGAGGAGTTCTCAATTACTCAATAGGGCATTTTAATAATCAAATTATTGCAACCAATGGTCCAGTACGGTGGCCTGCCCGATTACCGGATCTAACTGTGCTAGATATCTTTATTTGGGGATATGTTGAAGGAAAGTTTCACTATGTAACAGCCCCATCCACTCCTGAAATCCCAGAAGAAATAATTCTACGGGCATTCAGAAGTATAACGCCTCAAATGTTACGAAATGTGATGAGAGAAACAATTGAACGAGCTGAAATGTGTCTTGAACAAGGAGGAAAGCACTTTTCTACAATGAAAGTAAATAAATTAGTATCCATGGCACACTTGACAAAAGTAAATAAATTATTATCCAGCATTTTCCTTAGTAATATTTAATTCATGTTCTTATTTCTAATCCAATGACGAATAATTTAGTATCGTTAGATTCGTCAAGAAATCCTTTTCGTCAAAAAATGGTCGCTATTCGAAAAATAATAGTTAGACACGAAAATGTAATTTTATCTACTTGTCTGATTCCTATCTATCATACTAGTCACTAAAACTTTGCGATTATAGTTTTCTGACATCACCTGTGGTCTTCAGATTAGTTTACGTCCGACCACGGCCACCTAGCTGCAATATTAAAAAAAATGAAGTACTCGTAAAAACTTTTCAAAATGTCACATTTTGATCTAGAATTGTCTCAGAAATCCAAAAATGTTACAATATACAGGTGTTCCATTTAAAAATTCAAAACCAGAGCCATTTCCGGTGAAACCGGAAGTGACCGGAAAGTGAAAAATATGCGGAAATTCACTTTTTCACATACCATTTACCTATACCAAATCTCATTTTGATCCACCTAATATTCTAGAAGTTATGACTTGTCTAATAGATTCGAATATATATACAGGGTCTAATCTAATCTCTTGCATACCCGTGAATGACGAGAGTTTAATGCCATTTCATAACAAATTAATGTTGTTAAAAATCTGTTTTTTTAAAACATAGTTTTTTCTTTGTAAAATTCGACAACATTTTGGGTAGCGCCACCCACTTTATTTCAGGTGACCTACTCAAAGGCAAACTTTGGCAATTACCGAATGCAATAAACATTTAACCCAGAATTTGAATAATGTAAAATGTTGAATTGATTGTGTGGTAAACGTATACATTGCAGGCTGCCTGAGTTAAATATTCAATTTCAAAGTGAAAAAATACAACTAACCTTGTTATATCCAAACTGGTGATTAAGTCAGAACTAGTTGACTTCATACTCTGCTTCGAGGCAATTCTCACAGTCACTTTTGAAGAATGAACGACATAAAAAAGTAATTGAAAGAAATAAAAAAATCCGACTGCGTAAAAAGTGAATTTAAAGCAAGATAGAAACAAGATGACCAAAAAATATAGGCTGGAAAGTATGTTTTGAGAGGTTAACTATTGACCTTTATACTGTAAATAGGCATCTTCTTCAATTTAACAATGAACATATTTTATTGCCTCCGACTGCGTGAGATCGTTTACAGTATAGTTATAATTTTCTGACAATGTTGTTTGGTCATCTTTTTAAAGTTCACTTTTTACGCAATCGGGTTTTTGATTTTTCAAATATATTTTTTTTAATTTTGCATTTTTCAGTTAGAATTTATTTTAAGACGGTAATAATCTAGTCATCAAGCCGTTCGGTATAGCCAAGTTCAACTGTACTTAATTAAGTTTCTATTGAAATTTTCAAGTGATAGTGTATAGAAAATGTAACGGAAACGAAATAATAACTGAAACCGAAATAAACCAACTAACGAGCAAATTAACCAATTACTGAGGTACCAAGCTATACGCTGTCATAACCTTTTCACAATATGGCATCTGATTTGTTGCCATATTGAATTTCAATTATTACTTCACAATTTGGCTCTGGTTGTCGCCATATTGAATTTTGTCACAATATGGCGTCTGGCTGTCGCCATATTGAATTTTGATTATTACTGTCATGCCTTTATCCACAATATGGCGTCTGGTTGTCGCCCCATTGAATTTTGATTACTGTTATGTCATAAGTGACACTCGCAAGATTAAGACAATTTTATTGACGTAAGAATCATAAAAATCGGCCATGACATGATAAACACATTACCCTCCTTTGCGTCGCACAGTCGGGTGATAAACAGTATGGAAAAGGGAAACATTCGCAATTAAATATTATTTTGAAAAATAATATTAAGACCGGTGATTCAGACATTCACAACACGAGAACTGAACACTGTTGCCCAGCAAGATTCTCGCATGCACGGTTTACAAAACTGTCTACGAACGAAAGTTTGTTAGATTCTACTAGTGTTTTCTGATTGGCTGTTGAATGAAATATTCTAATTAGCAACCAATCAGAAAACAGTAAGCACAATTAATTTGAACATCATTGTCTTTGTCTTTTGCTGGCTCTTAAAACTAAACACCGAGCTTTTCCGTGCCTATTTTGAAGAGTGGAAGACAAGACATATATATATATATATATATATATATATATATATATATATATATGAAGAGAGAGAGAGAACGGGTAGTCGTAGCTGACTAGTTAGAGATGGAACCAGTAAATAGTGGGGTTTTGTAGCAAATAAAAGAGGACTCTTCAAAGGTTGTCCAAGCTTTCGGAAATTTTTATAATTATTTCCACCATCAGGGAAAATCGTTGTTGACAATGATTATACAGGTGTTAAAATATAATGGTTGACACATTATGAAGGATGATTGACGATATAATACAGTTTAAAATAACTAGTTGAGTATTAAAATAGGAATTATTACAATTTCTTGGTGACTGTCATTTCGCCATGTGGGACTTGACAATTTTTCCCACATGGGGAAATGACAGTCACCAAGAAATTGTAATAATTCTTATTTTAATACTTAACCAGTTATTTTAAACTGTATTATATCATCATTCATCCTTCATAATGTGTCAACAATTATATTTCAACACCTGTATAATCATTCTCAACAAAGATTTTCCCTGATCATGGAAATAATTAATAAAATTTCCGAAAGCTTGGACAACCTTCAAAGAGTTCTCTTTTATTTGCTGCAAAACCCACTATTTTCTGATTCCATATATATATATATATATATACAGGGTGGGAAGTTTTGAAATGAATGAAGGCACTATATATATATATATATATATATATATATATATATATATATATATATATATATGCTGACTAGTTAGATACAAAACTATGGATATTGGGGTTAGCAGCAATGAAAAAGTAAACTCTACATGACGAAAAACTAGCTACTTACAACTTTGTTGAAGTTGGTTTCAATGATGTTGAACATATTCATCTAACAAAGTGATACAAAATTAAAAAAAATATGGATTAAGGAATGAAACGAAGTTACTACAACCACATTAGCGTTGTTTAAAATTATATAAATATAAATGTGTACTCTATGTGATGTGACAAGTGAAACTGACAGGTGAGGAATGAATCTCGCAATTATATTTAAGCCAACGACACCTGACGGGTGTCACTTGAAAATAGTTACAGTGGTGCCAACTGTTAGATTAGTACCAACTGACCAGGTGGCGGTAATGTTAAAAATAACTATTATTTTATATTACATCGTTGTCAACTTTGATTGATATCTAAAGACAATGAATAAGAGATCTCACTCAAACGGTCAATATCTGTTTTTTTTTTTTAATATTTCATATCACATTGTTGTCGATTTTGATTGATATTTAAAGACAATAGATAAGAGTAGATCTCACATAAATGGTAAATATCGGTTTTTTTATTTATACAATTGTCTTTTCCTAAGAAAACAATTGGTACCAACATCAGTGAAGTAAAACATGGCAAATGCGTAGTCTTCAAGACGTTAAGTAAATTTTATGAGTCTGTGCTACTTAGGTAACCCTAATACTATTTTAATATGTTTTATATCTATTTTCATTGTCTCATATGTGTCACAGACTAATTTTTAATGTATCAGTAACCATCTTCACCAATAATGTGACTGTATTTTACTACGTTTGTATTGTTTTACAAACTTAAACTTATATAATTATTGTAGTTCACCTGATGATGGTAATAATAAATATTTCTGAAATTTTTGACATTTTTCAAAGAGTTCTTTTTTACCTGCTGCAAAACCCCACTACCTACTAGTTCTATTCATACCAACTTATTAATTCCCTATATTGGGAATTTTCATTAATTACCACCCAAAATTTCAACCCTGTTTAACTGGACTAATGAAGCTACTTATACCCGTCGGAACCTATATTTCGATCATTTTGTGTTTCTGACCGGAAATATGGTCGAAAATGAATCCCTACAATGATTGAGGGGTTGTTCAATGGTGGGATCATTTAAACAAAACAAATATAGCTTTTTTTAACCGTGAGTTTTAGGCGAATTAGAAATAAAAGAATTCATATTTGAATTGCCAACATACGTTCTGTTACAGAAAAAACTTGGAAGTACAGAATAAATTGCATGCGATGTTTACATCTTAATTTCCATTTTCATAAAACTAATCCGTCGTAGCAGGCGAATGTCCCTTTACTCCTTAGTACGTCTAGGGATTGAGTTGTCAGATAGTTTTACGAAAATATCACACTGAAAAGTGAGTTCTCAGATGCGCGACCAGAATATGAAATCTCGAAGATAAATGGTAGTTTTCAGGCTCTTTCAGAACGTGGCATCGTACGTGAAATATCGAGTCCACTTTTCGCGAGCCACGCCATCGAAAGGGATCAGAATCTGAGATGAAATTTTTTGTTGACACAATTTATTACCTGCGGACGTCTGAAGTTTCCCGAATCCGATATTTCATCATTTTCTACAGTTGAATTGCAATGTTAATGGCGATAGGAGACGAGATCTCAGCATACATATATGTCAGTTTTTCTGAAAGTTCTCGCAATTTTCAGCATGAAACTGAACAGTTATCAACATTAATTACTAATATTCGGAAGGTTTGTTGGAATTTGGATCAGTTCAGTTGGAGAAAAATGATTGTTTTCATGTCAGTGTTTCGAATTTTATTGCATTCATTTTCAGGGTAACAATGAGGTTTTTTGAGTTGGAGATGTTTAGAAATAGAAAAAAGAACACACAAGCCACAAGAATTGAAAGATTTCCAGCAAATTGAAATATTGAAAACTGATCTCACTAAAAATGATGTTTTCCGAGTTTGATGCAATTTAAACTTTATACATAAACCGGCTTTATGGAAACACGAGACAAGAGCTTCCACATTAAGTACGAGACAAAAGTTTACTGAGATAAAGTTCAAAAAATATCCGTGAAGCATATAGTTTTTAGATCAATGGAGAAAAACATTTGTGGTAAAAAAATTATAGTTTCGGAGAATTTTGGACACGAAGGGTTTTTTATTAAGTATGGCCATTTTTCTTTGGTATGTTCTACTAGACCAGTGCTATTTTGGGCAAGTTTTTCGGTGTTCCTATCGTGTTCAGATATGCTTTTTTTTAAATATTGTCCTGTTTGACCAACCTAGCATTTAGTGAAATTGTTACGGTTGATTTTATAGACGGCGTTCGATTGCATATCAGTGGAGTGTTTTGTGTTTTGGCGTGAAAAAAATAGCAATGCCGTTTAATAATTCGATTGGGGAAATTTCTCCTTCAACATTTTTGCAAACAGTTCATACATATTCCTCACATGCGGCTTTTTGTTATACTCTTTAACCAAACTTTTCCAAATTCTTCAACCTTGAGTATTATATGTTCACATCGGATCACTAACCTTACTGAAATCAATTACTAAGTTCAGAAATAGTGGATAAATCCTCTCGGGGAAATATTCCAATGACCAAATAATATGATGATAATAATGATTGTTATATCAAATTAATGGTTGAGATTGAGAGAGCTCAAAATTTTGAGTCGAAAGATTTTTCAATTTGATTAAATATACATCCACAGGACCATATATTTTTTTAAACAACAATAAACATTTTATAATATCTGTACCGTCATAATCAATTTCTAAAGTGGAATTTTCTCTTGTAATACCACTAGAGGTTAAATTATTTTCCGAAAGTTTTTCGAGCTCATGAATATTTTGAAAATTATCTCGAGTCGAAGACGAGGGATAATTTTCAAAAAATATTCATCAGCGAGAAAAAAATTCAGGAAATAATTTAACCTCGTGTGGTATTCGGTAAGAAAATTTCACACCAATAAATTTATAATTTATTTTTTGACTCTCAACAATGCCAATTTTTTTTCTTTGACCAGACACTAGCAAAACATAGAATGTTTTGATTGACTTAATTGTTTAGTAACCATGGCAACTGGGTAAAACCTCAACCTACAATGTACTTAAGCAGCACGACGTGAAAAAAAAAACTTGGGAGGTGTCAAGGGACACCCGGGTGGAACGAAGTTCCTTTCGATTAATTAGTGAAGGAATTGTAATATTTTTTTTTTTAAGTTATAATAATATTATATGTATATATATATATATATATAAATATATATATGTATATATATATATATATATGCACTCTGTCTGTCTATTCTTTCGTACACGTCATAGATGCGCGGGACTTTGTAAACACAACAGAGTGTGTATATATATATATATATATATATATATATATACTCTCGACTTCGTAAACACAACAGCGTATAGGCTAGAACACGCACGGCTTGCTAATTACATATGCATTGATATTGTAATATTAAAATATAATTTGCTTTTGAATTTATTAAAGTTATGACGCGTACACTTGCTAAACACACAATAATGGAGAGATTATAACGCGTATGACTTGGTTAGCACAATAGTAAAGAGCATTTATTATTGTCTGTATAAAATCTCTACTTACCTAACTCCATCAGCAATATCCGGAACTTGTGCAGAAACACTATCAGGATTCATTATTGTTATTATTTTTTACTATTTATTATGTACAAAAAATCTGTATACACTCAACAAAAATAATTGTCGCGACACCACACTGTTCAATGTGAAATAGAAAGACGAAACGAAAATAACTGGCTTGCTTTCTATGAGAGAGAGAGAGAGAGAGAGAGAGAGACAGACAGAGAAACACGCGCACGCCGCTCGGCTTATAACCATAGCGAAAGTCTCGTTACAACTTTTGGTCTAAATTTATTCCGTCTAGCCCTCTTTCGCAACGCACGATAAGGAACTACGTTCCAAAAATATTTCGCTTCGGTCGAAAAAGTATTCGTCAGTAGATTCAGCGAATACTAAGAAATTCAAGTCAAACATATGGAGGTAGTTTATAAACTTTTGCGAAGAAAAATCGTATGATTTTGATAGAGCGGATATACCTGCGGATAAACTGGCGCTTATTTTTGAAGACTATGGGTTCAATATGCGGAAGAAGAAACAAGTTCATCCGCATTATCAACAGACGAGTTGAAAAAATCATTGAGCTTTGTGATGAAAACACTCCGGAGGGATTGCAAAAAAAGTTTTTCTACATCGCCGCTCATGCATTGGCCTGGAGAGAAAATGAATGCATAGAATATTTTGTGGGGGAAATTGATAATCAAGGAGAACCAATAGGTCGCATTGGATATAATTCAGTTTTCTCTAAAACCACGAAAGGAGGTTAAAAAAAATGGCTGTCAGTAAGTGGTTAGTACCAAATATACTCAATGAAGAAATATGCCCAGTTAGACTTTTCAAAAAATTAACAAGCAAACGAGATCGCCCCATCAAAACCAACCGTTTATTTCCAACTCCCAATCCAAACTAACAGCACCCCAAGTCCAAAGGTTGGTACAAGAACAGTCCGGCTGGACAAAATACGGTCTCTTCCTGGTTCAAATCGGCGGCATCATCAATTGGAATTGCCGTAAAAAAGGTCGACATAACAAATCACTCTGCAAGAGCCACTGCTGTTTCAACTTCAGCCACAACGGGAATTGGTGGACAGCAATTAATTAAAATCACAGGATATGGAAGTAGTCACTCAATAAAATCATATCTGCAGATAGATTCGAGTCACCATCAGGAAATAATTTGTTTGATGGTTGTAGATGATGTGGTAACTTGATTACTCTCGTTTCGGACGTCCATCGTCTTAGTGGATTTAAAAGGTTAGGTAGATAAACATCCCCAGGATTTTCTCTCAAGAATTAACAGAATCAGGGATACCATCAAATTCACGATGGAAATGGAAACCAACAGTGCCTTACCCTCCCTCGATGTGACCGTTGGGAGAATAGGCAATGAAATCCGCACCTCTGTCTACAGAAAAGTGAGATATACAGGGAGTACCTCAGTTACAGCTCCAACCATCCGAGTTCGACAAAGAGAGGGATCGTGAGACCATTGGTAGAGAGAGCGACGCACATATGCAACGACGAGGAGTCACTAGATGCCGAATTAGACCACATCAGAGAGGACCTTCATCGGGATGGATATCCCAAGAAACTCCTAGGAGAAGTATTGAAACAACTCCAGAGAACAAAGACATCTGAAGAGCAACAACAAAGTACAGTGATCTGCCTTCCGTACATCAGAGGTGTCTCCGAGAAGATCAGAAGGATCGGAAACAAGTTCAACATCAGGAGCTACTTTCAATCCGGCAGCACTTCATGGAGTTTCCTGACCAAGACCAAACCTGACAACAAAAATGAAATCAGTAGGAATTGCATTCATGAAGTTCCATATGAATGCGGAGATTCCAACATTGGAGAGACGAAAAGGCCGTTATCGGTAGGATTGGATGAGCACAAGAAGTGGACTCAACGTGAAGAAACGTCAAAATCGGGAATCGCTGACCACGCCTGGACTGAGCACCATCGAGTTCTATGGGACGACGCAAGTGTTCTACAGAGAGGAGCATTGGTTCAAACGAAAGTTCAAAGAGGCCGTCTACATCGAACCCAATAACGCCTTTAGTCAACCAAGCGCTGAGATCAAGAACGTATGGGAACCACTGCTTGCTCTTTCTGGCGGGCTGCAGAGGCGCGAAACTTCACGCACCACCACAACGCGCGAAATCACACGCACCACTGCACATGGCGGGGTTACACGCATCATTGCACGGGCAGTCATATACATTGGTAAGTAGCACCTAAACTTGTCAGTATTCACCTGAAGACGATTGCAGATACAAGCATTCGAAACGAAAACGAAACGAAAACGAGAGTAATCAGGAAATAATTGACGCAATGAGGTCTGTTTCAACTTCTGTGAAGTCAAGTGATGAAGCTCTAAAGCAAGAACGAGCCACCTCTGTCAATCAACTTCTTGCAATGGTTTATAATAATTGCGTTTTTCATATAAACAATAATCACAATAGTCAAAATGATATAAATAATTGATTATTATTATTTGAATATTTTGTAATTTTATAGCTACCTGAACTAAAACTGATTCTTTTTATTATTTTTCTGACTACAACAAACAAAGAATAGTTGACAATTCTCTATTTATTTTATTTTTTTCATATAGGTTCATGAACAAATTTAGTTCGCGTCGCAGTTTCGGCACCAATAAATTCCTAGCCTATAAATTCTTAATTTCTTTCTATTGTAGTTACATGAAAATACCAGTTTAGAATATAACATAATATATTCTTTCATTTTATATCAACGGGGAAAAAATTATAAATTTTTCATAGGTAGATACGTATTATAATAGATTGAAAAAGTAGAGATATTATATTTATACTTATATTTTTTAAAGATGAAAATTATTATTTTATCAAATAGGCACATATATAGATATAGTGTGCTTTGCAGTTTTGGCAGCATTTTACAATGTAGCATGTTATATTCTTCAATTTTTTATTATTTTTGAGCTACTACAAGTGGTAGAAAATAAAATATTCATTAGTTTTTCATTTAGGTACATGAACAGAATTAGGTTCGTCACCAATGGATTCTTGGCCTATAAATTGTTGATTTCTACTCATTGTAGTAGCACAAAATCACTATTTTAGGACATAAAATATTATATTCTTCTATTTTATAGTTACTTAGAGCTACTACAAGGGTTAGAAAATTATAATCTCAACGGTTTTTCATAAAGCTAGGTACATAATAGATTTAATTTGCATCACAGTTTTTTGCAGCGATTTTAGCCTATAAATTGTTGATTTCTACTTGTAGTTGCATGGAAATAACATTTTAAGATTGAACATAGTTGATTTTTCAATTTTACATAAGTTTTGAGTAATTACAGGTGGTAGAAAATTGCTTTTTTTGCGTTTTTATTAATTTTTTATACGCGCTTTATTGCATAGCATTCATAACCAGCGTCAGCGAACATCATAGGGGTATGTGATCATCGTATTTTGACATTACAAAACGTCAGCAAAAACTCGTGTTTTGTAGTAAAAAGAATATTGTGCAGTCAAAACGAACGCAAACTATTTTGTTTTAAAAGTGTATCGACTTGAAAATCATGCTGTATGTAAAATATGCATAAAATGGTCTGATAATAATAATAATAATAATGAATGTCTTTATTACCAATTCATAAGGGATAATATTACATTTTATTTATATAGTTAGGGCGAGATTCAGTTTGTATGTAATAATAAATATAGTACGATATGAAATATATATTAGCATTTAACATACATCTGCTCTTCCATCTAACCCCAAAAAGAAGTCAAAGACACCGAGTAGAATAATAAATGAAAAAATTAAATCAATAGGGAAAGAGTATTAGTATAGCGATTAATTAGCCATTAATACATTAGCCAAAGGAAGATATTTCAATACGACAAACTTAATTACTGTTGAGAAAAATAATGGTCAAATAGGACTCGTTTGAGTTTATGTTGTGATGAGTAACTGAAATCGAGAGATAAGTTATTGATATGGTTAACAATGCAATAAGAAAACGATCGTTTGAAAAACTCAGTATGGTGGCGAGGTATAGTAAGAGTATTTCTGTGTCTTAAATTTAGAGAATGTACATCAGTTCTGTAATTTATTTTGTGATACAGATAAGGTGGAGAGTTTTCCTTTAGTAGCTTAATATAAAACATGGTAGAATGCAATTCTCGACGATTTTTCATGTGTAGGTATTTAGTAATTTTGAGAGTGTGACTGATATGCTAAAATTTGCGAATACCAAAAATAAGTCTTAGGCATGAATTTTGCAATTTTTGTATTCTATTTATATCAAATGAATTTAAACAAGAATTATATAAAATGTCACTGAAATTTAGTTTAGATAATACTGATGAATCGCATAGTAGGATTTTAACCAATCTATCCAACACGTGGCGAGATTGAAATATGAGTTTTAGTGCTACATAAGCTTTTTGTAAACAGGTACTAATATGATGCGAAAATCTTAAGTTTACATCAAACCACACTCCTAAATTTTTAACTTTTTCGCTAAATTGTATAGTATGACCATTAATTAAAATATTTGATGAGTATTCTTGTTTGAACCCCTGCGAATCAGTTTTGTTACCAAAAATATTTGCATTAGTCTTAGATGAATTTAGTTGTAAACAATGATTGATTGAAAATGTATAAAGATTATGTAAGTCATAATTAACAGCAGTTACCGCTTGATTCGCTTCATCCAAGGAAAAAGACATGTATAACTGAGTATCGTCAGCGTAGTAATGTTGTGAACATGAAAAGAAAATATCTGGAAAATTCGATGTATAAATACAGAAGAGTATAGGGCCCAATATTGATCCTTGGGGCACACCGGTGCTCACAGATAAAAAACTTGATACACTTTCTTGATTTTTCACAGCTTGACTTCTCTTAGATAGATACGATTTAAATAAATCTACAGCTTTAATATCCAGACCACTATATGCTAAGATCGAAAAGAGTAAATTATGATTAAGAGTGTAATGATGAATCATCATACTATGTCTTATTCATCCGCATTACTATAATATTGTGGTTTCTTTTTAAAGGAAGAAAATTTGTTTCTAATTGTTCAGGAATATTTGCTTCTTAACTCCAGCTTTTTCGCCTTTAAGAAGAATGGAGGTGTCCTGGATGAATATAGAAAACATTTTAACTATGCAATTGAAATATATCAAAATTAAATAAAGAAAGAAAAACTAGTATTGTCAAAAAATTATATTCTGTCATTAAAACGTCAAAAAATTTCCGATTTAATTCGCTGTTGGGTACCCAAGAGAAAAAAAATCCACTAAAATACATATGTTGCCATGGTGATCTGTAAAAAAAACAAATTTGTTTCGTATTTTTCAGGAATATTTGCTTCTGAACTACTCAAAATTGAAAGTGCCCAATGGAAAATGGTGAATAAAATAGTGTCTAACTATTATATATATTTTATTAGACAGATATTTAAGTCATTCAATTCAAATTCCAGCTTTTTCGCCTTTAAGAAGAATGGAGGTGTCCGAAGAATATAGGAAACATTTTAACTATGTAATTGAAATGTATCAAAATTAAATAAAGAAAGAAAAACCAGTATTGTCAAAAAATATTATTCTGTCTTAAAAACGTCAAAAAATTTCCGATTCAATTCGATGTTGGGTACCCAAGTGAAAAAAAAAACAGTAAAATACATACGTCACCATGGTGATCTATAAAAAAAACCCAATTTGATTGGATAAAAATTACTGGTGTGGAATTTTCACTTATAATCTCCCTAGAGCATGAATTACTGCCGGAAATTTTTTGAGTACATGAATTTTCTTTAAAAATTGATGTACGACACAAATTTTCCGCAATTGATTCAAGCACGTGGGGGATTCGGTAAGAAAATTTTATACCGGAATTATATTTAACTAGAAAACATTAAGTAAATATTTATTTTGACGTTGTTGACAAATAAATAGAAGGCTGTGTGTAAAGGGAGTTTTGGGGGAGATTTTTTTCTGATTTTCCCCGTTTCGTAGTAAAATGAAACATATAATATCAGATGAACTTTAATTAAAAAAAAGAGTATACGTTCGTATTTCGTTAGATATTTTTTTGTTTCCACGTGACCAAAAAAATAAAATATATAATATCAGATACATTTTTATATAAAAGTGATTGGTTTCATACAATTTTCTTACTGGGTTTCAGGGAAATGTCAATATTGATTAAAAATTAAAGTGGGTGTTCGTATCGCAGGATATTTTTATATAATTTTTCCCGTGCCCTAGTGAAATGAAAGTTATATCAGATTCATTATTGTATAAAAATAATTGATTTCATATAATTTTCTTACTAGGTTTCAGGGAAATGTCAATATTGACTACAAACAAAGGTGATATACAGCAAAAAATATATAACCATACCTATACATATATACTTAAATATTTTTCATATTCTTTTGGGTTTAATTCTAAGAAAAATTAATATTAGTGGTAATAATTTGTTTTTCAAATAATTCAGGAAATCGGATATTTTATTCTTTATTCTAAATAGAATGTTGTTGGCGTATGTAAAAAAAATATTTTGTAAAGTTAGCCATGGATTTGACATTCACTACTCCTGTCAATCAATATTTTATTTGTGGCATTATAAGTTCCTCATAACATTGTATACAATCAAAAGTTAGTAAAAAAGTGATATTAAAATGAACTTTCAATCGTATGAATTGTGTTCCTTTCGCAAAGAATCACAGCACATCAAAATGTACCATAAAAATGTAAATTATCTAAGATACCTAGTGGAAGAATCTGGATTGAATCCTGAGCAAAAAAACTCATTTAAAGAGATTGGCAACATTCTGCGTGATATTGTGCCTTCTTTTGGACACAAATCTTATACTCAAAAAAATAAATTGGTGTCTCAGTATTATTTTTATTCTATGAAACACAGGCATATTGTTAAAAAAACACCGGTTCTGTGTTTTATTCACCACATAGGAAAGAGGAGGTTGATGTGGAATTTTTGACGAATTTTAAATTAATTAATGATATTATAGAATGTACACCTCAATAAATTGTTGTAATATTTCCAACTTATGAAGTAAGTAAATAAAAAATATTGTCAATATTATTTCAATATAATTTTTGTCTAATTATATGATAGCTGTCATGTGCCGGGAAATTTCCACTAAGGTGGATGAAAAATTTTCAGAAAATTTGCTGGTTACCATAATAACAATGTCGAAATAAAGCGTATGATTGGTTGAAAATGACTGGTATAAAATGTTCACTTATATTTTCATGGAAATTGAATCGTGTTTACAGCATTTATTCGGGACATTTCCAGATATTTCAGCTGAGTCGATTAATTCTCTGCACTGTTTCACACCCGAAAAAAAAGCCAGAAATTTCCAATGAACTCGGAACACATCCTGGGGCTATGCGAATCTAACTCACACAAATCCCGGTGGAATCCTTTGAGCACAGAGTTAACGACTGACGTTAATGAAAAATAAAAGTAATTAAGAATTAATCACCTCTGCATCAAGACACTGGTGAAATAAAGCACTTGAAAGGAAGAGATATGAAAAATATGGCCATTAGTTAGCACAATTCCGGACTCTCATTATTCTTGTTGAAGAAAAGGATATAATTTGATTACGGAATTCAGCGCCAATGAAAGCTGCCATGTTGTCAGATGGAGAACAATTAATTGAAAAGGGGCGGTTTTCAGGATTAATGGGTTCGGGTGGCGTGGATAAGTGTGCGTCAGTCGTTTGTTTTTCCACGAAGAAGTGGGAACATTTTTTTTTCGGGAATATTCGCCAATCTAACGGATTATCAGAAAAGATAGATCGAGACGAGCTACACCAATAATTTCAGGACTTCTGGCTATTCGACCTTTTTCGCATGGGTGTCATTGGGTTGAATCGATCAAGTGCTTAGACATGGGGTTTATGTACATATCATGTACATATATTATTTCGATAGAAAATCGCTGTTTCTTAAACCATGACTAATTTGCTATTGTATCAGAATCGGAAATCAAAGCGATTGAGTTCTTCTCAAAAGCTTCCGATGGCGTGAATCACGAGTTTTTCATTCGTAAATTGGAAATACTTGATTTTCCACCATGGATATTACCTTTTTTATTTTTATTCATTAATATTCAACAGACATTGGTTGAATAGCTACCTCAATAAGAGAATCCAGTTTGTCAAAATTCAGAATGATTTCTCCAATCCAGTTCCTCAGGAGTATCATCTGGGACCATTACTATTGAATGTCTTTATTTCCACATTATGAAAGATACTTAAAAAAAGGCAGACGGGGAAAAAAAAAGATTCACATGTTTAATGCGGAAATCCCAAGGGGATGTTCACCATTCGGTGCTCTACCACTTAACCCATGTTGTGGTACAGTTGTAAATGTTTAATAGTACTTCTATACCTACTTAACTACATACTATCAACTAATCATTCTTTATATATATTGTTATGTTAGGGAAGACCAGTAATATATTTTGAAGGCGAAAAAGAAATAATTTCTTAAAAAAACACAAAAATAATGAATATTTAATAGTTAGTAGTAGTATAATATTGATAGGTAAAAAATATGCAAATACTATAATGCAATCATTTTCATACATTGTCAAAATGATAACAACCTATAATTGTTAAAAATACAACAAAAAAGTCTAGATTTACAAAATCATTCTGAATTGAATGTGATCAACAAAATTATTAGCTTGAAACATACAGTATATGCAATTGTATCTAACTAAAAGAAGCCCATGGAAGAACGAGAAACTTCTTGATCACAATAGCCAATCAGGGAACAGGATGGTCAGATAAAAGATTTGAAATTGTGGAAAAGTAAGAACTGAGAAACGTCAAAAATAATCATCATCAAATATTGTATTTAGTTTATAAGAAATGTGAAATATAATAGTTCATACGTTTTCTCAAAAAACACCAAAATAGTGAAAGTTCGACAAGAAAGTGCGCGAGTTTGAAAATTCAAATAAAATGGACAAAACAGAAATGGTATCCAGGGAATGGAAAAACAAAGCGAGGAGATTTAGAAATTTTTTTGAAGAGAAGCCAGGTACAAAATTGGTAAGAAAGAAATTTAGGATTTTATTAATGAGAAGGTAGTTTTTCAACAATAAAAAACCAATACAACCTCTGAATAACCTCGACATAAAATAAACAGGGATGAAAGGAGATTACCTTTTTGGTTCTCCACATGAAAGCTTCTCCAAGCTGATTTCGTGGATTTTGGATGGTTCCTTTTGAAATGGTGAGTTCCTGAGAGGAGTGGATGAAACAGGAATTCAGATTATGCCAGGTATTGCATCAGCGACATTCCAGTTCCAGGTATAAACTCTTTTAGTGCACATCACAAACTGATTCACTTCACAAAATAACTATGATTTGGTATTGAACTATAAAAGAATTATTCCAACTCAAAAGAAAAAAGTGAGGTTATATTTACATATCTATCACTGTTTTTCATTATTTTATGAAAATTTGTCAATTGCTCATAGTTATAAGTTATCTATCGTAGGCCAGGTTAATATAAGTTTTCCTGAATGAAGGAAATAATTGTTTTTGATAATTTTTGGTTTATTTTCCACAATGATATGCAAATATTTTACTTATAAACACTGAACTGAAAATAGTTCGAGTGACAGCAAAACAGGCAGTGGCTCTATTGCCAATACCAACTTCTGAGGCGAAGGCGTACCAACTGAGTCAGTCGTGGTAATAAAGGGTAATAACAATTGGCAGCAACGTGGCGAGAAAACAATGACGTTAGCTAGCAATTATTATTTCATAACAATAAGCTATTATCATATCACAATATAACAATTGAATTTAAGTTTGAGGTATACAAAAGAAACAAAATATTTATACAGGGAGGAAATATTTATGGGGCAATAAAAATAACGTGGGAAAAAATTAACAACAATTATTATTTAAAAGCTATTAATATTTCATTACAATATATATATATATATATATATATATATATATATATATTGTATATATATATATATATAGTGGAAGATAGTCGTTGCTGACTAGTTAGGTGTAACAAATTGATAATTGGGGTATGCATATATATATATATATATATATATATATATATCATTGTAATATTGTAATATCTAAAAGCAAATTCAAAATTGAAAAGGGAAATATTTTCAATTAAGTCTGGAATAGAAAATCACATAACTATCTGAATAAAAATGCAAATGTTCAATTTCAGAATTTTTCTTTTGAGTTGGGTCCTTTCAGAATATCTATCAGATGCAGTCAATGTCCAGCGTGGCTTTAGCCGGGGAAGTAGTTGGTTTCTGTTAGACATTCACGAAAAATAACTCCTTTTTTATCGTGGATTTTTTAATTCACAGAAAAATATTTCCATTCAATATTCAATTGAGAATATTTCCCTTTTCAACATGAATACCCCACAAGATGTAATATTGAACGATGGAAGATAGTGACTAAAGCTTAGCTTTCAGTCCCAGATGATTCCACATCTGACTTTATGAACATCCTGTTCATATTTCCGAATAAATCAAATTCAAAATTGACCTCAGAAGCTCTCACTGGATAGTGCAATAACAAATACTGATGTTATCAGTCATTTATTCCAAAACGGGTGTACTTATCTTATACGTATTATCTCATCCTACCCCCGCAAAGAGAACAGCTTCCAAACGTATACGTTATTTATACCAACATAAAAAATAAAGAGTTTGTAACAAGACCAAACCTACGACAAAAACCACTGATCAGACATATTATAGATGTATGTAACACAACCTTAGGCAAAATTTTAAAAGATCCAAGTTTTCGTTTCTCGAAAGATAATGGTAGAAGAGCTCTAATGAAAAAACCAGATATTGCATCAAAACGGGTAAAGATTTCGATAGGATATGTGAATATTGCTGCATGTGATAATCCCTTATACAGTGCTTCTCAAAAGTCCCCTCCCCCCCTCCTCTTATTTTTGGAACGATTATACATAAACAAGTGAAATTTGGAAACTGAATATTAAAGGTTGTAAACTACTAGTGATGATAGATGAGAAATCGTCAAAGATGACGTCACAAGGCCATTGTGACCAATAATTTGAAATGAAACCCTACAGCAAGGTATCGAAAAAACCTATTCAATGATACAAATTTTGTTTGTGTTTATGGCAGTTTTGGCAATTCACTTTCAAAAAACGCAAAGCTGTGATGAATTAAATCAGTTAATACTAAAATTCCAAATTCAAGCTCCGCCTCTGTATAGTTGTCAAATAAGCTGACGTTCTTGTTAGTCTCCCTAATTAGACGTTTTTGTAATTGTCCAAATTTTTGTACATTTAATAATTTGTGTATTGTTGATCGAACGTTTAACTGTTTTAGCAGCTTTTGATACTTTTAATATTTTTGTTCATTTTAATAATTTGTTAAACTGTTGTTAGCCGAACGTTTAAGTGCTTCAAGAAGCGAAATGGTACGTGCTTTAGGTGATAAAGTAGCAGCGATCCTAATTCTTGGTGAAACTGGACAAAATATTCATGCAGCAGATCGCATTTTTAATGAGAGGTTTCCCGATCAACCCGTTTCGAGGACTTATTTGAAGAAGCTTCTTCGTAAGTTTGAAACAACGGGTAGTATTAATGATGCGAAACGATCTGGCAGACCACACATTTCTGATGAGAAAAAAATTGATATTCTGGCAGAAGTAATAGTTAATCCTACTTCTTCAACAACTCACGTTGCATCTACCTGTGAAGTCAGTCGAAGTACAGTACACAGGGTGTTGAAAAAAAAAAAAAAACTTCATCCATACAAATTAAAAATTGTTCATCAACTCCCAGACGACGACCCATACCAAAGACTAGAATTTTGTGAAAATATGGAACTAAAATTAACCAACAGCCAGACTATGTCAAAACAATTTGTTTTAGTGACGAAAGTATTTTCTATCTAAATGTAAATACACAGAATGTGAGGTATTGGAGTGACGCAAATTCTCACCTGTTTCGTGAAACACATACCCAATTTTCCCAGAAGGTGAATGTTTGGCAGGTATCCTGGCAAACCACATCGTTGGGCTTTTTTTTTAATACTAATTTAACTGGTGAGGTTTATCTGGAGCTGTTGCAAAACGCAATAGAACCGTTCATCCTTGAAATTTTGGAAGATACTCCAGATGAATTCGGCAATTTGGAAATAACATTCCAACAGGATGGTGCTCTTGCACACTATTACGGTGCAGTAGGGCGGTATTTGGATGAGGAGTATCGTGGTAGATGGATTGGACGACGAGGTTCAACGGAATGGCCAGCTCGATCACCAGACCTCACACCTTTGGATTTTTTTCTGTGGGGGTACCTTAAATCGAAGGTTCACGCCACAGATGCTGACAATATTGACGTTTCAAAACAACGTAGTGTTGCAGAATGTGAGGCTGTTTCCGCAGACACATTTGCAAAAGTACGAGAAGAGTTAAAAAATAGGATATTTCACTTTCAGGAAGTGAATGGAGGTCACTTCAAGCAATTTCTTCAGGTAGATACTGATTCTTAAATCTGTAATTAATATCATACTGAATGGAATTTAAATTTCAATGTTTACTAACGAGCCATTAAAACTGCCATAAACACAAACAAAATTATTATCATTGAATAGGTTTTTTTGATACCTTTTAAAAGAGGTGTCGCTTGCCGTAGGGTTCCATTTAAAATTATTGGTCACAATGGCCTTGTGACGTCATCTTTGTCGATTTCGTCATCTATCATCACTAGTAGGGAAGTTTACAACCTTTAATATTCAATTTACAAATTTCACTTGTTTATGTATAATCGTTCCAAAAATAAGAGGGGGGAGAGGACTTTTGAGAAGCACTGTATGTGGTTTCCTTGATGAAACGTGGATTTTCCAACATGGATGTAATACATTGCAAACCTGGCATGACGATGATGTGAAATCTGTGCGGGGCAAAGGTAGTTCAGAAGGTAAACGATACATAATTGTTCATGCTGGAAATTAAGATTGATTTATTCTCAGAGAAATATTTCTATTCAATATTCAATTGGCGATGTTTCCCTTTTTAACATGAATACCTCACATGAGGTTGACTTGAACGTTGGAAGATAGTGACTAAAGTTTATCTTTCAGTCGCAGATGATTTCACGTTTGATTTGATGTATTCGAGAACAGTGAATATTAAATGATTCATTGAACCTGATTGAAAATTCTCAGAATCGGGTTTTTTGTGAACTATTTCATTTTGATTCTGGAGTGACGAGAAGAAGCACTACAAAAAACATCCACTAGGAGCAAAAATCTGTATAGAAATGAAAAGGCGAAATGTGTACCAGCCAACTGTGTTTTTCATTAGTCTAATACCTTTCACAAGCCGGGAGAATCTTCACTTACATGAGGATTTTTTAATGAGAGTTGGCTTTTAGTTGATATTTTGCCGTTTCCCCTGACGAATGCTCAGAGACGGCTAATTTCAACGTTTGGATTGAGCGTTGAATTACAGCATTCATTTCAAGAGCTGGGGGATGTTTTCCCGGAGAAAAGCCGAGATGGATTGAATGGAGTATTTGAATCATTTGAAGATTGCCAAGGAACATATAAGCAAAACATCGATTCCAAATCTATATCTCTCATGTGGTTGTGGTTAAACTCACGGAGGAGAAACGTCAAGACCTCTGAGAATGAGAAGATTCGAAAAAAAAAATAATATGGATTATTTTTTGACATTGTAGCGCGTTATGTGGCCATTATTTATATAGCGACAAGATGTTACTTCATTTTCCCTCAGTTGATTTACTCAGAACAAGAGACTCGTGTGGGAAATGGCCCTAATAGATTCATATAGTGGTATGTTAGATATTTTGATTTGTTACGATCAGCAGTTTTGATATTTGGAGAAGTTGGAAGAAATTATCATCTAGCAGTCCGTATGTTTGATGATAGATTTCCCGAGAATCCTATTTCGAGATCATATTTGCGCAAACTTCTAAATAAGCTCCAAGCAACTGGTACGCTGAGAGTTGCTCCAAGATCAGGAAGACCGCCTCTTTCAGAAGAAAAAAAGGAAGAAATTGCTGCTGAAATGGTAATCAATCCGACTCAGTCGACGTCTGCTGTTGCTGAATCCTGTGGAGTAAGTTCAAAAAGTGTCCGAAGAATCCTAAAAAAAGAAAAGTTGCATCCCTATAAAATGAAAATCCTGCATGCTCTCACGGAGGATGATCCAGACCGGAGAGTTGAATTTTGTGAGTGGTTACAAGAATAATTGAAGGAGAACGGGGCTTCCCAAAACGTGTATGTTTCGCAGACGAATGCACGTTTTTTTTAATGGAAAAGTCAACAAACAGAATTTACGATACTAGAGCGATACTAATCCGCATATTTTTAGAAAGGGACATACCCAGTTTCCTAAAAAGGTGAATGTTTGGGCGGGGATTTTGGACAACAATCGCGTTGTGGGACCAATTTTCATCAGGGGCAATCTTACAGGAGTTCTTTACAGAAATCTTTTAGAAACTGAAATTGAACCTCGAATAAGACAAATTGTATTGAACAATCAGGAAGAGTTTGAAAATCGTGAAATCATATTTCAGCAGGATGGGGCACCTCCACATTTCGATCGCATGACTAGAGAGTTCCTGGGCGATGGATAGGTCGCAGGGGAAGTACATAATGGCCACCAAGATCTCCGGATCTTACACCTCTGGGTTTTTCATTTGGGGGTATCTGAAGTCAAAAATCTACGCCACTCAATGCCGAACAATAGAAGAGTTGGAACGCATAATAATAGATACATGCGAAGAAATAGATGAACAGACTTTCATCAACGTGAGAGAAGCTATTTCTAATAGGGCACTTTATTGTCAAGATTCAGGATGGGGCCATATTGAACACTTGATGAAATAATTGTTGGGGTTGAATAAAAGTAACCTGTGGTAGAAGTCCATTGTATCTCGAAGTGGAGTGGTATGATTTTACGAAGTTGAAAAACACAAAGTCGTCTCCACAATTTAATATTGCAATCGATTAGTTGAATGTTGGTGAAAAGGTAAAAAACCATCGATTGGACATGTTTCGAACCTCTATAGGTTCATCATCGGCGGAGTTTAGAATTATAGAGATGAAAAAATTATGGGTTAAACATTATTATTATATAAAGTCAAGAGTTCATAATAGAAACAATTGAAAACATGAAGGATGGTCTTTTACCTTTTCACCAGCATTTAACTAATCGATTGCAATATTAAATTGTGGAGACGAGTTTTTCTACTTCGTAAAATTAAATAAAAGTATTATTCAAAAATAAATTATAATTTTTTAGCTAACTAATTTGTTTTGATTGTGAATTTACAGAACACATTCGTAGGCTTCGAGATTTTTCGGTAAGCGGTACTGTTTATCCTCAATAAACTCAGCCTCTTATCAGTCGAATTCATTGAATGATTCAATTACAAATTAATAACAACGTGTAGTTAGCAAAATGTTTTACCGGAAGTGACCAAAATCCATACTCCATTTTAAACCGGAATGTCACTATTCGAAGGTTAATATTTCGAAAAAAATAGAATTCAGGAGTGAAGTTTTTCAGAGGAAACTGTTAAGAATTATGAGCAGATTTCGAAAATAGAATAATATACGGGGTGTTCTATTCAAAAAAATTATTGGAAATGGCGCTCAGCCGCCATTTTGAAACTTTTAGCTGTGATTTCTTCATGAAAAACTAGGTTTTCATCTCCCATTCGAGCCCCTCCAAATTTCGTTGCGATATACCAGGTGGTTCAAAAATTAGTACGGGGGGAACGGACTTTAGACGAGCACTGTATAAACACATATATACATACACACACATATACACACATAAACACATATACATATAAAAAAATAATTAAGATAAGGGATGTATGTGGTTATGAACAATCGTCGGTTGGGTGTAACATGAAGATTAAGTTATTAGAAGTATAAGGTATAAGGTATATTGTAGTGTAGTGTCAATATTGAGGATTATAAAATCTTATGTAGTAGTTATATTGAGATCGACTATAGTGTAACATGAATAATAATATTTTTTGTAAAAAAAGTCGAAGGGAAGATTTTGTCTCTGAGTTTAAGGGAAATTAGTGGTTGTTCTACCTAATTCAAGCACGTATCTCTTCAATTGTCTTTTGAACGAGTGTTAATTTATTGTTGATTTTATATTTTCAGGAATGGAATTGTAGAATTTTGGTGTGAGATAAATATATGATCTTCGGGTAGTCGTTTCAGCCATAAATGGAATGATATAGTGTTGTAGATGACGGGTGTTGTATTGATGATTTGGTGAGTGATGTTGTTGGCTGTGTGAATGGTATCTGATGCAGGGGTTGAAGTTATATAATTGTCTAATGTCAAGGATTTTTGTTTGTTGGGTGTCTGAGGTTTTTATCATGAACAAGTTTCAAAAACCTCTTTTACATTACTTCTAAGGTATGAAGATGAGTTTTACTAGGGAATAGTAGAGTATTGAAAGATAATTTTTGGGTATGAGGTATTTTAATTTTCTAACCTTGTATAATATAGATCTTAGCTTGTTTGAGAGATATGCTATATGCAATGTGGATCTATAATTACGCCTAAGTATTTTATTTTATTTACAGGGCGGATTATGAAAGTTTCTGAATCTGATGTGACGGTTAGTTGGTTGGAGCGGAAGAAGAGTTACAAAAAAAGTTTAGTTACGTGGTTTTTTCTGTGTTCACAGTCAGTAACTTGAAGTCCAGCCATTGTTATATACGCGAGAAGTTGGCTTCTGCAGTATATTTCAATTCATCCCATGTATCTGCCTTATAAAATATAGCCTTATCATCAGCAAACCCTATGATATCATCATCTTTTCCCAGTGCAAAAAAGTCGTTTAGGTATATATTAAATAAAGTGGGACGAATACCAATTCCTTGTGGACCGTTTCAATTCAAAATTGGTATGTGGGAGTTTTTGGGGTCGGAGATTATGAATTCAATCGATGATTATTGATTTTTTGTCAAAATTCTCAAATTGAAGATGACAGCTCCAGGATTGCGAACGAGTTAATCTTCAGATGGTCTTCCTATAGATAAAGGCGTAGTTACTAATAAGTACAAAATAAAATAATTAATAATGACCCTTTTTAAAGACAAGCTTTTATTCAAATGCGCTGAAAAGTAAAAAATAGTTGCTTTGGATGTGTGACGTAACTTATTCCGTGAGTTATAGGTTCAAAAGCTTGCTGGTGTTTATAATTCGAAATATCGTGAGTGACGAACATTGGAAAAAAACCTCTCATACTAAAAATCTTGAAAATCGTCAATATTTTCAGAAAAAAAGAATACACAATTACTTTCAATTTTTCATTTGGAAATCGAGAAAATGATAAAAGTACAGGTTGGTATTCAAAAAACCAAAATTGGAACCCGCCCAGAAACAATTTAACACCTTGTGTGACCGGCAATTCTTTCATTTTCTCGAGCCCTAGCGATAAGGTTACATTATAGAAAAATATCCTATCTGTATCAGCGATCAAACGTCAGTTAAACTTGTGTAACAGATCAATATTAAATGAAGGATTTGAAGTGAGAGACTCATGGAGTGTTTGAGAATATCAGTACTGTAGAAGATTGTGGACTCAATGATACTTAGATAGATAGATAGATAGATACTTCATTCGTTTACCATTTTACATATTCACAAGGAAATATAAATGGACAAACATGTCAAAAAACACAGAATGCATATACCAAAATTATGAGATATAACACAGTATGAAAATTGTCAGATAGTAACGCAGAAAAAGGAAAACTAAAACCATGTAATGGAGTACACTTTGGACGAAACAGTTTGACTAGTACGTATTATGTCAGAGAAAACAAATAAATAATAAAAAATACTATACTATAAATGAATAAGTACACATACACACACATGCATAAAAATTATCAAAATTCATCTAGTGAGTAGCAGCACTTTTCAATTAAGAATTCTTTCAGTCTATTTTTGAATATTCTGACATTTGGTGCTGACTTTATATCCGAATTTAATTTATTGTATAATTTGCACCCCATAAAATAAAAACTTTTTTGATAAAGTGCGGAGCAGTGAGAATTGGGCTGTAACATATTGCGGTAACGAGTGTTATATCATGTTTTGGCAAGCACATTGTAATGTTTTTATAATTATTATAGAAATATATACACACCTCCAGAATATATACGCTAAATAATGTCAGGATTTTTAGTTTTTTGAAAAGTTCCCTACAGCTAGTCCTCTTATCAATATTCTCAATAATGCGTATCTCGTATTTTTGTAAAAAAAAACTCTGTTTACATTAGCACTGTTTCCCCAACTTAGTATTCCATATCTCATGTGGGAGTGAAAATTGGCATAATACAGTGTGATGAGAATGTGTTTGCTGCAATGATTTTTCAAGTATTTGATGCTGTAGCAGGCACTTCGAAGTTTCTTACATAATTGGTTGGTATGCTCTGTCCATGACAATTGCCTGTCAAAAATAACTCCTAGTAGTTTCACGTTTTCAGAACAGAGTAATTGTTTTTCTGTATCTTTAAATATTATAGGTGGGTCTTGTTGTCTGTGCCCGAAATATGTCAACACTGTTTTTTTGTGGTTCAATAGGAAATTATTATTTTCTGACCATCGTATTATGTTATCGTATACAATTTCTGTAGAACAGATCAGTGATTGTTGGCTGTCACCTGATATAATGATGTTAGTATCATCAGCGTAACATATAATCTTGACATTCGGAATATTTTCTACAAAATATATGAGGTCATTTGCAAATACATTGAAAAGCATAGGTCCCAAGACAGATCCCTGTGGAACTCCCTGTGTGATGGTATAGGAAGGACTGTTAGTGCCGTTGAGTAAAACAAACTGAGTCCTATTCAAGAGATATGATTCAAAGAACTTCAAAGGTATACCTCTTATTCCATATCGTTCGAGTTTAGCAATTAACATGTTATGGTCAACCGCATCGAAAGCCCTCGAAAAATCTATAAATAGTCCAAACACATAATCACCCTTGTCTAATCTACAGACGAGTTCATTTTGAAAGGTATTCAGTGCAGTCTCTGTACCCATATTAGTGCGAAAACCATGTTGGCTTGTTGATAAAATGTTATGCTGCGTTAAGAATGAATTCAGCTGATTTTTAACGTTCATTTCAATGATTTTGGAAAAGCTGCAAAGTATGCTGATAGCTCTATAATTTGCAAGTTCATTAGAATCTCCTTTTTTATAGAGAGGCATTACCTCTGCTAGCTCAAGACAGTCTGGAAAAATGCCCATTTCATAGGACTTATTTATCAAGAATACCAATGGCGGACATAAGTAGTGACTAGTTTTTTTAATTAAATTATTTGAAACTTGATCATACGTGTATAAGTGTGACAGGTTTTAGGAAAAAAGACAAGTTACAACTAGGAATATTCAAACTAATGTGATCCAAATTTTTTTTACGGTCTTGAATGATGTCTTTTGTAAAAAGCAAATTGAATTTTATAGCTGAATCCTAATCAGATAATTGCACACCATTTTCCTTCATTTCAACTAATTGTTTTTCTCCTCTTTTTGCACCTTTGAGTTTGTTAATTATGTCCCACGTAGCTTTTGATTTATTCTCAGAATTAATTATTAAGTTGTCAAAATATTTTTTTTTGCCCTTGTTAGTGCCATACAGTATTGCTTCTGACTCTCTATACTCGCGATTTTATATTGTGGATCGGTTTGTGACAAATCTGAGAACAAAATCATCCGTTCTTTAAGTTGTTTAACGTGATCAGTCATCCACGCATTCTTTACCCTCTTTTCTTAGGGTTTGACGCAACTTTGCGAAGAGGAAAGCAGTTGTTCTTATGTCTAATAATGGTGTTAATGAAATTATCCCATGCTATATTAGAATTCTGTTCATTGTAAATAGCATTCCAATTTTCAGCTTCCAAACATTCTAGAAAACGATTGTTATTGTTTTCAGAGAAAAGCCTCCGGTACACATAACTTTGAGAACTTTCTATTACATCAATTATATTAGAGATCCTAATGTGTTGAGCATAGTGATCAGATAGTCGAAAATCAACCACATTTGATTCGTAGCATTCAAAACTAGAACTAATGATAAAGTTATCTAAACATGTAGAGGATGCAGCCGTTACTCTGGTTGGTGACTTAATTGTTGAACACAGATCATAACACCCTAAAAGATCTTCCATTAATGTTAGATTATTACTTAGTGTAAGAAAATCGATATTAAAGTCGCCTCCTTAAATAATTGACTTGAAAAGGCTCGAAGTTTTTTCCAGAAGTTTCGCAAGCAATTCTAAAAAAATTTTGAAATCACTGCCTGGTGGTCTATATATAACAACTATAATCAAATACAACTTCAAGATTGACACCGCACAGCATTCAAGAGTACCCTCTAAACAATATTCAGATACATCGAAAGCTTTTGTTGCCGAGTGGTATTCATTATGTTTGAAAATAGCTACTCCTCCGTGTTTTGAGAGAGATCTACAGTAAGCATTTGTTAACTGAAAGTTTTCAATAATTACATTCGTGATTTGAAATTTATCCTGCCAGTGTTCCGAAATAAGTAAAAAGCCACATTCAGTATCAATGAGAGCATCCTCAATCCTTAAGATTTTGTTACCTATGCATTGAATGTTTTGGTGAAAAATATTGATATTTGTTTGTTTAATTTTAAAACTTTGAATTATTCTCTTATTGAAAGAGTTTTTGGTGGTGATCTGATCAAAACTAATTAGGTCAATTCATATGGAACTATTCACAAAGAAAATAATACAATTGTTGTTGAAATCCATGAGTAAATACCTGTTTTTGGAAGAATTGAATTTATATGTATGTCGAACATTTCCAGAGTTATAGGGTTGAATCTGCGGAACAGGTTGGGTGTTTGAAACAAGAGGAATTACCATACTTCCAACCAGTTCCATGCTCTTTTCTTGATGGTCAGTGTTTTATAACTTTGGGACCACACCCATGTAGAAATTAATTATGAAGCTTTACATTTCCATTGCTAATGATTATTTTGAAGTAATGCACTGCACTGTGCACCTATAAAGTTTCCAATAATTGAAGCTCTCATCTGAACTTCAACATTACAATGAGATGGTTGTGTTCACGAACACTCATGACTCATGAACATGGCACTAAAGAATTGAAGTTCATCATTTTTCTATATGATTTTCGTTGAGAGTTTTTTCTTTTTTATATGAATGAACTCTTGAAATTCTCAACGTCTTTCACATAATACTTTGAATGAAAGACAGAATGTAGTTGTTTTTTTTTAATAAATTCGTGGTTCATTCTGTGAAATTTAAAAAAAAAGTTTATCAATTGTTTCAGTCATAAATGGAGATGGGAAACACCACGCAACTGTTTTAGGATACTGTATATATTTAACACCTAATCTACCTATCATGGGGCTTGGAGTATTTTCTATATTTAACAAAAGACCACCTACATATTATTCAATGTTTCCTTCACAGTTTCCGTGTCTTTCATAACCTCTCATCACGAAATCTCTCCGGATTGAAATTCTCGAGACGCAAGAAGACAAGGCATTAATCTCGCATGATGAAAGATCTTATTTCCCTGAGATAATTCTCTTCAAGTTACCCTAGATGAAAGATGAAGCCTCAATTCCGCTAGATGAAAAGTCCGCTATGGAAATTGGGTTCTCCAAGAGAAATAAGGTGAACCCATTAGGAATTCATTCTCATAGAGAAATAATCCTGGTGATGGGGTAAGCGACTAATTAGGCTGATTTGACTTTTAATTAGTCTTCTTTCATACAATTTGTGCAACCCCTAGTTTCCAAAGGGAGTTGAGAAATGTATTTTAGACAACTTCTGTGATTCATCTCTATGTTATTTATACAATCTCATTTATGGAAAAGTCATAAATGACAAATCCACTCCTCGACATTGTTAAATGATAATGTTTTATGAATTCATTTTGTGCGACTGTAAATTCGAGCCATAAAAGTTTCATATTTTTTGTCAACGGCTTTATATAAGCACTTATCATACAAACTTATAGCACTTTCGTAGGTTTATGAGTAACTGAAAAAAAAGAACTTTGAAGTCTTCTTCACAACGAATTCAATATAAATTGGAACAATTGGTAGACCACAAGCTAAAAACAACCACTTTCCTGGCAAATACCACGCAGACGTTGAATTATATTCACCTGGAAATCTTTGAGAACTTCCATAGAAAATGAAAATTGATTGCAAATATCCCTTTCTGATAAACTCGATTATGTTTAATTTATGCCAGGTCCGCCTACCAATCCGCATACCGGTTTCAGGCTTTTGGGCCCTCATCAGTACGGAGTAGTCACCAGTCAGAGATCCGAAGACCTCTGGCCGAATTGAGACCCAACATAAATGAAAACACCAATACGTATAGGTGATGTTGGCTTCCATTTATGTTGGGTCACGCTTCGGCCAGAGGTCTTTGGATCTCTGACTGGTGACTACTCCGTACTGATGAAGGCCATTAGTCTGAGATATTGTCAGGCGGACCAGGAATAAATTAAACATAATTGAGTTTATCAGAAAGAAAAATTTGCAATCAATTTTCATTTTTTATAGAAGTTTGCATAGTTTTTCAGATGAATATCATTCAACGTTCTGCATGGTATTTGCCAGGAAAGTAGTTGTTTTTCACTGGTGGTCTACCAATTGTTTCAATTTTTATTGAATTCATTGTGAAAAAGTTCCTTATTCCCTTATATTCCACTTCACGTGGCTTTCTTGTTTTTTATGAATAACTATTTAGTTTGTCCTTCAATTGTTTTTATATTCTATAGTCTATTTTTCATATGCCTGTGTGTTTATCCATGCCTGTCTGTATATTTATATTTATTGAGAAGCTTTGTCAACAAGTGTATCTTTACTTATTATAATGAAGCATGTTTTGAATAGAAAAAAAAAGGAATTATCAACTCACTATTACAGTGGATTGATATTTTAATTGAAATATATCTTTTTCAGCATGTTAAAGGCCTCAGGTTTTCAAGTAAGGCAATAAATAATTGAATTCTGTTATTTTCATAATATTAACAACAGTTCTCGTGGAGTAGTGGTTAGCGTATCAGTCGGGAGCTTGGGTTCGATTCCAATTCAAAGAGCTTTTTTTTAATCGGTTTCAGATACAAACCTTATTGATTTGATAGTGAAAAATCTATATAAATATATATATATATATATATATATAGATATATATATTTTCTTTTGTTTCTTGACCACATATATATTTTCTTCAATTTTTTGGAATAAAGGTCTGATTCAGTCGATCCATATAATTTCTGTCAACTACGTTTCGACATGGTATTTGTCATCATCAGGTTAAAACACTAAAATTAAAAATATGGAGTTTGAGACATTTAACTTAACACAATATTGAAATGTATGCACTAAAATAATTCTTTAAAAACATATGGTTCGAAATATAACACGTTATTCAACTCAATATAAAAATATCTGTAACATTTATGAGTATTCACTTAAAAATTATTTTATTTGAATTCTGCGTTCGCATCGTACGAACGTTATTGTAGGAGTGTGACTGCGTCGAAGTTATCGGGAATGGTTTGTTTATCTTTCATGCATTTTTACCCTCTTCATAAGTACATGGGATTGTTTATATTGAGTTCTAGTATATGGGCCGGACTGTATTTGTTTGGCAGCATGTAAAGATCAGTTTGCATTATAATCACTATGAACAAACTCCATATTTTTAATTTTAGTGTGTTAACCTGATGATGACAAATACCATGTCGAAATTATATGAATTGACTGAATCACTGAATCAGACCTTTATTCCGAAAAATTGAAGAATATATATATATATATATATATATATATATATATATATATATATATATATATATATATATATATATAATATATATATATATATATTTTTTCTTTTCAGTATCTTGAACCATCAATTGTATAGGACTGGAGTTTTCTTGGGTATTTGGTTCGTGGTAGGAGTAAACGAATAAAACTAGTAGATTTTCATCTTATATTCAAGGGATGTGACGTTTCGCTTGAGAATTCTAAGCTTCATCTGACATTTTTTTTAAAAACTGTTATGTAGAAAATATGGGGATAGTTAGAGTTCCAATTTCTTGAATTGTTTTTTTTTTGGGGTTCTTACCTACAAACAAAATTTCGGCTAGCATTTTAGGGAGCCACTTAGGACACAACATTCTTTTTTTCTCTTCATTTCGAGAAGGGTGAGGTGTAATTTTTTTTTGTTTTTGTATGCACAATGTTATGATATTCTGTCACAGACGAAGGTTCTGGTATATTTTGTTGGTTAGTGGTTAGGATAAATTGACTTTTTCAGATGACATTTGACACTATTTTCAGGGATTTTCATGTTCTTTGGTTTTGCTGTGTGTTCGTGCTGCTCTCTATTGTCATGATTTTGAACCAACAAGATGGTGGAAATTATGGTTTTTGTGTTCTTTACGACGAATGGTATGAGGTTAAGGTATCAGTGTTATTTGAGTCTGTGTAGGGGGGAAACAGGGGGTACTTGTGGGATGACGACTTTAAATGATTTTGTGATATAAATTACTTAGGTTTTTTATATCTGTTTTGTCATTCAGGGTATTTTGAATAAGTTTAATGTGTATCATTTCCAAGAATTCTCTTTTTTTGATGTTTTTTTCTGTGGCTAAAATTTTTGTTTCATTGTAGTTGAATTCATGTTTTGTTGATTTTTTGTGTTTGTTCAAGGCTGTTGCTGCATTTTTCGTATATTTATGTCCATTCATTCTGTTTCCCAGGAGTTGGGATGTTTGACCGAAGTATACTCTGTTACAGTTTACTTCTTAATGGAATTTGGTATCAATATGTGTTTTCTTATTTTTTGGGATATCTGTTCTTAATTTAGAGAAGGTAGTTTTGTTCAGAGTGTTATCCCCTTCGTGGCCGATTTGTAACTTGTACGGTTTAATGGTTTTGGATAATTTTTCAGAGAGCCCTTTTATATATGGTAGGCCAATGTGGATATTTTTGGGGGAGCTTGACGTTGTGTTATTTTTTTGTTGGTTGTAAAATTTATTTATTCTGTTTTTGAAAATACTGTTCATCATAGTTTCTGGGTAGTTTCTCAGGGCTTTTTTGGCTTTTTCTATTGCATCTGGTCTGAATTTTGGATCTGAAAGGGAGATAGCTCGATCGGCTAGTCCGATGACAACTGATTTTTTTTGGGCTAATGGATGGTGTGATTCATAGTTTAAATATCTGCACGACCAAGTATCTTTTGTATACCAACTTGTTTTCAATGTGTTGTTTGTACGGACTAGAGTCAAATCTGAGAAATTGATTCTGTTGTTTTCCTCATGCTCAATTGTGAATTTTAATTTTGGATGGAATGATTCGAACATATTTTTGACATAATCTGCTTTTCCATTTGGAATTATTAGGATGCAGTCATCTACATATCTGCGGTAGAAGGGGAGAATGAAATCTAATTTGGGTATGATGGTGTTTTCGAGTTGTTCGATTACGAGTTGGGCTATGGCCATAGTGCCATATTTCATCTCATAGTGAAAAATTATATATATTTATATATACATATATACTATATACAGTGAGTCTGCTTAAGTTGGCTACATATGGGAAACTTCTTTATTATTAATTTTAAGAAAAAAAGTTATGATTCATAAAAAGTTCTGCATGGTCTAAAAGCCAAGATGCAACCATCAGATATCAAATTCTAACAATCTCATACGAGGTATGTGAAAAATATGAATTTTACTCAATAGTAAAGTAACTCTATATTTCACTATGTCGAAAATTGTTAATGTGAAAAGTTGTTCGGAATTAAAAATCACGTTCAAATATGCAGTTGCATTGATTATTAGTATTTTTTTTTATTTCTCGAAACATCTTTATAATAACAACGAAAATGTAACTGTAATTATTGTACATGTAATCTAGGATGCTTTGACAGGAAATGTCAGAGAGTAAAATGTTTGACAGTGACATTCAAAACATAAGTTGTATTTAGCGAAATTTGGTAGAAGTATTATAAAATTTGGTAGAAATGCCAGCAACATTAAGTTCTGAAGAAAAAATTGAAAATGTGTTGATTGTGGGTGAGAATTATGAAACTTATCGTGAAGCTGCAGAAATTTTTAATAACCGACACCCAGAGAAAAATCTTTACTATGTCACAGTAAGCTAATTATTAACAAAATTTAAGACTTCTGGAGATGTAAAAAAATAAATTTAGCAACAAACCCCAACAATGGATTGCCAATGATGACATGGAATTTGAAATAATGATTTCAGCAATCGAACATCCTAAAATATCCTTGCGAGAAAGGGCAGTTTCGATGCCAAATCCTATTAACAAAGATACGGTTTCAATTTTTTTTCAAAAGAACAAGTTTCACCCATACAAGCCCCGATTTATTCATATGTTAAGACCAGGAGATCATGATAGACGATTTGAATTCTGTTGTAATATCCAAGGAATGTTAGAAGATAACCCATTTATAGCAAGACATATTCTTTTTTCGGATGAATCAACATTTACATCAAATGGAACAGTCTTTAGCCAAAACTGCCGTTGGTGGAGTGATACTAAACCAAATTTTACCATCAAAACTCGGGACCAGTATGCATTCAAAACAAATGTGTGGTGTGTAATTTACCAAAATAAAATAATTAGACCTTTTTTTTTCATGAATCTTTGAATGTGGACCGTTATTTGCTCTTTTTGGAGAATGAATTAGACGGTTTTCTTGATAATGTTCACATCCTTCGAAGTCAACAAATATGGTTCCAGCAGGATGGTGCCCCATGCCACAGTAGGTTAGATATAAGGCAATACCTTGAAAATCGTTTTAATGGAAGAGTTATTCATCGTATTGAATGAATGTGGTTTTTTGTGGGGGAACAATGTTTCTTGACATGTTTTTTGGGTAACCTTCCACAGTCTGAAAATGAAAATATAATCAGGAAAATCTATACAAGTGTAGAAAGGGCAAACTAATTAGTTCACCCCGATAAGTTATGGCGTTCACCAAATTATATTTCCTATAGAAAAATGATTCAAGTGTCAATAACTTTTTGTTTTCTGAATTTGCCTATCAAAATATTTTTTTTAAATTTAAATGATACTGAAATTTTTTGGCCTCGTCGGTCTCCCGATTTGACGCTACTCGATTTTTTCTTGTGGGGTTACCTAAAGAAAAAGGTGTATTTTCAAAGGCCATTTACAGATGTTGCTCATTTGGATAGAGTCATTACAGAATGCGTTCAGAGTATTACTCCGGCTATGGTTAGAAGGGTATTGAAAAACTTTCGTGATAAAACCATTACCTGTATTGAAAGAGAAGGCGGATATGTTGAGGCGTTAGTGAATTGAGGGAGCTGATAATGTTCGTTGAATTAATACTACAAAATGAATTATTATGGTATTATTAATTTAAATTCAACGCTGAAATGTTACAAGACAGACATTAACTAATTAAAAGGTTATCAACTGTTCAATGTTCATTTGATTTTTAATAAATTTTGTTTTGTGATAATTTGCTTATTGTTTCTAAACGAAAGGAAAAGGTTAACATGTTTGTAATAAATAAAAATGATAAATGTTCGGTATTGAAAATTTGAGACAAATTTGCAAAAAAAAGAATTTTTTCAATTAGAAGGATGTAATTGAATGTAAAAACTTAGTTTTTACTTCCGAACAACTTTTCGTTATAACAATTTTCGATATTGTGAAATATAAAGTTACTTTACTCCTGAGAAAAATTCATATTTTTTTACATACCTCGTATAAGATTGATAGAATTTGATATCTGATGGTTGCACCTTGGCTTTTAGACCCTGCAAAACTTTTTTATGAGAAATAACTTTTTTTCATAAAATCAGTAATAAAAAAGTTTCCCATATGTAGCCAACTTAAGCAGAGTCACTGTATATATGTATATATATATATATATATATATATATATATTATATATATATATATATATATATATATAATATATAAAAGAGTTCGCCGAGATATCTTCAGGACCTCTATGTGTTGTCTGGGATATTTATATTAATTAGACCGCCTGATTCTTGTTTTTTTGTTCAAGGGGGTGAAACAGTTTTTGAGGCGTTCAGTATCATACCATTTTTTCAATGACCATTCGGCAAATTTATCCAACAAATAATTCAACCTTTTCTGTAGCTCATGCGGATTATTATCATATGATATATCATCTTCGTATAATACTAGGCAATCAGTATTCATGTAGTTTGGAAGATCGTTGATGAAAATAGGAATAACAATTGTCTATGGAACTCCAAGATTCATATCATATGTTTTGGTTTCGATAACATTCATTCTCATGAAAAAAAAAATCTAGGTAGGACATTAACAATGATAGAATTTTTTCTCTTATACCTGTAGAATATGGCTTTTGGTCGAGAAATTTTAGTTTTTAACAGCCAAAAGCTTTGGTGAGATCGGAAAATAGTACCCCTACATGCTTCTTCTTCTTCTCTAAATATTAGTGAATATACTATAGAAAACCATAGATAGATAGATATATATATATATATATATATATATATATATATATATATTTGGGTTTTTGAGTGAGTTTTCAAGTGCATTTAACAATAATGTATGATAAAACGCCTAGCACATATGATATTCTCCTCGATAAAATCTATGTTCTCAACTCCTTATCACTGGGTATAAATTTCCATATTGGTGAACTTTCTCTTTCCATTTTCCTCAAGGATTAATTGTTATATACAACTTTTTTTATTTTATCAGATCCCTGTTGCATATATTTGATTTTTTTTCCACTGATTCCATTTTTATATTCCCCATTATTCCTAAAATGAACCTCAGTCCATAACAATTCACGCTCATTGTATCGAAAAGTGTTCAAATTAAGCTCGATAAGCATGGAAATACTTGAAAGGCGAACGATTCTCCTGAAGATCTCATGATGATTAGTGTAACATTTTTTTGGAAATTGGGTGACAAATGAAGTTCTCAACTGATGAAAAAAAAAACTAATTCAGTAGCTCATAACATAGGTAATTCATTACACATACTTAAAAGCACGTTTTTTCGAGAGATTTTTCGAATTTTAATTAGGGCCAATTTCATTAATGGTTTGTTCACATTTTCACAATTCCAGTTACGTCATACTCAGTTAGTGGATGGAAAACAAAAGGACTTGTTGTTTTGCTATTTTCCTCCTTGAAATTAAAATCAGTAACTTCCTGCTGAGAAACTTCGATGAAGTAACTATCGAATTTAATAGCCGTGTCAAGTTCAGGAACAACAAAGTCACCTTCACAAATTGAAATTCTATCGAAATTGGTTTCCTTCTCTAAAATTATCACCATCAACTCCGATTTAGTTATAATTCGGTGAGTTATTTTGTCATTTACACACCGTTGAGTATTTTCCCTGTACATTTGTGTTATAACGTCTTCAAAATGTTTCGACGGCAACGATTCGGATAGCGAAAAATACATTCGTAATAACATGTATGGTTGAATGGAACTCGTTATCTGAAACAGTTTTTGATTTGTTAATGTTAAGTTTGTTGGAATATTAAACCTTTCCGTAGGCGTAGTTTTTATCTTGGAACAAACAAACAATTACAGTTTTATAACAGTATAGATAGATACTATTACCTCTGAATGGAACTCGTTATCTGAAACAGTTTTTGATTTGTTAATGTTAAGTTTGTTGGAATATTAAACTTCCCGAAAGCGTACTTTTTCTCTTGGAACAAACAAACAATTACAGTTTTATAACAGTATAGATAGATACTATTACCATACCAAATTCAACTTCCAACGTTAGAGAATCTCTGGAAAAAAACGGTTGTCACAGAAAGGCAAAGAGTCCCTTGAGGTACGAACTCTGAGAACGATACTTGGTTCGAGATTTCTACATAAAATGAAAGGAAAAAAACTCTGGAACAAGTGAATGCGAACAGACTGGAATTGATTGACTAAGTGTTTGAAAAATAAATCGGGTTTTCTGCCAGACGAAACTCCAATCGATTTCATGTAACATGAACGAATGTGCAATTTTTCACGTAGTCCTTTGAGAATCTAGAATGAATCGGCAGCGGATTTGAGACCCGTCAGCATATTCAAAGCACATAGCAAAAGAGGCTTATTTTGATGATGTCAACCCTTGCAATATCTTGATTATTCAATCCCAATCGAATTTGCGGATAAAAGGATATATTTTATTCATTGGCCGTTCGAGAAATGGGGAACTTTCCGAATAATTGAATTTCTTCTAGCAGTGGACGTGAGTTAACGCATGATGAGTTTCTTTGTTCGAAAATATGAACAGGGAGTTCATAAAATCTGTTGTAGAATCAGTCTTTTATTCGTCTTCGTATCTCTTATGGTTAAGAATATAGCAATGTTAAGACACGATAGAAAAAAGGACTGTAAATATATATATATATATATATATATATATATATATACAGTGCTTTTCTTTAATTCCCCCCCTTTTACCAGGGAAAAAAAATAAATTGAAAGGGAGGTCTTGTGACACATCCTTTTGGAGCTTCTGACGAATACTTCACAACCCCAGAATATAAAGTCAATATCTTCACCTACTACAAAATGGCGGAACATTCAATAATTACCTGAATACAAACACATTAATATCCATACATCGAGAAATATTTGTTTTTCTCTGCCATATGGCAATCCCAACAACCCGATAAGGTTTGATAGGTTATTTTTTGTTCGAACAAAAAATGTCAAGAAATGTCAGTACGACAACGAACATCATTGTTCAGTTAAAATATTCTCATTTGGTTTTCGGTTTCACTAGTAAATAGGTACAACGTGAACTATCTCTAAAATGGTCAATTCTCATCCATTGGAAAAAAAATTCGAAGCGAATTTTATTTACGGTGCGACGCGTAACTTTCACGAAACCGAAAGAATTTTTAATGATCGTTTCCCGAATCGTCCTATCTGTAGAAAATATTTAAGGAAACTTGTAACCAAATTTACAACTACCGGTAGTGTATAGAACAAAAAGCCCCCAGGTCATCCGTCCATTCCGGAAGAACAGTAAGTTCAAATAATTAGTGAGATGATAGTAAATCCTCAACAGTCTACTTCCTCTGTCGTGAATGTTTGTGAGGTGTGTCCTTCTACTGTGTGGAGACTTTTGAAGAGGAATAAGTATCATCCATACAAAATTAAAATGGTACACCAGTTAACTGAAGATGACCCTGATCGAAGAACAGAATTCTGCGAATTTATGACGGAACCATTGCAAGGCATCCTACCATCTCCACAATATTTGTCAACGTCTGGTCAGGAATATTGGGAAACCATGTTGTAGGACCTCTATTCATTGAACAAAATTTAACAGGGGAACTGTATTCGAAAATGCTGGAAAATACTGTTGACCCTCACCAAAATCGTTGAAGCGAATCCTAATGAATTTGATATGGATATTGTATTCAAACAAGATGGAGCACCACCACATTACTACGGACAAGGAAGAAACCATTTGGATAATACTTTCCCCGGTCGTTGGATTGGCAGTCGAGGTCCTACGGAATGGCCAACCCGCTCGCCGGATCTGACACTTGTAGACTTTTTTTTATGAGGCTATTTGAAGCAAAAGGTGTACGAAACTGAACATGCTCCAATAATGGATATACGGCAGAGAATAATGAATATTTGTAGAAATATTGACGTTACTGTGTTTGAAAATGTGCGGCGTCATATATCGGATAGGCTGTTCTTATGTCAAGCAGTTCAAGGCAATCATTTCGAGCATCTTTGGAACTTAACTCAGCTTCTTCTCTCAAATTATGAAGTTAAATGTCGATGTATTCATGAAA
Source organism: Gonioctena quinquepunctata (assembly GCA_018342105.1). Classification (NCBI taxonomy): domain Eukaryota; kingdom Metazoa; phylum Arthropoda; class Insecta; order Coleoptera; family Chrysomelidae; genus Gonioctena; species Gonioctena quinquepunctata. The sequence continues at coordinate 637,977 of JAFIRS010000065.1, read as the reverse complement.
TTATTAAATGTTCCGCCATTTTGTAGTAGGTGAAGATATTGACTTTATATTCGTCAGGAGCTTCAAAAGGATGTGTCACAACACCCCCTTTCAATTTTTTTTCCCAGGTGGCGCCCAATCGCCATCTTGAAAGTTTCTTCTGTCAATTTTACTCCAAAATATAGTATTCATGCATCAATTTCATTTTCCCAAGTTTCAATTTTTTGAGTTGACCCGTTGAAAAAATAGAAGGGGGGGACATTGAAACAAAGCACTGTATGAATATTTAGTTTCTTGACCACATATATACAGGGTGAGTCAGAATAAGACCGACAAACTCAAGGTGAAAAGTTGCTATCAAGGTATGCCCCAAAATACTTAGATACAGGGTGTCGAAAGTACGAAAAAAATGAAGATATAATTTGTTTCCTCCAAAATTCGTGAAGAAAAACAATTATTGTGTATTAAAATCTACTCAAATGATAGAAACGGTTTAGTGGGTACACTACATAGAAACACACAAGGCATTTGAGCAAATGTTCCAAGGGACCACCATTTTGTTCAATACACAATTGGCATCTCCGTATCATCGATTGTCGCACGCTTTGGAATATTCCTAGTGTATCATGTATTAACGTACATGCTGCTAAAATTCTTGCCGTTAAATCTTCCACAGATTCTACGGTGTTTCATATAGTAGAGATTTGAGGTATGAAAAAGTCCAGTGGAGTTTAATCCGGAGAACGTGCAGACCAATGTATGGGACCACGTCTACCTATCCACCGATAACGGAATGTTTGATCACGAAATTGACGAACGATTCGTTGGAAATGGACCAGTGCTCCGTCATATTGATACCATATTCTTTGACGAACCAATAGAGGTACGTCTTCAAGTAGCCCAGGTAAAATATGTTCAAGAAACACTCGGTAGTTCTGCCCATTCAAACGAGGAGGAAAACGATATGGTCCAAGGATACGATTTTCGATAATTCCTACTCAAATATTCACTGAAAACTTTTGTTGGTAGTCTTTTCGGAACATTCCATGCGGATTTTGTCTCTGTTGATAGAACATAGCTGGGAAAGTCGTTTGCTCCTTCATACATTCTCGAAAACCATTCACAAAAAAATCTACGAGGGCCATAATCACCAGCAACTAGGGCCATCACCTTCTGTAGGCGAAATAGACATAATAGTTGTTCACTTGCACTTGACTTACTGTTGATTGTGAGACTTGCAACCTATACGAAATAGCCAGAGTGCTGGTGGAAGGATCTGCTGCTAATCGATCAATTTGTTCTTCCGTAACATTATCTCTTCTTGTTCTATTCGCACGACAATGGTGTTTACTGGATTTAAAGGTCCCCGTTTCCTTCAATCGTCGATGCACAGCTATGAAAGTAGTGAAATGTGGATGATGTCTGTTTGGATATATATGTTGCTATAATTCAGCAGCGTCTCTGGCATTTCCCCCTGTTTCACCATTATCGAAATGCATATCTGTATATTCTTCAACTGAATAATACGTTTTGAAACGATGATCACTGACTGAAATATTGACAGATGACTTGACAATAATACAAAATGTTCTGGGTTACTGTCAATTATGTCTAATGTAAGTATCGATATATCAGTGTGTTTCTACCGGGAACAAATTTATGCGTTGATCACTGGTGTACTTAACAGCCCACCACAAACTAGCATGAAATGCTCGAATATGCAAATAGTTATCACGAATCGAAATAAATCATTTAACTTGATATTAATACACAATAATTGTTTTTCTTCATCATGTTGATTGGATAATAATTTCCTATATAATTTGAGATGACATTTTCAGCAGCATTCAATATTTCTGGTGGTGTCCCACATACCTGGACATCATCATCACTGTCCATTCAGAATATTTTTAAATAATTTTTAGTGATAGGTAGGTATCAAACCAAAATAAGTAATGAATCTCTGACTTTTGTCACTAAAATAAACGAACAGTGATTGTCAACGAAACAATTTCATAGGCAATGAGATGGTCATCGGAAATTGTTATGCAATTATGAAAATTCCCTAATTTATGATAATGTTGATTGCGATTTCAGAAAAAATACTATGTGTACCTCGTAGTAAGAGCGCATTTCTAGACTTCAATGCTTGTTGGCTTCGGCTTAACGCTCGGACAACAATTTACATTCTCGTCCGGGAATATATTTCTTTTACTACTGAATACACAATGTACTATCGCAGTGCATAAATATTCATTGGGTTCAAACAAGCCTTCTTTTTAGTCAAGTTTCACATCGCGGAATCGAATGAAATTCATCGATTTTGAATGCTTGATATGGATTTGATATGAGCCATATATAAAACAAACCCAAAGATTTGATCGAAAACAAGTTATAAATATTTCAGTAATACTTCAAACCAAATAAAAATATTTTTAGTTCAATACACGGAAACAAATTCCGATTCTACTCATACAAATGAACGCACAGAAAGTACAGTTATGGGTTTCCTAAATCATCTACATATATAGTGCTTGTTGGCAAAATAGACTTCTTGACATCTTTCACGATCAACCCAGAATTTTCCATCTTCATTCTCACAGGCTCCCAGGTTGTTCCATTCTCTTCATTGGAATTCCAAGTCATATTCCTCAGCTGCGGGAAAGCGAGACATAATTCGAGAACATCGATTTCTTTCATATTCTTCAAAACAGATATGGGTGGTACAAGGGATTTCAAACTCTTGACGGGGAAGAATATCTTCAAATTGAGCTTCAAAATCTCAGTGTCTGCTATCGATAACGTCTCCAGCCACCTCAAGGAAAGTAACCTCACATCGAAATGCCTCAAAGGATTGTGATCGAGGTTTATATACCTTAGGCCGAGATTCTTCTCGAATGCATCTTCATGGATGATGGATAGATTGTTTCTATTGAGTACAATCGATTTGAGGAATTCGATACCTCTAAGGAATCTCGTCCCTAGTACGGGTATGGTTTGATTGTAGATGATGAGCTCTTGTAGTAACACATATTGGTCAAAAGCATCTTGTTCAATGGTGAGATTAGGGTTGGAATGCAAACCAAGCTTCCAGAAACTGTGATTTTCTTTGAACAACTTCGGGGTTATCGTGGGAAATGTCGACTCGGCGATATGTAGAGCTGATCCCAATTTCATAGCTGCATCGAATACCTCGATTTGACTTCGATAAATGAGTACCACAGCGGCGAAGGGAAAGAGTGCAAACGATTTTTTCCGCAATGCTCCTTTGACTGAAATGAGTTGAATCGTTTGTTTGGTGAAGATTTCATTGCACTGATCTGGTAGCCTGAATCGTGTTGTCAGGTTCATATCCAAATCTGTGCAGATGACTTCATGTCCGGGGTTGGAAAATTGGGGGTGTTTTCGGTCACTATGTTCCGTGCAAAACTGCCCCCTATCATCACTCGTTGCTCCATTGATAGCGTAAATGAGCCTGAGTACCAAAAAATATGCGAACCTGAAAATAAAAACGGGAAATTTCTCAAAAAAAAAAATGTTAAGGAGGGTGATTCTGAAATTATATTTTGTAAGCCATGTGTTCCAAAAAATGTATAAGAACTTAGTAAAACAACACAGGCGAATCGAGTGGCGAATACACCATAGTTTGTCGCTTATTAGTTGTGAAAAATTTTTATTTGTCGCTATTGATGTTCAAGAAAAAAAAAGTCATATACAGGGTGATTCAAAAGTACTTTGACATACTTCAGGAGGTGATTCCGCACAATATTCTAATATGAATTGTCTAAATGAAGGGTGTTAAAGTTTTATTTTTATTTTCGTTTCTTTTATAACATTCGAAATACTGACCTTAATTGAATGAAAATTGGTATTGAGTTTTTTAAGTGTCGAAGTCGAACCTGATATTATTATTACTCTTGCTCGTAGAGGGCGCCACCTACACGTCTTTCTCTTTTTTTTGAAGATTCATAACTTTTTGAGCGTACATCTAGCACATTTTCTAGTGAAAAAATCAATTCCTCTATCATATCTACGTAAAAAAGCTACCTCTGTTACAAGTTGCTATAAGCAACCGTTTTCTGGATATTTGATAATCGATGCGTGTTGAAGTTATTACCATTATTTTGCATTTTTCACAAGAATGCTTAGGAAATTGATTTGACGTTTAAGTAGTTTTGGTTTTTTGTAAGGGGCGCCACCTATTCTATTTATTTTTACTCGATTGAAATAATTACTTTTGTATCAAGGGTGCATAATCTGTATTTGTTTTGATAAAATTTGCAAGAAATATCAACATTTCATTTCAAGAAATTTTGAATATGTAGAATAAAATAAAATGAAGAAAACTGAATTGTATTCAAATAAATTGTTTCAGTCTTCTAGTCATTGAATCTCGTACCCTCTCAAAAATTATTGGTGTGTTTCTTATTGTTTCACAGGCGTCTACTATTCGGTTTCTCAGATCTTCATCGTTTGCTACTGAAGTTTTATGAACTAGTTACTTCAAATGTCCCCAAAAATAAAAATCTAGCGGCTTTAGATCTGGGGACCTTGGTGCCCACGCCTGGTTGGGTTTTTCTACACCCCTACCGATCCATCGATTTGGATAGACAGTGTTGAAGAATTCCCTGGCTACAACGCTAAAATGGGCCGGAGCCCCATCATGCATAAACCACTGACACATAGTAATGCGTCGGGAAAAGTCTCGTGGCAAAAAGCTTGTACCCTTTGAATATGGTATGGATGAAATTGTTGATCGTGGATAATTCTCCAAACTGTGAACTGAGTAGAATTGAGAGCTTCAGCAATTATTCTTGTACTTGTTTCTGGATTCTCCTCGAGAGCGTTCGAAACAGCTTCTTCCAATTCTGGGGTTCGGACTGCTCGTGGTCTTCCAATAATATCAGCTGCCCTCTCAAAACTATCTATTTCTGCCAAACGACGTTGGAGGCTGGTAAATGTTGGAGCTGAAGGCAGTACTCGATTAGGAAATCGCTCCTGGTAAATACGTCTTGCTTCGCGCGCATTGCAATCCGCAAGGCCATGAACGAAATGCATATCGGCTAAATGAACATTATTGTTTAAATAATCCATTTTTTCAAAATTAGTGTTTTAAAACATACAGAAACTTCAACAAAACAACAAAACGTTTAACTGTCACATAATATGTGATTACCAAAACTACTTACTTAAACGTCAAATTCATTTCCTAAGCATTCTTGTGAAAAATGCAAAATAATGCTAATAACTCCAACACGCATCGATTATCAAATAATCGACTTGAAATTTTCAAGTCCAAATATCTAGAAAACAGTTGCTTATAGCGACTTGTAACAAGGGTAGGTTTTTTACGTAGATATGATAAAGGAATTGATTTTTTACTGAGAAGTGTTTTAGAAGTACGCTCAAAAAAGTAATTAATCTTCAAAAAAGAAAAAGACGTGTAGGTGGCGTCCCCTACGAGTAAGAGCAATAATAACATCAGGTTCGAATTTGGCACCTCAAAAAACCACTCAATACCAATTTTCTTTTGATTGAATTATTTAAAAAAACGAAAAAAAAAAACTTCAACACCTTGTATCTTGGAAACGAAGCGTTTTCGGATATATATTTACTCCAACAATTCATATTAGAATATTGTGAGGAATCATGTCCTGGAGTTTGTCAAAGTACTTTTGAATCACCCTGTATACATTAGTATAAATAAAATAAAATGCAGGCTGAAAAAAATTTTGCTTGATTCAGTTTTTTCTAATGGAAGCAAATTATTCAATGAATAATAGAGTTAGAGCTTCAGCCATAAGCTCAATTTGTTTATTGATATATGAAAAATGGAAAAGACTTGAAGTAATCTTGTCGTATATTCTATAGTTCAGGGGATATTTAAATTTTGAAGCCTAAATAAATTATAAATAATTGCAAAAAATTAAATAAATACTTGAGTTAGAGCTTCGATTGTTCATTGGTTGATAAAGAATGAAAAGGTCGAGATGTTCTTGTCGTATCTCTAATAGTTCATGAGTTAAATTAATTACAAAACAAATTTTTTTACCGTAAAAACGACACATGGTTGTGATTGCTTTATTTTGTACAATTAAAAAAAAATTGCAAACACTTCTTATACACAATGCATTTTTTTATAACAATTATTTAAACAATAGGATTGAAAGATCTAAAAAAAAAAATTTTCATGTATTTTAAAAAAAAAATGCTTTATTTATGTTTTTAATTTTTCAATGTTTTACATTGTTTATAAAAAATTAAAAATCACAATTTTTTTTTCCAACGAGATCGTTTTTAAGTCATTGAAAAATAGCTCCAAGAAAACAAATTGTTTCTCACAATTATCAGGGTTTTTATGTTAATGTTCAACTTATTGAGAATTGTTAATTAATAATAGCATAACTAATAGAAAAATTGCGGTAGGAATTGTTTGCCGACGGATTATTGTTCATTGATGGATTTAGGACAAATACAAATTTTTTCATTCCTTAATATTCATATTAATTTGGTTAAAATAATTTATTTTGTTTGAGCCTCCGATCCGGGTGACGCGCCTGTTTTCACCCGTATTTTCTCCGCTCAATTGAAATGATGAATATTGGTGGAACAGTTCCGGATTTTTTTTTTTATTGAGTTGTTTGAAACTTTTTCAATGTTTGCAATCGGAAGTTTTTTTTAAATTTTTTTTCCTAATGACATTACGAATCGAATGACACTCTAGTTCATAATTTTCCGTTTCCATAGAAAAATAATGGTCCAGAAAGCACTTGTTGACCAGACTAGTATTCGGAAAAACCTTGTCTGCGCGAAACAATAAAAAGTTCATTCTATAATCATATTATAGCGATCAAAATGATGATTTCACACGCAACATACCCATCAGAAGTTGTGTCACATTAGATAATGATTTTGTTGAATACTTATGCTATGGAAATAATGCCTTCGGCGTTATCCTGCCATTTGGAATAATGTATCCAGATTAATAGTTCCGCTGTCGCTTCCATGCGAATGGATATAATTACGAAATAACTGATATCGAAAAATACCATGGAAAAATTACAAAAGCCGAGTACAGAATATTCTTACCAATCGATCCAATGAATTATACAGTGCTCGTCTAAAGTCCGTTCCCCCCCTACTAATTTTGAACCACCTGGTATATGGCACCAAAATTTGGAGGGCTTGAATAGGAGATGAAAAGCTACTTTTTCATGAAAAAATCACAGCTAAAAGTTTCAAAATGGCGGCTGAGCGCCATCTTCAATATATTTTTTTAATGACACACCCCGTATATTATTCCATTTTCGAAATCTACTCATAATTCTCAACAGTTTCTTCGAATACACTTTACTCCTGAATTCAATTGTTTTCGAAATATTAACGTTTGAAAAGTGACATTTTGGTCATTTCAAACCCAACCAAAAACACTAATGTAGCTTTCAATCAAGTTTGTATTGGAAAAAATCGTTGTTGCGGTAACATCTTGTTCAGTGTCGAACTGAACTGCTAACTGTCAAATAGTCCGTTGAGTGCCTAAATCCTTTTATGAAAACTGTGATCATGGCTCGTAGTTAAGACGATAAATTTGAAGCAGTTTTGATATGGAGAAGCTGGAAGAAATTATCATCTAGCAGTCCGTATGTTTAATGATATATTTCCCGAGAATCCTATTTCGAAGTCATATGTGCGCATACTTTTGAATTAGCTCCAAGCAACTGGTACGCTGAAAGATGCTCCAAGATCAGGAAGACCTCCTCTTTCAGAAGAAAAAAAGGTAGAAATTGTTGACGAAATGGTAATCAATCCGACTCAGTCGACGTCTGCAGTTGCTAAATCCTGTGGAGTAAGTTCAAAAAGTGTCCAAAGAGTCCTTAAAAAAAAGTTTCATCCCTGTAAAATGAAAATCCTGCATGCTCTCACGGAGGATGATCCAGACCGGAGGGTTGAATTTTGTGAGTGGTTAACAAGGACTATCGAAGGAGAACGGGGCTTCCTAAAACGTGTATGTTTCGCAGACGAATGCATGTTATTTCTGAATGGAGAAGTCAACAAACAGAAGCGATACTAATCCGCATAGTTTTAGAGAGGGACATACCCAGTTTCCTAAAAAGGTGAATGTTTGAGCGGGTATTTTGGGCAATCGCGTCGTTGGACCGATTTTCATCAAAGGCAATCTTACAGGAGTTCTTTACAGAAATCTTTTAGAAACTGAAATTGAACCTCGAATAAGACAAATTGCATTTAACAATCAGGAAGAGTTTGAAAATCGTGAAAGCATATTTCAGCAGGATGGGGCACTTCCCCATTTCGATTGCATGACTAGAGAGTTACTCGATACAAACTTTCCTGGGCGATTGATAGGTCGCAGGGGAAGTACAGAATGGCCACCAAGATCTCCGGATCTTACACCTCTAGATTTTTTCTTTGGGGGTATCTAAAGTCAAAAATCTACGCCACCGAATGTCAAACAATAGAAGAGTTGGAACGCAGAATAATAGATACATGTGAAGAAATAGATGAACAGACTTTCATCAACGTGAGAGGAGCTATTTATAACAGGGCACTTTATTGTCAAGATTTAGGAGGGGGCCACATTGAACACTTAATGAAATAATTGTTGGGGACGAATAAAAGTGTTATTCAAAAATAAATTATAGTTTTTTAGCTAACTAATTTGTTTTGATTGTGAATTTACAGAACACATTCGTAGGCTTCGATATTTTCCGGTAAGCGGTACTGTTTATCTTTGATAAACTCCCTTTACGCCTATAATTAGTCGAATTCATTAAGAGATTCAACTACAAATTAATAACAACGTTTAGTTAGCAAAATGTTTTACCGGAAGTGACCAAAATCCATATTTCATTTTAAACCGGAATGTCACTTTTCAAACGTTAATATTTCGAAAACAATTGAATGTAGGAGTAAAGTGTATTGGAGGAAACTGTTGAGAACTATGGGCAGATTTCAAAAAGGGTATAATATACGGGGTAGTCTGAAAAAAAAATATATTGAAGAATGTGCTCAGCCGCCATTTTGAAACTTTTAGCTGTTATTTTTTCATGAAAAAGTAGGTTTTTATCTACTTTTTGAGCCTTCCAAATTTTGTTGCTATATACCAGGTGATTCAAAAATTTGTAGGGGGGGAACGGACTTTAGATGAGCACTGTATACACATCAAAGGGGCAAGGACCGGCTAGCTGGTTTGCTTGACGAAAACAAACCCATGATCACAGCGATAGAAAGCACAGGTGTCAAGATAATAGAAGATTATGTCAAGACCAAGCTGCTTCAAGCTTTTTTTCAATGTAACCATAAGGCAGAATAATGCAATGAAATGTGAGGCATAGTGGAAAAATTTAAAAAACATTGTTAACACTGTTTTTTTTCCCTCGGATGCTGGTTTCGTCGCCAGCTACCCCTCAGCTTCTTGGGCTTTTTGTACCTTCCGGTTTTTGTTTCACAGCACCTACTCCGTAACTCTTGGTACAGGGGGTCTGTACAGGTTCTTCACCGGTTGGCTACTGTATTCTTCGAGGGTTGGCCTTGGCTGTCCGAATATTGCTTGTCTTCTGCGGTCTTAGTGCTTCGCATTCTGACAATATATGTTTGCCCGTTTCAGTCTCTTTGTCACATTCTCTGCATACCAGTCTTGATGTCACTTTCGGGTTCGTGAGAGCCTTCAGTGACGCCTGGCTGTCTGTGCATATTTTGATCCGAGTTGATTCAGTATTATATCCACCTAGCGGAATATGTCATGGATTTTCTAAACCGAAATCAATGTATATCATTTATTTATTCATTGATAATGAAATTTTGGAAAATGTACCGTGTGTATGGTTTTCAAACATTAATTTCGAAACTTAACTCTGTCAGCTATCTATTCAGAAACATCAGAACAGTTCTGACGGAGAAACAATCCATACTTTTATACTTTGCTCAGGCTGAATCACGACTTAGATACAGAATATGTTTCTGAGGGCTATTCACTTGTTTTAATGATGTATTTATCTCGCAAATGAAAATTGATTCGTTGTGACGTTGGTGTCTCTCATACCACTAGTTATCGAAATTTCTTTAAAACCTATGAAATTTGAACCTTACCGTGTTTGTTTATTTTTGAAGTATGTGTTTTTGTATTCTATAACCTAACCACTTTTTAGACAAATAAACAAATTCACTCTATTAATACAAGACACAGCATAAAAACTTTTTAACAAAAAATTAAACCGACAAAATACGGAACTGAAAAGTAAAAAATAACGTAAACCTTTTTAGTCTCAATAACTAAGCTCCTAAACTAATGTGAGTAACTAATTTTGGGTGGGCACCAAAAAAACAAGCAAATGAATTGGGCAAGGCCTAAAATGATCCCATCGAGTGGGGACTGATAATGTTTTTGAAGTAATTTAATGATCTTCGTTGATTGTTCGTTTGGCGCCGACTCAAAATTAGTTACTTACATTAGTTTAGACTAAGAAGGTTTATTCTAGTTTTTACTTTTCTGTTCCGTATTTCGTCGGTTTAATTTTTTATTAAAAAGTTTTTATTTTTCAATTTTCTGTGGCTGAAATCTACTAATTACTACCTACTTGTTTTTTGATTACTTCCAAAATACTTACTTACCCACCTTACCTCAACTATTAATAGTTGAATAATATGATTATCTACTTCAACTATTTGTTGTAATATAAATTATTTTTGTTGTTCTGGTTAGTTAATTCCATTACTTTGTATATCATTCCATCCTCCCATAGAATATAATGATTGTGACGGATGTAGGAACAAAAATGATGTCAATAGCGATGTGTCATTGTCAACTACATATGTGTGCCAATGTTCACAAGTGAAAATTCAACTATCCCCTATTTTTCTACCCGTAAGGGTGGATAATTCCATTCGAAATCAAAATATGATTAACTATGAGGTATACCCCATCTTGTTAAAAAATAATCATTCAAATCGAAGAACCCAGTACAAAGTTATGCCTGATAGAATCGGTTAACGAACCAGAATTCAGAGGGTGAGTGATCAATATCCTTCGAATGGGACCAAAGAATTATCGCAGTCGGACGTCTCAGTAAAAATGCGTGGTCATACATAAAAAAACATATACGCGTCGACTAGAGAACCTCAGGCTTTTTGGTTTCGTCGGTTAAAAATGACTCACAGGTGCCATTTTCAAGAACTAATCTTCTCTATAGATCACCTACTGTGACTGGGCAAAGGTTGTCCAATATCAAATCATGTGTTACACTGAAATGATTTGAGAAATGTCTTAGGAAATACCTACTGAAAGCTAGTTTTTATTCCCTGTGAGTTTTAAAGTCTTAGTCGTAGTCTTAGTTGTTTTAGTCCTAGTTCCTAAATTTTAATTGAATATCTCTTGACAAATTCTATACATGTTTCTCCATGCAGTATTATTATTATTCAATTTATTAGAGTGTCTTTTGTTTACATAAATATTATTTCTTCAACAGAATGTAAAAATAGACAGATTCGATTTTTTTTCAAGAATTATTTTTAAAATAACACTCTGAGCACACTCGAACTTCTTTGGTGTTGAATGTGGAATATTATATACCAATTTCTGAATGGATATCTACCATTTGTTCACAACCAGTGAAAACGAAAACCCAAAAAATTTAAAGAAACGAACTTACGGCTTGTTTTTTGTGAACGCTCAATAAAAGAAACTTTAAAATTTACTTACACTCTCATTTCAACTTTTGTTGTTGAATGTTGCAAATACACTCAGGCTCGATGAATACCAAAAATGTTGATCCAACTCAAGGGTCAAATATGAATAGTGCTCATGAATAATATTCATACCATATTAATTCATATACCTTTCCATGTTAATATTTTCATTCCAAATGTTATGAGAGCATTCTAACAGGAATGCTGTTATGTAAAATAATTATTTTATAACTGATTACAATAGTTGAAAATTCAAAAAGAAAAATTGTAGAAATATTTTTTTTTGTATTGGAAATGTGGCACATTTTTGTAGTCGCTCATTTGGAGTATCCTTTTAAACGCCTGGAGAATATGATTTCACCGTTTTTTCATTTTCAGGAATAACATTTTTCCCTATCGTAAAATCCATCAAAAGTAAAATCTAAACAAAAAATCATAGAAGTTCCCTCAAATTTGGTAGAGGAACTGGATCGAATAACTTTTGAGACATCCATATTTAATGATCAAAAACTCCCAAATCAGTAAAAGCAAAAGTTTTGGGGACACATTGATTTGTTATCTGGATTTCCGTGACCTGATTAGGAAAAAATGTGTTGAAACAATTTCAATCTACCAACGTTTCGAACTCACGAAGTCATCTCCTGGGTGCCAACAAACCAGTAACAAAAACCCGATGGCGGAAAATAGATTTCGGAATTTTCCTTCAATCGTTCAACAACCGTCAATTTGAAACTACTCAATCGATTTGGTGTTCGAACTTATCAGAGATAATGATGAATAGTATTTTTAGGCTATATTTTGTTTCATTGGGTACTTTTTCACGTTCGTATCAAAAATCATGATTTAATTACATATCCAATGTTTCAACTGTGACCACAGTCTTCTTCGGGGATTTTTTTTGCTGAAGTTATTTTCAAATGGAGCTGAATCATCATTTTCAAGATGAATAACGGACACCAACAGACACCATCGCATATATACGGATAATTTTTTTTTCGTGACGCTGATTATTAACTACATTCGAAAGTATTTACAACTTTCTAGTACATGGAGAGATGAAGAATATGATGCCAACCAATAGAGGTGAACAATTATTCGATTTTAATAAAACCAGTGTTTCCAAAAAAATTACTTAAGTAACAATTAACATAATCAAAATCCAATAAAAAAATTATTTTCCAACGAAATTACATTCTTTCAAGTGTTCAGCTGATACTATCATTTTATGAATTTTTAAATTCGTTTTCTTTTCGAATCTTGTGACGATAACATATTGATTGCCCTTGATAAAAAAGTGTCTCATATTTCAAATACATTGCCAGTTAGTGTGGCATCCGCTTCGTTGAAGCGTTTGAAAACTTGGCTGCGATCAATAGGAGTGGCTGGTTGGAATAGCTCTACTTCATGTTCATAGAGATGTTCAAATATATGTTTCAAATGTTATTGGAAGGTTTGCAAATAAGAAATACAGGAGACTGAATTTTATTTTGTTTTTTATTTTTATTTTAACAAAGTAAATCTTTGTTTTTGTACGTATTATGAGTATGTGTATATATTTTTTTATTTTATTGCACTTTGTATTTTTGTTTGAATTTGCATGAGAAAAATACTTATGTTTTTTGAATAGAGGTATATAACTTTTTTATGACATTACCCCCTCAGCAAAACTCCTAGATACGCCACTGGCCAGTATACCAAATTTAAAAAAATCAATTTAGAATTTTGTGCACAAACAATACAATGCTTAGCGATGGAGTATAGACATATGGATATCTAAAGATTCAATGATTGATTATTCAGGTTTCTGAACGTTTTTGTAATTTGGTGTTTCTTTATGTTCGATACATAAATTAGGATTACACTATGATTAAACTGATCGTAAACTTACAGATTTGTATTATTCTATTTTTTTTGCATTAATCAGTTGATTCATTCAATGATTTCCTTCCATTGAATCATACTGATAGTTATTATGATGGACATACATACAGAGTGAAATATCGAATTTGCACCAAAAACCTAGTGAAAATTCAAACCATTGTCAACAAACGTCGATATTCTAGTACAAATAATAAATTGAACCAAATTTTTCATTTGAATATTATTATAGTGATATAAGAAAGGTGCCCAAGGTGTATATGAGATACTAGAGACCAATACCATGGGGAAAAATTGTTTGTTGCATAGGTGGCTGTCAAATTCCAATATTGTTTTTAATTCTGAAAAACTTTTTCCGATAAACTTTTTTGATAATGTCGAAAATAAGAGTAGTTTAGTCCAGATCAAAATTCCCATTTTTTGTTCTCCCCTGTACACCGTTTTGAAATTCAGAATTTTGACAATTCAAATGCGAATTTTCTGCACCACCAATTTCCATCAGGAATAGAATTTCCTGACAAATGAATTATAAAAAAAATTTCTCGTATGGTGCAAACTTTTTGAAACTCACTGTATACTCATAGAATGTTCGAAAACTTGTTCCAAAGTACAATACCAGGAGTGTGCAAGTTTAACTCGGATATGAACGATTTTTTCTGTGGATTTGTAACCGGTGTAATTTATGTAACGAAATAAAACTCTAGTAGATCTCAACCCCGCCTTTTAGTTGAATTGTGCCAAAGAAGACAGTTTCTTATTATTATCTTTATTATTATTGTAAACATTAAAATCCCGTTATTCCACCTGAAATATAGTAGTTAGTAGAATATGTCTTTCAAGTGCTTTCAAATTGAATTATATCTGCAACATTTTTCTAAATAAGATTCAAAAACCCGTCGAGTTCAAATACACTAGTGGCACTAGGAGTTTGTTTAGTTTGGAGTTGCGATCCATTCTATAACAATTCTGTACTAGTTATTTCATAACTTCACGCAGATTTTTCACAAATCATTAAAAACCGATATGATTACCTCTCAATACAATTTACGTATGCACACACTGAATGCCATTTGTACGTAACAATTTCCCATCCGAAACCATAATAGCTTCATCAACAGTATGAATACGCTATTGTTGAGCACCGGAAATATTATGAAAATTGATTGATGAGTTTTAAATTAGTGCATGCTTGTTCATCATATGCTTTGAAGAGAAACAATGAAGCTGGAAATGTTAGACAGCGGATTGATCGAATTTTTCGTGGAATGGAATAATGTCAAGAGGAAACTTGATTACCTGTGTAGGATGATCGAGTATTCCATGACATGAGGAATGTACTGAATGGACCAGACAGGAAAAATGTACGAACTTTTTATGCGATCCCGAAACGCTTTTCCACTGTGGCTCGACCAATCATTTGGGACTTTGAGCGAGTGTTTCCTTATTCCTGGACAATTATCCTACCATTATTATATTCTTTCAGAATTATTGATGTTCCTTCTCAGGCAATAGGATCAGCTTTCCTGTTTCTTTGGTGATCTCGTTCGTCAAACCAGGTGATTTCGACATAAATTTTCTCGAGAAGAATGCTGTTTTCAATAAATTGAATAATATTCCAGAGGTATTTTATCTAGCCCAGATAATGGACGAATCAACAAGAATAAATGATAACTCTGAATCTCTAATCGACTATATTATAGTAAAAGAGGAAAACTTGATTGAAAAAGGTGTTATTCGTAATGACATATCCAACCATTTTATTGTAAACTGCAAGCTCAATGTATAAAAGTTAAAGTCTTTCAAGATATATGCCTATAGATGTTTCAAACATTTCATTGAAGAATTATTCCTTCATGATTTAAGGGATATATCATTTTTCCGCATCTTCGATCAAAAAAGTATAGATGAAAAAGTATCGTACTTACTAAATTGTTTGGAGAACTTATTTGATCGGCATGCCCCTATAATAACTAGTAAAATTACAAAAAAGAAAGCCCTCTGGCTGACATTTGCATTACAACAAATGGTGAATGAACGAAATAAAGCACTCCACAATTATAAACGCATTTTCAATTATATCTCTCTCAGGAATTAAACAAATCAAGCAATAAAAAGGGAAAAAAAACATACTGTTCAAATCAGTTTGATAACTCCAATTAAAAAAAGGTGTGGCAAACGCTGAGAACAAATAATTTTTTGAAAAATAAAAATCGTGAGCTCACTGAAAGTTTAAAGATCCCGAGTGAAATTAATGATTTCTGAATAAACTCCATTCCTAATGTTGATCCACCTGGATATCTTATGAATTTTTACAGTACCAATAATATTATTCCCACCACTTTTGGATTCAAGGAAGTCGATGACACCTTTATATATGATAATATATGTAAAAAAAAAACTTTTTAACAAAGAATTAAACCGACGAAAAACTCAACTGAAAAGTTAAAAATAGAATAAACCTTCTTAGTCTCAGTGATAATTGATCTTCATTAACTAATGTGAGTAACTAATTTTGAGTCTGCGCCAAACAAACAATTATCGAAGATCATTATATTACTTTGAAGAAGTTATCAAAACGCCGCTGAGCATTTCGCTGCCATCATTTTACGCTTTACCTAATTCAATTGCTAGTTTGTTTGGCGCCGACTCAAAATTAGATACTCACATTAGTTTAGGAGCTCAACTTTTCAGTTGATTTTTTCGTCGGTTTATTTTTTTTTGAAAAGTTTTTATTTTTCAATTTTTGTGGCTGAAATCTAGTGATTACTACCCACTTAATTTTTGATTACTTCCAAAATACTTACTCACCTAACTTACTTCAACTATTATCTGTTAAATAATATAATTATCTACTTCAACTATTTATTGTTATATAATATACATTGTTTTTGAATGTTCTGGTTAGTTGATTCCATCACTTTGTATTTAATTCCATCGTTCCATAGAATGTAATCATTGTGACGGATGGAGGAGGATCTGTCAATGTCAACTACATATGTGTGCCAATGTTCACAAGTGAAAGATCAATCATCCCCTATTTTTCCACCCATAGAGGTGAATCATTCCATTTCGAATTGAAATATGATCAACAATGAGATATACCCTATATAATAAAAAAAGAATAATGCAAATCGGAAAACCCACTACAAAGTTATGCCTGATAGAAATGGTTAACCGACCAAAATTCAGAGGCTGAATGATCAATATCCTCCATTCTGCTACCTTTAGGAAAGGATTGTATTGTTCAAATTCGAATGGGACCAACTTCGAAGTATACCCTGTCCAATGAAGAAAGAATCATCGGAATCAAACTCCTCTGTGAAAAGTTATGAGTGATCATACATAAAAAAAAATTATACGCGTCGGCTAGACTCCTTTTTTATTTCGTCCGTTAATAAACTCCAATACATTGGGCTATTAGAGGCTGAATGATAAACCTATTGAACTTTGCTGTCCTCTTATTGTACCATATATCACCCACATCATAAACTGCTGTCTTTCAAGCGACGTTGTCCCCGCTGTTTGGAAAATGGCTGTAGTCCAAGTTCTGCCTAAGATACACAATCCTTCAGAATAGAAGGATCTTTGAGGTATAAGTATTCTACCTATGTTCTCCAATATTCTAGTAAGATCAATTCCAGAAAGATCAATTCTAGAGAAATCAATCTATTATCAAAAACTATTATCAAATAAACATCATTATTAAATATATATGTGTTCTCCACTATAATAATTATCACCTATTATTTTTGTAAGTTTCATTCATTCTCATCATATTGTATTTTTGTTCTGTATTCTTCAATGTTTTCTTTTCTCTCTATTATTGTCGTTCTATATTATTCACATTATTATTATACCATTATTGATTTGATATTGTAACAATATCCATATAGTGTTTGTATACTTCTATATGTTGGGAGTGGACCTCATGATTTGATTTTATTTCAAAATTGTTTTAATAATGTCCCATGGTGTAGTTGATAAAATCTTCATCTTCATCTTCATCTTCATCGGGAAAACAATGGAATAAACACCCTTCATCATAATTATTACAATTATGATTAATTTCAAGTCTATATATTTTTTCTCTTTCTTCGTATTCTTATTTTTTTAATTATTATTATTTATTGAGGTGCAAGAGTAAGAATGGTTCATACCAATCTTGTAACCTATTGACAGGTTTAATTTTTTTTCCCCACATGTATCTAGATATTATTTTCTGTCAATAAATGTATATTATTATTATTATTATTATTATTATATTGAGTACAGATGAGACAACACTTAGCAGATCACTCGCTACTGCCGGCTGTTCAATCTGGCTTTCGTAAAGGCTACAGTTGTACTACCGCCTTACTTAATATAGTCGTTGACATCATTGCTTCAATTGATGAAGGTCAGTGCATAATTTTGGTGCTTCAAGATTTTAGTAGAGCATTTGACGCCATTAACTTCAAATTAATTTCCAATATTTTGCAGTATATAGGTTTTTCAGAAACCTCTGCTGGCTGGTGTGAAAATTGAATCTAAACAGTCCCAATATATGACATTGAACTTAGGGGTGCCACAAGGTTCAATTAAGGGCCCTTTGCTTTTCTCTATTTATACCACCAATTCCATAAAATCCCTAGAACAATGTGAGATTCACGTTTATGCTGTTGGCACACAGATCTATCATAATTTGTCTCCCCAGTTAGCAGATAATGTTTATGAAACTTCTAATAGGGAACTGGCAACAATAATTAAGTTGGCTCCTGAACATTGTTTAGTAAAAAATTGTGCTGAATCAAGAGTAATGTTATTTGACCCTATGTATAATCAGGCTAGACTTCAGTTTCCCATCAAAATTGAAATTAATAACGAATCAATCGCAATAGTTAAAAAAACTAAAAACCCAGGCATTATCATAGCCAGAGACTTAAGATTCGAAAAACATAGTAATCAATTGATTCATCGTGCATATAGCTCACTGAAACTGATCTATGGAAACAGGCATTCATTTCCTCGAAACATCAAAATAAAACTATGTGAAGCATTAGTTCTATCGCATTTCAAATTCGCTGACTACGTATATGGTCCGTACTTAACAGCTGTATATAAAATTAAAATTCAAAAAGTTCAGAATTCCTATTTGAGGCTAATTTACGGTGTGAGAAGAAGACAGAGAATATCACATGAATTAATACAGATTGGATCGTCAAAATAGAAGAATTCATCACGCAGTCACTTAATACCACAAAATTGTTTCATTTTAAATTCCTACGTATTTGCTCCACAAAATATCTTTCAGGACAGATATACATGATAAAAATCTACGATTCGGAGGTTCATTATCCCCACCTAAATCAAAACTGAAATATTCAGGCGATCCGGATCCAAATAAAGCAGTTGTATAACTCCGTTCGTGAAAGTAGAAAGAACCTGCTTCAGGTCTGAATATAAAAACGAACCATTCAAAAATCAAGTCTAGATATACCTCTCGCTGTCCAAAAAACTAATGAGTATAAAGATAACCATCCCTTTTCTCTCATTATCTATTGTCAATCAAAAGGCTACACACAGCAATATTCTCCTTAACACACTGAATCAGGGTTAAGTTGAAGAACATTTTCGTAGTGACGCTACTGTTTCCTCTAGGGAAAATATCTGTTATATTTTACTATTAAAATAAAATCACTTCTTTGTATATTACTCGAAAATAATGAAGACCTTTATTATTGGAACGAAGTTCCTTATCGCGCGTTGCGAAAAGGGGCTAGACGGAATAAATCAAGACCAAAAGTTGTAACGACACTTTTTGCTATAGTGGTAAGCCGTGCGGCGTGCACGTGTTTCTCTGTCTGTCTCTCTCTCTCTCTCTCTCTCTCTCTCTCTCATAGGAAGCAAGCCAGTTATTTTCGTTTCGTCTTTCTATTTCGCATTGAACAGTGTGGTGTCGCGACG
Source organism: Gonioctena quinquepunctata (assembly GCA_018342105.1). Taxonomy (NCBI): domain Eukaryota; kingdom Metazoa; phylum Arthropoda; class Insecta; order Coleoptera; family Chrysomelidae; genus Gonioctena; species Gonioctena quinquepunctata. The sequence goes on along the minus strand of JAFIRS010000065.1, from coordinate 618,474 downwards.
ATTATTTTTGTTGAGTGTATACAGGTTTTTTGTACATAATAAATAATAAAAAATAATAACAAAAAGTTGAGAGGTGTCAAGGGACACCCGGATGGAACGAAGTTCCTTTCGATTAATTAGTGAAGGAATTGTAATAATTTATTTTTTAAGTTATAATTTTTTTTTTTATTATTAACAAATATGATGTAATATGAACTCAATCAGTAGGCTCAATTTGAGTACATACGCATTGATATTGTAAAATTGAAATATAATTTGCTTTTAAATTTAAGCTATGACGCGTACACTTGCTAAACACACAATAATGGTGAGATTATAACGCGTATGACTTGGTTAGCACAATAGTGAAGAGAGGTTATAATGCGTACTTGCTAAAAATACATAAGCATTTATTATTGTCTGTATAAAATCTCTACTAACCTAACTTCATCAGTAATATCCGGAAATTGTGCAGGAACACTGTCAGGATTCATTATTGTTATTATTTTTTATTATTTATTATGTACAAAAAACCTGTATACACTCAACAAAAATAATCGTCGCGACACCACACTGTTCAATGCGAAATAGAAAGACGAAACGAAAATAACTGGCTTGCTTTCTATGAGAGAGAGAGAGAGAGAGAGACAGACAGACAGAGAAACACGCGCACGCCGCACGGCTTACAACTACAGCAAAAAGTGTCGTTACAACTTTTGGTCTCAATTTATTCCGTCTAGCCCCCTTTCGCAACGCGCGATAAGGAACTTCGTTCCAATGATGAATCCTGACAGTGTTTCTGCACAAGTTCCGGATATTGCTGATGGAGTTAGGTGAGTAGAGATTTTATACAGACAATAATAAATGCTTATGTATTTTTAGCAAGTACGCATTATAACCTCTCTTTACTGTTGTGCTAACCAAGTCATACGCGTTATAATCTCTCCATTATTGTGTGTTTAGCAAGTGTACGCGTCATAACTTTAATAAATTCAGAAGCAAATTATATTTAAATATTACAATATCAATGCGTATGTACTAAAATTGAGCCTACTGATTAGGTTTATATTACATTATATTCGTTAATAATAAAAAAAATATTATTATAAAAACAAATTATTACAATTCCTTCACTAATTAATCGAAAGGAACTTCGTGTCATCCGGGTGTCCCTTGACACCTCTCAACTTTTTATTATTATTCGATTCTGTTGCGGACAATACTCAAATTTGGAATGAAAGAAATGGCAATATCGTACCAGTCGAAAGTTTACGAAATGAAAGCTGAGGATGACCACATCACATCAGAGTCAAATCGTCTGCCCGGAAAGTACTTCAGCACACTGCAATCCCTGCCTAAAACAATATGCCTCATTGTTCTTGGTTGATAGGACTCTTTTCATCTCTGTACAGTCCAACACCAAAACCTCATTCGGTCTCCGAACCTCTTTGTTCCCAGATAGTTTTTCATGCCAATTCTTTCTGTATGGTAATCCAAAACTTATAATAAAACCTAATCAGAGTCTCATGGCGAATATTTGGATCTGGTTAAACCCGGAGTGGTCGTCATCTGAAATGGAACAAACTCACTTTGGATCGCATCCAATGTCAGTGTGAACATTCTGGAAGGATAAGCTGATAACTTCCAGCATACAAAATCCAGAATTTACGCTGGACCTGGGAGCATGCATTCGTATTACGGCAATGATAAAAAATGCTATGGAAATGTACAATATCATCACGTCCGTGTAAATAACTACTGATGCTCGCTGGGAATTCCAAACACGTTCCTGGATAAACGCTCTCCATTTATTCCATAGTACGGTCACTACGTGTCGACGCCATGAGTGAGAGATCTTCACAACCGTTGGGTTGACTACTTTTTCAAATCTATCTCGAATTTTTCTGATTATATGATGGAAAATCCTGTACGTGGATCGTTGGTAGGGATATACGATTGAAGTTGTATACGATCATAATGGTATTTTGTGGTTAGAATCTGAATGATGAAGAAATTGCTGCAGCCGTTTTTTGTGACTGTATTAACTATTGAATTTTGTTTCAAAAATTGGATATACAGTGCTTCTCAAAAGTCCATTTCCCCCCTCTTATTTTTGGAACGATTATACAAAAACAAGTGAGATTTGGAAACTGAATATTAAAGGTTGTAAACTTCCCTACTAGTGATGATAGATGACGAAATCGACAAAGATGACGTCACAAGGCCATTGTGACCAATAATTTCAAATGGAACCCTACGGCAAGCGACACCTCTTTTGAGAGGTATCAAAAAAACCTATTCAATGATACTAATTTTGTTTGTGTTTATGGCAGTTTTATTTGCTCATTAGTAAACATTAAAATTTAAATTCCATTCAGTATGATATTAATTACAGATTTAAGAATCAGTATTTACTTGAAGAAATTGCTCGAAGTGACCTCCATTTACCTCCTGGCAGTGAAATATCCTATTTTTAAACTCTTCTCGTACTTTTGCAAATGTGTCTGCGGAAACAGCCTCACATTCTGCAACAATACGTTGCTTTAAAACGTCAATATTGTCAGGTTCAGTGGTGTTATCCTTCGATTTAAGGTACCCTCAGAGGAAAAAATCCAAAGGTGTGAGGTCCAGTGATCGAGCTGGCCATTCCGTTGAACCTCGTCGTCCAATCCATCTACCACGATACTCCTCATCCAAATACCGTCTGACTGCACCGTAATAGTGTGGAGGAGCACCATCCTGTTGGAATGTTATTTCCAAATTGCCAAATTCATCTGGATTATCTTCCAAAATTTCAAGGATTAACGGTTCTATTGCGTTTTGCAACAGCTCCAGATAAACCTCACCAGTTAAATTAGTATTCGGAAAAAGGGGCCCAACGATGTGGTTTCCCAGGATACCTGCCCAAACATTCACCTTCTGGGGAAATTGGGTATGTGTTTCACGAAACCGGTGAGGATTTGTGTCACTCCAATACCTCACATTCTGTTTATTTACATTTTCATTTAGATAGAAAGTACTTTTGTCACTAAAACAAATTGTTTTGACATAGTCTGGCTGTTGGTTGATTTTAGTTTCCATATTTTCACAAGATTCCAGTCTTTGGTCTGGGTCGTCGTCTGAGAGTTGATGAACCATTTTTAATTTGTATGGATGAAATTTGTTTTTTTTTTCAACACCCTGTGTACTGTACTTCGACTGACTTCACAGGTAGATGCAACGTGAGTTGTTGAAGGAGTAGGATTAACTATTACTTCTTTATATCAATTTTTTTCTCATCAGAAATTTGTGGTCTGCCAGATCGTTTCGCATTATTGAAACTACCCGTTGTTTCAAACTTACGAAGAAGCTCCCTTTAATAAGTTCTCGAAACGGGGCGATCGGGAAACCTCTCATTAAAAATGCGTTCTGCTGCACGAATATTTTGTCCAGTTTCACCAAGAATTAGGATCGCTGTTACTTTATCACCTAAAGCGCGTACCAGTCCGCTTCTTGAAGCACGTTCGGCTCACAACAGTTCAACAAATTATTAAAATGTACAAAAATATTAAAAGTACCAAAAGCTGCTGAAACAGTTGAACGTTCGATCAACAATACACAAATTATTAAATGTACAAAAACTTGGGACACTTACAAAAACGTCGGATTAGGAAGACTAACAAAAACGTCAGCTTGTTTGACAATTATCCAGAGGCGGGGCTTGAATTTGGAATTTTAGTATTAACTGATTTAATTCATCACAGCTTTGCGTTTTTTAGAAGTGAGTTGCCAAAACTGCCATAAACACAAACAAAATTAGTATCATTGAATAGGTTTTTTCGATACCTTTCAAAAGGGGTGTCGCTTGCCGTAGGGTTCCATTTAAAATTATTGGTCACAATGGCCTTGTGACGTCATCTTTGACGATTTCGTCATCTATCATCACTTGTTCACAACCTTTTATATTCAGTTTCCAAATTTCACTTGTTTATTTATAATCATTCCAAAAGTAAGAAGGGGGTAGGGGACTTTTGAGAAGCACTGTATATGAATTTAGAAATATTGTCATCCAATACCTTGAGACATATTTAACTGGACGAACGCAAACAGTATCTCTTCGAAGCAACTTATCACACAAAATTGGGTTAATTGGGAAGTACCTCAGGGATCAGTTCTGGGACCAACGCTTTTTCTAATTTACATAAATGATCTAGCCTCAATTGATATTTCAGGAGAATTCACCCAATTTGCACATGACTCCGCAATGATTTGGCATGATAAAAATGGCTCAAAGCTGCATCAAAGGATTGAGAATGATATCAGTAAAGTGGAAGATTGGTGTGATGCTAATAAGCTATCATTCAATATATCAAAAACTAACATCCTCATTTTCAAATGTAATCTAGAAGGATTTCATTTAGGAAATCAAGTGATCAGTAATTCCTGAGTTTGATTATTGATGATAAATTGAAATTTGAAGATCACATTCAAAAACTCAGAAGAAAACTAGCATCAGGATGTTTTGCAGTAAGAACCACCTCATGGGAACTTGGTGAAAAAATGGCAAAAATTGTATATTATACCCTAGTCGATTCACATCAAAGATATGGAATTTGTTTCTGGGAATTATGTAGTCTATATTTTGTCAATATGGTTTTCATCCTGCGGAAAAGAGCAATAAGGTATATGTCTTTATAAAAAACACAGAATTTTACCACAACAATGTAGTTTACAAGCTTTAATTTAGTTTCACTCGTTAGTTCGTTAGGGTCAAATCTTGCAAGTGAATTTTGACAAACTTCTAGTCGTCCAATTGATTTGAAATTCGGCAGATGTTCATAATTCCGGTGACAATGCATTACAGAGTATTTGTTAGAGAGAAAAACAAAATGGCGGCTCCAAGATGTGATTTTTGTCCGATTCGATTCAAAATTGGTATGTGGGGGTTTTCGGGGTCGAAGATTATGAATTTTTTGTCAAAATTCATGAATTCAAGATGGCGGCTCCAAGATGGCGGACGAGTTTTGTGATTATGATCCGATTCGATCCAAAATTGGTATGTGGGGATTTTTGGGGTGGGAAATTATGAATTTTGTTTTCGTCGAAATTCATAAATTCAAGATGGCAGCCACAAATGGGGGACGAGTTTTGTGAAAATGGTTCAATTCGTTTCAAAATTGGTACACGAAGGTTTTCGGGGTCGAAGATTATGAATTTTATTGTCAAAATTCATAAATTCAAGATGGCGGTCCCAAGATAGAGGGCAAGATTTCTGATTATGGTCATATTTCATTCAAAATTGATATGAAGGGGTTTTCAGTTTCGGAGATTATGAATTTTTGTCAAAATCTGTCAATTCAAGATGGCGACTTCAGGATGACGGACAAGTTTTGTGATTATGGTCAGATTCTATTCAAAATTGGTGTGTAGGAGTTTTTGGGGTCGGAGACTATGATTTCTTCCAGCTCAAACCTTACAGGGAAGAGAACTTGTAATAACGATGCTTCATTGAAAATGAACAGATAAAGGCAAACTAAGTAGAGAACAAAAAAAAAATTCAAAGACAAGCTTTCATTCAAGCCGTGTACTTAAACGTATAAAATGAATTCAAGTCATCGCTGACAATGATTTGATTATTTTTTGTTGAATTATTTGGTTTCAAAAAGCTTGTCGCGCGAAGTGTTCATAAAAGTAGGTACCAATTGATTAGAGCAACATGAGAAACCAAAGGAATCTGACCTGCTGGCGGGAAATAAGCTACGAATTTGAATTCATCGCGCGAAAATACTTAAGAAATCACTTGTGTCTAATTAATCAATTAAAAAGCAGTAACATATCATTTGTCACAATGTCCCTCACATGGGTATACCACCAATTCAATTCTATCTTCAAATATTTTTGACATGAAATTTTCGTTTCAATCTCCTGCGAGCTTGAATGAAAATTGCATCCATATCTCTGGCGATACCAATTAACTGCGTGTAGTGTTTTTCCTTTGAAAAAAAATCTCCCATATTTCCACTTACATGGGTATACCACCAATTTATTTCTATATTCAAATAGTTTTGTCATGAAATTTTCACTCATAATCTTTCTAGTGCATGAATTATTGCCGGCAATTTTTTGAGTACATGAATTTTTTGAAAATTATCACGAATTGCGAAGCGACGAGGGATAATTTTCTTTAAAAATTTATGTACGAGACAAATTTCGCGCAATTAATTCAAGCACGTGGGAGATTCGGTAAGAAAATTGTATACCGGAATTATATTTAAATAGAAAACATTAAGTAAATATTTAATTTGACGTTATTCACAAATAAATAGAAGGCTGTGGTAATGGGAGGTTTGGGGGAGATTTTTTTTTATTTTCCCCGTTCCCTAGTAAAATAAAAATAAAAAAAATTATTAAAATTAATTGATTTCATACAATTTTTTCGCTAGGTTTCAGGAAAATGTTAATATTGACTAAAAATGAAAGTGGATACGTTCTATTGCGGGAGATATTTTTTTATTTTTTCGTGCCCTAGTAAAATAAAATATATAATATCAGATAAATTTTTATATAAAATTGATTGTTTTCATACGATTTTCTCACTGGGACTACAAACAACGGTGATTAACAGCAAAAAATATATAACTATACCTATACATATATACTTAAATATTTTGCATATTCTTTTATGTTTAATTCTAAGAAAAATTAATATTAGCGGTAATAATTTGTTTTTCAAATAATTCAGGAAATCGGGATATTTTATCCTTTATGGTGTTGACGTATGTTGCCGGTTTAAGAAATATTTTGTAAAGTTAGCCATGGATTCGACATTCACTACTCCTGTCAATCAATATTTTATTTGTGGCATTATGAGTTCCTCATAACATTGTATACAATCATAAGTTAATAAAAAAGTGATAATAAAATGAACTTTGAATCGTATGAATTGTGTTCCTTTTGCAAAGATTCACAGCACATCAAAATTTACCATAAAAATGTAATATATCTAACATACCTAGTGGAAGAATCTGGATTAAATCCTGAGCAAGAAAACTTATTTAAAGAGATTGGCAACATTCTGCGTCACGTTGTGCCTTCTTTTGAACACAAATCTAATACTCAAAGAAATACACTGGTGTCTCAGTATTATTTTCATTTTATGAAACACAGGCATATTGTTAAAAAAAACACCGGTTCTGTGTTTTATTCACCACTTAGGAAAGAGGTGGTAGAAGTGGAATTTTTGAAGAATTAAAAATTAATTAATGATATTATAGAATGTACACCTTGATAAATTGTTGTAATATTTCCAACTTATAAAGTAAGTAAATAAAAAAAATTGTCAATATTATTTTTGTCTGATTATATGATAGCTGTCATGTGCCGGGAAATTTCCACTTATTAATTTCACGTCTACATGCTAATGTGAATGATACATTTTCAGAAAATTTGCTGGTTACCATAGTAACAATGTCGAAATAAAGCATCTGATTGGTTGAAAATGACTGGTATAAAATTTTAGTTTAAATATCCCGTGAGCTTGAATTAAAATTCCGGAATTTTTGTCTCAATTGCCAATTTCTTTAGAAAATTCGCACCTCGAAAAAATCCCCCATATCCCTGGGGATACCAATTAACTGCGTGTAGTGTTTCCCCTTTGAAAAAAAATCTCCCGTATTTCCACTGACCTAATGTATTCCAAACATTTTATCCAAGTATGTCAACCCTTTCAGATGAAAAATGCGAAGGAAAATGAAAGCAATGTTGTGTGAAAAGGGTAGAATTTAGTAGAGCGGCTTGATTAAATGCCAAAGGTAATAAAGCTAAACCTCTGAATGCATGGAATTAGCCTGCCTCGTAGGCACCTGAATGTCTGGTTGTTACGGTTATGGCAGTGGTATATTTTAAACGTACAATGGGAGTTTGGACACAACAGAAAGGGAATTATTCTGCGAATCTGCTTGGAAGATCGAGCAACAACAGTTGTATTGAGAATTAATTTTCCGATGTATCTCGTTATTCACGATATAGTAACCACCCTTTATATCATCGTTATTATTGCCTATACAGGGTGATTCAAAAGTACTTTGACAAACTTCAGGAGGTGATTCCTCACAATATTCTTATACGAATTGTCCAAATGAATATATGTCCGGAAACGCTTCGTTTCCGAGATACAGGGTGTTGAAGTTTTATTTTTATTTTCGTTTTTTCAATAACTTTTGGAATACTGATCTTAACTAAACGAAAATTGGTCTCAAGAGGTTTTTTGAGGTCTCAAATTCGAACCTGATGTTTTTATTGCTCCTACTCGTAGGGGTCGCCACCTACACATCGTTTTCTTTTTTGAAGATTCGTAACTTTTTTGAGCGTACTTCTAGCATATTTTTCAGTAAAAAAATCAATTCCTCTATCATATCTACGTGAAAAAGTTACCCTTATTACATGTCGCTATAAGCAAGTCGATTATTAGATAATCGGTGCATGTTGAAGTTATTACCATTATTTTGCATTTTTAACAAGAATGCTTAGGAAATGAATTTGACGTTTAGGTAAGTTGTTTTGGTAATTACATATTATGTGACAGTTAAACGTTTTGTTGAAGTTTCTGTATGTTTTAAAACACTAATTTTGAAAAAATGAATTATTTAAACAATAATGCTCATTCAGCCGATATGCATTTCGTTTTTGGCCTTGCGGATGGCAATGCGCGCAAAGCAAGACGTATTTACCAGAAGCGATTTCCCAATCGAGTACTGCCTTCAGCCCCAACATTTACCAGTCTCCACCGTCGTTTGGCAGAAAGAGGTAGCTTTGAGAGGGCAGCTGATATTATTGAAAGACCACGAGCAGTCCGAACCCCAGAATTGGAAGAAGCTGTTTTGAACGCTCTCGAGGAGAATCCAGAAACAAGTAATAGAATAGTTGCTGACGCTCTCAATTCTACTCAGTCCACAGTTTGGAGAATTATCCACGATCAACAATTTTATCCATACCATATTCAAAGGGTACACGCTCTTTTGCCACGAGACTTTCCCCAACGCATTACTATGTGTCAGTGGTTTTTGAGAAAATTGGCTGGAAATCCTCAATTTTTAAGATATGTGCTCTTCACGGAAAAGGCAAACTTCTCCCGAAATACTATCACAATTTTTCATAACAACCATGTTTGGGCTCTGGAAAATCCGCACGCAGTTAGTGAAAGATATTATCAGTATCAATTTTCTGTAAATGTATGGGCGGCAATAATTGATAATTACTTGATAGATCCTTCTTTTCTTCCGTTTCGACTGAATGGCGCAACTTACAGATACTTTCCAGAGAATGAATTGCCGGGACTACTTCAGAATGTACCATTAGAAAATCGTATAGCATTTGGTTTATGCATGATGGGGCTCCGGCACATTATAGCGTTGTATCCAGGAAATTCCTCAACACTGCCTATCCAAATGGATGGATCGGTAGGGGTGTAGAAGAACCTAGCCAGGCGTGGGCACCAAGGTCCCCAGATCTAAACCCGCTAGATTTTTATTTTTGGGGACATTTGAAGTCACTAGTATATAAAACTCCAGTAAAAAGATCCAAAAAACCTGTGAAACAATAAGAAACACACCAAAAATTTTTGAGCGGGTACGAGATTCAATGACTAGGAGACTGAATGCCTGTATCTTCGCTGAAGGTGGACACTTTAAACAATTCATTCGAATACAATTCAGTTTCCTTTATTTTATTTTATCCTACATATTCAAAATTTCTTGAAATAAAATGTTGATATTTCTCGCAAATTTTATTAAAACAAATACAGATTTTGCACCCTTGATACAAAAATAACTATTTCAAACGAGTAAAAATCAATAGAATAGGTGGCGCCTACTACAAAAAACAAAAACCACTTACTTAAACGTTAAATTCATTTCCTAAGCATTCTTGTGAAATATGCAACATTATGGTAATAACTTCAACACGCATCGATTATCAAATAATCGACTTGATATTCCAAATATCTAGAAAACGGTTGCTTATAGCGACTTGTAACTAGGGTAGTTTTTTTTAAGTTGATATGATAGAGGAATTGATTTTTCCACTGAAAAATGTGCTAAAGGTACGCTCAAAAAAGTTATGGATCTTCAAAAAAGAAAAAGACGTGTAGGTGGCGCCCCCTGCGAGTAAGAGCAATAATAACATCAAGTTCGAACTCGACACCTCAAAAAACCTCTCCTCACCAATTTTCGTTCAATTAAGGTCAGTATTTCGAAAATTATTTAAAAAAAAACGAAAATAAAAATAATTAAACAAAATGAAATAATAATAAATGCAGAAATAATAAACTTCGGGTGCTTCAGCACACGGAGAACTCAAGCTCAAATACAATGCATTCACAATTTCCATTCACGGATACCTCAACGCTTCTGGATCACTCTACTATTCAATACTCTTTTCGCACTATTTTCGCTATCAAGTTACTGGAACCAGCCTTACGGAAGCACAACAGGAACAAGCCCCGATAATTCGTAACTAGACCAGCAATCCGAAGGATGATTTCATGCCTGTTAAAAAAATTAGGTGGTTTTTGCAATCGCAATGTTGGTTTCTTTTCAGTCTTTTACAAAAATCATCACCGGAGCTTTTCACCCTTTTTATAAGATATAGAAAAACTCCGTTATATTTTATGCATGATGTTGACGTGAATTTCAGTAGCTTTGGGTAAGTACTTTGACTTTCTAACATGGGAATGGAATATTTTGCTAGACCGAAACCAATAGAAACCCAAAATAAGCAGAGACGTACCAAAGTTATGTTGAATTTTCTTCAGCCGTTCTCAGTGAAGGAGCTCTAAAAAAACGCTTCGTTAGATTAGGGCCAATAATTTCATTTAAAAAAATTCCGACCCAAACGTTAACAGTTTTTCATCTTGTTTTCTTTATTTGTTTCACTAATCTATTTCTGTTGTTCTTTTTTTCCGACGACCTTCGATTTTTTCTATTGTAAAGAACGTTTGATCTCACCTGTTGAAGTGTACGTATTGAACCAAACTGCACCTGAAACAAAATATAAGAATGTTATATTTTTTCAACTTTGGCATGATTATTCATTTTCTCCTGTATTCTCCACAAATCACTTCACAAAACTAATTTACCAATTCTGGGCAAATTTGAATCGTATACAATTCTGTAGATCCAAAGAATTTCCCTGAAAAATCTTGAGGAGGTCAATTTGTCCCCCAATTTTGATTTTCCAATATCGCAATTTCAATATTATTTACATGCTCAGATGAACACTTCCCTGAATCAGAACTAATCACTCAGCCAGCCTTGAGGACGAGCCCAATGAGAAAAACTCACATGGACTACGAAACGGCTGCAAGAGTGGTAACGTACGAAAAGGTGAGATGGGACCTTCTCACCAATCAAATCACCAGGGGAGGATGGTATTTTTCCGGCCCTCCTCCAAGAGGAACTGGATATTATCATCCTCCTACTTATGAGAATACTTCAATCGTGTCTGGCTCTGGGCTACATACCAAAGGCATGGATGCCAGTTAGAATTGTAGTTATTCCAAAACCAGGGAAAACTGACTACTCCCAAGCCAAGACGTACCGACCCATCAGCCTGACGTCCTTTCTTATGAAAACACTCGAAAGGCACATCAGAGAACAATCGCTGCAGAGTGATCCACTGCACAGGCAACAGCATGCCTACCAAATAGAAAAGTCCACAGACACAGCTCTCCACCACCTGACACACAGGATAGAGAGAGTACTGACTAGTGGACAATCCACGATGGGGGTCTTCATTGATATAGAAGGAGCATTTGACAATACGTCATTTGAGTCCATCTGCCACGCCGCGGCGCGGCATGGGATCGATCCAACCCTGATCAGGTGGATCGAAGCCATGCCATCGCAGCGCGTGGTAACGACAGAACTAAACGGGAGAACCGTCACTGCCAAGGTATAAGAGGGTGTCCACAGGGAGGAGTTCTGTCACCCCTTTCATGGTGCCTGGTGGTTAACGAACTTCTCACGGAGCTGAATGAGTCAGGGCTGTATACACAAACGTATGCAGACGACTTGGTCTTGCTAGCTCAAGACCAACCGGTAAACCTGCTGGGAGTAATCATCATGAACGCTCTAAGCAGAGTGGAACAGTGGTGTTCTACCGGAGGGTCAAGAGTCTATCCAGAAAAAGCGGACCTGGTACTTCTAACCAAGAAACGCAAAATAAGAACTATCCAGATATACGACAGCTTCCGTACAAAGGGTCGACAAAACACCTTGGAGTCATCATAGACTTCAAACTGACCTGGAACGAGCAGATTGAAAATAGCACCAAGAAGGCTCTCTGCTCCTGCAGGAGAGCCTTCGGCAAGACGTGGGGCTTGACACCAAAAACCCTACATTGGATATATACGGCGATAATGTGCCCGACGCTAACGTACGGGTCCATCGTTTGGTGGACCGGCACCACAAGAAGCAAGTCCAGAAATGAACCAGATAAGGTACAAAGACTGGCTTGCCTGGGAATGACAGGTGCTATGAAGACGACGCCCACCAGAGCTCTAGAAGTTCTGCTAGGACTGCCACCTCTGCACCTAGTCATTGAACATGAAGCCATGGGTACTGCCTACAGACTACATGCTAATGGATCGGCACGGAGGCAGACCATGGACACTCCAATATTTGGAACGAAGCAAAGGAGGGCCGTCCAATCCTACAATTGGAAAGAGATGGCAACCCGCTGGTTCTGAATTTTAAAAAGTGACCAAAAACCATCATCCCCTCGAGGGATGAATCGAAAAACGCTGCGCCCGGCAGACCCCTTGTCTACGGATCTTTCTGCTATACAGATGGATCAAGACTTGGAGGAATGTTTGGCGCTGGATTATACAAGGAAGGTACAAAGGAAGATATCTCAGATCCTCCAGGCAAATACGCCTCACTGTTCCAGGCCGTAGTATATGCTATACTTACCTGCGTTCAGGAAGCCTCGATAACAGAAGTCGAGGACCTATTCTCATCTACTCGGACAGCAAGGCAGCATTCAAGGCGGGGTCAAACAAGATCACATCCAAATTGGTGTCCGAGTGTAGAAACGCCATAGGAAGTTTGCAAAAAACAAGAAAAGTCAGCCTCATATCGGTACCAGGACACGCAGGTGTTCCTGGGAACGAAGAGGCAGACAGAGTAGCCAAGATTGGATCGGGAAAGACTTCGGTCAGACCGGAACCAATCTTGGGAATACCCAATAGCATGGCCATCTCAAACATGGAGGAGCTGCTGCAGAAGCAGTTCATCAAAACATGGCAGGAGGCGCCATGCATGAGGCAATCAAAGCTCCGAATGAGGGGGCCGTGGGAGAAACTGTCAAGAGATATCCGTCACTCAACGGGCAGTAATCAGGACTGTGACTGGGCTCCTAACGGGACACAATTACCTGAACAGGCACATGGAACTCATCGGGATCACAGGTGATCCCTTATGCAGATGGTGGCTGGAAGATGACATCGTCGCACATCCTTACTGAGTGTCCCGCTCTAGTGCACCAGAGAGAGATCAACCTGGGTAGCATAATTCTGAACCCAGAAGATGTCAAAGAGATTCAGCTGAGGAAACTGCTGAGTTTTGTCAGAGACATCGGCATGCACAGCTGATTCTCAGATCACGTGAGCCCACAATGGGCCTACGTTCATGGATTCTCCGGAACCAGCCCACCATGTGCACAGAAGAAGAATAAGATGCTCAGATATTCTTTCACTCAATGGCCTTGACGTTTCTTCCGTATACGTTTTTCCACACACACATATAACACAATACATGCAATTCTTTGAATTCTGTATTTTTTTACCAAATCTATTCGATTCGACAGAGATTTTATTCGATATCTTGTCGAATTTTCTCAGACCTGAACAAAAACGATAACAAAGATTTGTGTGTTGTACTTTGCATCCATTTTGTATAATGAATTAGACAGAATCTATAAAATATTCATTTGTGGAACAAAATAAGGAACATAAAGCACACAAAGCACACAAAGTCGTCTTCACAAAAGGTTCAATATAAATTGAAATACAAATGGTAGACCGACAGGCGAAAAACAACTACTTTCCCAGCAAATACCACGCAAACCGTTGAATGATATTCACCTGACAATCCATGCAAACTTCCATGTGAATGGATATTGTTCGCAAATGTTTCTTTCTGATAAGCTCGATAATGTTTAAATTCATGTCGTGTCCGCCTAACAATCCGTTATATTAAACCTTTTGTGAAGACGATTGTGTGCTTTATGCATATCATTTCATATCTCATCCCCCTTCATATGGCTCTTTCTTTCATTAAAATATGCCAGTCAGGCCATTTGAGCCACTCCTACTGAGAAGGAATCTTTTATTTAGAATCCTATCGAGGTAGGAGAATTGTATGGTGTTTATTTCTGTCACTTGGTGTCGCCGGTTGAAAGTTATCTTTTCCGACGCACCTAAAGATGTTTTAAGCTCGATGATGATTTTATTTATGTTGTGTCTCGCTTCGGCCAGAGCTCTCCGGATCTCTGGCTGGTGAGTACTCCGTACTGATGAGGGCCAAAAAGCCTGAAACCGGTATGCGGATTGTTAGGCGGACACGACATGAATTTAAACATAATCGAGCTTATCAGAAAGAAACATTTGCGAACAATATCCATTTATATGGAAGTGTGCATGGATTGTCAGGTGAATATCATTCAACGTTCTGCGTGGAATTTGCTGGGAAAGTAGTTGTTTTTCGCCTGTCGGTCTACCAATTGTGTTTCAATTTTTATTGAACCTTTTGTGATAACGACTTTGTGTGCTTTATGCATTTCATTTAATATATTATCCCCCTTCATATGGCTTTTTCTTTCATATTAATTTTTGTTCATATTATTATGTCCATTGGAATTCGAACAATTGCTGATTTCGAAGGGATTCAATTTGTTTGGAATGCTTGGTATATTCAAATGCTTGTTGTTGAAAGGTATCCAATTCATGTTATAATTCTTGAATGGTCTCGGGAATTCTAACTTTGTTTGTAAGACTACCAGCAACCGCATAAAATTGTAATATTTCCACCTTTATCAGCAAATAACGTCGCCGAAGGCAATAGCCGGTCTAATTTTTAGGATTGGGTAGCTCTGAAAACTCTGCAATCCTCAGTCCACGATTTCTAAAACTGTGGTCACCAACAGGCTGAGTATGAGAAGAGTGTGATGATAAATATTGCCTATAGAATAACAAATTTTCTTTCTCAATTACATTCAAAAGTTCTCTTACAGTGAATCATGAATTTAGTGAAGCTTGAGATATACACTGCAAAAAGGATGTAACCCTGTGGTACTTCAGAATGAACGAACGAAGTTTTAGACACTCCATCATTCCAACTAACACATTCAGTTTTCTTGGATAGATAACTGCAATCCAAGTCAACTACGTTTGCGTCAAAACCAATAATTCTCCACAGAAGTTGGTGATGTTCATTACAAGCATAGATATTGATCAAATTTGGATGGATATCACTAAATTTCTTCATCCGGAATGGAATGATACATCAGTAACTGCTTTTAATATGACTGTCGAAATCAGTGCCATTCCAATCGTCTCAAAAGAGTTGATTCCAAAACACAAATCGAGTAATTTTTGTGTACTTTCTCGATTACCCCCGGAGAGCACTATTTGCATTCAATTCTCATCCCCGTAGTACACATCTGCTGCAGACTTCTATGAAAATCAATTCTGCAGTTTCAGTAATGGCAAGTTAGGCACACAATTTCGGTTGTTGGAAACAAAGTCCATATCGGAAACTGGGTCATATTCCAACTCTTCCTGTAAACCGATTAGTGAACTGCAAAACAAGCTGTCATGCAGTAAAATGTAAGCTGATTGGAGGGTTCACAATATATGGAAATAATGGGGGGGTTTGAAACCATGTACGGGCTCAGGTAAAGTTTTGGGGGATTATGTGATACATAGGGTGAAGCACTACAGACGACGCGGGCGCCAAACTGAAGATTTTTTTTGGAAATCTATCCACTTCAATATACAGGGTGACCCAGGGCAGCGTGCAAGCTCCATAACTTTCATTCTATCCAAGTCCGACAATAAGACACATTCTGAAAATATTTCTATTCATATACAGGATGTCCCAAAATAAGATACAAAACTAAGTTCTGTATTTTTGAATCCCCCGATTTTTGTTACATTTTTTGTTTTGCCACTAAATTGTCACTTATAATCTTCCAACAGCATGAATTATTGCCGGAAATTTTTTGAGTACATTAATTTTTTTTAAAATTCATGTACGAGACAAATTTCCCGCAATTAATTCAAGCACGTGGGGGATTCGGTAAGGAAATTTTATACCGGAATTATATTCAAATAGAAAACATTGAGTAAATATTTATTTCGACGTTATCCACGAATAAATAGAAGGCTGTGTGTAATGGGTGTTCTGGGAAAGATTTTTTTCTGATTTTCCCCGTTCCCTAGTAAAATGAAATATATAATATCGGATAAACTATTATGTAAAATTAATTGATTTCATACAATTTTCTTCCTAGGTTTCAGGGAAATTAATGTTGACTAAAGATGAAAGTGGATACGTTCGTATTGCGGGAGATATTTTTTGATTATCCTCGTGCCCTAGTAAAATAAAATATATAATATCATACAATTTTCCTACTAGGTTTCAGGGAAATGTCAATATTGTTTAAAAATGAAAGTGGATGTTCGTATGCGGGATATTTTTTTTTCCCGTGCCCTAGTAAAGTAAAATTTATAATAACAGATACATTATTATATAAAAATAATTGATTTCATATAATTTTCTTACTAGGTTTCAGGGAAATGTCAATATTGACTACAAACAAAGGTGATATACAGCAGAAAATATTTATAGGTTATAGGTTTAATCCTAAGAAAAATTTATATTAGCAGTAATAATTTGTTTTTCAAATAATTCAGGAAATCGGGATATTCCATTCTTTATTCTAAATAGAATGTTGTTGGCGTATGTTGCCGGTTAAAAATATATTTTGTGAAGTAAGCCATGGATTTGACATTCACTACTCCTGCCAATCAATATTTTATTTGTGGCATTATAAGTTCCTCATAACATTGTATACAATCATAAGTTAGTAAAAAAGTGATTGTGTTCCGTATAGAATAGAAGTTTGTGCCCCACTTGGAAACTCTGATCACACCCTCATCTCCACAACATGCTCTTTCCATTTACCATCGAGCTGCACAATACCACCCCGTCTCATGTGGCATTACAATTCGGCCGACTGGGAAGGTCTTCGTATGTTTTTCTCAGCGTTTCCATGGAAGAGAGTTTGTTTCTCTTCAGTAGATCCAACACGATGTGCTGAGACAATTTCTGAAATCATCATGTTGGGGATGCAAACCTACATACCGAATACCGAAAGAAGAACATCATCCGATAAGACCTGGTTTAACAGAAACTGCTCTAGAGCTGTGGCTTCCAAACAGGCAGCATACCATCGATGGCAAAAAAATCCGGGCCCTGAGACCAGAGCAGCATATGTCGAGGCTAGAGGCATATGCAAAGAGACAATAGAATGCTCAAAAGATGCCCACAATGCCAAAATAAGATCAAAACTTGCTGAATGTCCTAACGGATCCCGTTCATTTTGGTCTTCCGCCAAAGCTGTGGGAAGGAACTTCACTTCCAGCTCATTTCCTCCTCTAACCAAAGAAGATGGAACACTAGCAACGACTGCCCAGGAAAAAGCCAATATCTTTGCGCACCTATTTGCTGGAAATTCCACTCTGGATTCATCGGGAAAACAACCCCCGAACATTACACCTATTGACAGTCACATGCCCGAGATCACCTTTCGCCAACGTACTATCAGAAAGATTTTGCTGGGTCTCAACACCAACAAAGCCTGTGGATCTGACGGAATCCCGCCGATTGTTCTCAAGAAATGTGCCCCCGAACTAATACCTGTTCTTTGCAAGTTGTTCAACCACTCTTACAATTTGGGGGTATTTCCGTCCAATTGGAAAATTGCGAGAGTACAGCCAGTCCCTAAAAAAGGCAAAAAGGCCCTACCTAGCAACTACAGACCTATCGCACTGCTATCTATTATTTCAAAGGTCATGGAAAAAGCCATCAACATCGAGCTCATGAAATATCTGGAAGACTCAGGAATTGTCAACGATAGGCAATATGGCTTCCGCCATCAGAGATCAACTAGTGACCTGCTCGCTTACGTCTCACATATATGGCAGCTATCTATTGAAAAGTATGGAGAAACTTTAGCTGTGGCATTAGATATCTCCAAGGCGTTCGATCGAGTTTGGCACCAGGGACTCCTCGCCAAGCTTCCGTCTTATGGCTTTTACGTCTCACATATATGGCAGCTATCTATTGTTCAGCTGTGTTCTCTGCTTGCTAGTTTTCTCTCAAACAGGTCTCTCCATGTAGTGGTCGATGGAGCTTCATCTGACACTCTACTCATAAATGCTGGTGTTCCGCAAGGATCTATTCTCGCACCAACACTATTTCTACTTCACATCAACGACCTGTTGAAAGCAACTTCATGTCCAGTACACAGCTTTGCCGATGATAGTACCCTCCATACCGCTTTCTCTTCCAGGGCCCCTATACCAGCCCGTGAAACCAGAAATGAACGAGGAAGAAATGTTAATAATATAAATATGGACTTAGCAACAATTCTCGAGTGGGGATCTAATAACTTGGTAGAATTCAATGCAAACAAAACACAAGCATGTCTTTTCTCTAAAAAAGCCGATCTCACTGTGCCTAACATAACTTTGTCAGGAGTAACCATACCACTGAAGTCATCCATATCGATGCTTGGTATTACTATCAGCAATAACCTTTCCTGGGAAAATCACGTGAGGTCCATTGCCAAAAGTTCATCCCAAAAACTTGGTTTTTTGTTTCATGCCAAGAGCTATTTCACCCCACTCAGCTGCTTATGATCTATAAGGCACAGATCCGACCTGTCCTGGAATACTGTTCCCATATTTGGAGCGCGGCACCTAAACATATCTTGAGGCTATTGGATTCTGTCCAAAAAAGGGCAATTCGTCTCGTCGGTGATGCCTCGCTCACTTGTCTGAAACACCGTAGAAAAGTTGGCGATTTGTCTCTATTTTATAGATATTTTCATGGGCGATGCTCTTCTGAAATATCAACAATCGTTCCTGCTTTGGCAGTCTCTTCGAGACTAACCCGTCAAGTTCAGTCATCACACCCCTTCGTGGTCACTTTGGAGACCTGCAGAACATCACTTTCCAAAGACTCGTTCATCCAACGAACAGCGAGGCTTTGGAACTCATTGCCTAGGAAGGTGTTCCCCGAGGCATACAACTTCCAGAAATTCAAGAAGAACACCAACTCCTACCTTCTTTCCCTTGGTTCCCACGATGTTCTCTGAACATCACAGGATATCCCTTTTCATGGGAACCAGAACATAAAAAAAAAAGAAAACTCATTTAAAGAGATTGGCAACATTCTGCGTGATATTGTGCCTTCTTTTGGACACAAATCTAATACCCAAAGAAATAAACTGGTGTCTCAGTATTATTTTTATTTTATGAAACAGGCATATTGTTGAAAAAAACACCGGTTCTGTGTTTCATTCACCACTTAGGAAAGAGGCGGTAGAAGTGGAATTTTTGAAGAATTTAAAATTGATTAATGATATTATAGAATGTACACCTCAATGAATTGTTGTAATATTTCCAACTTATAAAGTAAGTAAATAAAAAATATTGTCAATATTATTTCAATATTATTTTTGTTTAATTATATGATAGCTGTCATGTGCCAGGAAATTTCCACTTATTAATTTTACGTCTACATGCTAATGTGGATGAAAAATTTTCAGCAAATTTGCTGGTTAGCATAGTGACAATGTCGAAATAAAGCATCTGATTGGTTGAAAATGACTAGTATAAAATTTTCGATATAATACACCCAGGTTTCTCAGATTTAAAACAGCAAAACCCCAGAATCATTCAAGATAACTCAGCCAACCTCTTTCTAGTCGATTCCTTAGGCTTCAGCCCATCTTTCGATGTTCAATTGCCTTCTATGATTTTTTTAAAATGACAATTCAACTCATGTATAAAAAATCACATATGCCACAGTGCAATTGTCAGTTTGACAGCGGCAAAAGTAAGCTGCAACTTTTACAGCGACAAATGCATTTGTGGTTTTTTCAATTATTCATTTGTTTATCAATTATCGCGGTGTTGGTTGCCAAAATAAATGAAGTTTGCATTGATATGTTTCTAAATTTCTTATTCATTAAATTGTCCTGCCGAATTACACTCGATGTTTGTATTGATATCGGATAAATGTGTGTTGTTCAAATTGTTTCCTTTTGCAATTTGACTCGAAAAACTGTCAACCTAAAAACGCTTCACCTTCGGTGTCGTGCTTTCAATAGATGACAGTTTTTCTCGTCTAATTGCTAGGCAACAGTTTCTCATAAAACAACCCAAATTTACCCGATAAAATACAAACCTCTCGTGCAATTATAAGTGACAAAAATCGAATGGCGATAACTCGACTTCTTCAAATGCAACACCCTATATTTTATTGCATCATTTGCCGAAATAGAGTTTGAGGAGTCTACTTTGTAAAATTTGCGAGATTTATACGAAAAAAAGTAATCGAGTAGGCCGTTGTCGTAAAATTTGACACATCCATACAATTCTGAAAAGAATATGGTTCAACAAAATGGAATTGTTATAGAAACAAGAGAACATCACAAAGGAAACGATTCTAGTAATATTTACAAGAACAGGAAAGAATGATCAACAGGGAACAATGTACACATTTTGAGGAAAGTATATTTATGAATGGTAGGTATTTTATTGACCACATTACATACAGTCGTACATTTGCAGAAAGTCCTCACATATTGTCAGAATATTCAAAATATGGGTAACATATAAATAATATACAGAAAACAAACAAAGGGGAGATTTTTTTTACAAGTATCGAGAAAGAATGAGCACCAAATTTGGAAAACTTTTAAGACAGATTGTATATAGTGACTAAGACAATAGCAAAATAATAGAATAAAATAGTGAAATATACAGGGTGTTTCTCAAGTACGTGTAGATAATCAAGGAGAATATTGCTGACGTCAAAATAAGAAGAAAAGTTCCCAAGTTCCGCAACTTATAGTTTCTGAGATGCATGGTGTCAAAGTTGAATTCTTATTTGAATTTTTTGTTAATACATTTCAAAATAATTGTGATATTTGAGTGAAGTGAAGTGAAGTATTCTTCAATGACAAAATCAAATTTTATTTTAGTTTGTCTCTCTCGTGGGGGTGGCGTCACCTACATGTCTTTTCAGTCATTTGGAATGTCATAACTTTTTTGTACGTTCCTGTATCACGTTTTCTAGTGAAAAAATCTATTTTTCTATCATTTTTGTGGAAAAAAATAGATTTTCGGTAGAGGTCGCTGCGAGCAACTGTTTTCGAGTTATTGGGATTTGAAATAATCGATGCAAGTGATTTTGAATGACAAGATTTTTAAGCTATTGCATATAGCTTTTATCGCGGGCCTTGAGCGCGGAGACCGAATCCAGAAATTCCGTAACGAAAATAAACCTAACACCCCCCACTCCGACCGGCACAGCGGTCGGCGTTAGGGCACCTCCTCTTTGTATTTACTTCATGGTACGACTCTACGAAGCTCGCACGAATCGAGACGAGCTGCTCCGAAATCAGACGAATACGTAATCAGCTGTTTGTGAGAAAGTATTGATGTTAATGTTAGGAGCTCATTTGTTGGAGATATTTGTGCGTGCTTATGCAAACTCAGAAATGGCCTACACATAGTCATGGTAGCAATTTACATTTCTCCGAATCCAAAATTAGACGAGGTAGAGCATTCTATTCATTGCACTTTACTGGAGTACCCTGAAGAAGGGTCGAAAATACTTGGTACAAATGGTAATAAATTTCCACTTATCTTGGCTGGCGATTTCAACATCAACTTCGCTGATAAAAAATCAGAGCGGTTGACAAGTTTTCTTTCGAAAATATTGAATTTGAAAATGAATAATGATCCACAAGAATCCACAACAAAATATGGAACCACCATTGATGCGGTATTTTCCAGATATTTAGAAGATATCAAGTCTCAAACTTATGTTTCTTATTTCAGTTACCATGAACCTATAGTTTCAATGATAAATATTCCTGAAGAACCGACATGTATTGAAAGATAATAAAAAAATATTTTGAACAATATTAACTTCTCATTTATTTAATAAAAGAAAAAAAATTTGTTTTCTTATCGGTCACCACGCTCAAAGTGTAACTTGAATTAATATCAAAGAAAAAAAAAATACTGCATAAATAAAATAAATATATAATTATAATTGCGTAAGTTGATAAAAAATGCTATGCAATAGCTTTACCGCGGCAGTCTCCGAGTGCCACACGTCTTATTTAATTCAAAATTAATTTAGTTAAAGACATAATTTTTCTTTAATTTAATTCCAAAATAAGAATGGGGTGTAATTACAATTTGATACTAATAATAATAACAGTAATTAGTATAATACTAAAACAGTTAGTTGAGGGTAATAATTAAAGTAATTGTTCAAAATGGCCATCTTGCACCATTATGCATGCGTCGTCTCGTCGTCTCATGGACCCACGTACACGTTCCATCACCTGGTGTATTTCGGATAGCGTCATATCCAGCAATGATTCGTTGATGAAGTTGTTCTTTGGTTCCTTTTGACACCGTATAAACTAGGGCCTTCAAGTGACCCAACAGAAAAAAATCGATTGGATTTCAATTGGAACTATTAAAGTAAAATGCGCTGGCGCTCCGTCATGCATGAACCATATTATTTGTCTCAGTAAAAGTGGAATGTCTTCAAGTAATTCTGGCAGAATATTTTCAAGGAAATCATGATAAGAATTTCCATTAAGAGTCGCTGGAAAAAAGTGGGGACCAATCAAATAATCCCCAACAATACCAATCCACACATTCAATGAAAACTGTTGTTGAAACCTGGACTGAACTATTGCGTGAGGATTTCCGTCACACCACACATTATTGTTATGAAAGTTCACTAGAGCATTCTTTGAAAAATGTGCCTCGTCAGTGAAAATTATCTCTGCAGTAAATTGAGGGTTTTGTTCAATTTCCTGCAGTATCGTTCGACAAACTATTACACAGGGAAGGAAAACACGGGGCAACAATGCTTGGACACGCTGTATGTGATGGGGATACAACTGATTTCGTTTGAGAATTAACCAAACTAATTTGTGATGTACGTTCAGATTTTGCGAAATTTTTCTCGTGCTTGTCTGTGGATCCTCTTCGATTGCCTGAAGAACAGCTTCTTCAACTTCTGGTGTCCTAGTAGTCAACGGCCTGCCTGCCACTGGAGCTTTTTTATAGGATCCAGACTCCATGAGCCGCTGAAAAAGGTTTCTGAATGTCTGGTGATTCGGCGCTCGATGATTAGGGAATCTTTCATTATAAATACGTCTAGCCTCGTAGCAATACACATCGATGAAACCGTATACGTTGATCATATTTGCCATTTTGCTTCTCGTGAATGCTGCCATTTGAGAAAAATTGGAACACAAATACAGAAAATAACTTCACTGTAACAAGAACGGATTGAAATGACATGAAAAGTACTCACCTGAATGTTATTTATTTAAATCGAAAAAGAGTCCAAAAAAACTATGTAACAATAAACAAGAATAATTTTTTGACTACATTCAATTGGTGAACGTAGAAGACCATTGAATAAAAGAAGACAAATTCATTGGCGTATCTTTTCTGATATTTACTATCAGAAGCGACTTACGCGCCCCATGAAAATATCCCAAATGCATCGATTATTTCACATCCCAATAACTCGAAAACAGTTGCTCACAGCGACCTCTACCAAAAATATATTTTTTACACAAAAATTATAAAAAACTATTTTTCCTCTAGAAAACGTGATACAGGTACAATTCAAATGACTGAAAAGACATGTAGGTGGCGCCACCGTCACGAAAGAGACAAACTAACATCAAATTTGATTTTGTCATTGGAAAATACTCTCAGATACCAAACTTCACTTGAATATCACAATTACTTTGGAATTTATCCCCAAAAAATAGAAATAAGAATTAAACTTTGACACCATGCATCTCAGAAACGAATAAGTTGCGGACATATGTTTATGGGAACTTTTCTCCCTATTTTGACGTCAGAAACATGATCCTCAATAGATATAAATGAAATAAAATTTTTCGCGTGTATACACATTGCATGTGTGTATAATAAATAATAGTTTAAAAAAACTAAAAAACACGCTTTTATAGAAAACCAGACTGAAAAAATAGAAAATAAGAAAAAAATATATATTATTCAAAAAAAGCGTGGGTTGCATGGTATCGCCCCAGCTAACAATTACCTGTGATCTGAGACATTTCTTACTTTACTGCCCTAGATGTGTAATGTACTATATAATTATTAATACCCTGCACTCCACGCTTTTTTTTAAATAAAATAATTTTTTTTCTTATTTTCCATTTTTTCAGTCTGGTTTTCTATAAAAGCGTGTGTTTTAGTTTTTTTAAACTATTATTTATTTCCTACTTTTTAGTGTGGTTTATTTATAGAAGCGTGTTTTTTCAGTTTATTTTAAACTATTATTTTTATAATTTTTTTTGCAAATAAAAAAATGATCTTATCAAATTAGGTAATCATAATCTCCGACCACAAAATCAGACCATAATCACAAAACTTGGCCGCCATTTTGAAGCCGCCATCTTGAATTTTCCAATTTTTACAAAAAAATCATGATAGTCGACCCCAAAAACCCCCACATACCAATTTTGAATAGAATCAGACCTCAATCACAAAACTTGGCCGCCATTTTGAAGCCGCCATCTTGAATTTTTCTCAATTTTGACAAAAGAATCATAATTGCCGACCACGAAAACCCTCAGATACCAATTTTGAAGCGAATCGGACCATAATCACAAAACTTGTACGACATATTGGAGCCGCCATTCTGTTTTTTTTTTCACATAAAAATTCTTTAATGCATTGTCACCGGAATTTTGTACACCTGCCAAATTTCAAATCATTCGGACGTCTGGAAGTGGGTGAAACTCGCGCCCATTCCAAACCACAATCAGATGTGATCTCAGTACAGTTTCAATTGAGATATTCCTGCACACTGAAGAAGGGCTGGTTTATCAGAAATTGCTTTATTTTGATTTTGAACTGTGAGCATTCAAAGTACAAACTTTATCTGGTAGTTTATTGTAAATATCGATATTTAATGTGTTTTTTTCAGATAATGTGAGTCTATGTTTGTTTTTTCAGCAAATTTCCTGCCCTGGTTGGATACCAGTGATTTGCAGAAACAACAACAACATTGTTGAGATGAATTTCTCAAAAAGGCATGATTTTTAATTTAACGGAAAGTGGACGACAGTGATCCCTGGAGTTATTCTCCACTCATGAGCTCATTACTTTTTTCTTCAAAACAAATATCTTACAAGCTTGAACAGAATTTCTCCATAATAGTATCCCATATATTATATTACTAGGAAACAGAATGAAGTAGCATGTCCTTAGTATATCAAAACTGACTAGATTTTTCAATATGCGTATAAAGAATATAACATTGGAGAGTTTACGCCCTAGCTGGTCGACATGATGTGACCAGTACAGTCTATCATCTGTAACAATACCAAGTAACGTCACACATTCTCCTCTGCAGATGTTTGGGTGTGAGGATATCGAGAGTTGTTGGTTTTCATTAATATTGAGGCTGACTTCATTTGTAGTAAACCAGTCATTTGCTTGTTTGAGCGTTATTCCAGATAGTTTCAGTTTTTATGAACTCATTAGAATTGATCAGGGTGGTATAATCAACAAAGAGCACACTTTTTGTTGGAAGCATATAGTGACAGAGGTCGTTGATGTAAATTAAGAACAAAACAGAGCCAAGAACTGAGCCTTGGGGGACACCGTGTAATACTTTCCCCAGGAATGAGATTCTACTATTTGTCATCACGTACTGTGATCTACCATGCAAACATGTTTCAAATACTTTGAGGGGCAAGCCTCGTATACCTAAATTTTTCAAGCAGGATGTTGTGTGAGACACAGTCAAAGGCTTCGGTTAGGTCACATGAGGTAATGGGGGAGTGCTGTCTATCATCAAGGCCTTCGACTATGTCTGGCAAGACACGCAGGAAATCTTTGATTGTAGAGCTGTTTTTTCTGAAGCCAAATTTGCCGGCTGGTTGGTTGGTTAATAGCTGACGAGCCAGAGACAGGGTTGGCACTTAGCTTCCTTTGACACTGCGACCAGCTGGGGTCTATTGTATCACTCTGTCGTCAGTGGTTCTTCATTTAAACAGGTTTGTGCCTTTAATTAGGTTTAGAAGCCTGTTGATAAGGTTCTTCGGATTCATGCCTGTTTCCGGGCTGATCTCTCCAAAGGTTCTGTGTCGCCTACTACTTAGGGCGTCACAGTCGAAGATAATATGAGAGGCTGTTTCCTCCTCTTCATCATATAGCCCACACTCCACGGTTTCCCTGCGTACTCCCATGGTGTTTAGGTGATCTCTTAGGCCGCAGTGTCCAGTCAACAGACCTATTATTATACTAGCCTTCGTGCTGTTCAGGTTCAGAGGGTCAGCCGTCAGGGTCCGGTTTGGATGCCCTACCATGACTTTGCTGTGTATTTGTCCGAGACTTAGAGTAATTTGTTTGTCTTTGTTAAACCAGGATCTCGAGAACTTTGGCAAGAACAGGTATGATTGAGATTGGCCTTCAGTTTTCGGGACATAGTGGGTCACCTTTTTTGAACTAATATTTTGAAGGCATCTGGGGAAATTCTCTGCAAAAAACAAGCATTTATCAGTGCGGAGAAGGGGGAGGATATTATGTCTGCCACCTCTTTGAGAATATAGGAATTCAAGTCATAAATTTCCAAACAGGAATAATTATTTAGCGATTTTATTGCGTCAACCCCTTCTTGTGGAGTAACTGGAGCTAGAAAAAATGAATGTGTAGGTTTATGTGTTTTGAGAAATCGTTGGCCCATGACATATTTTTGGCAGTGGATATATTTGTAATGTTACAGAAACAGTCGTTGAATGAGTCTTGGGGGATTTTTGAGATAGTTTTAGGTTAATTTTTTTCTGTAACGTTCATGCCAATCAGAAAACACTAGTAGAATTCAACAAACTTTCGTTCGTAGACATGCGAGAGTCTTGCTTGTCAACAGTGTTCAGTTCACGTGATCTGAATCACTACTATGGTCGCGAAATTATTTTCAAAACAATATTCAATTGCGAAAGTTTTTCAATACTGTTTGTGTTGTTTGCTTCTTACAAGTGCCTCGGAGCAGAGTATATTGTCAACGAGTTCTGGCTTTATCACCAGTTTGGATATAACAAAGTTAATTGTTTTCTTCACTTTGATATTGAATATATATATCTTAGGCAGCCTGCAATGTGTACATTTACCACACAAACAGTTCAATATTCTACATTATTCAAATATCGAGTTAACTGTTTATTGCATTCGGTACTTGCCAAAGTTTTCTACTTAGCAGGTCACCTGAAATTAGGCGGAAGGCGCTACCCAAAATTTTGTCGAATTTTACAAACAACAAAACTTTTGTTTTTCAGATTTTCAACTACTGTAATTCGTTACAAAATGACATTCTACACTCGTCATTCACGGGTGTACAGGAGGTTAGATTACACTCTGTATAACTTTCGTATTGACCTTCCATCGGAGGTACTTGCCAATATAGTCGTTTCGTAATTTTGCCCATATTTTATTTCATTAACGTGGATAAATGTATACCAATAAAATCTAATCAGTTGCAATTATATAATTATCATTCATTACTAAGAACTGCTGACCAGTCATTTCCATGTTTTTAGGTGTTTTGTTTGTTTGAGTGTTTTGAAAAAGATGTTTCAGTAGACGTATAATTTCAAATTTGAAAAAAACTTACCTAACGTCGTTTACTTGCTTATTATAAACCAGTATATATTCAGTGGAATTGTTTTTTCACAGTTAGTTTGTTGTACTTTAGGAATATTTTTGGCTTCTCACTTTTGCATTGTGTTTTTAAAATTGAATTGGCAAATCAGAAAAAAAACTTCCGCATGTAAAATTCATAATACAAAATTGATGATTATATGATAATAATAATGATAATAATCATTAGATCCCAATTTTATTCTCAAAAAAATATTTCTGAAAGGGATACATTTGAATGAAAAAGAGTTATATTCTGGAAAACAGAGCCAATGATTTATTGTGTTGAAATTAAGATGTCTAAAAACCCTGGTGAATGAACTGATTCGATATTGTTTAGATTTTTTAGGGGACACCACCTGTTACTTCAACAGAGCTTCTCTCTTTGTGGTAGATGGCGCCGTCCAAAAATGTTTGTCTATATTCTCGCTTAATGTCAGAACTTAATTTCTGACATCTGCAGCATCTTATATAAAATTATTTTCAGTGTTTCGTCGGTATCTATACGTTTTCCATCTCTTTGATATGAAATATTGCTTAGCTTATTCCTGAGCTTGTTCTTTAAAAAAAACCACTCGTTCATCAGTTCATTAGTGCGTGAGAAATTGTTCATTTTCAGGTCGTGTAGTGTGTAAGGATACTTTTTGTAGAATGAGCACATTTGCATTTTGTGTGTACAGTACAAAGCCGCAGATTCGAATTTTCGCCTGTATTTAGTACCAAAAGCAAGTACAAATCTTGACGAATTGACTAATAATTATATTTCTATAGTTCATTATATTGTATGCATTGAATTTTATATTTTCTGCAATTTAATGACAATTTCATTTTCAATTCTCCGTCTGTCAAAATGCAGTTAACCTCAAATTCAAATCGTACAAAATACGAAAAACAACAGGACAGTGCTTTCTTTGTGCAATGTTCGGGGGCTTCTAATTCTAGCTTTGCTATTGGTGAAGTTTGACAGATGTCTCTTTTAAACCAATAGCAAAGCTAGAATTAGATCCCGCGCACAGTTAGCCTCAAAAAGAAATCTGAGTAAATAAATATACCCTGTTACTGAATTGAAACTAAATCGAAATTGGCGCCATCTGACACGCTAGTAATCTCTATTATCAAGTAGGCCAAGTGTCGCCAAGTCGATCCCAAACTTCTACAGGTATAAGTGCAAGCACCAGGGTTTTTATACATCTTAGTTGAAATCATGGACTACAAAGTTCTTTCAACTTCAACTGATGCATTTCGTCAAAGATCATTCGATTTGAAATATTGTAAATCTCCCCAAGATACCTACACAAATGCAATAAAAATAACAAAACTTGGCTAAGTTTAGATTGCAGTAATAGTTTTATAAATCAACGGAGTGCCAACTGAAACAATGCCAAATGGCGCATTTCAACCCATTGACTTCACATTTCAAACGTGTCCACTAAGTGCAGAAGCAACCAAAATATTTAGAGAATCACTGAATTAGCAAAGTAATTCTGAACAATTTTTCAAGGATTCCAAAACGAATGTCTTGGTCAAAAAAATAAAATACACAGGCTAATACTCAACAGATGTACATCTCATGTTTTCAAATCGGTTAACAAAAAGACTTGGTTGAGTTGACCTTTTTGTCATCAAAATCCCTGCGAAGTCTCAAAACAAGACATGAACAGACAATTACTTTCATCGATAGCAATTTATCAGCATCCACTGTTTGAACGTAATACCTATCTTGTTTGAGATACGTTATTCGAAACCCACTACGGTGATCAAATTATCTTCGATACTCCAAGGTAAATTGTTTCATAATTGTATGAAAGATCGTATTTCTTGGCAGTTAATATTCCTCGTGAAACTGTATATCAAAGAGAATAGTGAATCAGAATTATTTAGAAGAACACATTTAATTTCGAATGGGTTGATCCAGGATGCTGATGGGGGAGAGATGTGAAGGGGTTATTTCATTCATTCATTCAATTGACGATACCCTTCCCAAATTTGAACGTTCTATTCAGTTCTCACTTCAACAGTAACTTTTATAGATTAATAAGCGACCATGTCCATAACCAGAATAAATCAACTTGAGGGTTAGAGATCAACATACGTTGCCAAGGGTAACCTGGAGGAATTTACTACATACAAAAAAGACAAATCAAATACAATCTTGTCCATCAACATCCCGTCCACTTCGTTAGTGTTAGACAGCAAAATCTCTTCAAATTTCACCTCTTCCAGTCAATCGATCTTAACTGTACCCTTCTCCAGTCTCAATCAGTTAACATCCGCCATTAACTGTGAAATTTAATAATTTTCAACAGCAAATAATGTTATATTACATATGTTTCGTTTTCATTGGGATAAATATTCGTATCTATTTCTTATTTTTCTCACGCTCGTAAAAATACCAACGATTATGAAAATCGTGACGTTTGTTAATGAATATGTCAGCGAATGTAATATTATTTCAAAAACACTATGAACCAGCATTCACTACACCGAGAAAAAACTTGAAAAACCACTGTTAAAACTTTAGTATTGGTAATTAAAAAAAGCATCCGTATTGGAGACTGGGTCTCACTTTAATTGTCACTAGGATAAAACAGACCCTGCCAGTGTTCAATTGAAATTATCAAACTGTAATTCAAATATAAAGTAGTGCTATCTGATATCAAATCAGGTACTCACAGTGATGACAGAAAGTTTTTACCCTAAATATTAATTTTGATTGTTGTTATTGTTTCATTTGGTATAAGGAAAAAGGTATTCATCATCATAAATGTGTACATTTGGTACTATCAATAGATTTTACTTATTATTATTCATCATTGTGGTAATGGAAACAGCTATTCGCAATTATACAACCATACATTTATGACAAACACATGATGTCATTACAGTTGATAGCTTTACCACTTACAGCAATGAAATTGCTCACTTCGTTACCTTTATTTATATTGCTTGAAAAATTTCAAATAGAAGATCCCATTTGCAAAAATGAGTACGACTCATTATTTTTCCCAAAGGCGCTAAAATCCATGCAGAGCAAGAGCAAGTGAAGTGTTCAAAAATCCTCTTATGAAACACTACAAAATTCAATATTCTCAATGGAGTTTTTCTTTCAACTCCAACATGATGAAAATATCTGCAAAACCAATGCAGCAGTCCCGTTCATTCATCGAGATAAATCTGAATCAGTTTCAAATTGACACCATGGTTATGAAACCTCCTGTAAATTTTTCCAAATGGAAACGGTAAATAAAACGTTTCATATATCAAAATGATTTTCATAATGCATCCAGTCAGCAAGGATAATGAATTGCAACGAATATTCGATAAAAGAACAACAATTTCCGATTGCACTATCACTTTCACTATCCTCGTGGATTATTTTGTTAGCATTTATTGCTCAACTGCATTTACTTTGCTTCAACTATTTCCAATGAAAAAATATCCCTGAAACTTTCAAGATGCAGAGTCTGGAGTTCCAACGATTTAATTGAAAATTAACTTCAAAGTCAAGGACGACCCAAGATGAAAAATAACGAAATAATACAAATTTCCTTTTTTTATTTTTATTTGGTTGCAGCGATGAATCTACAAGCTCAATTTTTTTTTCCAACAGTATGTGTTATTGAAATATAAAAAATATAAAACAATATTTGTCAGTGACTTAACAACTGCATTTATAATTTTATCAGAAATATACATGGAATATGATCATTTGTATAATAGCCCAGATAATAAGATTGAAAGTTAAATCAAACGATAATATAAATAATAATTATTGGAAAAAGTTAACTAGGAAGTGTTCAATCGAGTATATACTTAATAAAAAAAACTGAAATGCCAGATGAGTCTGAATTTTCTTTTGAATATGCTACTTGTTAAGAACTTCTTGAAATGATCATGGAAGCTTCGAATCAAAAACATGTAATCTTGTTTTCACCATTTGAATGGAGAATAATCCCAGTGTAGTGTACTCAATTTGTGTTTGCAAAACACATCTATTTTTGTGAGTGAATTCCACTTCAAAGGCAAATAAATGTCTTTTCAAATATATTATTTCAATTTTTTTAAATTGACAAAGATGAAACGAACGATATCAAAAATTGGTACGCCCATGTTCTCGATTTTGATTATTTTATTGAATTCATAAGAAACATTCTCAATGCAAACATTTTTTGGAAAATTTCAGATTTAAAATTTCGCAGAACAATATATGAGCATATTTCTTTTATCTCTGGTATTACATTATTTTTTTGACAAATCTAACGATACTAATGTATTTGCGATTGGGTTGAAAATAAGTACACAAATTAAATATTACTAAGGAAATTACT
Organism: Gonioctena quinquepunctata; assembly: GCA_018342105.1. Classification (NCBI taxonomy): domain Eukaryota; kingdom Metazoa; phylum Arthropoda; class Insecta; order Coleoptera; family Chrysomelidae; genus Gonioctena; species Gonioctena quinquepunctata. Next base: position 586,119 of record JAFIRS010000065.1, on the reverse strand, counting down.
GGATAATAATTTATTTACTTTTGTCGAATGTGCCATGGACAGCGATGATGCATTATATTTTGCAGTAATTTTTATCAAGTCTTCTTAGGAAAACAAAATACTCACTTAGGTTATGACAGTGACATAAGCTTCATGAGCAGACAGTAAAAGTTTCTTGATTTTCGTTGAATTTCAGTTCATTTTTTCTTTGAAATAATGTATACTCAAAGTGAAAAAGTGGATATGCTATTAATATTTGGAGAATGTCATAGAAATTCAAGGAATGCTGCTGAATTGTATGCTCAGAGATAACCCATCCTGCCCATCAGTATTTTCCGTATGTTGAGAATCGTTTTAGGCAAGAAGGAAATCGAGAGGCGGAACGGAGGATTATCATAAATGAAGAGGCTGAGGTTAACGTTCTTGCTATCATTGAGGTTGATAAAACGGTCAATGTCTGGGCTGGTATTGTTGGAAACAGAATCATTGGGCCAATATTGTTTCAAGGTCAGTTAACAGGGGTTGGGTACTTAGGTTTCCTTCAAAATGAAATCGAGGTTCATCTTGATAATCTTCTTTTAGCAGTCTTACGGTCTTACGGTCTCACTTCCAACAAGATGGAGCACCCCCTCATAATACCAGAAAAGTACTCAATTACTTAATAGATCATTTTGATAATCAAGTTATTGTAATGGTCCAGTACGGTGGCCTGCCTGCTCACCAGATCTCACTGTGCTCGATTTCTTTATTTGAGGATATGTTAAAGGAAAGGTTTACAATGCAACAGCACCAGCCACTCTTGAAACCTTGGAAGAAATAATTCTACGGGCATTTAGAAGTAAAAAAGTAAAAAAAATATTTTAAAAATAACCTTTTATTATACAGCACAAAACAATGAACCAAGGAGTTCATAAATCCCATAATGTTGTGTAAACTCTAAACCCCCAAAAAGGTTGGATATGGCTGCTCCATAGAAGTGTCATCAATATAAGTACATGGACATCGCATAAGAACATGAACATTGATTTGTATGAAAATATGATCAGGATGTTCATAAAATCAGATGTGGAATCATCTGCGACTGAAAGATAAACTTTAGTCACTATCTTCCATCGTTCAAGATAACCTCTTGTGTGGTATTCATGTTGAAAAGGGAAACATTCCCAATTGAATATTGAATAGAAAGATTTTTCTGTGAATTGAAAAATCCACCATGGAGATGAAGTTATTTTTGTAAATGTCTAACAGAAAACAACTACTTCCTCGGCTAAAGCCACGCTGTACATTGAACTACATCTGATAGACATTCTGAAAAGACCCTAACTCAAAAGAAAAAATCTGAAATTGAAAATTTGCATTTTCATTCAGATAGTTATTTGATTTTCTATTCCAGTCCTAATTAAGAACTCGTATAGATGAATGAGGCAAAGAAAAATGTTTTCCAAAAAAGAGTACTCACCAGAAATCATTTCTATTCAATATTGAATTGGGAATGTTTCCCTTTTCAACATGAACATATTGATCATAGATAGATAGTATGTGTTTATGTATCATACTGATGACACTTATAGAGCAGCATTATTCAACCCTTTTGTGTATTTGGGATTTACACAGCATTTTTTTCTTTTGTGTGCAGTTCAGTAAAAGCTTGTTTTTGAAATATTTTTCAATTTTTATTTTTTTAACTTGCGAAATGATTTACAATTTTCAAGTTATTTTGGATATTTCTGGATGTACTAGATGAATGCCTGGAGTTTTCGTATATACAAGAACCAATGTTACTTGGGTGACAAAAATTCAAAAGAAAGCGATTTTTGGGACACTATTTTCAAATGGAATGAATATTTTCCGAAATGAAAAATTCTTGCAGCCAAAGTTACATCGGTGGCTAGTTATCACAAGTCAAGGATATTTTCAGAATTTCGAAGGAAAATAATGTTGAATAATAATAAGTACTTTTGCTGGCTATCCACAAAAAAGTGCACTCGTATAGCTATAAAATTAATATGATGTCAATGGATAGAAACGTGCTTTGGCATGATTTCAGTTGGCAGTTATCATAGGCAAACTAAATACAGCATGGTCATGTTATTATGATTGCTTCTCGTCCTACGTGGGAGAAAATAGCAGACCTGAGAAAAAATTGAGATGCAGAAAAGATAATTTTTGTTTTATACAATTTTTCACAGATGGATTTTGAAATGTTTAATGAGTATATAATCTCAAATATAAATTAGATTTTCCAGCGCCAGATTTTTAATACTTTCTATAAACTTCTCAGAACTTGGATCATTATAAAAATGGGATGATCCTATCGAATCCACCCACGGATTCTGATCCAACGGAGTAATTAAACTTTATCAATCCCGAAATAATGTTGTTTTTTTCAAGATGAATTTGAATTATGTTCGACTTGTTGTTCTGCTACCACCACCAATGCAAAGTAAATTGGTCCAATTAAAGTTTACCCCGAGATAAATCATGGCAAGGGTGACTTACTGCTTCATTTTCAACAACTCTTGATTAAGGATCACTCCAACTTCTCGAGACTATTGAATGAACAACTTTATTATTGTAGCGTTATTCTGTGAATTTCTGCATGAACAAATCTTGAATTTTTCCCAACCAATCTGCAGGGTCGATAAGGCGAATTAGTTCTGATACCACAATTAAACGATTTGGAGAGATTTGGTTTGCTTCATCAACTCAAACATAACAAGTTTTGCACTATACAATTTCAGACATCCGGAAAAATATTATTTTACCAATGGAAAATATTATGTTAGCAAGTCAACAAGTTTTTGTATCTAGTAGATCGTGTGCCCATAAATTCAGAAACCAACCCATAGGCTCGTTTACTGGAACCTGGTTTCACAATGTGTAGTTTACTGATGGTTAATGCTAAACTTGTAGTCTCACAACTCTTGGTTTTGTTTGACTGTTGGTGTTAACCGTGAAAAAGATAACCGAAGGAAGAAGTATCGGTCGACTACAAACATGAAAAGTTACCGGGATTTCATAACCTTACATATTTGTTTTGGATGGTAGTTCTTAGTTTTCTGAGAGAAAAGATAATGATGAATGATTATGAGGTCAATGCGTTCAGTAGTGACGGGGAGGCTGCAAGACCTAAGGTATTAAGACATAGGACAAATTATTTTGAGGAATATGATCACATCGAGTTTTTCAACCGATTCCGATTGTCCCCCAGAATAGTGGAATATCTAGTTGTGGAACTTGAGGAAAAAATTGCGCGTCCTACACAAAGGTTGTATTTGAAATACATTTTTGGGAATTGATCAACATTTTTCTAATTTCAGAAATGATTGTTTATCTGCCAGCCAACAAACTTCACTTGCACTAAATGTTCATGCCAACGGGTCATTTCTGAGAACAACTGGTGATTTTTGCGGGGTTAGTAAATCAACCGCTAGCAGAGTAGTGCGAAAGGTTAGCGTTGCAATTGCTACTCTGCGCCCAATGCAAGAAGGAGACGAAAATAATTAAATTAAACAAGAGTTCTATAGAATTGCACGGTTTTCTTGGTGTAAAGGTGCTCTGGATTGCACCCATGTTGAGTTTCAGTCTCCTGGTGGTGAAAATACAGAGGTTTATAGAAATAGAAAACAGTTTTTCTCTTTCAATGTTCAGACAGTTGCAGATCCGAATTTGAAAATTGGAGATATTGTTGGAAGATGACATGGTTCATCACATGACTCCCAAATATTCCGAAATTCTTTATTGTATGCATCTTTTGAGCACGGTCACTATGGTGATAGTTTGATGGTGGGTGATAGTGGATATCCTATCAAGCCTTATTCGATCACTCCCCTTCAGGATATCAGGAATGAAGCTGAAAACCTCTTCAACGAGTCACAGATAAGAACAAGAAACTGTGTAGAACGACAATATGGTGTCTGGAAACGGAGATTTCCTGCATTAGCTATGGGATGACAAGTCAATTTAGATACTGCTCAAGCCATGATCGTTTGCCACATCTGTTTTGCACAATATTGCCTGTGATCAAAATGGAAAGTTGCCACTTGTGAATGCAGAACAGGAAGCTGCTGTGCATTTTATTGATAATGTTCAAGTGCCAAATATACTCAACAGAGATCTGATGGATGCCAATAATAGAACCAGGTTCAACTTGGTGAATAATCACTTTGCCAGATTGATGAATATCTGATATTAAAATAATGTTTTCTATTTTATTGGATATTTTTTGTTTTCATCTCAGCAACAAGAACAATGCAAACTACGAACATTTCATCATAACTAATGAAGCATCTTGAAAAATATAAATTCTCAATTGAAAACCAGTGCAATGAAAACAATCATCTGAATTGATGGGCAAATTTCAGATTTTTTGCTAAAGGTTTTCAATGGAGAATGTCTCCTATTACATGATATAAAAATTATATTTGACTTCCAATCAAAAAATCATTCAACATGAATATTTTCCAGGAGGTTGTCATGAACATTGGGAGATCATGACTCAAAGAACATCTCACTTCCTAATTTTGAAAGTAATCAAAGTGAGCAGTATGTTAAAACTATGCTTTTGTGGGACAAAAATGCAAAAAAATCAATGGTAAATAATAAAATTCAGATCAAATCAACATTTTATTAATAAACAAAAAATATTTAAGACAGAAAGAGATAAACATAAGATGAACTCTAATAACATCTGAAATTGGCTTGAAAAGGAACCATGAGCAAAATGTGAGATCTATCTAGAAACCTACTCAACATTTGAGGAATTGAGTATTTCCAACTCTTTGCCTTTTATTTCACTATCTTTTTGTAAAATAATCATTTTTAAACAATGTTCCTCCAGAAACATTTTCTTCTGAAGCCTGACAAAGTCTAATTTCTCCTGAATGAGTTGCGAATTCAGAGATAAGTACTTTTTTGTCAACACATGTTTCTTTGTTATGATGGGTTTTCGCCCATTCTCTTTATTTCCATTTTTTACATCTAAATTGGTTTTTAAGGGTCTTTTCAAATGTGCTCCACAATATGATGACCAATCACTGTGTTCCTGCTTTTCCTGAACTGGATCGGTATTTCATGTATTATCTAATGGAATGTCTGTAACCAACTCATATACCACTTCATCATCGAATGGGTTTTCGATAGCATAGTTATGGCCTTCAATCAGGACATCGCTTTCTGAAAATCAATAACTTATTGACACTACAGTTTATTTGTATATACCTGATAGAGATGATACAGCTTCTGGAGTTTTTATTCAACAAAAAAAATTTTGCAGATCATCAAACAGTCCTTCATGAGAAAATTATGATATTCATTAACATTCATTACAATTCAAGTGATTTTATTTTATATCTTACTTTAATTGATCGGAGCACTTAAACCAGGAGAATCTTGTTTCTGAAAATCGCTATCATAAGCATTCTGTAGGCCATCTATTTGGTCTCCAATCATTTCTTTGATAGTCATGTCATCCACTGGGACAGGATTATAAGAGCCCCCACCAGTTTTACATATATTCAATTTGTTTTCAGCAAACTTGACCTTTGTTTTTTTCTTCATATTCTGATAATTTTTATTCAATGTTTTTATATTCCTGGGTCCATTTATTGCCATACAGTTAAATTCGCTTTCAATCAATTTCCATGAATTTTCCATCTCTTTCCACGTTATCGCATTACTTCTTTTGCACTCGATCACAATCTCGTACTTCTTTATCAAAGAAATAAGGCTATATATTTCGCTTTTTGGAAAGTTATTTCCGCGCTAAGACATTCCAAAAATACAAATAATAATCATCATAGAAACTAGTAGTACCAACTTCAAGAACTATAACATCTAACCTCCAGTTAACTAACATTGAGTCGACATGTGTTTGTGAAACACATGTTCATAGTTAACTTGTAGTTGTCAGTAACGGAACTCCAACAGTTAACAGTCGATTGTGAAACCGCGTCTAAGCGCATTAAAAAATATGGATTTTCTTCAGGTATTTTGTTCGCTACAAAAAACTGTTTTAGTCTGTTCTGGAATATCAATACCATTTTCGATAGAACGATCTGAACGAACCGAGTACAATTGATGTTTGCGATATTGTTGATTATATTGCAGAAATATATGTTTTCCATTAACTGTTCTAACTCCGCGTGAACACGAAATATTTCGTCATCAATGTTCGTTTCGTTATATAACATGAATAACACTAATTGAAATTCACAATTAACACATCAACTAACTTTCAGTGAAACTTTAATTATTACTGTCGATACCAGATACATTGTCTATTTGAAAGCCTCGATAACATACAGAGAGATTCATATATATTGTTTTGATATGAAAAATATGTTAAATATAAAAATAATAGAAATTTTATATACTGATATTAATACATTACATGAATAGGTACTTTGCATCTCTGAAACATTTGGCCATCTTGTAGTCAACGCAGATGATCCAAGAGTTTAGCAGTGGAGCTTATAAAAGTATAGAAATTAAAATCCACAAATAAAATTTTTGAATTCAAAGAGACAAAAAAAATTAAATTTTCATTGGAAATCATAAAAATATCAAATTTGAGAACATAAATATATATAAATATAATCCTTATTTTGGAGCCTTATAAGTAATTCCATACATAACGATACGAAGGACACGTCTGAGTATATAATGGCTCATGACATCTACAGCCATATTAGAAAAAACGAAAAAGCTGAGTTTGAGACCGGAAATAGAAGGGCTGGATGATGATGACTGATATACAAACTTTCAGAGGACGAGTTGAAAGAACTACGCAAAACTGTGTTCAGAAGATACTGTACTGATGAATAAACATTGAAAAATCCCACAAAATCTCGATTAAACTTCATGCAATTTATGAATTTGCAATCAACTTCCAACCGATGCACCGTTGTGAAAATTGAAATATCTCGGCATCGAATGATTTGTATTGGTTTGTTTACCGATTCGACCGAACATGTAATGTATTGTTGATTCTGTATTGGGAAATACTGCAAAAAATCAAGTTTATATTGAAAAATGGATAGTTATACCATATTCACATTTATCAATATTCCAACAGTTTGTTGGCATTTTTATTTCCATGTGTTAATCTACCTCAAACACATTTTTTACCTTGATTTTTACTGATACTAATTTTTGAACCTCCTGGTATATCGTAACGGAATTCGGAGAGCTCAAATAGGAGATAAAAAACTTGAGAGGTGTCAAGGGACACCCGGATTTTTTTTTTAAGTTATAAGAATATTTTATATATATATATATATATATATATACTCTCTCGACTTCGTAAACACAACAGCGTATAGGTTAGAACACGCACGGCTTGCTAAATACATACGCATTGATATTGTTATATTAAAATATAATTTGCTTTTAAATTTATTAAAGTTATGACGCGTACACTTGCTAAACACACAATAATGGAGAGATTATAACGCGTATAACTTGGTTAGCACAATAGTAAAGAGAGGTTATAATGCGTACTTGCTAAAAATACATAAGCATTTATTATTGTCTTTATAAAATCTCTACTTACCCAACTCCATCAGCAATATCCGGAACTTGTGCAGAAACACTGTCAGGATTCATTATTGTTATTATTTTTTATTATTTATTATGTACAAAAAACCTGTATACATTCAACAAAAATAATCGTCGCGACACCACACTGTTCAATGTGAAATAGGAAGACGAAACGAAAATAACTGGCTTGCTTTCTATGAGAGAGAGAGAGAGACAGACAGAGAAACACGCGCACGCTGCACGGATAGCGAAAGTCTCGTTACAACTTTTGGTCTTAATTTATTCCGTCTAGCCCCCGTTCGCAACGCGCGATAAGGAACTACGTTCCAAAAACCTACTTTTTCATGGAAAAATCACAGCCAAGAGTTTTGAAACGGCGGCTGAGCGCCATCTTCAATATTTTTTTTAAATAGAACACCCCGTATATTATTCCATTTTCGAAATATGCTCATAATTCTCAAAAGTTTTCTCTTATACACTTTTCTCCTTGATTCAATTGTTTTCGAAAAATTACCGTTTGAAAAGTGACATTTCGGATTAAAATGAAGTAAGGATGTTGAAAAATTTTGCTAACTGAACGTTGTTATTAATTTGTAGTTGAATCTCTTAATGAATTCGACTAATAAGAGGCGTAAACGGAGTTTATTAAGCCTACGAATATGTTCTGTAAATTCACAATCAAAACAAATCAGTTGGCTAATAAATGATCATTTATTTTTGAATAACACTTTTATTTAACCCCAACAATTATTCCATTGAGTGTTCAATGTGGCCCCCTCCTAAATCTTGACAATAAAGTGCCCTATCATAAATAGTTTCTCTCACGTTGATGAAAGTCTGTTCATCTTTTTCTTCACATGTATCTATTATTCTGCGTTCCAACTCTTCTATTGTTTGGCATTCAGTGGCGCAGATTTTCGACTTCAGATACCTCCCAAGGAAAAAATCTAGAGGTGTAAGATCCGGAGATCTTGGTGGCCATTCTGTAATTTCCCTGCGACCTATCCATCGCCCAGGAAAGTTTGTATCGAGGAACTCTCTAGCCATGCGATCGAAATGGGAAGGTGCCCCATCCTGCTGAAATATAATTTCACGATTTTCAAACTCTTCCTGATTGTTTAATACGAGTCAGTTTCTAAAAGATTTCTGTAAAGAACTCCTGTGAGATTGCTTCTGATGAAAATCAGTCCAACAACGCGATTGCCCAAAATCCCCGCCCAAACATTCACCTTTTTAGGAAACTGGGTGTGTCCCTTTCTAAAAATATGCGGATTAGTATCGCTCCAGTATCGAACATTCTGTTTGTTGACTTTGCCCTATTAAGAAAAAACGTGCATTCGTCTGCGAAACATACATGTTTAAGGAAGCCCGTTCTCAATTGTTCTTGTTAACTACTACAAAATTCAACCCTTTGGTCTTGATCACCCTCCGTGAGAGCATGCAGGATTTTTATTCAATAGGGATGAAACATTCTATTTTTTAGGACTCTTTGGACACTTTTTGAACTCACTCCACAGGATTCAGCAACTGCAGACGTCGACTGAGTCGGATTGATTACCATTTAGCAACAACTTTTACCTTTTTGCTTCTGAAAGAGGCGGTCTTCCTGATCTTGGAGCATCTTCCAGCGTACCAGTAGCTTGGAGCTTATTTAAAAGTTTGCGCAAATATGACCTCGGAATGGAATTTTCGGGAAATCTATCATCAAACATACGGACTGCTAGATGATAATTTCTTCCAGCTTCTCCAAACTGTTTCAAATTTATCGTCTAAACTACGACCATGATCACACTTTTCTAAAAGGATTTGGGCGCTCATCGGACTATTTGACAGTTAGCAGTTCAGTTTGACAGTAAACAAGATGTTACCACGACAACGATTTTTTCCAATGCAAACTTGATTGAAAGCAACATTAGTGTTTTTGGTTGGGTTTGAAATGACCAAAATGTCACTTTTCAAACGTTAATATTTCGAAAACAATTGAATTCAGAAGTAAAGTGTATTGGAGAAAACTGTTGAGAATTATTACCAGATTTTGAAAATGGAATAATATACGGGATATTCTATTTAAAGAAATTATTGAAGATGGTGCTCAGCCACTATTTTGAAACTTTTAGCTGTGATTTTTCCATGAAATAGTAGGTTTTTATCTCCTATTTATGCCCTCCGAATTCCGTTGCGATATACCAAGTGGTTCAAAAATTATTAGGGGGGAAACGGACTTTAGACGAGCACTGTATAATTGGTTGTATACCTGTTATTATTATCATTTTTTCGCTGATGAACGCAGTACAAATAGGGAACCCATTTTATATCATACTATTTCGTTCTCAACAGTATCAAGTAATAACTCAGTGTGCCATATTTTCCACCAACCGAACTACAATTCACAAATCACCCCATACTCTCAACATTTTCATCATACCCAATAGATAGCAGCGCCAGCTCCCCTGGAATGTGCGATAAATCATAAAGTAATATGTTTTCGCAGCACTGACATATCCACGTTTCTGGCATATCACCATTTCCACATCGAGAGGACGATTTATATTTTCAATATCGGCTTGATTATTCTCTTGTCGGATGTGGATGTGCGTTTCATTATTGAAATGAAAATTCGTATTGGTGTGTAAAAGGCCCGGCACGATGGATATTGGGAAATTATTTTTTTCTATGACTATTGAAAAAAGCGTCATTTATTGATAAGTAATTAACTCTAGTTTCGTCCCTAAGTAGGTAATGATTCATTACTCAACAGGTTTGAACCAATTACAGTTGCACCAGATTCATTACTCAACACTTTGAAGCCAATCACAGATGAGCATATTCATTACTGTGCAGTTGTGTTTGAATTGTTTCCATTCGCAAGTATACCTTGAGAATTTAACAACTTCAAACTTGTTCTCAAACGTCATAATCATTGAATTGACAGTTCGTTTTGTGAAATATTATAGTTTCTAACGAAAAACAAGAAGAAAAAGATGGATTCGGAAAGTGACACCGAGTGTACCCCACCAGAAATTTGTAGTGCGGCGAAAATAACTTCTTCAAATCTATTACCAAATATATCCAGAAAAAAATATGAGACGATATATGCAATTTCCATGGATTGGCGAGAGGAAAATAATGTACTTCTAGCATATTCTTCCCAATTAGCTGAAAAATATAAATCGTCCTCGCTTTGGACACGATATTCAATGTTAAGAAGAACCATTCTAATCAACCACGACGTCAACATAGAACTTTATTCAAAATTACGTGCGTTTTTTGAAACGCTAATCCGATGGTTATATACCGAGATAGGCTCAAACATTCACCCCAGATGAAATAAATTCATTCATAAACAAAGCACCTGATGAAATATATCTTTCGACAAAGGTAAGGAATTGATATTTTTTCAAAAGTTCACTTAACAAAATGGGAGAACCTAGTTAGGAACTGGAATAGCTTCATATCACTTTAATTTGCAAGCACCTCGGTAGCACATAGAATAAAATATGAATATTTTTTATGTATCTTTTTTTTAGGTTGCACTGATCATGGGAATCATGGGAGCCTGTCGTGCGAATGAAATGCACTCTATGAAAATAGGGGACTTGGAAGATCTTTTGTATCGGCTATATTATGCCTGAATGCACCGTTTGTCAATTCTAATTCTAGTTCCCCAATCCCGTTTTTGTAATCTTTGGCACGTAGCTATGCACCGTCAGCAGATTGAATAATCCAGATTGGAAATCTGACGACGTGGGCATTGCAAAATTTTTGATAGTTGGAAATGATGAAACGTCAAAATTGTCAGATTCGATTTTTATTTTCAAAATGACTAATGGTGAAAACACAAAAAGAATCCCCAATTTTTTCCCGGGATAAAAGCAGAGTCTCATGAGGGTACAAACACGATAATATCATCGAGGACAAAAAAATAAACAAAGTTTCCAATGATGATAAATCTCAAGCTTGGAAGCGAGATACGGAAGATTTCTGGAAACTGTGGTCTGATGGCAGCCAATAAAATATCCGATTGTACTCTGATGCCCCACACGAGAATACAGACGCAATGTGGTCAGGTATTGGTTCATTAGGGTTAGACTATTATTTCTAAAATAAATAAGATAGTAGATAGATACCTGCTAGTAGCCGTTATACCACTACAACTCAAATCACCGAAAAACTATTTATGTAGCCAAGGAGCATTCTCCTTGAAATAAATTGTGTTGGATGAAGGTGCATGGGGTGTGGTGATCTACTAGCCAACAAAACACAAAGACAGATACTCCCTTGCATTAATCAACTTACAAATCATTTTGGAATTCAATTTTGTCTTCTATGTTTTCCAGGAAGCTGAGAACTGTAGGTTTTGTAAGTCGAAATCTTCGAAAAAATTAATAATTGTTCATAGTGTCGAAATAATCACTCCTTTCGTAGACGAGGAAAACCAAAGATGATATCGGGGATATCTAGGTCATCATCAATGAATATTTCGTCCTCCATTTTATCCAGAAATAATGAAAAACTTCAAAAAAAACTCAACACTCAAAATAATAGACGTCATTCGCTAAACCACGCTTTGTTGGCCGATCAGAAAATCTGAAGCTTAAACCAGATTTTTCTTGCGGTGCATAATTAACAATAATCTAATCCAGGTTTCCGTAACTAATCCGCGAAATTAGCTCACGGTGCATACGGGCGTTAGTCACCATACCAAACACCAAAATGAAAATTGTTCGGAAGTTCACCATAACTGAGCCTTTTCGCCATATTTGTATTAAATATATCATGCTACGACCGAGTAATATATTAACAGATTATTTTTTTTCGAATTACCAGAAAGGTAAATGCACCATCCAAAGAATGGGAATTAATAAATTCGGAGCCATGGAAAAACAAATCGCAACATTTTTGAAACTTCCAAATCCAGAACTATATTCTGGGCATACCTTTCGTAGATCATCTGCCACCCTGCTAGTGGATGCGGGTGGAGACATCACTTCTTAGAAGAGGCATAGAGGGTAGAAGTCAACATCTGTGGCGGAAGGATATTTGACTCGAATTTGACTCGAAAAACTGTCAACCTAAAAACGCTCCATCTTCGGTGTCGCGTTTTCAATAGTTGACAGTTTTTCTCGTCTAATTGCTAGGCAACAATTTCTCATTAAACAACCCAAATTTACCCGATAAAATACAAACCTCAAAATCTCTCGTGCAATTATAAGTGAAAACCACACCACTCATTAACCACGGTGTTTAACGTATTGCCTACGCATCATTTTTACTCTTCATGGCGATTGCAACGATTTTTGGTCGTCTTTAGTGACATTTATGATGCTGAATTGATTGCGTTTCGACCTTTTAGTTCCTAGTGGTTAGCATTAGTAACCACGTCCTGTATATTTCTTATTCAAGTCTCATTTTTATATTTTTTGTTTATTTAAGTCTCATTTCAACTGAAGCTTATGTTAATAAACACATTTCTATAAAAAAAATCTCATTATTTTTGACTTTCACCATTTTCGAATTAATTTCGGCCTCAAAGGGTTAACAGGGGGTGGGAGGAGGGACTATAAAAAGCCGCACTGTATATTAATCGGTTGCTGAAAATCTTAGAAACTCTTAGTTTCTACGAATTCGTCAATTCAATAAATTTACTTTTCCTTTCACGACCTTGCCATGTGCAGGAGTTCCATTTACCGTTTATTATTATTCATGCGAATTGATGACAGACGTCAAATTGAAAATATATGTTGTCAGACAATAAAAACAAATTACCTCAAATTATTCCCGCGACATTTTCTAGGTAGAATATTTCCACTATAATAATGTTTTGATTGGCCAAAATGTACATGAACGACTTGAATTGAAAGTTCCCATTGGTTTCCAGAAATGTCAAAAAATAATCCAAGAAAAAATGTTTCATTTTGTTACTTCGGAGGCCCGTATACAGGGTGATTCAAAAGTACTTTGACAAACTTCAGGAGGTGATTCCTCACAATATTCTAATATGAATTGTCCGAATAAATATATGCCCGGAAACGCTTCGTTTCCAAGATACAGGGTGTTAAAATTTTATTTTTATTTTCGTTTTTTTTTAAATTACTTTCCAAATACTGACCTTAATTAAACGAAAATTGGTATTGAGAGGTTTTCAGAGATTCGAATTCGAACCTGATGTTATTATTGATCTTTCTCGTAGGGGGCGCCACCTACACGTCCTTTTCTTTCTTGAAGATTCATAACTTTTTTGAGCGTACTTCTAGCACATTTTTCAGTAGAAAAATCAATTGCTCTATCATATCTTCGTAAAAAAGCTACCCCTGTTAAAAGTGGCTATGAGCAACCGTCGATATTTAGACTTGAAAAGCCGATTATTTGATAATCAATGCGTATTGAAGTAATTACCATTATTTTGTATTTTTCACAAGAATGCTTAGGAAATGAATTTGACGTTTGAGTAAGTAATTTTTGTTTTCTGTAGGGGGCGCCACCTATTCTATTCATTTTTACTCATTTGAAATAGTTATTTTTGTAACAAGGGTGCAAGATCTGTATTTGTTTCAATAAAATCTGCTAGAAATATCAACATTTTATTTCAAGAAATATAGAATATGTATGATAGAATGAAATAAAATAAAGGAAACTAAATTGTATACAGATAAATTGTTCAGTGTCCACCTCCAGCGAAGATACAGGCATTCAGTCTTCTAGTCATTGAATCTCATACCCGCTCAAAAATTATTGGTGTGTTTCTTATAGTTTTACAGGCGTCTCTATCTATTTCAATCTATTTTAAATGTAAAAAAACAACTACAAGAGTTACCTAAAAACAGCTCTCATCATAATTACAATACTCAAGGAGCAGAAAAGTTATGTCAACCAGGCAAGGCAAACCATTGGCCAAAATTCCTCTACGTATAAACGCATCACACTTTATAACCACTTCAAAAACCTAATGGGTAAAGGAACAAATTTCAATGACTTTAGATGTTTTAAGTCTCTTTTATATAAATTCTTAATAAGAAGGGCATTTTACTCTGTAGAAGAATTCCTGCAGAGTAAAAAAATAATATTTTTTTTCTTAATGTGTTGTTGAATGTTAATCTCAGATATAATATGATAAATTAGATATAGAACAAATGTAAATGTATGATTGTCAGGTGAACGATTTTATTCATCCCGATCTTTAACTCATCCTCGATCTACCTGTATGACTAGTCTAATAAAGTAGTTACATCTGTGTATTGATACTTGTTACAACATTTTTGTATTGCTTCTTTGACAGATGAATAAATATATTTCTTCTTCTTCTTCTTCTACTATTAAGTTACTCAGATCTTCCTCGTTCGCTACTGGAGTTTTATAAACTAGTGACTTCGAATGTCCCCAGAAATAAAAAACCAGCGGGTTAAGATCTGGAGACCTTGGTGCCTACGCCTGGTTAGGTTCTTCTACACCCCTGCCGATTCATCGAATTGGATAGACAATGTTGAGGAATTCCCTGGCCACAACGCTAAAATGGGCCGGAGCCCCATCATGCATGAACCACATGCGGAAACGAATTTCTAATGGTACATTCTGAAGTAGTCTCGGCAATTCATTTTCTAAAAAGTCTCTGTAAGTTGCGCCATTCAGTAGGAACGGAAGAAAGAAAGGATCTATCAAGTAATTATCAATTACTGCCGCCCATAAATTCACAGAAAATTTATACTGATAATGTCTTTCACTAACGGCGTGCGAACATGGTTGTAATGAAAGTTTGTGATATCATTTCGGCAGAAGTTTTTCTCGTCCGTGAAGAGTACCTACATATCTTGAAAATTGAGGATTTCCAGCCAATTTTCTCAAAAACCACTGACACAGTAATGCGTTGGGGAAAGTCTCGTGGCAAAAGAGCTTGTACCCTTTGAATATGGTATGGATAAAATTGTGGATCGTGGATAATTCTCCAAACTGTGGACTGAGTAGATTTGAGAGCTTCAGCAATTATTCTTATACTCGTTTCTGGATTCTCCTCGAGAGCATTCGAAACAGCTTCTTCCAACTCTGGGGTTCGGACTGCTCGTGGTCTTCCAATAATATCAGCTGCCCTCTTAAAGCTACCTGTTTCTGCCAAACGACGGTGGAGACTGGTAAATGTTGGATCTGAAGGCGGTACTCGATTAGAAAGTCGCTCCTGGTAAAAACGTCTTGTTTCGCGCGCATTGCCATCCGCAAGGCCATAACCGAAATGCATATCGGCTACATGAGCATTATTGTTTAAATAATCCATCTTTTCAAAATTAGTGTTTTAAAACTTACAGAAACTTCAACAAAACAACAAAACGTTTAACTATCACATAATATGTAATTACCAAAACTACTTACTTAAACGTCAAATTCATTTCCAAGCATTCTTGTGAACAATGCAAAATAATGGTAATAACTTCAACACGCATCGATTATCAAATAATCGACTTGAAATTTTCAAGTCCAAATATCAAGAAAACGGTTGCTTATAGCGACTTGTAACAGGAGTAGTGTTTTTACGTTTATATGATAGAGGAATTGATTCTTCTACTGAAAAATGTGCTAGAAGTACGCTCAAAAAAGTAATGAATCTTCAAGAAAGAAAAAGACGTGTAGGTGGCGCCCCCTACGAGTGAGAGCAATAATAACATCAGGTTCGAATTCGACACCTCAAAAAACTTCTCAGTACCAATTTTTGTTTGATTAAGGTCAATATTTCGGAAGTTATTAAAAAAACGAAAATAAAAATAAAACTCTAACACCCTGTATCTTGGAAACGAAGCGTTTCCGGAAATATATTCATTCGAACAATTCATATTAGAATATTGTGAGGGATCACCTCCTGCAGTTTGTCAAAGTACTTTTGAATCACCCTGTATGTTCTTCGTCCAAATTGGAATTAGGAAATATTGTCGTAAAAATGCATCTCATTTACTATACAATTTGGAGGATTTAAAGAAAAATCAATATTAATGTAAGACTTGACTTTTGTTTTTTCCCCAAATAAGTATATTCTGGTTATTTTCGTCTGTTTGATTTTTACAAGAATCGAACATTTTATTAACGAGGCTCCTGTATAATTTCAGACCGTTTTCTGGCATTGTCCAAGTGAGTCACATTCAACTGCATATAATAATAAGGAATGTTTTTTCCTAGATATTTCCAATTAGTAGAGAGTTGTAAAGATTCATGAATTCACATAACTGAGTGGGAACAACAAAACGTGCTCACTTCGAATTGTCATGCCACGGTAGACAATGAAGCCCACGAATTGCATTCGCGATTTCCTCCACATCTGAACTGAAACTTTAATTAAAGCGGAGCGACAGAATAACTCAAGCACCCCTCTCTGTAAGTCATAGGCTAAAACGGAAACTCACAGGATTAAACGAAAAGACAGCTACTCCCAATAACTTCGTCCATAAATCGGGAGTTCTGGGTTGTTGGCTTCGACTGTTTCTCAAGTTTCACTACACGGCACTATTAAATCACGACAACTGCACTGAACACATAATAATAAATGACTGTCGAGTGTTTTCCAGACGGTAACATTAAATTTTGATTTTCGTGGTTATTTTCACTGCTGACCTGGATCACTTTATTTTTATTCTTGTTGGTTGTTTTTGAGATAATGTTGTGAATGTTATGGATGGATTAACTGCTACGATTTTCCAGACTGCGCATGCCGAGGTTCTCTTCTTCTGGAAGGGGATCTGAAAAGAGGAAAATATGATCAGTGTTTTTCCTTGACTTGAACTGTATTCGGAATTTTTTTTATCAACATTTTAACAAACCAATAGAAATTCAACCATAGTTGAATTTCTGGTACACCCTATAAATGACGTCATACGAAGGCTGTCAAACAGCCTGAGGAACGAAAAACATATTGCCTAAAACAATAATAGTTATAATAGGCGAGGACATGAGAAATTATTATCGCTTTAATTATGCTTTTACATACATAACGCATATACAGTGTCCGGTATAAAGTTCGCAGCATATGGAAAACTTTTTAATTATTGATTTCTCAAAATAAATCATTCCAAACCTGAAATTCAAACACCAAAATTGAATTTTATACGACCCTATACGAGGGGGGTAGAAAAGCATGCTTTTTTTTCAAAACAATATGATCCCGTCACTTTATTTCTCACGGTAGAATACCAATTCATGGGGACATATTGTTCGAAATCGAATGTTGATCCAGATATTCCAGATTGAATGTGGGGAAAAATTCACCAGATAATCTTGGTCTGCATGTTTTTAACAGACTACCTGGACATGTACGCGATTGTAAGTCATTTAATAACTTCAAAAAGCAACTAAAACATTTTTTGGTTCAGGGTGAGTTTTATGATTTGAATGAATATATGTCCCATGGCAGTGTGTCATCTGATATTTTAAGATGATATTGTGGTGTCTATTTTTTTCATGTAGATATGTAGGTACCTAATTTGTAATTAGAATTTAGTAATTAATCTACACTGACGGATTCCATACATTGTTATGTCCACTGGAAATAGAAGCATTTGTATTTGTATATTCCAAGCATAGCCACATATGACCAATTTCATATTTCAACTTTTTTCCTATTTTTTCCTCATTGCCCTGTACAACATAAGGAATATTATGCTAGACGAATGGTATATTTTTAGATATGATGATATCACTCTCTGAATGTTTTTTCATTTCTCCCTCCCATCGGAAAATCACATTAATTGAATTATGTCACGGAATTTTACAAAATCTTGCTGCAAATAGTAAATATGACTGAATTGTCTCCAAGGTATGATGCCAGAATGAAAATGAATTTATTTTCACCCTACGAATAACATTTTTCAAGACAATCAGGAATTGTAAAATATGACAATTTTTGTATAGTTTTTTTTTCAAGCAAGACATTAGAATGCATCTACAATATTTTATTGAATTTTTTGCAGCATTCAACGTAAAATATTAAGGTTTTAATCCACTCGAAAAACGTATTCACGTATTATTTATGAATTTCGAAATATCGTAAGTTGTTACATTCGACTTCGATAGCAATACCCAACTTCCATAGTTTCGTTCTTGGAATTTTACTGTAAATGATTGAGATACACAACATTTACCGATCACAGTTGGCTTTGAAAACAAATTCATTTCTAATTGCAAACAAACCATTTTTGACGCATCAAGAATAACTTACAAATCTGTAGAGTAATTTCAGTAGTTTTTCAATTCAATCATGGCTGCTCAACTGATTATACAGGAGAGAGTGGAGATTGTAATGATACATGGTGACAATTATCATACTTGTAGTGACACTGCCAATATTTTTAATGGAAGACATCCAGGTAAAAACGTTCATAATTCGACAATTACAATAATTTTGAAAACATCCAGGGAATCTGGATCGGTTTCGAAAAAGTACAAAGTAATATATAAACGACCGATAACTGAAAATGAAGAAACTGTTATGAATATTATGGTGTCTACGATTGCAAATCCAAGAATGTCATTATCGCAAAGAGGAGAAATTCTTGGTATATCCGATCGTCAATGAGAAGAGTTCTAGGTAATAAAAAATTCAAACCGTATAAACCAAAATTCATACATACTTTGAAACCGAGAGATCCGGATAATCGCTTGGATTTCTGTTTCTGGTTTCAGCCTATGATGGAAGATAATAGACAGTTTTCGAAAAAAAATCTTTACAGTGACTAGTCAACCTTCACATCAAATGGGGTAGTCAGCTCCCAGAATTGCAGGTGGTGGGCAGATAATAGTCCCCACTTTGGGATACAAAATGAACTTCTGGTGCGGAATTCTTAATAACATTATTGTTGGACCAGTATTTTTCAGACAACCACTGAATTCTGCAAGATACTTGAGAATGCTGCAGAAGTTTCTCTCCGATTATTCAGATGATATTCCTCTGGACATGAGAGTTGGAATGTATTTCCAACAAGACGGTGCATCCGTTCATTCTACGCTAGAAGTGAGAAGGTATTTAAACGGAACATTTCCAAATCGATGAATTGGAAGATATTCCAATAGGGCTTGGCCCGCCTGGTCACCGGACCTCACTCCTTTGGATTTTTTCTTAGAAATATCTCAAACAGAAGGTTTATTCAAGAAAACCATTTCAAAATAGACGTCATTTGGAGAATATTATCAGGGATTGTATTCGGGGAATAGCTCCCCAGATACTAAGAAATGTTTATGATGCAGTGCACCGCCGTACTATGCAGTGTATTGAGAATGGAGGGCTCCACGTAGAATGGAGCATAGCCCATATTTGTTTCAAAAAATGTTATTTTTATTGTGAAAATAAATTAATTGGCATTTTGGCATCATACCTTGGAGACAATTCAGTTTTATTTACTATTTGCAGCAAGATTTTGTGAAATTCGTTACCTAATTCAATTAATGTGATTTTTCGATGGGAGGGAGAAATGAGAAAACATTCAGAAAGTGATATCATCATATCTAACAATATACCATTCGTCTAGCATAATATTCCTTATGTTGTACAGGGCGATGAGGAAAAAATGGGAAAAATGTTTAAATATGAAATTGGTCATTGGTGGCTATGATTCGAATTTCTGGATAAACATTCGATTTTGAACAATATTCTATCGTGAGAAATAAATTGATGGGATCATATTATTTTGAAAACAAAGGATGCTTTTCTATCTCCCCCGTAAAGGGTCGTATAAAATTCAATTTTGGTGTTCGCAATTCAGGTTTTTATCACGAATGATTTTTTTTTAGAAATCAATAATACAAAAGTATTCCATATGCTGCGAACTTTATGCCGGACACTGTATAAATGTATCCAGAAAACATTTTTGAGTCAAATTTCAATTACAGCAGGACCCATTCGTTTTTGAAAATCAGCAAATAAAATTGGCGCTTTTTGTGACGTAAACGACCGAGCAGCCAAGGCGTAATCGGGTGATTGTGACGTTAAACGGGTATGTTGCCAAGTTTCTTAAATTATAAATGTCAGAACTAGAACACTATTGGAAATTCCAAATAACGGATTCTCCATCTTCTGTTGATTTTTGTAACTATACATAAGTACATTGTTTACTTTTTGAAACATCAATGTTTATATTATTTTAGCCATTGTATACTTGAAACTTGTCGAATCTCTTGTGATTGTTAACATTTGATGAAATTCTGGTTTATCTGGAGAATTTTCTTTTGACTATTGTACGTCCTCGAGCGAAAAAAATTGGTGATTCAAGTTCAAATCATTATTGTTGTGTACCTCAATGTGACTCTTGGGCAAAACGATCCCTTTGTACTGGAATAAGTTTCCATCATTTTCCATGAGAAAATGAACGTAACGTTCTGGTTTAAACTAATCTAGGATTGAGTGAGTCTATAGACGAGTTCTTGGGATCTTGGAAGAAAATACACTCCCTTCCCAAAATCTTCCTGAATCGTCTGTGATCAAAAAATAAGTGAAGAATAGAGAACCTTCGAAGAGTGCTGAGAAAAAAGAGAAGAGAGTTGAGAGAAACAATTGGTTTTATCCAACATACCGAAGATTATTCATAGAGTATGGAAAAAGAGTGACTATATTTGTTTATCTAGGTGATAAGGGTTATGTATTTACTAAATAAAAAACACGATCAATTGTCTTACCAACTAGTGATGGGGCAATGCCAACTTATAATACTTACAAATGACATTATATGCTGAAACTTAGAACATTCACAACAATAAGAACACATTTTCACGCCAACTTGTTTGTTTTAGATGAAATGAAAAGTTTGTTCTCTTTGAAGGGTGATATATGGGGTAGTTTTTTGGTCACAAATTATTTCATCATATACAGCGTGTTTTGCAAGTCCTTTTTAATGTATTTGCGTAAAATGATCACGAGCAACGATTACTTTGTTATATTTGCACATATTTTAAATTGGGGGTGAAATATTGGGTTAAGATAAAATAATAAAAATAAATTTTTTGTTGGTTTCATTTCAATTCGAACATTCACAGGAAGTGTTTAATATTTTTTCAAAATAATTCATAACAATCTCCAGATGACTTCACAAAGCTGTCCAGAAACTACGGAAAATATTTTTTTGGAAGCAAATTAGAACATACTTTGTCTCCTTCGAAGTGAGTTTTTGCAAATAATATTGTCTTTAGATTTGAATAAATCACTTCACTAGAGTCTTGGAATAAATAACACTCATCGAAAAGAACTGGAAACGAATTCAAAATGGAAATATTTTAAGAAAAACTGAAAACTAGTGTATAACCTCTAAGAAAAACAGACAATGTACTTATATCTGGTTTGCATATTCGCCACTCTGGCACTGGCATCCAATTTTGAATTCCCAATACGCAATATCAAGATTTGAAAATATGGCCACGATGCAAAATTGATTCAAGCTGTCAACTGTGAGATTGGTTGATCGGGTGATTTTAGAAAATAAAAAAATAAAATTATCAACAGAGTTTCACAAGCAAGCAAAATCCATTAAAAATATTTTGAAAATTTCGTGTCCTTGCCCATTGAATAACAATTTGTTTTTACTGATATGAATCCGGAGATTTTGGCTTTTTGAGGATAAAAATAAAGCTAATGCTCTATATTTTTCATCAAACTAAAAATATTTTTTTTTTCACATTATACACTCGTCATTCACACCCATATTGTTTTTTGCATATTCCTGAATCCAATCTTTTCGATCTGGCGCTCTCAAACGACATCGATATACCTCACTCGAAGGTTATAAACAATTTTACGACCTCACCCCGGTGAAAAACCATGTTAACAGAATTTTACGGCTACGTTTCGTAGTCTCAATGAATTCCCAGTTGCTTTTGATAATCCGAGGTGTTAAGATTGAATACCCTAGTGGTAGCAAGCATTAAAGATTAAAATCCTTCCATTACTGCCACTTCCGCAACTCATCAATATTCAACTGCGGTTGGCTTAGTACAGAGGTTGGACCCAACCATTGTTGGGGTTCATTTTATATGTATAAGATTTCATCTAGAATTGACCAGCAGTTTTCCACCTGCATTTCATTCATAATTTGTGATATCCTGTATATTTTTTTCTTTAAAATCGCAGCACCAGACACGTACCAATTACATAAAACGGACTAAAAAGTATACAATAAACTCCCTAGCCGCATATAGATTTATAATGATAATAATAATAATTTATTGCATAAAATATATATAAACAACTGAGTTACATTGAGTTTAATTATTACTGTGTACCTAATAGAATTTTGTTGAAAGATATACCTGAGTTTTTCATTGCACAGAAACATAAAAAAACCATGGACGGTTGTACATGGGTATTTATACTACAATAATTGTAGATATTTGGTGTTCGATGGAACAGTACCTAACACGTAAGATGTTGACAACATGTACAACGGTAGTGCCATATCACATAAAATTTTTAGAATTGCGGTAAATTTATAAGTATAATAGTATATAGACATGAAAAATATAAGAATGTGCAAAATATAATATGTATGTATGTAAAATTATGAAAATGTAGGAAAGCAAAATGTAAAGAGTGTGGGAGAAAAAAAAATGAACAAGAAATGGTTTGAATGAGGGAAACTTCAACCGAGGGGAACAGATTCAATTATTTTGTATATTTCTTTTCGATCGGATTGTTGTATGTACGATATAATGTATTTTTTGAACACTTTGAGACTATTTATTTTCAGAAGATAATTTTCATAAGTTACATGGAGTTTGTTGAAGATTGTATAACATTTTTTCGCAATTGTTTTATTAATAGTTCTGGATTCTTCAGTAGCTGCCTGTTTTTGTAAGTATAGATTAATATGTTGTGATAATATAGCTGTCTCAGATCTAATAAGTGTAAATGATCAGTTCAGTATTTGATAGCCACAGACACCAGATTTGTAAGAATACTTTCGATAAATTTGCTAGGTGTTTTGAAATTTATTATAACTCACTCAACTTGTGACTGAGAAAATGTTCTGTTGACTTCCACATTTTTTTATATCGTTCAATATCAACTGATATATTTTTAGAACTACTAGGAACATTGAACCAGAACGAATGATCGGATATCACGATTGGAACTCTTCAAACAAACTCAAACGATACATTTGCCTTTTGAAATGTTCATAATATCATATCAAACTTGCATAGAGCAAGTTAAATACATATTTATGTCGAAACCGACGATCAGCATTGTCAGAAATCATTTATTCAGTAATGTAACGGAAGTGATGGATAGACTGTTCGTGGGGTGATAGTCCAGGAAAATTGAACGAAATATTTATTGGTCTTGGTTTCCAGTTGAATATATTTGCTGCTTTTTTATTCATTCCATCTATTTAAGGGAGGTTTGATATCAAACTTGGATTGAACAGGGATTTCAGATCACACCGGCTCTAAAATAGTTAATGAAAGAAAAAGCCATATGAAGGGGGATAAGATATGAAATGAAATGCATAAATCACACAAAGTCGTCTTCAAAAAAGGTTCAATATAAATTGAAACACAATTGGTAGACCGATAGGCGAAAAACAACTACTTTCCTAGCAAATACCACGCAGAACGTTGAATGATATTCACCTGACAATCTATGCAAACTTCCATATGAATGGTTCGCAAATGTTTCTTTCTAATGAGCTCGATTATGTTTAAATGCATGTCGTGTCCGCCTAACAATCTGCATACAGGTTTCAGGCTTTTTGGTCCTCATCAGTAAGGAGTAGTCACCAGCCAGAGATCTGGAGAGCTCTGGCCGAAGCGAGACACAACATAAATAAAATCATCATCGAGCTTGAAACATCTTTAGGTGCGTCGGAAAAGATAACTTTTAACCGGCGACACCTAGGGACAGAAAGAAACACTCCATACAATTTTCCTACCTCGATGGGATTCTAAATGAAATATTCCTTCTCTTGAGCCACTCCTACTGAGAAGGAATATTGAACATTGAAATGAAATGAAATTGCAAACTGACTCTTTATCAATATAATCTTCTGTTGATGTTACCTGTGTTTTGGTGATTCCAATGACTCATAGTGTTCCCAATCAGCTGAAGACGAACAAGTTCCATCCAAAACTATGTCAATGGTTGATTTGGTTCTGCAGACAAGGCATTGAATTTATCATAATTATCGTACTCATTACAATTTCACTTCAATATGAGTTGAATGGAAACGGTTCATATTTTTTACAAACTTATTACCCCTCAAGATCCATAGGCAGCAATATTGAGTATGCAATAGGTGTAGCTCCATCAACGATATATTTCTTGCCAGATGCTGAAGATCTATACTTTCTGGGGAGAAGTGATCAGAGCACAAAACTTTTTCAGCAATACCAAGTACCTCACACCAAGCATTCTTTTGCTGAACATTTTTGCGAAACCAATGAAACGAATCAGATACATTTATTTATATTGATTAGTGATAATATTCCAACATTTCCACTATAAACCTATTCAACACTACGCCTATGGTATACATACCTATGAAAAGTTCTAGGGGAACCTTTAACAAATTTGTTATTGCAAATCAAACACAACTTTCCCATTTTGGTGCTTCATTCTTTTTCCTTGACGTCACCACATCCGTTTCCGTGTTTTTCATAATATATTTATGTTCATTCACAATGTTGATCAACAGAGATTTATCGTTATTGGTTAAATTGGCAGATATCTCTTTCCTTGAATATTGCATCACGATATCTCAATACAATTTATTACACATTTTTGTCGTTTTGTACAGCGAATTAACTTGCACTTGACATTTCACAAACGCTGTCAAATGAATCCATCTATCATAAATATTTTATGAATCCACTTTGGCCATTTTCATGATTTTCCCGGACTATACACACCGCGTGTAACGTACAGGATCAGAATAAATCGTGTTTTCGACATTTCCAGATGGATCTGTGTATGAGGACTGAATGATGAACACATCATTTAAAGTCATTTATCGTCCACGTCATCATTTTGCTGCAGGCACTTTGAGCTGCTCAAAACTTCTCGAATGATGGATTAATATGATGAATTCCCTTACTATAGCGCCTTTTCCGTTGCTGCTCTTTCATTTTGATAGTCTGATCATCTACTTAGGGTCAATGAAATTCTGAGAGATTTACTGACTCACTTGTGAATAATACTATGAAACTGATTGGAAGCTCAAGGACATGGTAGTATCACGGAAATGGAGAACATATTCAGGTGGGGAAGAAATGTAGGTATTGAAGATGATTGATCGAATTTCTTCTTTGGCTATAAAACTGCAGTGAGGTTTTATGTGGAAAAGATCTTCTCGAGAAGTTAGAAAATATTGAAAATGAAAACATTCACAATTGAATATTGAAGAGAATATTTTTCTTTGATGTGAATTGGAAAACCCGATTAACATTGAGTTGTTCTTTGTGAATATCTAACACGAAACAACTACTTGCACGGTCAGGACTTCCTGATGATCCTGGATCTTCGGCAGCTATGTACAAAGCTCAAATTTACGAATTCATCAAGGTCCACAAAATATATTACCTTCAAATTTAATCAGTTGTTTAAAGAACACGGTCATACATGGCGGATTACATAATTTTTTACAACCCCGTCAATATGGATATCAAATGGACTAGTGGATTACAGTACGCCATGAAAAAACTCCAAATCCAAAATGGCTTCCGAAATAAAATGGCGGATCATAGAGTTTGGACAGTCAATACAGTAAAACTGAAATCCAGTTATCTAATCAAAACAGAGGACTCTGTCAATTTGAAATCGTGATGAATTCCCCACCCAAGTCTGGATTTCATATCGTTGTCATGGGCTTCCACTGTCCACAAAATGCACGGCAGCATTGTAGACCACGCAGTTGTGTATTTAGGATCAAAATTATTCGACCCTTTCACTGAAGATTAATTCTGGTATACGTTACCTGTTGGCTGACTTATAATTTTCATGACACTTTTATTTGGTGGTTTTGTTGATTATTAACAATGTTCTACTCATACAAACTCATCAAGATAATCATCTTCATTTTACTCAAGTTGTTTCTGGCTGCATAGATTCGACCTTGTAGCCGAAAAAAAAAATTACGAATGACCTTTGAGGACGTCATGCGCACTGAACAGTAGTAGCTGCATGATGCCTCCAGACGTCATCAGCAGCGGAAGGGTTAAGGACAAGCTTACGTGGCACTGAGTCGAGTAAAG
Organism: Gonioctena quinquepunctata; assembly: GCA_018342105.1. Lineage (NCBI taxonomy): Eukaryota > Metazoa > Arthropoda > Insecta > Coleoptera > Chrysomelidae > Gonioctena > Gonioctena quinquepunctata. The sequence goes on along the minus strand of JAFIRS010000065.1, from coordinate 559,404 downwards.
TCTTTGGAAGGATCATGTATTGAGGAGTTATATTGCAACAAACTGACAAGAAAGGAACCTAAAAGCTAAAAAAAATCAGGTAGGTACCACGTACCAGTCATCACACCACTCTCGTCAACAGTAGAGGGCATTGATCTACAAACCGCTCATATCACTATATGCTTTGGATGCATCTTCTCAATAGAAAACTTATGCACAATGTGTGTAGAAGTAAATCCGTCACGATCATCGTGCACAGAACGATCATTTACATATTACTCAGGTTACGCTACGCCCCACGATTTCGTTTTTGTCTTATCAATGCCTGGTACCTGGTACCTACCTGATTATTTTTCAGCTTTTAGTACATTATCTGCATCATTATTATATTTTTTTACAATGAAACCGTTTTTTTACAAGCTTTTATTTAGTTTCACTTGTTAGTTCCTTGGTTAGAGTCAAATCTTGCAAGTGAATTTTGACCGACTTCTCGTCAACCGATTGATTTGAAATTTGGCAAATGTTCATAATTCCGGTGACAATGCATTATGGAGTTTTTGTAAGAGGAAAAAACAAAATGGCGGCTCCAAGATATCGGAGGAGATTTTAAATTATGCTCCGATTTGATCCAAAATCAGTATGTGGGGGTTTTTGGGATCGGAGATTATGAATTTTTATATCAACATCCATAAATTCAAAATGGCGGCTCCAAGATGGCGGACAAGTTTTGTTATTATGGTCCGATTGATTCAAAATTGTTATGGGGGGTTTTCGGGGTCGGAGATGGAATATTGTCAAAATTCATGAATTTGAGATGGTGGTTTCAAGATGGCGGACGAGTTTTGTGATTTTGGTCCTAATCGATTCAAAATTGGTGTAGGGGGTTTTCAGGGTCGAAAATATGAAATTTTTGTCGAAATCCATAAAATCAAGATGGCGGCGACAATATGGAGGACGAGTTTTGTGATTATGGTCCGATTTGATTCCAAAATTGGTACACGGGGGTTTTTGGGGTCGGCGATTATGAATTTTTTGTCGAAATTCATGAATTTAAAATATCGGCTCCAATATGGAGGACGAGTTCTGTGATTATGGTCCAATTCGATTTAAAATCGGTATGCAGGGGTTTTCGGGGTCGGAGATTAGGAATTTTTTTTGTCAAAATTCATAAATTCTAGATGGCGGTCCCATAATGGAGGACGAGTTTTCTGATTATGATCATATTTCATTCAAAATTGGAATGTGGGGGTTCTCGGTTCAGGTTTTCTGTCAAAATTCATTGATTGAAGATGGCGACTTCAGGATGACGGACGAGTTTTGTGATTATGGTGAGTTTCTATTCAGAATTGGTGTGTGGGAGTTTTTGAGGTCGGAGATCATGATTCTTCTCAGCTCGAAACTTACAGGAAAGATACCTTGTAATGATGTATTAGAAATGAATATATGAAGGCGAACTCACTTAAAATAAAAAAACAGAATCACTAATGAAAAACTCTTTTTAAAGACAAGCTCTCATTAAAACCGTGTATTAAAATGTATAAAATAAATGTAAGTCGTCGGTGACAATGATTTAATTATTTTTTGTTGAATTATTTGGTTCCAAGAAGCATGTCGCGCGAATTTTAATGAGATTAATTCCTCGACAAGTTGATACTTACCAACCATCCATTGTCCAATAAAATTAGTTGGTATCTACTTTCATGAATACTTTGTGAAATCGAATATTTCGACAAGTTCCTACTTACCAACTAATCACTGCCCAATCAAATTAATTGGTACCTACTTTTATGAACACTTCATGCGACAAGCTTTTTGAAACCAAATAATTCAACAATAAATAATTGAATCATTGTCAGCGATGACTTAAACTTATTTCATACGTTTCAGTACACGGTTTGAATGAAATCTTGTCTTCAAGAAGTTTTTCTATTAGTTGTATTACTAATTTTATTTAGTTTCACTTGTTAGTAAGTTCGTTTGTTGGTTTGGGTCAAATCTTGCAAGTGAATTTTGTCCGACTTCTAGTTTTTCGATTAACTTGAAATTAGGCAGGTTGTTAGAGAAAAAAATTAAATGGCGACTTTAGGATGGCGGACGAGATTTGTAATTATGGTCCGATTTGATTCAAATTTGGAATGTGGGGGCTTTTCGGGATCAAAATTAATGAATTCAAGATGGTGGACGAGTTTTGTGATTATGGTCCGATTCGATTTGAAATTGGTATGTGGGGGTATACGGGGTCGAAGATTATGAAATTTTCTGTCAAAATTCATAAAATCAAGATGGCGGCCCAAAGATGGTGAACGAGTTTTGTATTTATGTTCCAATTCGATTCAAAATTGGTATGCGGGGGTCTTCAGTGTCGGAGATTATGATTTTTTTGTCGAAATTATGGTGATTATGGTGATAAATGGAAATAAGATTATTTTGGCGAGATATTTTTCCTTTGAAAAAACCATACGATGAATACCATTTTCAAACTTTTGAAATCGAACCATTTCACAACGTAATTTCAATCATGGAAAACACCGTTTCTTATACTAAAAATAACAGGAATTCTTCTACAGAAGATATTGCAATTTTTTTATTTCTCCTAGGACATATTTGAGAATAAGTTCAAAAACGTGAAAAATAGATTAGAAATTAGTATTTCAGGAGAACCCAATTTGTCTTGCGCCTAAGCCCTAGAAAAAGCCTTTTTGCAATCCGGTTCGATACATAGAACTCAACATTTGGACAATACAGTGACGAATTAGTCAGTATATCTCTGGATAGTATTTTGATTTTTTATACTAGGAAGATGACCGACCATACTACAAATCTGCGTGGGGGTATTTTTTCTCTTTCCCAGCCCCTCGAAGAATGTCAGAAACCATCAAACACAATGAAAGCAGTGAATGCTGCTATACCGACAAAGCGCTATCGATGTTTGGTCTGTAAAAAATGTAGCAGGGTCCCGAGTCCTGAATGTGCTCTAATAACCACAGTGTTTTAATGGAGCTCGTGCCAGGCGCAGATAAAATTATCTCGAGTGACGTTCATTCGTTCATTGTTGACTGTATTGCTCCGCCTGGTCGAATTTTTTCATATTTGTGGAGTGCTTTTCAGAATAGCCACAAAGGACATATATCATGGTGGAGTTTTATTCACTACCTACTCGTCGCGATCAACCTCATTCAACTTTTCGAGCTCATAAAAACTCTCGCTTGGAAGTGGGCATTTCGGGGTGGGACAAATTTACGAAAGTTTTTCAGGGGAAACACATAGAATAATTAAAATTGAAATAAACTCATCATTTCGAGGTGAATAACGATTAAATTTATGTTAAATCGTTTATTTGTTTGATTCAAAGTAATATTAGTCATTAGTGTCATTTGAACCAAAATAATGTTCGTCTATTACACTTCAAACTTTACAATTACCACACAATACATAATTGAGTTTCACGCGACAACTGACTCACTAACTACTATAAACATTACACAAGGATTATAGAAATTCTATTAAGGAAATCAAAATGAGATATTATCAAATTTTTTTGAAAAATTCCATGAATATCAGTAGAGATTCCTGGCGATTATTTTAGAGCTTATAGTCAACTTTTTTTTAGCAATAGCAATAGGAATAAGAATAGCAATAAGCGTAAAAATACTCATACCGGGTGATTCTCCAAAGTGGCTCACCTCTATCACTTTTTTATTATTGAAGAAAGAAAAACGAAACTTGGGGGTTGTGTATCATAGTTCAATTTACATTTCTTGACATATTTACTTGCTTTGCCGTACTTCCGATTTGACCGGAAATGACACCAACTTTCGATTTTAAAGGAGCATCCTATATATTTTTACTTATTTCGATCGAGAATGACATTCTAAATCCAACAACACCTCAATTGTCAGAATTTGACGAATAAAGTAATTTTTATTCCAATTTTTATTTTTCGATCTAGAATGCCATGGATCGTGTAAATCGCTTCATTCTTGATCAAGTAACATGGAAAAAATACGACTTTGACGCTTATGACTTCACAGTCGTTTTAAGATTTATTTGAAAGTCGCAAAATAGTCTATTAAGGTTTTAAATTTTCAAAATGATCTCCTCCTTGATCACGGCAGAGTTCAACTTTGTCAATTGATTAGCTGTTCCGCAGTGATGTTCTGGAATGCCACCCCCACCCTTACTTAATATTCCAGTTCTTGAGTTAAGATACGATGGCTGGTAAACAACATGTGTCTGAGTGCTCCTCAAAAAATAACGAATTTGTGTTTCTGTGCTGCAATAAAAAACCAAAAAATGATTACTATATATGTGTTAGATGCCATGGAGTATTCCACATAAGTTGTTATGATAAAATTGCTCCGAAAGCATACAAAAATAATAACAGACTTGTCTGCAAGGAGTGTGAAATTTCAGTCGACGATGATGATAGCAAAGATGAGTTCTATACAAAACTCATTGAAGAGCTAAGATCGGAAGGCATACATAAAGAAGAAACAATTGAAAAACTGAAAAAAAAATACGAATTATTCCATGAGGACGCTATAACAATGGAAAACGATCTTGTAAGTAAAATTCAAAATCATTTAAAAACTATAGATGCACTACAAGATGAGCTGATTAATTTGAAGCGAGAATGTAGAAACATAAAAAGTACAGTTTTTATCAGCACCCAAACCCAGACCGAGATTAACCATATAGAACAAAAAAAAGTGGGCATACTAGTAAAAAATGATTCTGTTTTAACTCAGTCGGACGAACGTGATAATACAGTGATGCCAAATGATACAAATTTCCTTGATGATGGACATAATAATAAAATGGAAACGAAAACTGATAAACAAAAAAAGAGAGGAAAACCAGTAAAACGGACAACCAACAGGAAGAAAGAATACAAAAAAGAACTGGAGATGATTTTAAGAAACAATATAAAAGAAAGAAAGAAGCTAGAAAATGACAAGGCGCTGAAAATCGATGAACATGAGGCCACATCCACTGGCAATTTGACTACAAACCTCGATGAAAATTCGTTTAATATTTCAAATGACTCCAACCGTGTGAACCCATTTATAGAAAAAGTAAACCAGACATCGCTTATGGAGGAACTAGAAAATGCAACTATTCTCGAGGATGCTGTGAACGAGGCCATAAACACACCCGATCTAAGCATAACAAATGAATCAGAGGTAAGGATAACAAATGAATCAGAGGTTCCAATACCATCCCTTCCACTGAGAAAAATCCACATATTTGGAGACCAATATGCCTCGGGTTTTTCTAAGGTACTCACCAAAATTGACACTGGCCATAGATGCTGTGTATATGAAAAAATTGAAAACGGGGAGATCACTGATCTTACAAAAAATATATTTACCGAAACTATTCATTTTGGTAGGGAAGACTTGATAGTGATAATGTTCAATACTAGAAATGTAAGCAATAGGTACTCTCTATACAAATTTTTGAAAAATACATTAGGTATTAGCAAGTTCACCAATTTGATAATAATAACAGAGTGTCATTCTCTGAATGACAAAAATATCAATAGAATAATTTACAATCGAATCAAACAGTTCAAACAAAATAATAAAAATTGTTCTTTGACACTCTTATCTGGACAAGAACAAAAAGGCAGTAAATTTGAAGTGATTGAAAAATTTAAAAAAATCCTTACATTTATCTCAAATCGGACACATAACATTGTTATAAAAACTATAAACAGAATTGAAATTACCTCAAATGAATCACTGCAGTTTTTTCAAGGTGAGTTCTCACTCAAGGAACATCTCAATCAAATCCACGACCAAACAATCCTCTAAGTTACAAACTAATCCTCAACAAAATACCTCACTGATTCTATTGAATATTCAATCTGTTCGTAATAAAATTGATGAACTCTCAATATTTTTGGAATCTGAAAATTTTCCAACATTTCTACTCTTGACTGAACATTGGTTACTAAATGATGAACCATGTTTCATTCCTGATTATCTCATTGTCTCGAAATTCTGTCGGAAAAAAATGTTACATGGTGGAACAATTATTCTCATTCATGAAAATATGTCAGACGAATATTTCTTAGTTGATATACACAAATATGACAACATGCTGGTTGAGGGTGAATTTGAGTTCTCAATAGCTTACAATAAAAAGAATAATTTGTATATAATATGTATGTATAGAGCGCCTTCAGGTGTAACAAGTGATACATACATATTCCTTGAAAGGCTGGAAATACTTTTATCATCTCTACCACTCAGAGCTAAAATCATTCTTGCAGGAGATCTCAATATAAATTTCTCCCAAAATTGTACATTCACTAATATCCTACAAAATTTATTCATCAGCTTCGATCTGAAAATGCATATTGGAGAACCAACTAGAATCACAGACAAGTCTGCTTCGGTAATTGATTATGTTTGCTCAAATTTTATTGACAAATCTGATACGAGACTTATTTCTGCAGGTTTATCTGATCATGAAGCAATTCAACTTAACTTTTCACTCAATAGAGAGAAAAGACATGTTAAATTCAGAGAAGGTAGAATCTTCAGCAAACAAAACTATAAAAAATTCAAACTATCATGTGAACAGACAGATTGGAACATTATAATAAATGCTTCTGACCCTGTTACTCTCTTTCAAGAAATTGTAAGTAATAAATTTGATGAATGCTTTCCACTTAGAAAATTTAAAATAATGAACAAAAAGCCTGGGATAACAACAGGATTAAAAGTTTCTGCAAAAAACTTCAGATCCCTGCGTACTATTGAGAAATTTACATCAAATACAAACTTCTTGCAATATTTTAATGAATATAGGAGTATTTATAGGAATGTAATCAAGCTAGCTAAGAACAATTATTACTCCAACAGGATGGAACAATCAAAAAACAAACCTAAAGAGAAATGGGCAATTATTAACGAATACGGGGAAAAGGAAGTATATCGACAACAGCGGAGATTAGTAACATAAACCCCAATACATTGAATGACTACTACTGCTCTATTGCAAAAAATTTGACAGCCAATCTAACATCTCAACTGGATCCTTTGAGCTATCTCGACAATACTTCCTGCCAAACCTATTTTAGATTAATGCCTACAAATGTTCACGAGATAAAACAAACACTAAGGGAAATAAAAAACGATAAATCCTTCGTATTGGATGGATTAACTTGAAGACTATTACAAAACCTACCATTCAAAGCGCTATCCGCACTAGCAGATGTAATAAATAAATCTTTTGAAACTGGAGTATTTCCCTCAGGTTTAAAGACGGCTCTTGTTATACCTCTTTTTAAAGGTGGTAACACTACCCTCCCATCAAACTTCAGACCAATCTCGTTGCTATCCACAATTTCTAAAATCATAGAAAAATTAGTTAAGAAAAGATTGTTACTATTTTTATCAAATGGAAAAATATTAAACGAATGTCAATTTGGGTTTCAGAATTCTAAAAATACTAATGACGCAATTTTCTCTTTTTTGGAAAAGGTATACATGAGCTTGAATGAAGGTGAAGCAATTGCAGCAGTGTTTTGCGATTTTTCGAAAGCTTTCGATTGTGTTAACCATGAAATACTGTTTCAGAAAATGCATCACTATGGAATAAAAGGAACATGTCTCGATTGGTTCAGGTCATACCTCGAGAATAGATCGCAAATAGTGAAAACGAACGATGTATGTTCTGATCTTTCGACATATCGCGGAGTATCCCAGGGATCTGTTTTGGGCCCGATCTTGTCTTTACTGTACATAAACGATCTTGCTACAGAAAATATTGAAGGATCCTTCACAATTTTCGCTGATGATACCACATTGTTATGGCATGGAAAAAACATTAATATCTTGAAACAAGTGGTCTCTTCAGATTTAAAGAAAGTTAAGCAATGGTGTGATTCAAACTTGCTCTGCTTCAATCTGGATAGAACCAAAATTGTTAACTTCAAATTCAGCTATGATAACTTACTCCTTGATGGTATTAATATTGAAGAGATACTTTGTACTAGGTTTCTTGGCCTGCACATTGATAACAAGCTGAAATTCAATGAACATGTCACATCTTTGTGTAAGAAGTTAGCTTCCGGATCTTTTGATGTTAGAATTGTTGCCAATGAACTGGACATATCTACAGCCAGATCCACATACTTTGCCCTTGTAGAGTCCCATCTAAGATATGGCATTGCGTTTTGGGGATTTTGTAATCAAACACTCCTAAATCAGGTATTTGTACTGCAGAAGAGATCTCTTAGGTACTTGTGTAGGGCTAACTACAGGGATAGTTGTAGACAACTTTTTGTTCAACAAAGAATTTTAACAGTAATAAGCATCTCTATTCTGGAAGTGGTATGCCTGATTCACAAAAAATATGTTACTGATTCTTCTGAAAATAGACCTTACAATACCAGACAGAGCTGCAATATTCACCTGCCAATACCTAAACTGAATTTAACAAAACACTCTAATATGTATGAAGGAAAAAGAATATTCAATCACTTGCCACAGTTAATTAACAATATTTCAGATCATAAACTCTTCAGAAGATCAGTTAAAAATATGCTTCTTGAAAAGGCTTTTTATATTATGTAAACACTTTTGTTTTGTTTTGTTTTTCTCTCTCTCTCTCTCTCTTTTGTGTTTTATCTGCTTTAATTCTACTTTTAACAAGTACGACGGTGCATATATATGTATATGTGAATACATATGTTATTTGCTTGACGAAATTTTGTATATATTGTGATGCAATTGCTTTTATTGTATGCAAGGTTATTATTATTATTTATTATTTATTTATTAATTATTTTTTGTTTTGTCTATATTTTCATATCTATCTATTTTATATTCAATCGATTTCAATGCTTATATGTTCTACCAATCCTTTTATTAATAACTATATTTTTCATCTTACTTTGTCAATGAGAAATCCTTGGACAATAAAGTATATCTATCTATCTTCACGAGTAGATGATGCTGTGTTGAACAACTGATTTTTAATTGTTCCCCAGAAAAAAAAAACCTCACGGAGTAAGACCTGGTGGAATATGAAAAAGGAATAATACATTATCAAAAAAATATGACAACTTAAGAATGTACCTCGCAGGCCACTGAATTGAATAGGTCCATAAGTGCCAATCCACTTTTCTGGGAAGGTGACATTCTGATGTTCTCTTACGACTTGAGAATTGTGAGGTGGCGCTCCATCTTGTTGAAAATAGAAACTTGGTTAGCCAGTGGCAAATCTCCAATGGAATCATTGATTTGATTTCTAAGGAACTGTAGATATCCTCCCGCAGTAAGTTGTTAAAAATATCTCTCCAAAGGGATTTCACAAATTGGGCGAAAAAAAACTGTTGTCTGACCATACGAATATCATTAATTTTTTGAATGGGATAGACTTGTAAAGTTTCTAGGGATGATAATATCACTTGTTTCACCTCTGAATATTTCCAGATTGATGTTGATTTTCGATTGTTATTCCCTGTTATTTCCATTATAAATTTGACATGTATTTCATTTGGAATGTTATAACTGATGCCCTTGGATTAAAATCGACTCAAGTGAAATATTAATATATCATTAAACAGTTCACTTTGATTCATAAAGAGAAAGGTATGCTTTGAATTTACGAATAACTCAAAATATTGTCGTGTTTCCTGAAATAAGAGGAACGTGTTTTGAAAACAAAAGGGAAAACTAGGGAAGCAAAACATTTTCTCTTTATATCAAACATACAGCAATTTCATTCTAAATCTAATTTACTTTGAAATTGTTACTAACCGTTTCGAAAATATAGACAATATTATTATGAAATAATCAATTTCCATTTTCATTGTGGTATATAAGTCATTTCAATTGCTCAACGTTGTCTCTTCACTTCAAATACAGACATTGCGATGATTTAAAAGGTTGAACCAATGATAATGACTATGTCCATGTTTGTTTCGAAAATGCATTAAAATCATAAGATATCTCATTAATTCAATTATAAACACTAACGAGGCAAAATTATATTTGATTTTATTTGCATCATTAGCATTATTTTTTATTTCACATCGTTTTTTCTTTGAGTGATTGCTATTACTATTGCAAAACAAAAGTTGACAGAATCCACCTTAATAGAAATTCATGAAAAAACTTATTGATTTAATATGTACGTAGCACTTACTGAGGTGCACTCGACTTTGGTTATAATTTTCTTGTCAATGTTATTGGATAATCAATACACGGAGTATGATGAACTAGTTTCAGTTGGTTATTTCATTTATTTGCAGTAGGAACCAACCCATAAAATGAAATCAAAAAACGTATCTGATTTTCAACTCAAAATATTGACAATAGTGACAAATCAACAACTTGAAAAATAAAATCAAAAACATATGGGTTATAGAAGGAGAGCTTACTTCAGTTTTCTATAAATAATAATGTGAAAAGCATCAAATTATAGATAGTGACACCTATAATCTGTGCGGTGAAGCTGAGACCTGTTATCGTGGAATTTTAATGACACGAAATTTCGTGCACATTAATAGGTCATCAATAGATGTCAGCATAGGCCAATCCGCCACACCAATAGTCGTACTCCTAGTGCGTTCTGGGTAACGCAAAACAAATAACGAGAATAAGAGAAATCTGTTACGAATCCAAGAGAGTCCACCATCCGCCTACAGCCTGTTTCATGGTTTCCCAATCATCTTGCTTTTCACATTTTTGTACTTGCCGATAGGTATTAGCACTACGAGATATCTGATACGAATTTGAAAGAGACCACAAGCCGTCCATGGAACAGGCTGTAGGCGGATGGTGGGCTCTCTTGGATTCGTAACAGATTTCTCTTATTCTCGATAAATAATAATGTTTCATCAAACATAAGCCGTATCCCTTGAAACCTTCCCGTTTCAACAATCAAATTGAAACTATATAAATCAATTCCTGATGATTTTACATTATAACTCAGCATTCAAAAACCACTAACATATAAAAACAATGGACTGTATCATGACAAATTTAAGCAATTTGCTGAAGCAAATAATCGGTTAGTAAAGAATTAAAAAATAAGTTTCCTAATTCTCAATAGGTAATGAACATATTCTTGTGACTGCACGTTTCAATACAACATTTTTAGTTTTTACACTAACCACTCGCACTAAAAGAATAAATTTCACTTATATATTTTATTAGTAAATGATACTTCTCCATGTGGAATTGATACGCAAGTACTTTGATAATAGTAAAGGGTGCCCATAAAGACAATTATGAATTTTTGAAAAATGGTCTCTTTTTGGCGGTTTTTCCGGATTTTCTCAGTGAAAAATGCACCGATTTGGTGGCACAAAAAACCATTCTCTAGGTTTTTTATTCTCTAAAGAAGTTCTATTGAGTGTGGAACGATTCATTCAATACTTTTCAAGATATTCGTAAAAAACAAAAAAAATTTCATTTTTTACAATATTTCTCGTTATAAAATCCAAAAAGCAATTTTGCTAGAGTCGACACCGGGGTTTTCATCTACGAATGATCTTTGAGACGGTACTAAAGGTTATTCGCGTCTTTATGTAAGTATGAAAATAGCCACTATTTTTTCTCTATTGGTTGGCCTATAAAGGATTTTTGACCCGAAGAACTCCTGCTACACCGTTAGACAACTCAATTCATATAAAACTGGCGATTATATTAACAGGATGCGTTTAGTAAAATTATTTCCGTTCCTGAAATAGCCTTTCGTTGTCATATATTATTTACAAATGACCTTAATGGCACTTTATTCAATGTTACGCTGTATCTGCCAAATCGCTCCCAGAAATATCGTACGCCACACATTTTGAGGTTCAAGCTGTCGCATAATTTATACTACGGGATGATCGCAGTGGAACGACAATTGCCACCAATGCATCAAATGGAGTGACACACTTGAAAATAACAAATACATTCCAGCGGGGAACACTGCAGTCGAAAGAAATCTGTTTTTGGCAGAGATTCGCTAGTCTTCCGGGAAATCCGGGAAGTGTTATGGCAGCTGGAAGTTTTTATAGGCAAAACTTATTTCAGAAATTCGTTTCTATTTTAAAAGTATTGACGTTTATATGATGTTGGTATGGACATACTTTCTGCCGGAAGTTTCAGCAAGAAGTTGGAGTAGTGGGTGGAAATAGGACTGGGGCCCAATCCCTATGCATACAAGGTGTCCCCGAAAATTGTAGAAACTGAAGAAAGGACAATAATCTGAGAAAGTGGAATGTTTTAACATTTATTGATAGACACAAGAACAGAATAGAAGAATGCTATCAGTAACTTCGTATTATCTTGAACCGTACAACGACACACTTGTCTCAGGATATTTGCGGCTGAGGTACAGTGAAGATGGGGAGGTTCGTTAAGTATTCACTGATAATTTCAAGACATAAATGGGTGCCAGGAGAATCTATTTCCCTCTAAATATCCAATAATAGTCTGGTTCAAATCTCAATTTACCAAAGGATTGAAATACAAAACAAAAAAAATACGAAGTATGACTCTAAAGAATTTGTTGATTAACGAAAAAAATATACTACTCTGTGGCCTGTATCTGTAAGTAAAAAGTCATCTCCCTCCCTTAACTTTTGAACGGAACAAGCTGTCGAAGTCGAGTGAAATTCAGGTAAAAAGGTGCCACTTTTACCACTTTTTGGCATACAAATGATTGTGGTCACGTGGTCTAGTGTCAAGAGGGCACATCAACTTTTTTTTTGTAAAGGGAGGTCACGTGGCTCCTGGTTTTGAAGGCCCTCCGATTCTCTATCCAACACCGCTTCGTTTGTGAAAATCGGCCAAGCCGTTTCAAACTGACAAGCGTTTGAAATTTGCTTCAAATATTTTACAAATAAATCAGTTTCACTATTAATTGTAGCAGAATTTCGACTCCGTTACTGATTCTGGTCGAAAAGTTGATTTTTTGTGGTAGAAAAGGTTCGCATATTATTTGTACTTTAAAATGTGCTTTTTGTTTAATTTTTTTATACCTTAGTTATTTTGCTGGAGACTCCAAATAGCATTTAATTTCAATCTCAGTCTGATAGTGACGTTAATCATATCGATACTTTTGACAGTTGTCATAGGTTTCAGCATTTCTTTATGAATTTCAAATGCCTCGTTCTCGTCCTTTAGAAGAAAAAACCGAAGCAATTTTAATTTGCGCTGAAGCTAGGCGTGATTAGATGAAGCAGAAAGAATATTTAATGAGTGCTTCCCAAATAATCCAATATCTCGTACCTAGGGAAAGATAAACGCCATGTGAAGTGGAATAAATAGAAAAATCGAATTAAACAGTTTTCTTCACATAAAAGATTCAATATAAATTGAACCAGAAAATGGTAGATCTCAGGTGAAAAACGAATACTTTCCTGGCAAATACCACGCAGAACGTTGAATGATATTCACCTGAAAATCCATGCATACCTCCATATAAATGGACATTGAATGCAAATGTTTTTTTCTGTTAAGCTCGATTATGTTTAATTCATGTCGTGTTCACCTAACAATCCGCATACCGGTTTCAGGGTTTTTTGGTCCTCATCAGTACGGAGTAGTCAACCAGCCAAAGGTCCGAAGAGCTCTGGGTGAAGCGAGACGCAACATAAACAAAACCATCATCGAGTCTATAACACCTATAGGTACGCCGGAAAAGAAAACTTCTAACTGGCGGTACCTAGTGACAGAAAGAAACACTCCGAAAATCTCCCACCTCGATAGGTTTCTAAATAAAAGATTCCTTCTCAGTAGGAGTGGCAAGCCCGACTAGCATATAGTGAAAGATAAACGCCATGTGAAGTGGAATAAATAGAAAAATCGAGTTAAACGGTTTTCTTCTCATAAAAGATTCAATATTAATTGAACCAGAAAATGGTAGATCTCAGGTGATCTGTCACTAGGTACCGCCAGTTGAAAGATTCCTTTTCCGGCGTACCTATAGGTGTTATAGACTCGATGATGGTTTTGGTTATGTTGTGTCTCGCTTCAGCCAGAGCTCTTCGGACCTTTGGCTGGTTGACTACTCCGTACTGATGAGGGCCAAAAAAGCCTGAAACCGGTATGCGGATTGTTAGGTGAACACGACATAAATTAAACATAATCGAGCTTATCAGAAAGAAACATTTGCATTCAATGTCCATTTATATGGAGGTATGCATGGATTTTCAGGTTCTGCGTGGTATTTGCCAGGAAAGTATTTGTTTTTCACCTGAGATCTACTATTTTCTGGTTCAATTTATATTGAATCTTTTATGTGAAGAAAACTGTTTAATTCGATTTTTCTATTTATTCCACTTCACATGGCGTTTATCTTTCCCTAGGTACGAGATATTGGATTATTTGGGAAGCACTCATTAAATATTCTTTCTGCTTCATCTAATCACGCCTAGCTTCAGCGTAAATTAAAATTGCTTCGGTTTTTTCTTCTAAAGGACGAGGACGAGGCATTTGAAATTCATAAAGAAATGCTGAAACCTATGACAACTGTCAAAAGTATCGATATGATTAACGTCACTATTAGACTGAGATTGGAATTAAATGCTATTTGGAGTCTCCAGCAAAATAACTAAGGTATAAAAAAATTTAACAAAAAGCACATTTTGAATTACAAATAATATGCGAACCTTTTATACCACAAAAAATCAACTTTTCGACCAGAATCAGTAACGGAGTCGAAATTCTGCTACAATTAATAGTGAAACTGATTTATTTGTAGAATATTTGAAGCAAATTTCAAACGCTTGTCAGTTTGAAACGGCTTGGCCGATTTTCACAAACGAAGCGGTGTTGGATAGAGAATCGGAAGGCCTTCAAAACCAGGAGCCACGTGACCCCCCTTTACAAAAAAAAAGTTGATGGTGCCCTCTTGACACTAGACCACGTGACCACAATCACTTTCATGCCAAAAAGTGGTACCTTTTTACTTGAATTTTACCTGACTTCGACAGCTTGTTCCGTTCAAAAGTTAAGGGGGGGGGGAGGACTTTTTACATCCTCACTGTATATCAACACACAGAAAAAAAAACAATTGAATCTTAACATAATACCAAGTCTTCGAGCACCGAATACCAATAAATATTACAAGTGTACCTAAATATCAAGCATTAAAACACAAACGATAGTCAAACTAGTCATATTTTAAGGAACGGTTGCAAACATTGAGAGGTTCATTCAACGAATTTATATAAACCAGATTTACTATACGCGACCGCTTGAGCTCAGGCGTTGTCTAATACCCTGCGACTTCAAAGTTATAATTTTGAAATTGCGGGTACATGTCCATTAATTGTTAAAAAAGGACATGTAGCAGGTATGGTGGATTTATGCAGCTCGAATTATCAAGTACCAATTATCAATTAAAAAGTAATAAAAATGATGGCATTCATGCAAACTGAAAACAATTGAGGTATGAATATTGAGCAACCGCACAAGTCAGATCCAATCCATTTAAATTCAACTTTTTTTTACAAAATCAAGAAAAATTGTCTATTGAAAACGCATTACCTATTTCATTTTGTATAAATATCATTCACGTTTCAGTTAACAAGTAAAACGATTTTTTTGTAAGCTACCAATCCACGGTCACTTTAAGATCGAGAGAAATTGTCTATAGAAAACGCATAACCCATTTCATTTCGAATAAATATCGTTCACGTTTCACATAACAGGTAAAACAAACTTTTTGTAAGCTACAATGAAATAACTTGAGGAAAGTTAGGTTAGCTTTCGTCATCAACGGTCACTTGATTCTGAATTTTGAAAATAATTGTAACTTTGTAGTGACTTTTATCAAATTAGAACTGTGGCAATCACTTATGGACATAGCATGAACGTGGCAACCATCACCACATACCACATTCAAGTGCCTGCCACACTGAAGGTTTGATGGAAGTTACTAAAATGTCACCGAAACTATCGTACTCTATTGAAAGTGATTGTGACTTCTAAGTGATATTTAAGTGGTACAGGATGTTAACCGCAACGGTTATTCTCCACTTTCAAGTTTGAGAGCCTTGAAGGTGATTCTGCTTAGTGGCCATAATATTTTAGACTCCTCAATCGAAACTAACAAGTTATAGAACTGAGGAGTGGGTACCATGGATGGGAATTACGTGACTTCAACCATGCAAATATAAAATTTTGATGTTGCAGTATTATTTTCCGTCACTATGATGCTGCTTGGGTAGAAGATTCGAATTTTGTGAACTTATGATTAATACAACTGAAGCGGTGCCTGGAACCATAAAAACCAATGTGCAGAACTGCCGTTATGGAAGTGATCAAAATCCACACCTCTTCGGGAATGGACACACTTAGCATCAGCAATCTTTCAGAAATACATTCAATGGCCAATACAGATGTTACCAATTTTCTCGAAAAAACTCCCCATGATAATGTCCCAAAATACTTTAACAGTTTCGAGAATGGCCAGTAGTATCTTATTTTAATTATCGATCTAGTTTCTCCAATTTTATTTCGGCAAACTGGAGAAGTTGATTGATTGATGACAGCTGTTGAAAGTTAATGACTAACGGTAATCTGAGTTTTTAAAGCAGATAAAAATAGCCGTGTTTACGATTTCGCATTGTCACGCCACTAAACTGAATTAATTGATGGATATTCAAGTACAAACCCGTATATTCTCGATGTTTGTAATTTTTTCCAGACGTGATGGATTTTGATACAATTCTAACGGTCCCGTTCGACAAGAAGCATGGAACTTATTGCTTCAGAGACATGCAAATAATTTTCTGGAATCTTCTGCGGTTTGAAGATAAAAGATCCCGCATCATCCCTATGGAAAATGGCTCTTGGTTAAATTTCCTGAATTGGTATGTAGTAGATTTTGACGACTTCGGCAAAAGTGTATATAGACACAAAAAAATCGGCTAACTAGTTTTTGAGATACAGGGTGTTAAAGATGAAAGTAAAGCTTCCTGCTCAGAATTTTTAGCAATTCTGAAAAATGACGAAACGCCCATTTATTCTAGGAATACCATGCCTCAATGCTGGTACAATGTCACGTTGATCTAGTAGCCATTATACTTTTTTGTTTTGTGCTCTACACAAGAGAAATCCAATTCGATTAATTTTGAACCAACCAGTGTGAGTTCTCTGATGAGAATTGAAAATTTAATTCAGCCTGGATGAACTCCCTCAATTTCGATCAAGGTTAATTGACTTATTTTTTAATTAAGGGTGGTTCGCGAATAGGAGTATTGAAGATGGCGCTCAGCCGCCATTTTAAAACTTTTAGGGGTGATTTTTACATAAAAAAGTAGATTTTTATCCAGGTGGTTCAAAAATTAGTAGGGAAGGAACGGACTTTAGACGAGCACTTTATGAGGGCATATATGTTGATTAGCTGATACTTATCAAATATATTTTTCATTTGTAGGATGGCGAGAAATCCACTATTTACCTTATTGCTAATATGGTCAATTAAATTTCTGACTGATAGATTCGAGACCAAGAATGTACCCAATAATTATGTTATTTCTGACCTTATTCATTTAGTATTATTAATATTGATTTCTGGGGCTTTACTATTGCTTTCGATGGAGTATTTCATCGGGATGTTTTTTTTGTGATTGACTATAAATCTATTAGCAGAACACCAGTTACTGAATACGTCATATATTTCGCTTACTTTATTATCGAGTTGGATTTGACTTTCACTATGAAATGCTACAGATAAATCATCGGCATATATCACCAAGCAATCAGTTTCCATATATTCAGGTAGATCATTGATGAACATCAAGAATATCAGTGGACCCAGTATGGATCCCTGTGGGACCCCTAAGTCGACGATATCTATTTCAAATCGGACTTTGTTGAGTTTCACGATAATTTTCTCATGCCTCAAGAATGACATGAACCACCTCAGTATATTTTCACGAATGCCCAGTGAGTATAATTTAGTTTCTGTGTAATCTAGGTCTAGGAAATCGAAGGCTTTTGTCAGGTTGAAAAATGGATTCCACGAACGATTAACTTGTGATTTTTTTTATTTTGTTTTTCTTTAATTGGTTGGGTGCGGTTTTATTCCGATCTCTAGGTCATCTGAGTTTTCAATATTGCTCGGACATAAATTTTTTACCGATTTGCTATACAAACAAACTTTCCATCTTCCACAATGAATGCAACTCTTTTATGTTAACATCATTCCAGTATTCCTCGTTCTTTCTTTGTATTGAGAAATAACATTGCCAATGAGTAACGTGTACCCAGTGAATATTACCTCTTTGTCACTGAAAAGCAAACGTGTCCCGTTTTCTCATTAAAATATACGCGTACCATCGAACATAAAGAGTTCCCAGAGTTCTGCGAGGGCAAACTTTTGTTCTGGAAATACAAAGGGAATCAAACGTACTCCGTAACATCGTTTTCGAACGAACCTGAATCAGTTTTTTTACTATAACGCTCGAACGAATATTGTAAAGGGAGAGGTTGTTTCAATTACCATTGAAACATTTAGCGAAGCTCTACGGATATTTTTTTAAATCGCTGTGTGATCTTTTTATTTGTTTTGGAAGCATCAATTCAATTACATTCGAGTGCTAGCTGGCTGATGAGGCATGAGTAACAATGCGAAATTTCGAAAAAAGTCTCAACTGAGTGTGTATCTATTTATGTAAAACTATGAATATACCCAGATGTAAATATATGTACGTACGCAAATATATGCATGTAAATATGTACATATGTGTGTGTATGAATCACATTTGAGGTACGGCATTCCTTTTTGGGGAGTGTATAACCTAAATTTGTTGGACACAGTCGTCAAAATTCAGAAAAGGGCTATCAGATATATGGGTAAAATTGGGCCACGCGATTCGTGCGGACAACTTTTCATCGATATGAAGATACTGACTGTTGCAGCTCTTTTTATCTTAGAGACTGTGTGTCTTATAAGAAAACATATAATTAAATTCGAAGTCGTTTCTTCTCACTATTCCACAAGACTCAGCTCTAGGAATAATTTAAAACTACCCCTACCTTCATCCTCTCAAATCAAGGACTCGATTATTTATAATGGAGTTGAGATGTATAATCATTTGCCAGTCGAAATCAGAGACTCTAATGCAGATATTGTGACCTTTAGGAAAAACATAAAAAATCTACTGTGTAGTAGACCGTACTATGTCTTACAAAAATATTTCGACGAAAATCTGATGATAGTTTGACCATATTTTAAAATGTATACTTTTGTAAATTTATCTGTATTGTATATCTATTTGTTTTTAATTCTATTGTATTCACCCATTAACTTTTATATACTTCCTCTCCAAACCTGTCATTGTATGACCGGAAACACTGTGTTTCGTACAATATGTTGTTTTATACCTATATTTAAAGCTTTGTCAAGAAGATTAACATCTATGGACAATAAAGTATATTTATTATTATTATTATTATTATGTACGCACAGTCCGTATTTTTTATGCCGTACCACTATTGGCATTTCGAAAACGGTAAATGATACAAAGTTGGTTACATTATTTTAGTATCACGAACCATTTTCAAAATATACGGGAAAACCGAAATGGCCCGTTTTCTTTTCTTTGCGCTGGTCCCTCTATTTCCAGGAATATGGAAATGTGTTCGGGAAACTTTCTGGTCTGTTTTAAATTTTCTTCGATATGCTATGCTTTGATTTTCAATACGACGTTTCGTTCTTTGGGGGCCACCCTCAACTCAATGTATTTTTTTTAATGAATTTAAGCAGTTCTTATCTTACCGAGTTCAGATATGTATCTTACCTGTATTTTATTTCTACAATTCTGCCCATAAATTCCATCATCAAGGTTCAAACAATGAAAATTACAAAGCTTATTTCTCACGGATTTTGCTCTTGCCTTTGCAGCAGAAGGCGATATTCCACTTTGAATCACACATTAAACTTGGAACTTTTAAAAATTAAGACAAAAAAACCATAATGATAACAAAGAACAACAATTGATATCTCAAGTACAAATTTTTTTAGTCATCGCCACCGACGTCACCGACTCATCAAACACACTTTCACGCTCTAAAAATGGTATGTTTGTGTCAATTTTGAAGCATTCGAGGAGTTATAGCCATGCATCTTATTGAAGCTTTCAACTCTTCCACATTCTCAAAAGTTGAACTGAACACTTTGTCCTTGATGAAACCCCATATCAAATAATCAAGAAGAGTGAGGTCGGGTGAACGCGGTGGCCATTTAATAGGACCGCTGGCCATTCAATATCCATCTTCCTGGCATCGTCCTATCGAGAAATGTTTTACAAATTCGTATGCGATGCGGTGGTTCTCTGTCATGTTGGAGATATTCATATTTCCTCAGGACATTCAGAGGCAAATCTTCCAAATAATCGCCTAGAATCTTCGAGGAACTCAAGGTGCCACTCCCCCGTCAATGGAGTATCGAAAAAGTAGGGACCAATGATTCAGGTATACAAAACACCAACCCAGACATTAATGCTAAACCTCTCTTGAAAATTAGTGGATCTATGTAAATTAGCATTCTCGTGGCGCCAGTGATAATGAATATTTGTGAACCGACTTTCGTCGCATCATAAAATTCACTACAAATTTCATCATCTTTCCGAAAATGTCTCAGTAGACATGTGCAATATTCTGCCCTTTTATTGTAGTCGGTTAAACGCAAATTACGTATTTCTCCCACTCTGTAGGGCTTGAATTCATGTTCCTTCAAAAAATTTCATCTTGATGAATGCGATATTTCTACCACTATTTCTCGCTATCTCTCTAAGACATTCTGATTTGTCTTGTATTCCACGAATCCTGATCCAAATTATCTTTTCACTATGTGTAATACGAAACTTTAAAAAAACTTACCAATACCCTGAGAGAGTGAACCTCACAAGAAGTTTATGTCTTCCAGAGCACCACCTCCGAATGGGTGGAATATTTCTCAAACGCTTAGACATCGAGAGTGTCAAAAATTGCCTCCAATAAGGGGCTGAATTCAAAATTCGTACGAAACATCAGGAATTAGTTGTACTGAAGATTTGGAGTTATACTATCTACCATTCACAGAATATTTTCAGCACACCAGTAGGGATATTCTACTAGATTTTCCATCTCTAGGTATTTTTATATTGTAACTACGGCAGAAAATTGAAATAAATGTCGCGATTTGTCGGACAATCTTCAAAGTTTGCATCTTTACCATATGATTTCATATGATTGTTCCATACTCATCAAGAAACGGGTGATAACATTCACGATAATAATTATTCATGAGGTTTTCCAATATATTCAAATTCAATGATCAGCTCAGCTACTTTCCTTTGTTTTCCAACGGATTTCGCCTACAAAAATACATTCAGACTCCATATACCATGCCGTTCTTCGAAAACAAATTCACTGATTCAAATCCATGAGAAACGTATGCAAACTTGGTGAATTATCGTCGTCAAAGACTTCTTAGATATGTAAATGCCAGCGGATTTCCATTCGAATCATGTCTTTGAGCAGCTATTTTAGGAATGCACTTATGCAAATCGGTAGGGGGGTTCGTTTTGAGAAATGCCTCGAGAGCTCTGAAGAAGCTGAATTAGTCTCCTAAAATATCTAGGCCAATATTTCTTCTCCTCTTGATGGATAAAATGAAACCAGATAGAAAACGTAAGTCTACCTCTATGTTAAAAAAAATATTTTTTGCAGAAATGAGCAATGCATTTCGGCATGATAGCTTACCGTCTTCAGGTTATCATGAAACTAATTGTTAGTTGAGGCCGTATTCACAACAGCGTCACGAACATGTCAACGGTCATAGTTGAGAACCGTGCTTGATCTCTGAATTTACAATTTCCGTGAAAAAGCCCATTCAGAATTGAAAGGTTTTATGACCGGCGAAAAACCCAATAATCTAGAGAGACATAAAAGGGAGTGATAATCGGAAATTTATGTGAATGGAATATGATTGTTACAAAGGATTTTCTGCATCGACAAATATAAGACATGAGAGCAATGTTAACGTAGAAGATAGTTTGAAAGAGTAATAATTGCCCAGTTTTTTCCTAGGTTTAACCGGCAATCATTTAGAGAAATGGGCCACTAAAAATTATAATACATTCCAGTAATTGTCTTATGTTAAACATCAATCAGGTACCATCGAATTACCACTAATTTGTATTTATCCTTTTAAGTCTGACGCTTTCGAGGACCATTGATTATTATTATTCTCGTAAACCACAGTATTCGTTTCTACCCGCGAAAATATCGCTTTCGAGAGAGGATTCCAAAAGATTCCAGGCAGTTCGTTCTGGGTTTTCATCAGAGAGAGCCTTGAGAAGTTGTAACTGTTGAAAATTATCTCTTGACTTGTTTCAGTCATTTTAAAGCACAATTTTGACTGAATAACTTCTGTAAAGCTCAAAAAATATTTGAAGTTCTTGTAATTGTTGAGAAGCTCAATCTGTTATTTCATTTCTTATAATTATCATGGTACAGACTTCCCTGAAAGGAAACTGAGAATATATTCAGGTACGCCATAATTACCGGTAATGGATCACTGAGTTCATTATGAATTTTAACTGTTTGATTCGCATTTGTTGGGTAGTTTTCAAATAATGGGAGTGCGAGACCCCTAACTCCTGTATTTTCCAAGCGATTTAGTAAGATTTTACGGTTGATCGTGTGAAATGCTTCAGCTAAGTCTAGAAATACCGTTAAGCATTCATTTTCATTGTTGAAGTTGTTCCAAATGTTATGAGTGAGTTGGAAAACGACATTTTCTGTAGATATGCCTTCTCTGTAGCCATACTGACAACTCGATAATATATTATTCCAAATAGTCAAATAGTCTGTGTTTCGGGCATTTCTCATAGATTTGGGCAAAGTTGTTGATTATGGTAATTAGTCTATAATTTGTGGAAAGTTTTTTTGACAAAATAATTCACAATCTCCGTTCCCTAAAACCCCCACGTACCCATTTTGAATCAAATCGTACCATAATCACAAAACTCGTCCGCCATCTTGGAGCTGCCATTTTTTCTTCTCCAACAAAAGTTTCATAATGCATTGGCACCGGAATTATGAACATCTGCCAAATTTCAGCTCAATCGGATGTCGGGAAGATCTCCAAGAATGGATTACAAATTTTGAACCGGAAAGAATGACATACAAATGAAGCAAGTTAGATAAAAGCTCGTAATGAAAAAGTAGACGAAAACAATGTTGATCTTATATACATATGAATATTGTGCTAGAGTTCGCATTCATTCTAATACCCATAGCTGGCAATCCATCAATTTGAGAATAATAAACTCACGATCAGTGTAACTATTACCAAATCTTCAACTTTTCGATTTTTGTCCTGCGTGTGGAAGGTTGACAGATTCATTATGTCGAGATGGAGGTCGCTGCGAACATCCTCCAAGTATTATTCAAATTTCCAACTATTAATACATCTCCGAGCCCGTTGCCAATGGACTTGGCTGCAACGCTATTTCTTTAATCAACGGATATTTTCATATGAGATAAATCTCCCGGTCCCATTTATCAACAGAAATGACATTATTTCATTCAAGTTTGACGGTAACCACAATCTTATGTGGGAGACATACTTTGAATTTAAGATGATATACGTTCAAGCGAGCAGACCCAAGAGAACACATTATAAAGTATGCAGACTTCTCATTACTGTGTAGATTGACGTGGTTTTTGTTTATGGAAAAATATGCGTACATAATATTAACCTCCAGGATCGATTCCCATTCTCACATAGCTTCCCTATAATGAAAAGAATAACTGAAAATAAATTGTCCAGTTTCAGTCTTATAAATATGGTAAATTTAGAAAAAGTTGTAAATTCTTTGAAAAATGAAAGTAGTCCAGATGAAATTTTTGTAGAACTCCTACAGAAGTTTTTCAGTGCCATTTCTAATCCATTGTTGAACATAATAAATAGTTCCTTAGAACGAGGTGAAGTACCAACTGAATTGAAATTATCTACGATTATACCTATACTTAAAATTCCAAATACAAACGAAGCTATTAACTTGAGACCGATGAATATAACTAATGCTATAGCCAAAGTATTGGAAAAGGCTGTATATGAACAGATATTATTTGGAGAGCGACTATCAATCGTGTTTTCGTAACAAATATAGTTATGAAACTTCATTACAATGTGTATTAGCAGATTGGGAGAAAAGCGCAGAAAATGATCAGTGTACTATTGCAGTATTTCTAGACCTTTGAAGGGCGTTCGAAACTGTAGATAGAGACCGGCTCATTAAATAAATTGAAAGCGTTGGTATTGAAGGAATGGCATTAAAGTGGATGATGGATTGCCTAAGTAATAGGCAGCAGATGCTGAAACTGAGTGAAAGTTATTCAGATAGAATGCAAAATAATATAGGTGTGCCCCAGGGGTCTATTTTGGAACCATTGTTATTCCTCATATATTTGAATGATATTGTTACCATAGCACAAGAAAGTAAAATTCATTCATTTGCCGACGACACCCTCCTGTACTTTAGTAGTGAAGATGTTAAAAAGTGTGCTCATATTATGAACACTACTCTTGAAAGGGTTTACAACAAAATGGATGATATTAGGAAAGCATGAAAACCATTATAAATACATACATATACGATTGAATGACGGTGATATAGAAAATTCGTTCATCGTGGAATAACTATTGACAGTCAATTGAAATTCAAAGAACATGCTAACCAGGTTATCAAAACAGTAGCTTACAAAGTTAACTACTCAAGAAGATGTTCTCCGTATCTCAGCCAATGGTCTGAATTATTGATATACAACACTATAATACTACCACATTTTGATTATTGTTCGACAATTTTTTATTTTCTTGATCAAATTGGAACAAGCAGACTCCAAAAGATGCAGAATCGTGCTAAGCGAATAATTCTACAATGCTCGAGAACAACACCAATAGCACATATGCTTCAGACCTTTCAATGGCATTCAGTGAAAGAAACTCCTTGAGCATCAAACACTGATTTTAATTTTTAAAGTCAAAATTGGACATTCATCTGTTTATCTCCAGGATGAACAACTTTTTAACAAAAAATTAATCCGACGAAATACGGAACTGAAAAGTAAAAAATAAAATAAACCTGCTCAGTCTCAACAACTAAGCTCCTAAACTAATGTAAGTAACTGATTTTGAGTCGGCGCCAAACAAACAAGCAAATGAATAAGGTAAGGCGTAAAATGATGGCATCGAGTTGCCCGGTGATATTCTGTTAATTTTTTTGAAGTAATTTAATGATATTCGTTGATTGTTCGTTTGGCGCCGACTCAGAATTAGTTACTTACATTAGTTTAGGAGCTTAGTTATTGAGACTAAGAAGGTTTATTTTATTTTTTACTTTTCAGTTCCGTATTTCGTCGGTTTGATTTTTTTTTTTAAAGTTTTTTTTTCAGTTTTTTATGGCTTAAATCTACCAATTACTTCCTACTTGTTTTTTTATCACTTCCAAAATACTTACTTACTCACCTTACATCAACTATTACCAGTTAAATAATATGATTATCTACTTTTACTATTTGTTGTAATATAAATTATTTTTGTTGTTCTGGTTAGTTTATTTCATTACTTTGTATATCATTTCATCCTCTCATAGAATAAAATGATTGTGACGGATGTAGGAGAACAAAAATATTGACAATAGCGATCTGTCATTGTCAACTACATATGAGTGCCATTGTTCACAAGTGAAAAATCAATTATCCCCAATTTTTCTACTTGCAAGGGTGGATAATTTCATCCGAAATTCAAATATGATCAACAATGAGGTATACCCTATCTAATAAAAGAAGAATCATCCAAATCGAAGAACCCAGTACAAAGTTATGCCTGATAGAATCGGTTAACGGACCAGAATTCAGAGGGTGAGTGATCAATATCCTTCATTTTGCTACCCTTAAGGGTGGATTTGATCTTTTTAATTCAAATGGGACCAACTTCGAAGTACACCCTATCCAAAAGAATTATCGGAATCGGACGTCTCAGATGAAAGTTATGCGTGGTCATACATACAAAAAAAAATATACGCGTCCTTTTTGGTTTCGTCGGTTAAAAATAACATATGTTAATGAAACACATGATACGAGGAGAAAAAATGATATGGAAGTTGAAAGATATAAAAAAACATTGCATTTAATTCTCTATTTTACAAAGGAATAGATAATTTTAATGAGCTTCCTCAAGAAATTCAAGATAGTGTTTCAATAAATACATTTAAAAGAAGCTTGAAGGACTGCCTTTCGAAAACATAGTATATTAGTATTTTATTATTATGTATGAATTTCTATGTATGTATGTAAGTTCAACTGATTTTCTTTTTGTACAATGTTAATCTTATTTTATTTATAGTTGACCATGTTGTGTATGTATTTTTAACTGAACTGACCATATATTTACTTTCGTAAATGAATTAGTTTCAACTAAATAAAGATAAATATATATATATATATATATATATATATATATATATATCATTTGTGACAAACCAAATAAAGTTCACCCTAAGCTCTCACTGCCCGATTTATATCTCACAAACACTAGACACTTTTATTTACTTGCTTTGCTGACATCACCTTTCATCCCATCAATGAGTGAATGATAGTATTTATCAACGAGGAATTGAGATAAATCGCGGAGTCCACTACGCGTACCGACCATTTAATTCTAAATCATTCGAATGAAATAGGATATTTATACTTGTTTACTTCCCGCTGATTGATAATAGAGAGTCGTTATGTGTAACCGCAATATTTTTACAATAATATCGAATTGATTGTGGCTCTAGGAAAATAGGGCAACTTATCGATAAAGTTATAAATATAATTGATAATCGTCCTGATGTTACTGTGTAGAAGAGATCCAGCTATAGACCAGGGCTGGAGCCTTTGAAAATGGTAAAAAGTGAAAAAAAATTATAGTAGGATGAAACCCATTGGAAGAGGAAGAGAATATAACAAAAATGAAAAGAAAAATAATTTACGGGCGATCTGAGGTCGGGAAGTGGAAGGGGGTGAGATTTTAAGGGTAAAAAACGGTTTATCTGGATTTCCGGCAGAACTACAAGTCCTATGGAAAAAAGATGGCAAAGTTGTAGATGATAAAAAGATCTACAACTTTTGTACCTACAGTTTTTTCATATAACCTCAAAATTTATGTAAAAAATTCAAATAACCAGGTTTTTGTTTTTTTTTTTATCTTTTACAAAAAAAAAGTTTTTTCAACGAAATTTGTTGAAAACTTACTTTTCTATGTCC
Organism: Gonioctena quinquepunctata; assembly: GCA_018342105.1. NCBI lineage: Eukaryota > Metazoa > Arthropoda > Insecta > Coleoptera > Chrysomelidae > Gonioctena > Gonioctena quinquepunctata. The sequence continues at coordinate 532,153 of JAFIRS010000065.1, read as the reverse complement.
CAAACACACTGTAATTTTTTTGATTTAAAATATTCATTTTTTTACCTTATTTTGACTTAATATCGAAAAAGCACCCTAATTTTCAATCGAAAATTCTCCCTTCAAAATATCAGCTTTTTAAAAGAAGTTGGTGAGCTTTTTGTTCGTTGAAATATCTACTTCCTGATGGTATGAACAAAATATACATTACTATGGTAAATGTTCTCAGAAAATGCAAAAACTCGAATCCGAAAATATTTTTTTAATCATTATGTACAATATTCTGTAGTGTTAGCGTCCTTCAATTAGAAATAGGTTTCGAGGTAGCGAGAATAGAACACAATGAGTAGTCTGAATTTCAAATTGCCGACGTCTCGACGTTTATTTGGCGTCTTCATCAAGGCTGAAAATACATGAAATGTTTAATATCTCATGTTGATAAAAACATGATTGTTAAAAGTTAACACACAAGGGAACAAAAATATGGTGGAATAAACAACAAACAACTATCACCAAATGGTCACAACATATAAAATAAAATATAACAAGATACGAGAAGTGACATAAACTATTTATTAAAATAATAACAAATAAAAGCAAATAGAGATCTACCTTTTCAATGGGTCAGACGAAATTGTTTTCCAATAGATCGATTATTTTACTGAAAATCCACATGGTTTATCAAATGACGGACTGGAACACTATGGTCGGAAATAGACACAATACGTGCCGATCATCTGTTGTTGCTTTTTGTGTTTTTTTTTCTTTCAGATTTTAAATAGCTGTAAGTTTTTATAAATAAAGAAATCTATTTGGTGCTCATCTCCGTACTAACCATACGAATTCTATTTCCGACCATAGTGTTCCAGGAATTTTATTCACACCAACAAATCCGTCATTTGATAAACCATGTGGATTTTCAGTAAAATAATCGATCTATTGGAAAACAATTTCGTCTGATCCATTGAAAAGGTAGATCTCTATTTGCTTTTATTTGTTATTATTTTAATTAATAGTTTATGTCACTTCTCGTATCTTGTTATATTTTATTTTATATGTTGTGACCATTTGGTGATGGTTGTTTGTTGTTTTTTTCACCATATTTTTGTTCCCTTGTGTGTTAACTTTTAACAATCATGTTTTTATTAACATGAGATATTAAACATTTCATGTATTTTCAGCCTTGATAAAGACGCCAAATAAACGTCGAAACGTCGGCAATTTGAAATTCAGACTACTCATTGTGTCCTATTCCCGCTACGTCGAAACCTATTATGTACAATTTTGAGCTATTCATCAAAATGTAAGATTCCATGTTACATTGATAAACAACAAAATTGCAAATCGAAATATACTACCATAATCAACAACCAAATAAGTTAATAAAGTTAATATTCAATAAGACATCTACAATATTTTGAGAAAGTTGTAGAATCTCCTTTAAATTATATGCGTATTCATTGCTATTTTGAGATAACTTATATACCTGAGTGACCTACGGAAAATTTCATAGAGATGTGGGGAATGGATGAAAAAAAAATCGGATTTGAGTTTTTTTCGCTTCTTTGCATTTTCTGAGAACATTTACCATAGTGATGTATATTTTTCACACCATCTGAAAGTAAAGATTTCAACGAATATAAAGCTAACCGATTTTTTTAAAAAAGCTGATATTTTGACGGGAGAATTTTTGATTGAATATCAGGGTGCTTTTTCGATATTAAGTCAAAATAGGGTGACAAAATAAATATTTTAAATTAAAAAAATTACAGTGTGTTTGGGACATGAAAAAGTAAGTTTTCACAAAATTTCGTGAAAAAATTTTTTTTGTAAAAGAAAAATAAAAAACCAAAAACTTGGTTATTTGAATTTTTCACATGAATTTTGAGGTTATGTGAAAAAAGTGTGGGAACAAAATAGGATGAAAAAAAAATCGGATTTGAGTTTTTTTCGCTTCTTTGCAGTTTCTGAGAACATTTACCATAGTGATGTATTTTTTCACACCATCTGAAAGTAAAGATTTCAACAAATATAAAGCTCACCGATTTTTTTAAAAAAGCTGATATTTTGACGGGAGAATTTTTGATTGAATATCAGGGTGCTTTTTCGATATTAAGTCAAAATAGGGTGACAAAATAAATATTTTAAATTAAAAAAATTACAGTGTGTTTGGGACATGAAAAAGTAAGTTTTCACAAAATTTCGTGAAAAAATTTTTTTTGTAAAAGAAAAATAAAAAACCAAAAACTTGGTTATTTGAATTTTTCACATGAATTTTGAGGTTATGTGAAAAAAGTGTGGGAACAAAATAGGACTTGTAGTTTTGCCAGAAATAGAGATAAACCGTTTTTTACCCTTAAAATCTCACCCCCTTCCACTTTCCGACGTCAGATCGCCCGTAAATTATTTTTCCTTTCATTTTTGTTATATTCTCTTTCTTTTCCAATGGGTTTCATCCTACTATAATTTTTTTTTGGTTTCAAAAACTATCGACCCTGGTCTTCTATTGAATCTTGCTGTCACGCTGTGATGAGAATTAACGTGTTACTATGAAATTCGCAGTTTGCCAGTTGATTCAATTGTCCCAAATATTCTTTCAAATAAAAGTTGGTAAGACCGTAAGCAGAATTTTTCATGATTACGGATACAAATCTTTCAAATACCAATTACATCAGCACTTGTACGATGATGATCAACAGCATAGAATGAAATATTGAAATTAGATTTAACGAAATAATGTGCAGCGGACGAATATTTATCCTAAAACAATTTCTCAATTTTGAAAAAAAAAAAAATTTTTTTTGTCAGGTGTGGAGATTCGAACCAAACACTTCCTTTCGAAATGACAGCACTCGAATCTGGCGCCTCAGACTGCTCAGCCAACTCGATAAATACTACATGTTGAAATGAAAATAAAAACATCCAGTAAAACCTCCAATCAAAACAACTCCTGCAGAAAAACAAGAAAGTAGCGATGAATCATCCTCAGAAGAGGAGCAACCAAAAGTCGTACAAAAACCGCCACTTAGAGCAGTGCCGGTTGAAACAGTACCAACCAAGAAACACGAAAGCAGCGATGACACTCAAGGAGGAGAGGAACTACAAGAAAAAGTCTCTCATAAAGTCGCACCGAAAACTCCAGTTAAAACAACCCCAGAGGAAGAAAGCAAAGGAGGGAAGTTCCACTGATTCCAGTGAAGAAGACAAAACCCCAAAAGTAACTCAAAAGCCATAGGCTGTTCCCAAAACATCTATAAAGAAAACCTCCAATCGAAACAACTCCTGCAGAAAAACAAGAGGGTAGCCATGAATCATCCACAGAAGAGGAGCAACCAAAAAAAGGCGTACAAAAACCTCCAGTGAAAGCAGTGCCAGGTAAAGCAGTACCAACCAAAAAACAAGAAAGCAGCGATGACACTCGAAGAGAAGAGGAACCACAAAAAAAATGTCGCACCGAAAACTCCAGTTAAAACAACCCCAGCAAAAAAACAGGAAAGCAGTGACGATTTTTCTCCAGAAGGAGATGAACAGCCCAAGAAAGTTGTACAAAAAGTTGCACCGAAACCTGCCACCAAAACAACCCCCGCAGTGAAAAGGAAAGCAGATTGCAGTTGCCCCAACTCCAACGAATAAATCAGCTTCGATGACCAAGAAGGACGAAAGCAGTTAGGAAGAAAGCTCATATGAGGAAGAAAGCAAAGCTGCGAGGGTTGCTGAGAAACCTGTAGCTTAAGACAATGTTACCGCAAAAAAGCTGTTGCAAAGGATGGAAGTTCCAATGACTCCAGTAAAGAAGAGATGTCAGATTTACAGATATCCATATCCAATTTGGTATTTAGAATATCAATTGTGTCATCAATTAAGCTCTGACATCCTTCCTTGGAGACATGCGACACCATAGAGTTATTGTTATTTGCATTTCGATGTTTCTAACCGTCTCGAATAAACAAATCATCTCCGTATTCAGGGTATCAATATCAGTTTTCAGAGTGTCAAGATCACTTTTGAATTGATTGAGTGAATCACTTACAGATTCCTCGAATATGTTAAGTTTGCTGAGGACTTTATTGTAATTGGAATTATCAGTACTACTTGCGGTTTCGTTGGGTAATATATTGTCTCTCAGCTCTCTCAAACCATTATGGAATTGATCACTCAATTCACTGTATGATATTCGCTAAATAACAAACATAAAACAAAACATTATATCGAGAGGAAAAAAGACATACATTGATGTGGTAGTAATACTCTGAAATAATTAATAGGCTTCTTATTGAATTCCAATGATTCTGATGGAGAACAAATACTAAGTATCTCAAAGGGAAACAAGAATTTTAAAACCTAACATCAAAGCGCTGCATTCAAATTCAACCTTTAAATTTCACTCACTCGAAAAATGAATAAAAGCATTCATTTTTTACGCGTTGTATTCACCCGTCGACTGAAAACGTCCCGTCCCTCCAAAAGCACATCCTTGAAGGACGAGCCATAAAGCCTGCAATATCTACTCCCCTACCCCACATTTCCAACACGTACAATCTCAATTCGGGAAAGTTGCTCCGCAATAAAAAAGACCCGAAAAGTCAAGTGTCGAATAAACGCGACGCAATTGATTGAAAAAGGAATTGCATTTTTGTCTGGAAAAAGCTACGTCTCTGATTTGGCTTTTATTGCCTCCATAGAAATATTTTCTATATGCCTATTCATCGCAGGAAGGAATGAAAAGGTGGAAATGGCTTTCCAAAAGAGTGGCATGACAATGGAAAAATCTAGTTCTCGAAAGGATATGGAATCAATAGAAATGAGATTGGTAAAAACAAGTGTTATTTTTATACTTTCAATAAAGTTGACATATTTTTAACCATACTAACTTTCCATAATTACACTTTTCTCTACTATAAGTTATCAACCTCATAGTATGAAAGAAAGGCAGCAAAAATTAATTAATCTCTATGGTTAATAATAGTAATAATGTTAATTCTTCAATATATATATATATATATATATATATATATATTTATTTATATATTTATATATATATATAGAGAAAAGTAGTCTCTTGACTGGATTCATTGACAAAAAACTGCAAATTTGGAAATGTTCATTAACTGAAAATTATCTTTGGGGTTGCAGTCATATAATACAGGCTGATTCAAAAGAACTTATCATCGTTATTATTGCCTATACAGGGTGATTCAAAAGTACTTTGACAAATTTCAGGAGGTGATTCCTCACAATATTCTAATATGAATTGTTTAAATAAATATATATCCGGAAACGCTTCGTTTCCAAGATACAGGGTGTTAAAGTTGTATTTTTATTTTGGTTTTTTTAAATAAAATACTGACCTTAATTAAACGAAAAATGGTATCGAGAGGTTTTTTGAGGTGTCAAATTCAAACCTGATGTTATCATCGCTCTCACTCGTAGGGGGCGCCACCAACACGTCTTTTTCTTTTTTGAAGATTCATAACTTTTTTGAGCGTACTTCTAGCACATTTTTCAGTAGAAAAATCAATTCTTCTATCATATCTACGTAAAACAGCTACCTTTGTTACAAGTCACTATAAGCAACCGTTTTCTAGATATCTGGACTTCAAGTCCATTATTTGATAATCGATGCGTGTTGAAGTTATTACCATTATTTTGCATTTTTCACAAGAAAGCTTAGGAAATGAATTTGACCTTCAAGTAAGTACCTAGTTTTGGTAATTACATATTATGTGACAGTTAAACGTTTTGTTGTTTTGTCGAAGTTTCTGTAAGTTTTAAAACACTAATTTTGAAAAATTATCTGAACAATAATGCTCATGTAGCCCATATGCATTTCGTTTATGGCCTTGCGGTTGGCAATGCGCGCGAAGCAAGACGTATTTACCAGGAGCGATTTCCTAATCGAGTACTGCCTTCAGCTCCAACGTTTACCACTCTCCACCGTCGTTTGGCAGAAACAGGTAGCTTTAAGAGGGCAGCTCATATTATTGGAAGACCACGAGCAGTCCGAACCCTCGAAGTGGAACAAGCTGTTTTGAATGCTCTCGAGGAGATTCCAGAAACAAGTACACGAATAATTGCTAAGGCTCTCAATTCTACTTAGTCCACAGTTTGGAGAATTATCCACGATCAACAATTTCATCCATACCATATTCAGAGGGTACAAGCTCCTTTGTCACGAGACTTTCTCCAACGCGTTACTATGTGTCAGTGGTTTTTGAGGAAATTTGCTGGAAATCCTCAATTTTTAAGATATGTACTCTTCATGGACGAGGCAAACTTCTCCCGAAATGCTATCACAAACTCTCATAACAACCATGTTCGGGCTTTGGAAAATCCGCACGCAGTTAGTGAAAGACATTATCAGTATCAGTTTTCTGTAAAGGTATGGGCGAAAATAATTGATAATTACTAGATAGGTCCTTTCTTTCTTCCGTTCCGAGTAAATGGCGCAACTTACAGAGACTTTTCAGAAAATGAATTGCCGGGATTACTTCAGAATGTACCATTAGAAATTCGTAACTGCTTGTGGTTTATGCATGATGGGGTTGCGGACCATTTTAGCGTTGTAGCCAGGGAATTCCTTAACACTGTCTATCCAAATCGATGGATCGGTAGGGGTGTAGAAGAACCTTACCAGGCGTCCCCAGATCTAAACCCGCTAGATTTACATTTCTGGGGACATTTGAAGTCACTAGTTTATTAAACTCCAGAAGCGAACGAGGAAGATCTAAGAAACCGAATATTAGACGCCTGTGAAACAATAAGAAACACACCAATAATTTTTGATCGGGTACGAGATTCAATGACTAGAAGACTGCATGCCTGTATCTTCGCTGGAGAGGGACACTTCGAACAATTCATTTGGATACAATTTAGTTTCCTTCATTTCATTTTATTCTACCTATTCAAAATTTCTTGAAATAAAATGTTGATATTTCTTGCAAATTTTATTAAAACAAATACAAATTTTGCACACTTGATACAGAAATAACTATTTCAAACGAGTAAAAATAAATAGAATAGGTAGCGCCCCCTACAGAAAAACCTAAAATACTAACTTGAACGTCAAATTCATTTCCTAAGCATCCTTGCGAAAAATGCAAAATAATGGTAATAACTTCAACACGCATCGATTATCAAATAATCGACATGAAATTTTCTAGTCCAAATATCTAAAAAACGGTTGCTTATAGCGACTTGTAACAGGAGTTGCTTTTTCAAGTAGATGTGATGGAGGAATCGATTTCTTTACTGAAAAATGTGCTAGAAGTACGCTCAAAAAAGTTATGAATCTTCAAAAAAGAGAAAGACGTGTAGGTGGCGCTCCCTACGAGTAAGAGCAATAATAACATCAGGTTCGAATTCGACACCTCAAAAAACCTCTCAATACCAATGTTCGTTTAATTGAGGTCAGTATTTCGAAAGTGATTAAAAAAACGAAAATAAAATAAAACTTCAACACCCTGTATTTTGGAAACGATTTTCCGGAAATATATTCATGTGATCAATTCATATTAGAATATTGTGAGGAATAACTTCCTGAAGTTTGTCAAAGTACTTTTGAATCACCCTGTACATATATATATATATATATATATATATATATATATATATATATATATCTATATACCCACATAAATTGAAAATTCATGCTTTTAATTAGATTTGGCGAAGAAATATTGTTTTCAGGGGCCGAAGATTCGGGACGTCGCGTCGGCGATAAGTAAAATCAGTTCTTGATGAACATTGATTTTACTTTTCATATTTTCATTTCCATGTTTCAACAACAAACATTAAATTCTGGGAAAAATGCGATCGCGAAATGCAGATGTAAACCCTGTTTCTTCGATAGCTCAAATGCTAGAGATCGTGGGTTCGAATACTGCTCGAAGATGGTTTTTTTCTAGAAATTGTCTGCAATGCCACAATTTCCTTCTTACTTATATATATATATATATATATATATATATATACATATATATCTTATTCCCAAGGAATTCACAGGAGTTCATATAGGAAATATAAAAATATAAATATTGATTTCACATGAGACTATTCACGTTCAAATTCACAATACCTATCAACTTTTTCCCCAATGAATGACGAAGAAAAAAAGTTGTTTATCACAGAATATCACATTTATTACAGTTTTCAACTCAAGGGTATTTTTTATAATTTTTTCAATTTGACCGACTTATGAATGTTTTGTAAGCCATTCGGAAATAATAATTTATTAGCTGCTACATGAAGAAAGTGCATATATTGTTGGAAATATATGATTTGTACCCCAGAAAAAGAATTGATTTTGTGTATGGTGATTATCATTGATGATTTACTCCCTAGAAAGAGATAAAAAAATATTTTGGTTGTTGGACTCCCCAGTTTGATTATCATGCACGGCGAGCACAAACATTCCTGGGAGATCGAATTTATAAATTTGTCAAATTGCAATTCCCTTACAAAGTTTGGTTACATTTTTTTTATTCAGATGCAGAACACATGTTATAATTGTTTTGTTGCTTTTCACTTAGTGTTTACCTTGTTGATATTCATTGCACTTGTTTTGAATTCCTATCAAGTTGAGTTTTCATCCATCCCTTGTATATTTGCCACTAGAGTTTACTCGCAGAATATTATAGAGAATTTCAACTTATTATTCACAAAATATGCGAGGTTTATCAGTTGTATCTGTTTATAATGAATGAATTAGTTATTTGCCTTGTTAAATATTGGTGTATCAGAAGATGCTATTGGGTATTATTTTTATATATAAAATGAAAAAAAGCAGTCTTATAGCAAAGCACTTTGCTTTCGTTCAGAAAGAATTTGTCCATTGAGTATAATTGATTTTCAATATTATTTCAAGGAAGTGTTTTTGATTAAAAAAATTGCACAATCAACCCCTTCACCACACTTACTCACTTCACACCTATATGCGTATTTCGATAACCGAGTTAACATCATCAGTAGGTTGACTAGAGTGTGGTTAACCTACTGATGATGATAAGTTATTATCGAAATGCGCAATACCTGTGCAATTTTTTGATTGTGTGACATCACAGGGTCTAGCCAGTCTTCATGTTTTTGAATGCTATTAATTTTTTCCAGTGGACTTTCTGCGACCCCTCCCCTTCATGTTTAGTGCAATGGTCGAAAATAAAAATAAAATCTTGAACAAATGCAGAACTTTTTGCCAAATCCAACTACTGGCGAGTCCTATTCAAATTCATAATAACACTAATGAAAACAAAGAACCTCGTTATATCCAAACTGGTAGAAGAAGTCAGCATACTTCAAAGAACCCGACAAACCACAATTATAATTAATAATCATTTTGGGCACCGTGTACAAATACAACCTGCATTATCCTAATCACGGGTTCTAGGCCAGTAGATATAGACAATCAATTAACGATAATTCCAAAAGTTTTCAAACTTCAATGGTATGTTAGTGCATCAATGAAAACAAACTGCGTTGAACGGAACATTGTTTTAATTGCAAAAAACGTTTTCATGCTTTATTATTGCACTGAAAATTGCAAAAATTCTGCAAACCAGTTATATTAATGGTGTTTTACAACATGCATTAAGTTTGCAACCTTGTAAAAGTTACGGAACCTTGTTTTTTGTCATTTGTTTAAGTTTTTCATTGTTATTCGTTTGAAAAAATTACAGGAGTTCAGCAAATTGGATAAGTAAACGGAAAAAAGTTTAAAATATTCACGTACATTTGCAACCATTTCTGAAAAACGCATTATTTATTTATTAAACTTTTTTATCGACGATCCCATTTTCAATACACACAAGAATTGAAATAATTACAAAAGTTTTTCATTGTCGTTGCAAATAAAGAGAATATCGGTCTTAGTGGTTATGCAACTTTGCAACCTCATTTCTACAACTTCTGAAATAATTGCAAAAGTTATGCAAATTGCAATTGAAATTACGACTGATATTTTACGAGACGCAAGAGCTTTGCAACCGTCATTGTTCAACGGAACATTTTTTTTTGTTCAATTGATTTGATTTTTTTTATAATTCTGCCATACATTGCAAACATTGTGCAAATAGGTTTAAGATATATATTAGACCGACATATCTACAGTGGTCCAGTTAAATACTCGATTATCCATCGCGTATATCTTGTACTGGTTGTTTGAAATTGCATCCAAAGAATAATATGGTTACGTAGTCAACCATTAAAAAATTTCAAACCAATTATTGGTCTAGGAAGCAAACACTGTTTTCGACTAATCAGTGATATAAATTTAATCTAATATTTTCGAATGCAACAATCGAAAGAATAAAAATTTTTGCTGAATTCTGCTAAAAGACTATTGGAATACATTATTTTTTTATAGCATTTGAAATGATATGCAATCATTCTTCATTTGAAATTTTCACTTGTCACAAAATGACTTTATAGCAATCGACGAGATTCTAAAATGGATAATCGATGCTCTATGGAAGTAAGGATACCAAAACGTTAACGATTGTATATCTCGCAAGTACATAATTTTCAACATCAAACCGAAAAGTTGCTGAAAAATTACTATTTGCAAAATCGGTATTATCAAATTTATTTTTTACAGGTATGTATTTCTTGAATTATTTAAATTATAATTTACCTTTCCACTCGACTTTCTTACTCCAATTGTGGTTTCACATGAAAAATTCTATTGAATCCGAATGGAGGACTGAAATGTAATCGACACGTAAGAATCATTTTCTTGATTTATAAAAAAATTCAAAAGAATAGAGGAAAAACACGTTGGAACACAATTCTATTTCAGTTGTAGCTCCAGGGCTATTAGATTAATGTGCATTGTTTTTGGTTAGTTAAATAGTTGTCTGTCATAAAAATACAATTGTCAGTCTCCTGTTATTCTGGTAATGAATCATATTACTAAACTGCTGTGCATTAATACCTCTGTAAACAGAACACTGTGACGTAACACAGTTGAAGATTAATCGTACTAATGTACAACAGTACGAGTGTTTTTGAAACTCAATATTTCTTGCATTTTTCAATGAATCAAGAAAATTATGAAAACGTGTCGAGAGATTTTCGATTCTTTATCAAACGTACTCGTACGTATTTTTTATGCAAATTCCTAATTGTAATATGATGTTTTGAATTCATATCGAAAACGTTAGATTGCACATTGAATCATTTCACCTACCGTTGACGAGCTTCTTCTTGGTCGATAGTTAACTTGGTAATACAATGAATGTCATTTATTAGGTATATAAACATCTTTTTCTACGACAACCTCGATAAATGTTCATTTTATAACCGTAACTTCAATTATAAACAAGCACATTTTGTACAGAATTTCATTTTTGCATCGGTTGCTAGGCAAGTTGCTAAGCAACAAATGCGAAATGGAATATTTCGTGTTAGGTCTAGGTTCACTCTAAAATCACGACGACTACGGCTTGTCAAATTATGACGTCCAGCGACAAATTGATGAAATGTCAGCAGATCGTTTCTGTCAAAGTGTTAGTAGGTAACGAGACATTTCATAGTTGTTTTCTATAAAAACTATTAATTAAAATGGAAACTGATAGTGATATTGACTTTAGATTTGACACCTCCGAACATAATAGAAGCAGCGAAGGTAACAACACTGAATTTATTACCGGAAACGTCGAAGAGTATGTATCAACGCGCTTATAACCTTTCTTTGGAATGGAAGGTAGATCAAAAGACAAAATCGTTTTCCGAGAACATTTTAATGGCTTATTTTGGCGACTTAGCCAAAAAATTTAAAAGTTCCACTTTGTGGTCACACTTCTCAATGCTGAGAATGACTCTTAGTATCTATAATGATATAGATATTGCCAAATATTTGAAACTGAAAGCATTCCTCAAGCGGCAGTCTAACGGCTACAAACCCAAAAAGTCAAAGATCTTTACAGCAAATGACATCGATAATTTCATTGAACAGGCTCCAGATGGAATATATTTGGCAACAAACGTAAATTTTATATTTCCATTTGATGAAAAATATGTTTGAGTAAACTAATTTACATTGTAGGTTGCATTAGTTATGGGAGTAATGGGTGCATGTAGAAGACATTTCAATGATCTTGGTACAGCTGTTTCAGTAACAATACCAGACAGTAGAACCAAAATAGTACAAAATTTTACTGTAACTGGCAAATTCCACGAAATTTATAAAAAATACGCAAATCTTCGCCCTCAAAATGCTAATGGTCTATGGTTTTTCATTAATTATCAGAAAGGAAAGTGTACCATTCAGAGAATAGGTCTGAATAAGTTTGGAGCTATGGGAAAAGACATTGCCAAGTATTTAAAATTGCCAAATTACGAATTATATACTGGGCACTGCTTTCGCCGATCCTCCGCAACAATTCTTGTTGATGCTGGAGGTGACATAACCACGTTAAAACGCCACTGTGGCTGGAAATCTACTACAGTCGCTGAGGGGTATATTGATGAATCGAAGAAAAGTAAGCTTGACATAGCAAATAAAATCGCAAATGCAATACAGAACATACCATCAGGCATTCCAACGAATTTAGAAATGGAAAATCGCGAGAAGCCGTCTACTTCAACGTCGACAAATTATTAATTTCGAAAAGAATTAAGTATTAAGCAATCAAGTTCTCCAAATATTATATTCAATAATTGCACATTCAACTTCAATTAGATACATACATACATTTATAGGCTTCTATTTCTGTGTACCTATTAGAAATAGCAATAAAGAAAATATTTACATATTTTTTCAATTCATATTTTAATTCTGATAGAAAGCCCATTAGCGGCGAATTCTGAGTAATGAAATATCATCAGTTTATTTCTTTAAAAGTTTTTGCAATTTATGCATGTATTAAACGTGAACGATATGTTGTCATAGAAAAAGTATAGTATGCAACTCGCAACAAAATGGCCATTTTGCTCTCGTATGAATTGCAGCACTTGCCTTCGGCTCGTGCTGCAAATTTCATACTCGTGCAAAATGGGCATCATTTTGTGCTCATTACATAATATAACTATTATCATTCAGATAACACAGGTGTTGCAAAAATAAATCTTTTTTTTAATTCCTAATGTTCCGCATTGTTACATAGTTTGCAAATTATTATACTGCCACCAATTGGTAAAATGAGTTGTCTGCCCGATTCGCAAAACTTTTGCTTTTTTTGGTAGAGAACAAATACGAAAATATTTTTCTTTTGATTTTTCCCTGTTTTCCGTGTTACAGACAAGGTTGCAAATTGATGAAAACATTTTACGTCAGGACATCTCCACTTGCAACCATTATTAAAAATAATTTTTTTAAAAAAAAAAAATTTTTTGTAAAGGTTGAAATAAAACTCTGGTCAAAAACATTATTTCAGTTATTTTTTCGAATTTGCAGAACTTTTGTCATTTTCATCGAAAAATTATGACTAACAACAATTTTTTTTCGATAAAACAGACAATTTCGTTTTGTATGAGTGGTTGCAAATTTATTGGAGGATGTAAATTGCTATTTTCCAAAACTTCGAAAGTTTGCAGAACTTTTGTAAATTTTTCCGCGCTAATAATGTGAAAATTCATTACATCCTGATTTTCAACATCTTTCGTTCAGAAAAAAGGGTTGCAAAATCAGACTTCATACCATATGAAAGTCCTCTTCACTCTACTGAAGTTTTTGAACTTTTGTAATTATCATTAAATTTTGGGAAAATAATGTCTTTCTACAACCTTTATTAGATTCCTTTTACAAAATCAGTTTTGAACGACTTCGAAAACACTGTTGGACACTTATTTTTCAAGATTTCCTGGACTATCAATTTTTTTTGTTTACGTGGAAACAATGAAAAATAAACTTTTGCGCGTAATCGGTTAGTTTAAAAGCCATAAATTGCAATGAATTCTATCTGGCAGTAAATATAAAATGTACATTTCATTCATGCACGACAAACCGCTGGAAAATTATCGGATGTTTTGTTTTCTGTAAGTAAACTGAAGGATCTTTGTTGATGGATGGAATGTTAACCTGTGATTATGGTGTCTGTGGGCGTATAGATAGGGAGATTCTGTTTATTCTGAGGTTTTTATTTGTGTTATGTAGTTCGCAGAGTTGGATGAGTAATGTTTTATTAGCATTTATTGTATACTAAATGCAAAATAGCCATTTCAATAAGTAGAAAACGGTATAAAAAGTTAGTTCAGAAACTGAAACCCTAATACTGAAAAATCTCGGTATAAAAATTATGAAACAAGAAAATATTCTCATCTGAAATTGTTTTGAACAAACTATTCAATATTTATCGTCTATCAAATGAACAACTCACCCATAATATATTTTAATGTATTGAATACATATTCATAGTCATAGTCAGAGGATAGCCGTGGTCATATGCCACCTACCCTAACAAAACAATACATTCTAACAGCAGTAAGCGATCATGAGCTTTAGGGCAAAGTGGCATATGACCTCGCCTATCCTCTGAACATCACTATGAATATGTATTGAATACATTAATAGTATATTATGATGCAAGTCAGGGCCTCCGCTACCATATGAGCAAAGTGTGCAATGTACACGGGCGCCATCCTTCAGGGGCGCCAAAACCCAGGGTCAAAAATTGCAAAAAAATAAAAGTTGAGAAATTAAATAGGATTAGGTATAAATACACACGGAACTTTATTAGTATATCATCCAGTTACTGCCGATTCCAATGTTGCGAGAACTTGTCAGGCGGTAGTTTCTTGATTTTTCCTGTTCAGACATGAATAATGCCTGGAGCGCTATAAAAGCGATGCATCGCCAGAGGCGTTTTTAAACCGGTTAGTTCACTGGACCATGCAACAAGTGCATAAAAACAAGTAACAAGTAATCCTATTAATTTTCAGATTTAAAGTTATTTTCATTTTGTCAAGTGTTGTGTTGTATAATATTTTGTTTACTACTTTATTTTCTAGAAAATTAAGTGCTGAGTACCTGCTGACTGCAATTTCAACGGTGCGATTTTTTATGAAATGGTAAGTGTTTCCTACTTTATACTATCAACATTAACCCTTTATAGGATACTGATTATAATATTTTTTTTATTTACCCAAATATCTTTTTATTAATTGAAATGTCATGTACGAGTTTAAAAATTTTTTTTCCTAACTAGCTTAGTTTTCATGCTATCGATCTTTTTAAAAAACCATTTTGAAGGATTTTTTAGGGGCTATAAGATTAGATTAGTTCAATATTTTTTCTGTCTTTATTTTTGTAAGGGTTCAAGCTGTAAGGGCTCGAACAAATTGCTTTTTATTCAAATATGCTTACTTGGTGCTTATTATTGTGCTTACTTTAGAAGTTAATTCCTAATTTCCATGAGTACCAATTATTTATTTGTTTTTTCAGGATGAAAGGAAGAGACCTTCAGGTGCGATGTTTCGCGAGCAAAAAAAACTGAGACTACAAGAAAGGGAAAAAATGGCTGGATCTTTAAAGCACTGCTGGATCTTTGAAGAACTTCTTTTGGGTTATTTTCTAGTATTTATAAACAACGTGTCTGTACCCCATTAGTTGAGTGAATGCTTTGAAATGAGTGTGAACAAGAATTTATTTTAATTTATTTTGTTATGATTTTATTCTGTTTGTTTCATTTTGATATTTTAGTCTACAAATAAATATGACTTCTAAAGTTCAGTTTTTTGCTTTATTTCAATCACCTACCTACCTTAAAAAAAAAACATGATCCGAAATGCCTTAAGGGGCGCCAAAATCATTTTTTGCACACAGGCGCCAGTAGCCCTTACGGAGGCCCTGATGCAAGTGTATACACTGTGTCCGTAAAGTATGGAACAAATTCATTTTTAGCTAAACAGGTCATTTCAAGAAATAATCCTGAAACACATCGATTTTTAATGTTAATTTACCGTATTTTAAAATAATAATCTAATATACAGGGTGAATTACGTTCGAGTAATGACGTCACCGTCATT
The DNA here is from genome assembly GCA_018342105.1 of Gonioctena quinquepunctata. NCBI lineage: Eukaryota > Metazoa > Arthropoda > Insecta > Coleoptera > Chrysomelidae > Gonioctena > Gonioctena quinquepunctata. The sequence continues at coordinate 516,217 of JAFIRS010000065.1, read as the reverse complement.
TTTTTTAAATGGAACACCCCCATTCTGTCTCAATTTTCGGATTACTCTAGCTGAGCTGATTCCAAAAATGTATCACATGTTGATTCCAATTGGTACAGGGTGGACAAAAATACAATAGTTTTGTGTGTGCTCATAAAGTAGAGCGTAACATTATTTATTAGGTAAATTAACAATATTATCAAAAATACTTATTGTCTAGCGGACAGAATATACTGGAATACATGACTTTATGAATGTTCGAACTGCAGCCCTTGCTGTATTTGACAGTAACCCAAACGGTGTACAAATTCTTGTTGAACCTTGTGTATGGTTTCTTGCGTAATATTGTTTATTTCTGTTCGAATTCTCTCTTGTACATCTGTAATATTTGCTGGTTTCGTTTTATAAATAACATTCTTCAGATGGCCCCACAGAAAATAAACCAAAGGATTTAAATCTGGTGACCTCGCTGGCCATTCAGTGGGTCCACGTCTACCAATCCACCTGTTCGGAAATATTTCATCTAGGTACCTTCTAACATCTACAGCATAATGTGGAGGTGCACCATCCTGTTGAAACCATAAACTTTCATCAAAACCTCCAGGATTACGTCTGCTGGAAAACAAATTACGTAAAGTAGGTACGAGATACCCCCTTAAAAACTCAAGGTACGTTGCCCCGTTTAAATTACCTTCGAAAAAGTAGGGCCCGATGATTCGATTCCGTACAATTCCAGCCCATACATTTACCTTTTGAGGGGATTGTGTATGATGCTCACGCATCCAGTGGGGGTTTTCTTTTGCCCAGTATCTACAATTCTGACGGTTAACCTCACCATTTAACATGAAAGTGGACTCATCAGAAAAAATGTTTTGTATCAAGAGAGGGTCTCGGTGACATTTATCCATCATTTCTTCGCAAAATTGGAGTCTTCTATCGGAATCATCTTCGTTTAATTCTTGCACAAGTTTGATTTTATAAGGATGCCATTTTTCAAGCTTCAATAGTTTGTGTACCGTTGTTTTGCTAACACCGATATAGCGACTAACTTTACGAACAGAAGTGTGCGCATCTTCTTCAAAACTCAGTAAAACATCTAATGCTGTATCAGCATTTGCAGGGGGACGACCTGATTTGCGTACATTTTCAACATTACCAATTTCTCGAAATTTCGTTTCAATCTTACTGACTGTTGAACGCGTTATAGGTCTTTCTGGATATTTATCAATAAACAAATTGCACACTTCCATCTGAGTTCGCGATCTGTCTCCATACCCAATCATCATAAGTATTTCAATTCTTTGTTTTACACTTAACTCCATTTCTACTTCCAATTAAATCTAAGCAATCATTCGAATATTCACGAATACCAAAAATACTGTAGTACTAAACTGTCACTGAACATCAATAAATTACTAAACAAATAATGACATTTCCCAAAAAAGTAGACGACTATGTTTTTTATAACTAGATATTTTTTGTCATATTCTGTCTGCTAGACCACAAGTACCAAACATGTTTGGAAACAGCTCATTTTTATTACTCTAAACATGTAGCAAACTACGGGGTGTTACATTTAAACCAATTGCCGCTAGACAATGAGTATTTTTGATAATATTGTTAATTTACCTAATAAAGAATGTTACGCGTTACTTTATGAGCACACACAAAACTATTGCATTTTTGTCCACCCTGTACCAATTGGAATCAACATGTGATACATTTTTGGAATCAGCTCAGCTAGAGTAATCTGAAAATTGAGACAAAATGGGGGTGTTCCATTTAAAAAAAATGACGGTGACGTCATTACTCGAACGTAATTCACCCTGTATATTAGATTATTATTTTCAAATACGGTAAATTAACATCAAAAATCGACGTGTTTCGGGATTATTCCTTAAAATGACCTGTTTAGCTAAAAATGAATTTGTTCCATACTTTACGGACACAGTGTGTGTGTTAAATACCTCTCTGGAATATTCGTTTATGGAGAGAAGGCGGAGAGCATGACATGACAGAAGAGATTTTGACTTTTGTGACATATTTCAATTTATAAGAATTTTACGATAATAAAATCACATCCAAAAACCAGAGATTGATTAATTACAGTCCACTCTATCGAAGTAGAATTTATTCATGGTCCACCTCACCGGATCTTGGAAGTGAACAACAATATCGAATTGAAGAATCACATTTCGTCGACAAGCTGTTACAAGGGAGTCCACAAGACAGCGAGTTCCGAGAATTATTAATCAGGTGCAAGATCAGTGAGTTCCCTTTATTCCTTCCTTTTTCCAATTTTGAGGTAGCTTGCTGCTTGTCTACTTGTTATTAGATTTATCATTTCATACTCTCTGGAGTGCACAATTTCAATTTAATTCATTAATAACGTGGTGAGTTCATTGGTGAAACATATACGTTCTTGATTTGAATTCGCTCACAATGGCGGAACTTTCAGTTCTGAAAAGAAAACGAGGTTCTGTAAAACAAAGGCAGACGACGTTTGTTAAATTCATGAATGCTTTGCAAGATGAGCTCCGAGCGGAAAAACAAATTGATGAGAGTACCATTTGTCAATTTCAAGATCGGTTCGAAAAATTTCAAGGCTTATTCGCAGAATTTGAAGCTATTCAATTAGATATAGAGGTTTCTTGTGCTGATGATGATGTTGGGAATCAATTTAAAGAACGTGAGGAGTTTTCATCCACACAAGCTTCAATTTCGGCGAAAGCTAAGATTATATTGAAAAATTTAGGTAAAATGCCTGATTTATCATCGATTCCTGCAGTTCCTTTTCACACCTCATCGTCAAATATTCATTTTGAAAATGTCAAATTACCTGATATAAATTTGGTAAAATTCAATGGGAAATTTGACAATTGGCTTGAATTTAAGGAAACATATGAATCTCTCATTCACGCTAGTGTTTCTATTAATAAAATACAAAAATTTCATTATTTAAGAGCATCTCTTGAGGGTGATGCACTCAAGGTAATACAAGCCTTAGAGTTCTCTGCAAGCAATTACGATATTGCTTGGGACTTGATTTGCAATAGATTCAACAATAGTCGATTGCTAGTTAATAATCATATAAAAGCTATTTTTTATTTTGAAACCCTCAACAAAGAATCATCAGCTGGTTTGAGAAACATTATTGATACAATTTCGAAACATTTAAGGGCCTTGGAATCTTTGAAACAACCAGTTTGTCAATGGGATACTTTGATTATTTTCATAATAACTTCCAAGTTAGATAAAGCTACTGCACGTGAATGGGAAAAACAAAAAACTGATAAAGGTTTTCCTACATTGGAAGATTTAAAAAGATTTTTGAAAAATAAGGCGGATTTTCTAGAAACAATTGAAATCAACCATAATAAACAAGCGAAAGATCAAAAAGAAATTATTCGTGGTTTCAGACAAACTTCCTTACTAGCAGCAAATCCCAAGTGCAATTTATGCAGACAAGGTCATCTCATTTACAAATGTGCCCAGTTCCTCAAACTATCGGTAACCGAAAGGATACAAAAGGTAAAGGATCTTAAATTATGCAATAACTGTTTATGTACTGGTCATAAAGCTAAAGATTGTAAAGCCGGAAAGTGCAGGTTATGTAATAACAAACATAGTTCATTGTTGCACATCGACAATCTCTCTTCATCAGAAGTGAGTTTAACAAGTCAATTATGTGAAGGCTCAGTGCTGCTATCAACAGCCATTATTTTAGTTGCTGATTCAACAGGACATTTTCACAAGGCTAAGGCCATTCTAGATTGCGGTTCACAATCCCATTTTCTGTCTCAGTCGTTCTGCAAACGTCTCAACCTCAAACTGAATGACAGTAATATTTCCATTGCAGGTATTAATAACCTCTCTTCCACATTGAATAAGAAAGGGGAGATTATTATTAAATCGCCCTACAACAATTTTGAAACCTCAATTTCTTGTTTTGTACTTCCGACTATTACGGATCAATTGCCTTCTTCGAAAATCGATATAAGTTCATGGAATATTCCATCAGATCTCTATTTAGCGGATCCGCATTTTAATGAACCGGGAAAAATTGATTTGTTGATTGGCGCTGGATTATTTTGGAATATCTTACTTCAAGAAAAGGTCAGTTTAGGTCAACATCTTCCTTCTCTACAAAATACATATTTTGGTTGGATAATTTCAGGCGCAATAACTGAACCTAATTCGGGGGTGAGTTGCAATCTGTCTCGATTGTCCGATCTTAACATACAATTAGACAAGTTTTGGGAGATTGAGGAAGTTAAGCCAGACTGTTTTCAGACACTATCATCTGATGATGAATTGTGTGAAAAACATTTTATAAATAACTTCACAAGGGCGATTGATGGTAGATTTCTAATTAGAATTCCTTTAAAGTTTCCAAGTAGCAATCTTGGCGATTCAATGAAAATGGCGATTAAGAGATTTTTCAGCTTAGAACGAAGGTTAGAAGCAAATCAAGAATTGAAAGATCGATATCATGATTTTATACATGAATATATTGATCTGGGGCATATGTCATTATTGAAATCACCAGATCAAACAAAAATTTCGTATTTTCTGCCGCATCATGGAGTGATTAGAGCTGACAGCTTGACTACAAAGCTACGGGTGGTATTTGATGGATCAAGTATTTCAGATTCTGGTTGGTCTTTGAATGACCTTCAATTCACAGGGCCTCCTGTTCAAAACGAGATCATATCAATTTTATTGAGATTCCGTCAACACAGCTTCGTAGTGTCTTCGGATGTTGCTAAGATGTTTCGACAGATTATGATTCATCCTGAAGATCGACATCTTCAACAAATTGTGTGGCGTGAGCAACCTCAGGAAAAGTTTTCTATTTACCAGCTCAATACCGTTACATATGGTACCAAGTCAGCTCCTTTCCTCTCAATGATATGTTTGAGACAACTGGCGTTTGATTGTGCTGAAACTTTTCCAGCGGCTTCAAATACAATATTGAGAGATTTTTATGTGGATGATCTTCTCACTGGATTCAGTTCTGAGCAAGAGGCAATCTCAATTTGTAAGGTTATTTCCGAAATCTTGAACACTGCGAAATTCCCGCTAAGAAAGTGGATGTCAAATAGTACAAATATATTAAATGAAATTCAAGATAATAGTGAGCCTTTAAGTGTCATTATACTCGGGGATAATGAACAATCGAAAACATTAGGGATAAGATGGTATAGCAAAACAGATATGTTAACATATCATATTAGTGATCCTCCAACTTCAAATACAACAAAACGTTCCATTTTATCAGAAGTTGCAAAAATATTCGATCCTTTAGGTTGTTTGGGTCCTTGTGTGATCGTTGCCAAAATCATAATACAAAAACTCTGGTTATCAAAGACAGGATGGGATGATATCATACCTTCAGATTTAGAGAAAGATTGGAAATATTTCAGAAATGAGTTATCATGTCTCAATGAGGTGCAAATTGAACGACACGCTATTTGTCCCAACTTCGTACATATTGAAGCTCACGGTTTTTGTGATGCCTCACAAACAGCATACGCAGCATGTATCTATTTGAGAAGTACTGACCAGCACGGCAATATTCATGTACAACTTTTATGCGCGAAAACAAAGGTTGCTCCATTAAAATCAAAGTTAACAACACCGAAATTAGAATTATGCAGTGCTTTATTACTGGCTCGTCTTCTAAAAAAAGTCAGAGATTCTCTGACTATCGATATGCCATATTTTTTGTGGTCTGATTCCCAAGTAGCGCTATGTTGGATTCAAACCCAACCATCACTACTGGTAGCATTTGTTCAAAATAGAGTGTCGGAAATTCAATCCTTAACACACTCTAATATGTGGTATTATATTAACACAAAAGATAACCCTGCGGATTTAGCTTCCCGGGGAGTTTTTCCAAAAACATTGATTTCTAATCAATTATGGTGGCATGGTCCAAATTGGTTGTCCCTAGACAGGTCGAAGTGGCCGCTTTCATCACTTCACAAACCATTTGAGCAAATAAATGATTGTAAGAGGCAAGCATTCGTTTCGACTTGTTCACAAAAACAATTTCAATTCAATAGATTTTCTTGTTTGAGAAAATTGAAAAATACTTTAGGTTATTGTTTACGTTTTATTTCTAATTGCCAACTTCCAAAGGATAAGCGATTATCAAGGGTATTAACTGTTGAAGAATTGGCAAACAGTTTGAAAAAACTAGTTCGAATTGCCCAGAATGAATCCTTTATGGAAGAAATAGGTCTGTTAAAAGATGATAAAAATTTAAATTTAAAACATAGATTATTACGACTTTCTCCTTTTTTGGATTCGGAAGGACTTTTGAGGGTGGGAGGTCGTTTGAGGCATTCTTCGCTTAACTTCGATGGGAAACATCCCATTCTTCTAGCCAAAGATCATATATTGACTAAATTGATTTTCGAGGAAGAACATAAGCGGTTACTCCATCCTGGTCCTCAATTACTTCTAGCAACTGTACGACAAAATTATTGGTCGACTTCTGGGATGAGTGTTGCAAAAAAGATAACTCACAATTGTATCAGATGTTTCAAATTTCGACCTAAACATGTCGATCCAATTATGGCACAGCTACCAAAAGAAAGAGTTACGTGCTCCACTCCTTTTTTTGTAACCGGGGTGGACTATGCAGGTCCTTTTTTATTGAAGGATAGGAAGGGGCGTGGAAGTAAGGCAGTGAAAGGATATGTGTGCCTTTTCATTTGTTTTTCTAGTAAAGCAGTTCATCTTGAACTAGTGACAGATCTAACAACTGACAATTTTATCGCTGCGTTGCGGCGTTTTACTTCAAGGCGTGGTAAACCCAGCCATATTTATTCCGATAACGGTACCAATTTTGTAGGGGCTGCAAAGGAACTGAAATCATTGAGTGAATTCTTTTCAAAATCAAGTAATAAAATAGAGCAATCGTGTGCCAATGATGGCATCGTTTGGCATTTTATACCTCCCAATTCACCCCATTTTGGGGGCCTATGGGAATCAGGGGTAAAATGTGCAAAACACCTCTTTTGAGGGTCATTGGGGAGACAAAATTAACTTATGAGGAGTTTAATACCATATTAGTGCAGGTAGAAACTCCCGTCCATTGTATCCACTTTCCTCTGACCCAAATGATATCCAACCCCTTTGTCCAGCTCACTTTCTGATAGGAAGGCCATTAGTGACAGCACCTGATCCAAATATACTAGACATTACAACAAGCAAATTGTCTAGATATCAATTAATGCAGCAAATTCAACAGAATTTTTGGCGTCGATGGTCACGCGATTACTTATCCCATTTACAACAGAAGAATAAATGGGCTCAGACTTCCAAATCAATTACCAAAGGCACACTTGTTCTGGTAAAACAGGATAACTTACCACCGAGAAAATGGCTTCTTGGCAGAGTTATCGAGGTATACCCAGCAGATGATGGCGTTATTCGAGTTGTATCAATAAAAACACACAACGGAATCCTTAAGCGAGCAGTTTCCAGACTCTGTCCACTACCAGATCAAGTGAATCACAACAATGAATAATTTTCACCCTGTATATTCGAATCATGTTTTATATTCATCAGTGTTGATGTTGAACAATTGCATGCAACCGTTCAAGGTGGGAGTATGTTAAATACCTCTCTGGAATATTCGTTTATGGAGAGAAGGCGGAGAGCATGACATGACAGAAGAGATTTTGACTTTTGTGACATATTTCAATTTATAAGAATTTTACGATAATAAAATCACATCCAAAAACCAGAGATTGATTAATTACAGTCCACTCTATCGAAGTAGAATTTATTCATTACCTTGAGTGCTCTGCAAGCAATTACGATATTGCTTGGGACTTGATTTGCAATAGATTCAACAATAGTCGATTGCTAGTTAATAATCATATAAAAGCTATTTTTGATTTTGAAACCCTCAACAAAGAATCATCAGCTGGTTTGAGAAACATTATTGATACGATTTCAAAACATTTAAGGGCCTTGGAATCTTTAAAACAACCAGTATGTAAAGCACGTGCAACGTGTTTGAGGGCAAGAGGCGCAGCGCAATGCAATGTAAGTAATTATACACGTGTATCAAACGCTATTTTTTACTATACTTGCATCATAACTTCAATAAAAATACTGGAAATTAATTTTCGAACACGACAATGTTCCTTTTATTTTTAACCGACGAGATCAAAAAGGAGGAGGTTCTATAGTCGACACGTATTTTTTTTTTATGTATGACCACGCATAACTTTTCACAGGGTCGTTCGATTTCGATGATTCTTTTTCCATTGGATAGGGTGAACTTCGAAGTTGGTCCCATTCGAAAAAAAAATCCTTCCCTGTGGGTGGAAAAATGGAGGATATTCATCGTTCACCCTCTGAAATTTGGTTCGTTAACCGATTCTAAGAGGCATAACTTTGCTCTGCGTTGTCCGATTGGGATGATTTTTTTTTATTGGATAGTGTATACCTCATAGTTGGTCATATTTGAATTTGAGATGCAATAATCCACCCCTATGGGTAGAAAAATTGGGGATGATTGATTTTTCACTTGTGGACATTGGCACACATATATTGTTGACATTGACAGGTTGCTATTGTCATCATTTTTGTTCTCCTACATCCGTCATAATGATGACTTTCTATGAAAGGATAGAATTATATACAAAGTGACGAAATAAACTAACCAGAACAACCAAAAATAATTTATATCATATAACAATAAATAATTAAAGTAGATTATCATATTATTTAACTGTTAATAGTTGAAGTAAGGTGGATAAGTAAGTATTTTGGAAGTAATCAAAAATTAAATAGGTAGTAACTATAGTTGGCGCGCCGAACCGATAGAGCATTTTATATATGGTTATGCACGTGAATCACTCTATCTGTTCGGCGAGCCGACTATAGTAGATTTAAGCCACAAAAAATCCAAAAATAAAAACTTTTTAACAAAAAATTAAACCGACGCAAAACGGAACTGAAAAGCAGAAAATAAAATAAACCTTTCTAGTCTTAATAACTAAGCTCCTAAACTAATGTAAGTAACTAATTTTGAGTCGGCGCCAAACAAACAATCAAGGAGAATCATTAAATTACTTCAAAAATCTCAATAAAATGTCACCGCACATCTTGATGCCATCATTTCACGCTTAACCCAATTCATTTGCTTGTTTGTTTGGCGCCGACACAAAATTAGTTACTTACATTAGTTTAGGAGCTTAGGCCCGATTTCACCACAAGAAAGATAAACGGCGTTTTACTAAACTCCGTTCTCACCAAACTCAGATTTTAATCTTGATAAACCTCGATCCAGTTTCACCGACACAAACAGAAGAAAGCTAAACCGAGTTTATTGAAACTTAGTTTAAGGACAGTCAAAAGCTGCCAACATACTAAAATATGTACGTTTCTGTCATTTTTGCATCGATTTCGTTGTTTTGTAGAGGAGCCAAAGCCAAGTGACAATATAACCTGAAAATTGAAAATCGATAACTTTCGTGTTTGGCTCATGTTTTGTGATATTTTTGTGGGTGTCGGTGGGTTTTTGAAGAAACTTGATAATATCTTCTACAATGAATTTCAAGTTGGAATGTGAAAATATAATTCATCAAATAAATTCCTTCTTTGGACTTCATTCGGCACCCAGCTTATTGAATGAATTGGTACAACATATTTCCTTTACCAGAGTGAGAATGTCTGGAAAAAACTACCATATTTCGTTAACTTATCAGACCAGTCTTTTCGTTTGATGGCATCTATCTATGCTGCTTGCCTTCTCTTGGAGATTTCACAATGTTTTCTATTTCTTACAACAGCAGATGGAATTCTGATAACACGGTCAAAAATACAAACATGTACAATTTACCTGAAAAATCGTATTCGGTCGTCTTTTGATGCATATTTATTGCATTTCACAACAGAACAATATGAAAGCATGATCATCTATGAACTAAACAATAAGACATGTAATCCAACTACTGAATTCTTTTTAAAATAGGTAAAAATGTTCAATTCTCCAACATAAACAAATCGGAAAAGTAAGGTTGTTTAACCTCCAATGTCAACCATCTGTCAAACGTGCACGAAACCAATGAACTAAACGTCGTTTAACTTCGTAACTGGCCAAATTCAGCCCGTTTTAAGTGGAATCGCCGTTTAGAACTAAACGCGGTTTATAGTTCCTGGTGAAATCCAATATGACGTGTACAAAGCTCAATCTGAGTTTAATTTGAACAAAACTCGTTTAAAGAGGTTGGTGAAATCGGGCCTTAGTTATAAGGACTAAGAAGGTTTATTTTTTTTTTTTTTTTCAGTTCCGTTCTTCGTCGGTTTAATTTTTTGTTAAAAAGTTTTTATAATACATCTAATCAGGTATGTGATGGACATCTGATGTCCTGTGTGTTGACATGGATATAGCAATTGTTATTCACAAGCTCATTTGACATGAAAGTTGGACTTGTTTTTGTTACCTAGCAACCTTCAAAACACGGCTTATTTCCATTCTTGAGATATCGCACGTTTTTTAGTTCATTGAACAAGGATTATGATGCAAGTATGATGAAAAATATATTAGTATAGTAATATGTAAGTTGTTCATCAATAGACGATAAATATTGAATAGTTTGTACAAAACAATTTCAGATAAGAATATTTTCTTGTATCATAATTTTCAGAGCGTGATTTTTTAAAAGTCGGGTTCTAATTTTTGAACTTACTTTTTATTTCATACTTTTTAGAGCGTGATTTTAGCCAGTAATTATTCACCGCGTGGAGGTACTCCCAGCTAATGTCATTATAATTACACATGTTTTGTTTTTACACGCTTTATATTAGCTTCACTTGTATGTTTGTTTGTTTGTTTGTAACCGACTCCTTTGGCGCGATTTTGACCCACTTTCAGACGTCCGAATGATTTGAAATTTGGCAGGTGTACATAATTCCGGTAACAATACATTTAAAAAAAATTGTGTGAAAAAAACAAAATGGCTGCTCCAATATGGCGTACGAGTTTCGTGATTATGGTCTGATACGCTTCAAAATTGATATCTGAGAATTTTTGTGGTTGAAAATTATGATTCTTCTGTCTCAGGATGGCGGCTCCAAAATGGTGGACGAGTTTTGTGATTAGGCTCTGATTCTATTCAAAATCGGTATGTGGGGGTTTTCGTGGTCAGAGATTATGATTATTTTGTCAAACTTGAAGAATTCTAGATGGCGGCTCCAAAATGGTGGACGAGTTTTGTGATTATGGTCTGATTCTATTCAAAATTGGTATGTGGGTGTTTTTGGGGTCGAATATTATGATTCTTTGGTGAAACTTGAAAAATTCTAGATGGCGGCTCCAAAATGGTGGACGAGTTTTGTGATTATGGTCTGATTCTATTCAAAATTGGTATGTGGGTGTTTTTGGGGTCGAATATTATGATTCTTTGGTGAAAATTGAAAAATTCAAGATGGCAGCTTTAAAATGGCGGCCGAGTTTTGTGATTAGGCTCTGATTCTATTCAAAATCGGTATGTGGGGGTTTTCGTGGTCAGAGATTATGATTATTTTGTCAAACTTGAAAAATTCTAAATGGCGGCTCCAAAATGGTGGCCGAGTTTTGTGATTATGGTCTGATTCTATTCAAAATTGGTGAGTGGGGGTTTTTGGGGTCGAATATTATGATTCTTTGCAAAATTAAAAATTCAAAATGTCGGCTTTAAAATGGTGGCCGAGTTTTGTGATTATGGTCTGATTCTATTCAAAATTGGTATGTGGGGGTTTTTGGGGTCGAATATTATGATTCTTTTGTGAAAATTGAAAAATTCAAGATGGCGGCTTTAAAATGGCGGCCGAGTTTTGTGATTATGGTCTGATTCTATTCAAAATTGGTATGTGGGGGTTTTTGGGGTCGAATATATGATTCTTTTGTGAAAATTGAAAAATTCAAGATGGCAGCTTTAAAATGGCGGCCGAGTTTTGTGATTGGGCTCTGATTCTATTCAAAATCGGTATGTGGGGTTTTCGTGGTCAGAGATTATGATTATTTTGTCAAACTTGGGAAATTCTAGATGGCGGCTCCAAAATGGTGGACGAGTTTTGTGATTATGGTCTGATTCCATTCAAAATTGGTGAGTGGGGGTTTTTGGGGTCGAATATTATGATTCTTTTGTAAAATTGAAAAATTCAAAATGTCGGCTTTAAAATGACGGCCGAGTTTTGTGATTATGGTCTGATTCTATTCAAAATTGGTATGTGGGGTTTTGGGGTTGAATATCATGATTCTTTTGTGAAAATTGAAAAATTCAAGATGGCAGCTTTAAAATGGCGGCCGAGTTTTGTGATTAGGCTCTGATTCTATTCAAAATCGGTATGTGGGGGTTTTCGTGGTCAGAGATTATGATTATTTTGTCAAACTTGGGAAATTCTAGATGGCGGCTCCAAAATGGTGGACGAGTTTTGTGATTATGGTCTGATTCCATTCAAAATTGGTGAGTGGGGGTTTTTGGGGTCGAATATTATGATTCTTTTGCAAAATAAAAAATTCAAAATGTCGGCTTTAAAATGGCGGCCGAGTTTTGTGATTATGGTCTGATTCTATTCAAAATTGGTATGTGGGGGTTTTTGGGGTCGAATATCATGATTCTTTTGTGAAAATTGAAAAATTCAAGATGGCGGCCTCAAAATGGTGGCCGAGTTTTGTGATTATGGTCTGATTCTATTCAAAATTGGTATGTGGGGGTTTTTGGGGTCGGAGATTATGATCATTTTGTCAAAATTGAAGGATTCAAGATGACGGCTCCAAAATGGCTGCGAGTTTTGTTATTATGGTCCGATTCTATTCAATATTGGAGAATAATAGTTGAAAAAAAATTATAATGATAATAATAGTTTGAAAAACTAAAAACACGCATTAATAGAAAACTAAACTGAAAAGTTGAAAATAAATAATAACTTTAAAAACTCAAAAATAGAAATAAGAAAAAAAAAATGTTTATTTAAAAAAAAGCGTGGGGTGCATGGTATCAATGATTATATAGTACATTACACACCCAGGGCAGTGAAGTAAGAAATGTCTCAGATCACAGGTAATTAATTGTTGGCCGAGGCGATACCATGCACCCCACGTTTTTTTTTAAATAAAATAATTTGTTTTCTTATTTTCTATTTTTTTTAGTCTGGTTTTCTATAAAAGCATGTTTTTTAGTTTTTTTAAACTATTATTTATTTATATATAATTTCAACATGCGTACCATAGTCTATAATGAAATACGTATTTATTATATATGTATTTTGGGTAGGTTTGGAGGGAACATATATTTGGCTCCCATCTGAGGCGTGATTTTAGCTATTATTCCCAATTATCGAGAGGCGGAACAGAGGCTTATCATAAATGAAGAGACTGAGGTTAACGTTATTGCTATGGTTGAGGTTGATAAAACGGTTTCTTTAGGAAATTAGTCAAGAAATGGAGATAAGTCACGAATCAGCAAGAAAAATACTGAAAAAGCACGGATATCGACCATTTAAATATCAGTTACATCAACATTTGTATGCTGACGATGGCGATAGACGGGTAGTGTTTTGTGATTGGCTGCTTCAAAATCATAGAGTTCACCCAAATTTCATCAACTCCATTCTATTTTTCGACGAATCACGATTTACAAATAATGGTATGTTCAATAAGCAAAATACCTCGTAATGGGCCCAACAAAATCAACATTCAATGAGAGAATGCAATTTTTGAGAAAGGCTTGGCGTCAATGTCTGGGGTGGTATCGTTGAAAACAGAATAATTGGGCCAATATTGTGTCAAGGTCAGTTAACAGGGGTTAGATACTTAGGTTTTCTCCAAAATGAAATCGAGGACCATCTTAATGATCTACCTTTAGCAGTTTTACGGCGAATTTAGTTCCAACAAGATGAAACACCCCCTCATGATACCAGAAAAGTTCATGAAAACTTAATAGAGCATTTTAATAATCAACTTATTGCAACCAATGATCCAGTACGGTGGCCTGCCCGCTCACCAGATTTCACTGTACTCGATTTTTTTATTTGGAGATATATTAAAGAGAAGGTTTACTATGCAACAGCCTCAGCCACTATTAAAATCTTTAAAAAAAAATCTTCGGGCATTTAGAAGTATAACGCTTCAAATGTTACGAAACGTGTTGAGGAAAACAATTGAACGAGCTGAAATGTGTCTTGAACAAGGAGGAATGCATTTTGAAAATGTACTACAGTGGAAGTAAATAAATTATTATCCATGGCGCACTTGACAAAAGTAAATAAAATATTATCCAGTATTTTCCTCAGTAATATTCAATTCATGATCTTATTTTTAATCCAATTGCAAATAAATAACTGTCGTTAGATTCGTCAAAAAATCCTTTTTTCGGAAAGTGCTTGTCAAAAAATGGTCGCCATTTGAAAAATAATAGTTAGACAATAGTTTTGTCAGCTTGTCTTATTCCTATCTATCATACTAGTCACTGAAACTTTGCGATTGTAATTTTCTGACATCATCTGAGGTCCTCAGATCAAAAGTAAGTCTAAAAAAATGAAGTAGGCGTGAATTTTTTTCAAAATGTCTCATTCTGATCCAGAATTGTCTCGGAAATCCAAAAATGTTACAATATACATGGTATTCCATTTAAAAATTCACAACCGGAAATGACCGGAAAGTGAAAAATACGCAGGAATTTTCCTCTTCTCATACCATTTACATATACCAAATCTCATTTCGATACACCCAATATTCTAGAAGTTATGACTTGTCGGATAGTTATGATTTGTATAATTTATTCTCGAGATATAAATCATTCGGGATTATTTTATGTTGTGAGGAACTGAACATACACAGAAGTGAGAAACAATCCATCAATCATAAAATCGGGAGAACTGAGAAATGTATTTCTGAACATGTTGGCGTTCAATGGTATGGAGAACTGTGGAATATGGTTGCAGAGTTCAATTTCCAATGTATTTCGCATCAACATCTCTAACCTGAACCTTCGTTGTCTTTTAAATGTTATTATTGTGAAATTTTTTTGACAGTTCTAACAACCATTCAAATTTTGTCATTGTGTGTCATATGAAACAATTTCACCCAATCATGTCAACATTACACTGAAAATTTTATACCAGTCATTTTCAACCGATTAGATGCTTTATTTCGACATTGTTACTATGATAACCAGCAAATTTTCTGAAAATTGTTCATCCACATTAGTATGTAGACGTAAAATTAATGAAACTTATTAAGGTGTACATTCTATAATATCATTAATTAATTTTAAATTCTTCAAAAATTCTACTTCTACCTCATCTTTCCTAAGTGGTGAATGAAACACAGAACCGGTGTTTTTTTTAACAATATGCCTGTGTTTTTCATAAAATAAAAATAATACTGAGACACCAGTTTATTTCTTTAAGTATTAGATTTGTGTCCCAAAGAAGGCACAATATTACGCAGAATGTTGCCAATCTCTTTAAATAAGTTTTCTCGGTCAGGATTTGATCCAGATTCTTCCACTAGGTGTGTTAGATATTTTACATTTTAAAGGTACATTTTAATGTGCTGTGATTTTTTGCAAAAGGAACACAATTCATACGATTGAAAGTTCATTTTATCATCACTTTTTTACTAACTTATGATTGTATACAATTTTATGAGGAACTTATAATGCCGCACAAAAAAAACATTGATTGACAGGAGTAGTAAATGTCAAATCCATGGCTTACTTTACAAAATATTTTTTTAACCGGCAACATACGCCAACAACATTCTATTTGGAATGAAGAATAAAATATCCCGCTTTCCTGAATTATTTGAAAAACAAATTATTACCGCTAATATTAATTTTTCTTAGAATTAAACCTAAAAGAATATAAAAAATATTTAAGTATATATGTATAGGTATAGTTATATATTTTTTGCTGTATATCACCTTTGTTTGTAGTCAATATTGACATTTTCCTGAAACCTAGTAACAAAATTATATGAAATCAATTATTTTTATATAATAATGTATCTGATATTATAAATTTTATTTTACTAGGGCACGGGAAAAAAAAATATATCCAGCAATACGAACATCCACTTTCATTTTTAATCAATATTGACATTTCCCTGGAACCCAGTAAGAAAATTGTATGAAATCAATTATTTTTATATAATAATGTATCTGATATTATAAATTTTATTTTACTAGGGCACGGGGAAAATAAAAATTATCTCCCGCAATACAAACGTATCCACTTTCATTCTTAGTCAATATTAACATTTCCCTTAAACCTAGTAAGAGAATTGTATGAAATCAATTAATTTTACATAATAGTTTATCTGATATTATATATTTTATTTTACTAGGGAACGTGAAAAATCAGAAAAAAATCTCCCCCAAAACTCCCATTATACACAGTCTTCTATTTTTCTGTGAAAAACGTCAAAATAAATAGGTACCTAATGTTTTCTATTTAAATTTAATTCCGGTATAAAATTTCCTTACCGAATCCCCCACGTGCTTGAATTAATTGCGGGAAATTTGTCTCGTACATGAATTTTCAAAGAAAATTATCCCACGTCACTTCGCGACTAGTGATAGTTTTCAAAAAATTCATGTACTCAAAAAATTTCCGTTTTGGCAATGCGAATGTTCAAAGTATAAATGCGCTAATCAAAGAAAAAATTCCCAGAAATAAAACCTACAGTCACAAATATATTTGGGGAATATTTATGGAATTTTGCTGCGAACGAGAATATGAATTGAATGAACATAGAAGCTTAGAAGAACTGGCGTTGATACTATGAATGTGGAACGTTTCGTGCAAACTTTTGCAAGAAAAGTACTATAATGACTATAATATTATGACTGACCCGTTTAACAATACAGTATTTAAACCAGCCCGAGATGCCTGCGATGCAATCAGGAAGAAACTACAAGCAGATCCATGTAAACGTAAGTCCAGTTCAGTTTCGTTAAATTTGTCTGAAGTTAATAAAATAATATTGCTATGGGATGAAAATACTCCTGAAGGTCTTATGCGTAAATTTTACCATATTGCTGCTGTAGAATTACCGTGGCGAGAAGGAGAGGCAGTTGCTTGTCTGATGGATTTTTTTCAAATCGAGAAAAATAACGATGATTCTCCAACAAATCGCATTGAATACAATCCGGTGTTCAGTAAAACGTGCCAAGGTGGTTCTAAAAGATGTACAAGTAGTAAATGGTTGGTTTCCAATAGTGAAAGACGAAGCTGCCCTGTACGTCTTTTTCATAAACTGATATCAAAACGAGGCGACAATATTAACTCCCTACGAGTGTTCTTAAAACCAAATCGACACTGGAAAAATGAAACTGACAAATGGTACAATAATGTACCTAGAAAAATCGAATTAAACGGTTTTCTTCACATAAAGGATTCAATATAAAATTGAACCAGAAAATGGTAGATCTCAGGTGAAAAACAACTACTTTCCTGGCAAATACCACGCAGAACGTTGAATGATATTCACCTGAAAATCCATGCATACTTCTATATAATATCAATGGACATTGAATGCAAATGTTTCTTTCTGATAAGCTCGATTATGTTTAATTTATGTCGTGTTCACCTAACAATCCGCATACCGGTTTCAGGCTTCTTGGCCCTCATCAGTACGGAGCAGTCAACCAGCCAAAGGTCCAAAGAACTCTGGCTGAAGTGAGACACAACGTAAACAAACCATCATCGAGCTTGTAACACCTATAGGTACGCCGGAAAAGATAAACTTTAACTGGCGGTACCTAGTGACAGAAAGAAACACTCCGAAAATCTCCCACCTCGATAGGTTTCCAAATAAAAGATTCCTTCTCAGTGGGTGGCAAGCCCGTCTAGCATATAGTGAAAGATAAGTGCCATGTGAAGTGGAATGAATAGAAAAATCGAATTAAACGGTTTTCTTCACATAAAGGATTCAATATAAAATTGAACCAGAAAATGGTAGATCTCAGGTGGTATTTGCCAGGAAAGTAGTTTTTCACCTGAGATCTACCATTTTCTGGTTCAATTTTATATTGAATCCTTTATGTGAAGAAAACCGTTCAATTCGATTTTTCTATTCATTCCACTTCACATGGCACTTATCTTTCACTATATGCTAGACGACTTACCCTACTGAAAGGGAATCTTATTGAAACCTATCGAGTGGATTTTGGAGTGTCGTGTTCACCTAACAATCCGCATACCGGTTTCAGGCTTCTTGGCCCTCATCAGTACGGAGCAGTCAACCAGCCAAAGGTTCAAAGAACTCTGGCTGAAGTGAGACACAACGTAAACAAACCATCATCGAGCTTGTTTCTTTCTGTCACTAGGTACCGCCAGTTAAAGTTTATCTTTTCCGGCGTACCTATAGGTGTTACAAGCTCGATGATGGTTTGTTACGTTTTCACTCAGCCAAGTTCTTGACCTATGGTTTCTCCTACGATAAAACTCAACGATGCGATGAATGAGTACTTATAAACATAATCGAGCTTATCAGAAAGAAACATTTGCATTCAATGTCCATTGATATTATATAGAAGTATGCATGGATTTTCAGGTGAATATCATTCAACGTTCTGCGTGGTATTTGCCAGGAAAGTAGTTGTTTTTCACCTGAGATCGATCTACCATTTTCTGGTTCAATTTTATATTGAATCCTTTATGTGAAGAAAACCGTTTAATTCGATTTTTCTATTCATTCCACTTCACATGGCACTTATCTTCCACTATATGCTAGACGGGCTTGCCACTCCTACTGAGAAGGAATCTTTTATTTAGAAACCTATCGAGGTGGGAGATTTTCGGAGTGTTTCTTTCTGTCACTAGGTACCGCCGGTTAAAGTTTATCTTTTCCGGCGTACCTATAGGTGTTACAAGCTCGATGATGGTTTGTTTACGTTGTGTCTCACTTCAGCCAGAGTTCTTTGGACCTTTGGCTGGTTGACTACTCCGTACTGATGAGGGCCAAGAAGCCTGAAACCGGTATGCGGATTGTTAGGTGAACACGACATAAATTAAACATAATCGAGCTTATCAGAAAGAAACATTTGCATTCAATGTCCATTGATATTATATGGAAGTATGCATGCATTTTCAGGTGAATATCAATCAACGTTCTGCGTGGTATTTGCCAGGAAAGTAGTTGTTTTCCACCTGAGATCTACCATTTTCTGGTTCAATTCTATATTGAATCCGTTATGTGAAGAAAACCGTTTAATTCGATTTTTCTATTCATTCCACTTCACATGGCACTTATCTTTCAATAATGTACCTGTTGGAAGAAATACAATGAATGGATGGGCTCAATCTGCTGCTGAGTCAATTGGCTTGAATGTAAAGGATAAAAAGATAACAAATCACTCGAATAGATCAACTGCTGTAAGCGAATTGGCAAAAAGTGGTGAAGAAGAACAACAATTGATGAAAATTACTGGTCATAGCAATCAAAATTCTATGAAACCATACTTAAATCTCGATCAAGAACACCACAACAAGATCATAAATATTATGCGTGATAATATATCTCTATAGTAGAGAACAGCAACGAATCTAATGTTAAGATAAATTTTAATAATTGTACTTTCACTAACTGTACTTTTGATAAATAAATAATTGTTTCATTGTGTTGAGTTATAATTTTTTTTGTCAAAAAATATTCCGCCGAATATCCCTCGGACATTGACAAATGCCTCATAATTTTATGACAAATTTCTCAGGCTCGTTGCTTGGTAACAGGAACGAGCTTTTGATTGTCATAAAATTATCTCGTCTATTATCAATGTCCTAGGGATATTACTACTGATAATCTAACTAGGTGGGATACAAGGCTTTACTTCTTCCCATTCTGTACCATCTCTTATATCCGTGAATACACCTCTCTAAACAGCACTATTATTCAATATCAAATTATAATCTATCCCTATCAAGTTGCACAATTGACGAAGCCGTAGCAATTTCTCGGCAAGCTCTTACTTAACATAATCAACATAATAGAAGCACTTGAAATGTACTATGAAATTATTGAGCTTTGAACCGTCGATCCTGTGCAACAGGTCCGGATTTGGAATAGAATGAGCAAGCTGATGCCTGGACTCCAATTCTGAAACATCTGCAACTCGAGAAACACGTGAAAGATCGAAACTATTTCCAATGTTTAATTTCCGAATCAATATTGATAGAGCTATATTATCAATATACCAGTTATATTTCAGAAATTTGAAACATTGAACATGCTCACAAGACGCCACTTTTTAACATATTCGGAGAAAAAACAATTTCCGGTTTTTCCGGAAATGACATCAACTTTCGATTTTCAAATGGGACACCCTGTATATTATTTCATATTTGAAATTTTCGTAAATATCTGAATCCATATATTTCATTTGTCAGAACACCTATTTGATTTTCGATCTAAAGAACCATGAATTCCCTAAAATTATTCCAAATAATCAAAATAATGCTACACTATCGCATTTCCGATTAAAATAGTATTGGTTCGATATACCTGCCAAAAAGTAAAACAAAACGAAATGAAGTAGTGAAATTGAAATGTATCATCGGAACCTAAAATTTTTAAGGTATTTGCGGGAATGCGGGCTAGAAATATCTATCAGATATAGTTCAATGTCCGGCGTGGCTTCAGCCGGGAAAGTAGTTGTTTTCTGTTAGACATTCACAAAAAATAACTTCATTTTCATCGTGGATTTTTCAATTCACAGAAAAATATTTCTATCAATATTCAATTGAGAATGTTTTCCTTTTCAACATAAATACCCCACAAGAGGTTATCTTGACGATGGAAGATAGTGACTAAAGTTTATCTTTCAGTCGCAGATGATTCCACATCTGATTTTATGAACATCCTGTTAATATTTTCAACAAATCTACCAAACCTCATTTGCTTCTTGTATGTTAAAGATATGGAGCTTTCCGTGGATTACAGCAGAATAAAATTGTTTCAGTGTACTACATATATTTCATGAAACATAGACAATTTATACATTTTAGTGAATATTCATTTTTATATTCTCCATTGATGAAAGGAGACGTAGCTGAGGAATTTCAACATTTGGATGCTTTAGTTGAAAATGGTTGTTTGTGTTAAAATATAAGAACTAACGTAGTAACAACATGTGTTTTTGTAAATTTTGAATTTTCAAGTACATATTACAATACCCTTTGAAGATTGTAGTCGATGTGGTAGCTTGATTACTCTCGTTTCGGACGTCCATCGTCTTAATGTTCTTGAAAAGGTTTTCACGATTTTTCGAATGTTTGTATCTGCAATCGTGTGAATACAGTATTCACATTCGAAATATCATGAAAACCTTTTCAAATACATTAAGACGATGGACATCCGAAACGAGAGTAATCAAATACAACACCCTTCACAAGACTTGATCAAGGCTTTCGATAATTGCCTGAAATATCTAAAATGGGAAGGTGGAGATTGAAAGACATATTTCTAAATATTTTTATTTATTGAGTTACCAGAATCCTGAAGGAAATTTGTATTCCAGTAATTCAATAACAATACCTATAAGAATGTTTTTTGAGGAGGTAGATCAATATATATGAAAATTAATTTGGAGTTTTCTCCACTTTTGAAGAGGATAATATATTAATTATCTTTATATACCTATATATATGAACTTTATTTGAAATGGGACCTCCTAATGTACAGAGATATACAAGTAGGCAAAATCATACAAGTAATCGTAGAAACAAATCAAATCACAAAAGTTTGAAGTTATAGGTATGCATGACGGAATGGAGGATATTATCACGAATGTGCACACAGGGTATGTCTGCTGCAGCGTCTCTGATACTTGATTTTCGAATCCGTGAGATCTTCTAGGTTGATTGCAGCTAACCATAGAGCTCTTCTCCTCCTTGATAAGTCATTTTAACTGGTCAAAAACTTATGATTCGAAATTGTAGACACCGAGTGAAACCCGACTCTATCCCTGTCGTGACGGGACCCACAGTTAACTACAATGCAAATAAGGGGCATTTTTCTTCAGTTGAAGCACGAATTATAATCCAAAATGGAAAAAACTACTCAAATTCGCACAGAAAAACACAAAATAAACTGTGAATAAATGTTTTTTAATTATTAACTTTTAGAATAAATTCGACATAATCTGAAGTTAAATATAAATGTCATTTTACCTATAAACGTCAAAATATTTCCAGGGTAATTTCATGTTCCTTACCACACGGAGGAGAAAAATTTCCGGAATTTTTTTAGTTGCTTTGGTAACGATACAAAATACAGGCTTTTAATTGGTCGAAAATGTGAGGTGTGGAATTTTCAACAAAATACATCCAGGAAAAAAGTAAATTTAAAAAATAATCCTCGCTGTGTAAAAAGTAAACTTTGAAAAAGATGGAAACAAGATGACCAGAAAATTTTGTCAGAAAATTATGTTTTAAGAGGTAAACTATTAAACTTAATACTGTGAACAATCTCACGCAGTCGTAGGCATCTTCTTCAATTTAATTGAGATTGTGTACTTTTCAACAGTGAAACAATTTCTAGCTAGTGATTTAATAAATAATAAAAAGCTTGTATCTAATGCTCAGCACAATGTTATGCTCAATATGATATTTCAGATGATAACGAAAAATAAATAAATCATAGTTATCATTTTCAGCTTGAAAAATAACAAAGATTAAGAAAGTCTTGAAAAACTCATAACTGCCGTTATAAGTGGTGGTCTCATAATTACCAGTAGATATAGGACCGATTCTCTTCTTCCCAATCTCGCATGATATTTTTTTTATAAAGAGGATAGGTACTAAGTTTTTCGGAAAAATATTAAATTTTACGAATAACTTTTGAAATATTTTATTTCACAATATGAATTATTTTGAAAAGGGGAAACATTCTCAATTGTTTTTTTCCTTTGTGTTAGGGCCTTTTCAGAATATCTATCAGATGTACTTCAATATCCAGCGTGGCTTTAGCCGGGGAAGTATTTGTTTTCTGTTAGACATTCACAAAAAATAACTTCATTTTAATCGTGGATTTTTCAATTCACAGAAAGATATTTCTATCAATATTCAATTGAGAATGTTTCCCCTTTCCAACATGAATACCCCACAAGAGGTTATCTTGACGATGGAAGATAGTGACTAAAGTTGAACTTTCATTCGCAGATGATTCCACATCTGATTTTATGAATATCCTGTTTATATTTTCAAGAAATCAATCTATCATACCCCATGACAGGTTTTAATGTCAGAAAACACTAATTTCAAAGTGTCTCTCCAAAAGAAATGATTCTAACTCTTTCCATCTTTGCAAAGTGAGATTGCTTCTTGAAAATGTATTTCCCATTTCTTCCGGTCTTTCCGATGATCGTGGACGCGTGAAATAGATTTTCGTCGACAAAAATGTATTGAAGACCTAGTAAATGCGATGTCTCTCCTGCGTCAATGTTACGAATGCTTTCTGGTGAGTACTCTCTTTTGGAAAACATTCTTCTTTGCCTCATTCATCTTTATGAGTTCTTATTCAAGACTGGAATGGAGAATCAAATAACTATCGGAATGAAAATGCAAATTTTCAATTTCAGATTTTTTCTTTTGAGTAACGGTCTTTTCAGAATATCTATCAGATGTAGTTCAATGTCCTGCGTAGCTTTAGCCAGGAAAGTAGTTGTTTTCTGTCAGACATTCACGAAAAATAACTTCATTTTAATCGTGGATTTTTCAATTCACAGAAAAATCTTTCTATCAATATTCAATTGAGAATGTTCTTCCTTTTCAACAGGAATACCCCACAAGAGGTTATCTTGACGATGGAAGATAGTGATTAATGTTTATCTTTCAGTCGCAGATGATTCCACATCTGATTTTATGAACATCCTGTTTATATTTTCAACAAATCAATGAATTATTTTACTGTATATACATTTCGAAATCATGAAAATTATACATAAAATCTCAGCGTTCAAGACAAACATTAATATATGTGGAAAGGTTATAGTGGCCAATATAAATTTTGTAATATATTTGAAATGAGTTTGTTATGAAATTTTCAATGTACTGATTGAACAAATAAAAATATTCCAATTTACGCAAGCCAATAATGTCAGTTGACTGCAATGAATTCTTCATAGCTCTTCCCCTTCCTGAACAAACTATAAGTAGCTTTTCATTATGGAGTAGAATAAAGTCAGCGAAGAAGTTATAGCGTTACTTTCCTAACTCCCAACCCATTTTATCCAGTTGGATGCATTGTGAAAGGTTTATTCTTGTGCAATTGAGGAGCGTAAAGAATTTCGACTATTCAGTAACAACAATTGGTAACTGCCACTGTGGAATGGGCTTCGCCTCGATTGTTATATCGGAATGTACGGAAAATCGAACTTTTATGTAGCGAGTAACTCCGTGAATTACCGATATGGGAGAAGTTCGAGTTTATTACATCATTTTGTAGCGGAAAAAATGGGAAACGTACGTGGCCGGAGAGCCCAATTCGAGAGAGTTTGCAAGGTCTTTTTGGATGATATATTTCTCTATGTGAAAAAGGTTGAATTGCAAATATTGAAACTTGTGGCTTTTCTGTGAGTTTGCACAGTTTGAAAAACAGTAATTTACCAAACAATCCGAAATAGTTATTATTTATGTACCAAAGCCGTAAAGTTGATCTTTTTTGGCCGATTCAGAAATGTGCCGCCAAGCAAATTTCAGGTGAGGGCAAAAATGACCAATCGGCCAAAGTGCACAAATTTTTTTTAGGCGAGTGTCTCATCAAGTAGTTAACAACATTTTTGCTCCTGAAAAGAGACGAAAATTCAAGAGTAGTTTCAAATCTTCATTAGCTAAATGAAAAATATATTATTAGGTAACAAAGATAGGTACAGAATTACTAAGAGTAAGTATGATAAACAGAACTTGTGCTTATAAGAATTTTTTACAAATTCAGACTCTATTTGTTATGTTGAATGTACATTCATTACATTTCGAAAATGTAATAACACATTCAGACATTAAATTATTGATAGCCTTTTCATTTCCTTGATTTTCATGGTCTTGCTGGAGAGATGTTTGCTAAAGTACCATCTAATCCAAATCTTTGGAAAACGTAAACCTGAAGTACCTCCCCCCCCCTGCAAGAATTCTACTTGATATTTCCTTTTTTCTTGAGGAATATTCAATGTAGCCTTCCGCGAGAGTAAGACTTCCAACCTCCGTGGCTTTTCAACATTAAAATATCCGCCCGTGTTTCAACCAACAGAGAGGCTGAACTTTTTCTGAAAGAATGACCTGTATACCTATTAGCATTATTTTCCAAAAGTATAATTTCCAAGAACTTGTGAGGGGCATTTTCCAAAAAATTGTTTGATTATGTACATTGATAGGTCGTAAATTCAAGTATTCTCGAATAAGACAATTATATTTTCGATCATTTCATCAGTTATTGTGAATCCTCGTTTTTTACCTGTGATCTTTTCCAAAAAACTGCCAGAAATACTTCATCTCTTATATTTTCAATATTATACAGTTAGAAAAGTGAACATAGGAAGTCAACTGATAGAAAACAAGAATTCAGCAGAATTTCTGGGATTACTTTTGGATAGAAATTTGAAATTTGAAGAGCACATATCACATTTGAATAAAAAACTGGCATCTGGTTGTTATGTTTGAAGATCAGTATCGAACGATTTAGGATTCACTGTTGCCAAATCTGTTCATTATGCACTTATAGACTCCCATCTACACTATGACATATCTTTCTGGGTGGTATGTAGCAGTCAACTTTTCCAGTAAGTGTTTATACTTCAGAAACGAGCAACTACATACCTTTGCAAAGCAAAATGGAGAGAGTCATGCAAACATTATGTCAAAGAACAAAATCCTTACACTTGTCTCAATTTTCATATTCGAGACAGTTTCTATAATTCATTAGAATAGATTGGAGTATGAAATCAATGACATCCCCTATAACACTCGCCAGAACAAAAAACACATCCAACTTGGTAAAAGATTCTCAAATTTACAATGAAGTGAAGATATACATTGAAATACCAAGCGATATTGAAGAGAAACATTTCCAGATAATTAGAAACAAACCAAAACACTACTATGTGATAAAGCCTTCTTAGTATAGGATCCCGATATAAAACGACCTCCACCGAGATGTTTATTTGATGAAACGTATTTTATATTTAATTTAATATGTCAATAAATATATTGCATATGGGTTGTCTAACAAATTTCAGTCCAGAATATGATTAATTATTTATTTTTTTTTCAACATTTCACCGGTTTGATTATTAGACAAATTCTATATCAATCGGAAGTATGAAGCCCATAGAATATGCAAACGTTAGGTTGCCTATTCTTTTACGGTCACAACTCTCGGGTAGCCAGGTATAAACAGGTGACTCGATACTAGCATTTTGCACCAGTCTTGTTATTGAATCAAAATTAAATGAAAATAAAGATTATTTCATTATGAACACGGTGGTATAGGGTTGCCTGCAAAAAATCAGTCCCGAATTCCGGTTGTCGAATTTTGAAAAGTGAAATATTGCTGCGAGTGAATATGTGCGACTGAGAGGTCCTAACCAACCATCCCATGCGATAGAAGAGGACACAGCATAGCAGCTGTTTGAAGTCCGTCCATTTAAAGAAAGAGAGTGCGCATGCTATTTGTTCTTAAAAATGAAAAGGATAGCGATAGACTCGTATATGCTGTACATCATTTTGGAGTAGTTTATTATTAAAATAGAGGAATAGTTATTTAATTTTTTCCTTGATCAATTATTTATTTATGTGTGTATATATTTTATGTGACACTAAAGTATATATATATACATCTTTAGTAAAAAAGATGGTTATAGTAATACATATATAATACTAATCTTGCAAATTTTATCTTTACTATTAGAAGACAAAATAAAAAACATCAATTGAAAAAAACTTCTGTTTATTGTAAAAAATAAAACATATAACTATGATCTCCAACTTCTGAACCTTCTTCGTCCCCACTCTCCGTTTCAGTTCTTTCGACAATGTCTTCTATCTTCAAAGGTGTATGATCCCCAATGAATCCTACTGGTTTTAAATATTCATCTAAGAACCAACCGCAGTTCTCAGGCTGAAGTTTCACGCATAATGGATCCGTTGCATTAAGCCACATGGAATTTACGAAAATAGTTCGTAAAATTTTCTGAATTAACGATATCCAGCATAGTGGTATGGAGTTGGAGTCGAAGCCTCTTATTATATTTTTTTCAAACTGCTCGCTGTCTTCTTTAGCAGAGTAATTTTTCATAAAAATGCGATATCTCGCATCATTCACGTTGATACCATACATACTAGCCGTAAATTCTTGAACGGTCTTCATTTTTTCATCAATGAAAATATCAGCAGCATCTGTTGATGATGCAAAAACTGTTTGATATTTTTCATTTTTCGAAAATAGCTGAAAAGGTTTTGCTTTTCCTTTATTATAAAATGCTGCCATGTAATTGCAACCTGTAAACGCATGGAAGGCGAGAAGACTTTGGCATAATTTGATTCCTAACTTCAACGCTAAATCGGTGCAATTAATGCAATCAACAGTTTGATTATTAGTCTTCCTAGTTGCTGAACTGGCAAGCCAAAATTCTGATTCGATAAGTTTGTGCATATTTCCTAACAAAATAATCAAAACGTTTAAAAAAAATATTTTTTAATTATTAATTAATCATATCCTGGACTGAAATTTGTTAGACAACCCATATGCAATATATTTATTGACATATTAAATTAAATATAAAATACGTTTCATCAAATAAACATCTCGGTGAAGGTCGTTGTATATCGGGATCTTAGACTATCTACAGTTTGGAAGAATTTTATGACGATTCACTTTAATCGTAATGTTTACATTCGTTGATAAAAAAAAATCAATGTGTAGGTACTCAAAACTCATACAATTAAGTTTTCAACATTTACATTCATGTTCATGAATATATCTGTAAAATTTTATGTATGTGTTTGTAAACAAGAACATTATTTTAAGTATAAGTTTTAAGTAGTCTAAAATTATAATTTGTAAAGTGGTTATCTTTTATATATGTTTTATTTTTATATGTACTATCTAATTGATTTTATATAAGTTTGTATGTTCTTTTACTTATTGTAACCTGTTAATTGTATGTCTTATTTGCTTTGTCGATAAGTGTTATACTTATAACAATAAAGTATATTTTGAATTTGAACAAATATTGGTTATTTTTCAAAATAAAATGTTAAGGGGAATTTTTACTCAGCATAACCGAACAAATTTGAGGTCATATTGAATAAATGATAATAATGTTCTGACAAGAAATAAGAAACAATATAAATTTTTTTGTGGTATGAAAAACTAGAAGAAAATATTCCACAGAATCTTATTTCAACCAAAAATATATGCATGGACAACCTGATTCAAGAGAATGATATTCCAATAGCATAAGGTTTACAAATTACTACTTGTCACTTTATAAATAATGAAAACTAGTAACGGAATCGACAATATTAGAAGGTTTATGTTTATTCCACTACAATATAACGTTATTTCATTGAAAAAACAAATGAATTACTTCGCTGAAAAAACATTCCTAAGTCATTTCAACAAAAAACTGTGTAAAAATTGCAATTTAATGTTGCTGATGCACAGTACTCATGTTGAATGGTCAACGGTCTAATTGGGATATTAACATTGCTGAATTTGTTAAACATCAAAAATTTGTGAGAAAAGACACAAACCTGTATATGTGAACATCGTCAATAACAAGATTTTTCAATTTAACGAAGAATACTAGTGGACCTCCTGGGTTTCTTATTTTTTGTTATTTCGACAACTTTTTTCCAACAGTCTATATATGTTGGACCATTCCATAACAATCTCATACTGTTTTAGATAAATTTGCCGGGATTTTTCTGATTATAAATTTTAAGGCACTCATTTTGCTTCTTAACTGTTTTTATTATGTATTATTTATTTATTTTGAATATTATATTACTGACAGAAACGGAAATCTTGTGAATAAACTGCCTAGTAACGCAACCTCTTCTTTAGTTGTATCGGTGAATAACTCAAACAAGCTAATCAAGGCTACTTTCATAATGAATTTGTCCCCAAAAGACGTTAAGTAAAAGCGATTGTGAAATAAAGCGGCCATGAAATAAATAAACTTCATATTTTGTGATACTCGCCTAAAAATTATATACGAGTTTGCGAGTCCAAACTGATTTCGTATATGTCGCTGACAAATGATTGGGGATTTTTCGAAAAACATTCGGGAACTGTTAATATTAACATCATTTTTCATCTGATTTCTATCTTAACGTTTTTTTGATGGCCCCAAGTTGTTTCACTCCTCCAAATTATGCGATACCATAAATAATTCAAATCCACTATGGAAATAAAATGAACCTGAGCTCTTTATATGCTATCCTGGAAGATAGGTGAGATAAAAAATCTGCCACATGATGTCGGGATGATTGGTGTGAGAACGAGTATGAGGAATATTTTTCCATTATGTGAATGTGTCTCATAAATATTTTATGGTTGTTAATAGATTCAACAAGGATTATATTGACTAAATGAGTGTCTCCGAAAAAATGACTTTATTTGTCAAATTTCGACAAGTGAGGTGTTGTTGGATTTAGAATTTCATTCTCGATCGAAATAAGTAATAATATATAGGATGTCTGATTTAAAAATCGAAAGTTGGGGTTATTTCCGGTCAAACCGGAAATACGGCGATGCAAGTAAATATGTCAGAAAATGTAATTTGAACTCTAATACACAACCACAAATTTCGTTCTTCTATTTTCAATAATGAATAATAGCCACCTTAAAAAATTACCCGGTATTTTGAAAAGTTGTAAATAGGAGATCCGATAAAGCTCACACTAAATCTAACATTTTTGGAAAGAACCCGTTTTCACATAAAAATTTTTATTTTCCACCCTCAGTGATGATGTTGTCCTTATGATGAGTTTTTTATTTCTTGATTGAATACTAGTGGTGGAATCTCCTGTCAATATTTCGTATGAATCTGAGTCTGCAAATAGATTTTGTGCTCTCTAGAGATATTCTTGTTTTCTCATTTTATCTGTTGTACTTATTAGTGGAATTAGGAATGGAGAAAAATGTCGGTTTGTCCAATATTACCCAATATGATCAATCTATATTAAGATTCATCATCCAAAGGAGATAATTATTCTTCAGATGCAGACCACTGAAAAATTATTTGTTGACTTTGTTACTGTAGCTGATAAAGCTATAATTTAACAAACTGCCTGCCACATTGAAGGTTTTATGGAAGTTACCAAAACTTCACCGAAACTATCATACTCTTTCGAAAGTGACTTCTAAGTGATATTTAAGTGGTACTGGATGGTTCCCGCAACGATTATTTTCCACTTTAGAGTTTAAAAACTTTTAAAGTGATTTGCTCAGTGGCCATAATGTTTCAGACACCTCAAACGACACTAATAAGTTGAAGAACTGTGGAGTGGCTACCATAGATGAAAATTACATGACTAAAACCCTACAAATATAAAAAAAATTGTTATTCTTACTGTATAGTGGTTGATTTAGTGATGATTAC
Source organism: Gonioctena quinquepunctata (assembly GCA_018342105.1). NCBI lineage: Eukaryota > Metazoa > Arthropoda > Insecta > Coleoptera > Chrysomelidae > Gonioctena > Gonioctena quinquepunctata. Next base: position 485,621 of record JAFIRS010000065.1, on the reverse strand, counting down.
GTGATAACCACCGAGTAGAAGTTGCAGTATCAGTTTCCGTCACTATAATGCTGCTTGGGCCAACCTACGGGTCGTATACGTGGATGGGTTCCACGTTAGGTTAACCGCAACAGGTGTCCCGCAACGAGTGTACATCAACGTGTGTTCATCAACGGGTGTTCCGCAACGGATGTTCCTATAGATATGATTGATGTTCCAGAGGTGGCCGTACTACTACTACATGTCTGTACTACTACTACCTGAACACGTCTGTTATGGCATGAAAAAACCATCAACTTTGGAATGAAATTGAAAAAGAATACACACTGGAGAATAATAGAATGTACTTATTTTTTTTTTGTTAGATGAAAAATACTTGAAGTATTGATTAATTGATAGACCCCCTTGTACACACACACACATAATTCCTAGATTAGGTTAGGTTTGATGAACAGCTAACACAACGTATAGGTTAGGTTAGATACCAAAACTCATAGAGATAACCTTACTTAGAACTCATCCTGGTACACGACCTGTAGGTTGGGTTAGATGCCATGATCAGACTCTCCAAAAAAGGTCACTCCGTTTGTTGCCGGGCCCACTTTGCTGCACAACTCTTACCCAGACAGCACTGGATATCCCATGAATATACATATATTTTTTGGAATATTCCTAGAATGTGCTGGTGGGAAAAATTTTAGATATTACTTGAATATTCCCTGAGGAATATTCCCGGAATATCCAGAATATTCCCAGAATATTCCATGAATATTCCAGAAAGAATACTCCTGGAATATCCTCTGGGAATATTTCTTGTATATCCAGAATATACCTACAATATTCCAATATTCCAGAATGGATATTCCTAGAATATTCCATGAACACATTCTACGAATATTCCTAGAATATTCAAAGTAATTCAGGAATATCATAGTAATATTCCCTGAATATCCTGAAGGGCTTTCAGAACAAAATAACCATTCCCTGAAATTTCAGAAATTAAGAAAGTAAAGTAAAATACAACTGTTTTCCCACATGAGTATCCTCAAATATAAAATCTTTAATGGCACTTTTACAATTATGCCTGAGAATTCTAGCAATGTTTTTGCTTACATTCGCCAAGAAACAAAACTTCATTTCAAAAATTATGTAGTAGTGCAATACGTAATTGTTCTCCTCGGAGTATTTGTGGATTGGAATTGCAGGTTCCACTCAGAAAAAAAACATTTGATTTTCGCAGACTGCGCACCCCTTCCCTACAATGAAATAAAACAACATTAATTTGAACAGGTCTATTTCTATATAGTTATAATAATAACACATATTTTATTAACCCGTTCCTTCTATCACTCCAGGGATATCTCTGAAAAACAAGAATTGCAAGATCGTACTACTGGTATCTGAATCAGAAAAACTTGAATCCATTCTATCACTCATAGTTTCAACTTGAGAACTGTCCTTTTGCATGAAGTGACGGAGTTTGTGTGGAAATTGTATTAAGAATATTTTCAGTTTCCTGGTGTACTTCCTTATACCAAGCACTGCTTCTTTTTCTTTCAGGCATTTTGTAGAAAACGCCTTGAAAATGAAATGATCAGTGATATAGTAGTAGTTCTGAGCAAAAACTCTTTTTGCAAATCAAATACATCTATTCGCACTTTTTCTCATATTTTGAACTCGAAAATGGTTATTGGTGTTCATTCAATAGAAATAAGGGAGAATATTCCGTGAATATACAATACAGAATATTCAATTTTGATTATTCTATGGATATTCATACATGATTATTCCATGAATATTCACACAGGAATATTCTATGAATATTCATACAGGAATATTCTCACGAGAATATCCGTGGTATATTCTCTCGAGAATATTCCAGGAATATGCGTATTGGAATATTCCTGGAATATGCTAGAGGCATGTGAATATTCTAGGAATATTCCATGTATATTCGGAATATACTCTTCTCTCTTCGGATATTCAGAGAATATTCTAGGAATATTCCGTGCTGTCTGGGTAATTATTTATTTATGTACATTTCGAGAGAAAGCACGGACATACCTGCACTACACTAAACATTCCCCCGCACATCCATTCTCAAAGACGTTACTCTTAGTGTGATTTGGGCTGGTCCGCCAGCTGTTGATATAAAGTAAATATATACATTTCGTGTCCCAATGATTTATTGCCTTCTTCGCCATTCAGAAACGCCTGCACTTTAATTGGTTTGCCTCGTTGAGTTTACATATAGAAGTATATTGCGATTCATTTCTGATTCAATGGGTGCATTACCAGTGGAAATCGATGAAGATTCTTTCTCGATGTATGGTGTATATCCTGATGCACTCACATGATTGAGTCTTGAAGCGAATTCAATTACGCTTTCGCGAAAGCCTGATTGAAAATTCGTCAAACGTTCTAGCGGGTAACATCTGCCTCATAGTTGAAGTAATTTCCATCACTTTTTATAATCCTTTTTCATTAACAAACTTCTCTTCATGGCTGTCCTGATGAATTTGTCCATCAGTTTGATACATGTACTAGACGCAGGGCGGGGAAATGTTTTTATTAAACGGTTTTATTTAGCTTGCCTTGTTTGTGATTAGTGTGGGTCAAATCTAGTATTTTACCCCCTTCTTGTTGACCGATTGATCTGAAATTTGGTACTCACCTTCATTTCTGATGACAATACGATTATTCGTATTTATTATCATTGTAAATCAAAGATGGCCGTGACAAAATGGTGGATTACATATTTACAAAGAAAAATAAAACAGAAACTGCAACTCAACGAAGGATTATGTATTGAGTAGTAAGATTGCAACAACCTGACAGAAAAGAAACCTTGTAATAATGAGGCACTAAATGAACTAAATAGAATGAGAAATATTAAGTAACAAAATAAAAAACTAAAACCTTGAAAATAAAATATGTAAAACAAAATGTTAAAGTAATACGGTTTTATTTACTCCTATTAAATTATATATTGATTATTCAACTGCTTTTGAGCAAATAATAGTATCTATAAACAAACAACGTGAGTTATAATAACTCACTACTATAACTCACTATAATAAATCGGAAAAAATTCTTGGAATTATTTACGAACCGAATATCAAGGTGGCTCTGTTCTTCTGTACAAGCCGTTTGGCCGAAAGGGAACAATCCATTATTGTTATTGAGGGGAGTAATGTCACTTGAATAATTTTGACGTTTTCAAATTAAGTTAATACCAAATTATTCTGAATTTTGTGCTGAAAAAGATGAATTCAGATAGTGAAGATGGATTATTATGTAAACCTCCAGAAATAAGACAAGTAGCTGATGTTACCATACAGAATTTATTGCCCGAAAAATCCCAAAACAAATATGAAGGTGTTTACAAAAATTTTCAAGATTGGTGTAGCAGCAAGAACATTAAGTCATCGTTCACAGAAAATGTACTTTTGGCATATTTTAGTGAACTTAGCACTAAATATGAAGCATCGTCCCTATGGACTCTCTACTACATGCTAAGAAGCACAGTCAACACAAATAATGGAATCAATATAGATAATTATTTGAAATTACGCGCGTTTCTTAAACGTCAATCAGAGAAACATGTAGCTAAAAAGGCAAAAACTTTTAGGCCAGAACAACTTAATAATTTTATAAATGAAGCTCCTGATGAGAAATATCTGGCGACAAAGGTAGTAGATCTCATAATATTCAATCGTTTTTATCATCTAGTCAATTACATAATTTAATTTAGGTTGCTTCAATAATGAGCATTATGGGTGCTTGTCGTGCAGCAGAATTGTACTCCATGCAAATTACAGATTTAGGAGATCATGGATCTATTTTTATGTGTACCAAATACAAAAACAAAAATTGCCAGAAAGTTCACTATTACGGGAAATTTTTATACCACAGTTAAGAAATATTTAAATCTTCGTCCCACTGATATATCGCAAACGATATTATTCTTTAAATTTAAAAATGGAAAATATCACTCACAAAGAATTGGCATTAATAAATTTGGAGCAATGGGGAAAGACATTGCTACATTCTGAAAATTACCACACAGAAATTTATATACAAGGCATTGTTTTCGCCGCTCGTCGGCAACTTTATTAGTAGATGCTGGAGGGGATATAACAGCACTGAAACGCCATGGCGGTTGGCGATCAACTACTGTGGCTGAGGGGTACGTTGATGATTCCGAAAAAAATAAGGCAGATACTGCAAATAAAATATACAGTTCTATAACACCTCAACCAGTTGGTACATCAACAACATATATGCAACAAACCCAGAATGAAACAATAAACTTGCATAATCAAGTCCCACATATTCAGTTAACTGGTTGTTCAAACTTTACAATTAATTTTATTAATAAAAAAACTGAGAAATTACAATTAAATTTTTTACAGCATTGTTATAGGTAACTATTAAGATTTGTGAATAAGGTTCTTTCGCTATACTTGTATCTTAGTATTTATTGTTATAGTCGTAGATGAAGTATAGTATTCAACTTGCGGTAATGGTCATACCTCACTTGATGAATGACAACCGTCGCCTGCGGCTCGTGCTGCAAACTTCATCTGCGTGAGTTATGACCAACATTACCGCTCGTTAAATAATATACTATCATTGTAAAGAAACATAATGATGATGCAGATAATGTCCTTAAAGCTAATAAATAAAAAGAAGTAAACGGTTTTATATGAATGATGCAGACTGGCCACGTTTATACCGTATGTGAATTTGGTAACCTTACCAAGTGTATGTGACCAAATACAAACCAAATGTTTTAGTAATCGTTTATTTACATCGTGTTTTGTCAAATGATTAATTAACCAACTTGGTTCTGGTTTGGTATTTATTTAGTCAAGTAACCAAGAGGAAGGTTTGAAACTCTGCTGATTCGGAATTGTGTCATCTGTCAATGACAATGTCTGTATGTCAGTGAGCTCAGGCATTTTTAATTTCATTTGTTCAGCAGTTTTTGTAAAGGCCCTACTCAACATGTCTTCTTCAAGGCTCTTGTTAATGTCTAGGTGTTCAAATTTTTTGCCATCCAAAATTGATATAATTTTCTTGTCCAAAAATATTTAGAGAAACGCACTGGTTTCTTCATCTGTTCAATTGATACCTTTGGATTTTTTTTTAGGAGGTTCTGAACTGCAACTCATTTTATATAAAAAATACTATCAAAAATATATAAAACAATACCCGAGGTAATGATGCGGAAACTGAGGTTGGGAAATCACAAAACATATTTTTTACTCTCTCTCTCTTTTATATGGCTATTGCTTCCATTCGGTGCATTCAGCCAGTGCGATAACTACACCACGACAGAACGCTTAGCAATCTTTCAAACCAAAATTTACAGTCACGGTTCGTGAAACTTATCATTTTTTTGTTTTGTTTTTATGTTCTGGTTCTCACGAAAAGGGATATCCTGTAATGTTCAGAGAACATCGTGGGAGCCAAGGGAAAGAAGGTAGGAGTTGGTGTTCTTCTTAAATTTCTGGAGGTTGTATGCCTCGGGGAACACCTCCCTAGGCAATGAGTTCCAAAGCCTCGCTGTTCGTTGGATGAACGAGTCTTTGGAAAGTGATGTTCTGCAGGTCTCCAAAGTGACCACGAAGGGGTGTGATGACTGAACTTGACGGGTTAGTCTCGAAGAGACTGCCAAAGCAGGAACGATTGTTGATATTTCAGAAGAGCATCGCCCATGAAAATATCTATAAAATAGAGACAAATCGCCAACTTTTCTACGGTGTTCCAGACAAGTGAGCGAGTTTGTAAGCAAGGCATCACCGACGAGACGAATTGCCCTTTTTTGGACAGAATCCAATAGCCTCAGGATATGTTTAGGTGCCGCGCTCCAAATATGGGAAGAGTATTCCAGGACAGGCTTTATAGATCATAAGCAGCTGAGTGGGGGTGAAATAGCTCTTGGCTCGAAACAAAAAACCAAGTTTTTGGGATGCACTTTTGGCAATGGACCTCACGTGATTTTCCCAGGAAAGGTTATTGCTGATAGTAATACCAAGCATCGATATGGATGACTTCAGTGGTATGGTTACTCTGACAAAGTTATGTTAGGCACAGTGAGATCGGCTTTTTTAGAGAAAAGACATGCTTGTGTTTTGTTTGCATTGAATTCTACCAAGTTATTAGATCCCCACTCGAGAATTGTTGCTAAGTCCATATTTATATTATTAACATTTCTCCCTCGTTCATTTCTGGTTTCACGGGCTGATATAGGGGCCCTTGAAGAGAAAGCGGTATGGAGGGTACTATCATCGGCAAAGCTGTGTACTGGACATGAAGTTGCTTTCAACAGGTCGTTGATGTGAAGTAGAAATAGTGTTGGTGCGAGAATAGATCCTTGCGGAATACCAGCATTTATGAGTAGAGTGTCAGATGAAACTCCATCGACCACTACATGGAGAGACCTGTTTAAGAGAAAACTAGCAAGCAGAGAACACAGCTGAGGGGGCAAGCCATAAGACGGAAGCTTGGCGAGGAGTCCCTGGTGCCAAACTCGATCGAACGCCTTGGAGATATCTAATGCCACAGCTAAAGTTTCTCCATACTTTTCAATAGATAGCTGCCATATATGTGAGACGTAAGCGAGCAGGTCACCAGTTGATCTCTGATGGCGGAAGCCATATTGCCTATCGTTGACAATTCCTGAGTCTTCCAGATATTTCATGAGCTCGATGTTGATGGCTTTTTCCATGACCTTTGAAATAATAGAAAGCAGTGCGATAGGTCTGTAGTTGCTAGGTAGGGCCTTTTTGCCTTTTTTAGGGACCGGCTGTACTCTTGCAATTTTCCAATTGGACGGAAATACCCCCAAATTGTAAGAGTGGTTGAACAACTTGCAAAGGACAGGTGTTAGTTCGGGGGCACATTTCTTGAGAACAATCGGCGGGATTCCGTCAGATCCACAGGCTTTGTTGGTGTTGAGACCCAGCAAAATCTTTCTGATAGTACGTTGGCGAAAGGTGATCTCGGGCATGTGACTGTCAATAGGTGTAATGTTCGGGGTTGTTTTCCCTATGAATCCAGAGTGGACTTTCCAGCAAATAGGTGCGCAAAGATATTGGCTTTTTCCTGGGCAGTCGTTGCTAGTGTTCCATCTTCTTTGGTTAGAGGAGGAAATGAGCTGGAAGTGAAGTTTCTTCCCACAGCTTTGGCGAAAGACCAAAATGAACGGGATCCGTTAGGACATTCAGCAAGTTTTGATCTTATTTTGGCATTGTGGGCATCTTTTGAGCATTCTATTGTCTCTATGCATATGCCTCTAGCCTCGACATATGCTGCTCTGGTCTCAGGGCCCGGATTTTTTAGCCATCGATGGTATGCTGCCTGTTTGGAAGCCACAGCTCTAGAGCAGTTTCTGTTAAACCAGGTCTTATCGGATGATGTTCTTCTTTCGGTATTCGGTATGTAGGTTTGCATCCCCAACATGATGATTTCAGAAATTGTCTCAGCACATCGTGTTAGATCTACCGAAGAGAAACAAACTCTCTTCCATGGAAACGCTGAGAAAAACATACGAAGACCTTCCCAGTCGGCCGAATTGTAATGCCACATGAGACGGGGTGGTATTGTGCAGTTCGATGGTAAATGGAAAGAGCATGTTGTGGAGATGAGGGTGTGATCAGAGTTTCCAAGTGGGGCACAAACTTCTATTCTATACGGGTCAGGATTGGTGGTGAGGAAAAGATCTAGTGTATTGGCAGACTGGTTGTTGACATCAGGGATGCGGGTTGGTAGCTCGACCAGTTGTTCTAGACCATGAGTGATGGCGAAGGCCTCGGCTTGACGACCCGCATCATCTGTTTTGTTAGAGAATTTGAGCCAGGCAGCGTTATGTACATCAAAGTCTCATACTGTCTCATACTGTTCACACCATCTTAGTCAACTTAGTATTATAGTCTGGTACACAACAAATTTCGGTACCAAACCAAGCTAGATACTTGACCAAGTGCACAGTTTATACCACACTGAATTACATAATTTGGTTGGAATATAATCATTGGTCAGCATACCAAGACACGGTATAAACGTGGCCATTATGTACTGAAAGCTAAAAAATAATTAGGTAAGTACCAGGTACCAGTCACATAAAATCGTGGGGCACCTCGAATTTCCATTCATGCTTTGGATGCATCTTCTCACACACAAAAATGTGTGTGAAAGTTGATCCGTCACTATCATCGTGCGACATCACAAATTTGCATATTTACTCAGGTGAGGAGAGTGGTGTGATCACTTGTACCTGGTACCTAACTAATTATGTTTTAGCTTCAAGTACATTATCTACATAATTATTATGAGTCTTTACAATAAAACCGTTTAACTTGAAAAAAAATTCACTTATTTTTGTAGATTCCTGTTTAACTACCGACTGTTATGAATTTCATATTTATTGAAAAAATATATGATGAAAAAATATGGGTGCCAATATTTCCTTAAAAACTCATATTTTTCTCTAGAACTTATTGAAATGCAATGGGGATATTAACATTTTGAGGCATTTTTTGTTAATAAATACCGAACAAATGAAAAAAATAGATGGGTTTTATGGAAGAGAGTGTGTTTGGTCATCACTGCTAGAGTTGTAGCATTTTCTTTTATTTTTAAGTTTTTTGCAGTAAATCCTACTGACTATCTTATTTTCCAATGGATTTCATACTTGAATTATGGAAGTATATTCAACAACAAATTCAATTCATTCAATCTGGGTGAGGGTATATCACATAATGTTCTCACAGATGATGAGTTTTTACCATGTTTAGTTCACCTTAACCTTCTGCACCCGATGTTTTTGAATTTTTGTATTACACTGAAGATGATTCGAACTTGGACCAAAACATATTTGTTTAACATCTATGGTGAGTTATAGATTACACTTTTTTCATTTGGAGAAGACTGTGGGTTCTCTTTCCTTCAAAATATATAACAATATTTCCAATATTTAAATGAACAATTTTCACTGTATTTTATTAACAGTGACATTACGATACTGGGTGTCAACAAATCTATTAGAGAAATCATAACCTCTAGAATATTAGGTATATCAGAATGAGATTTGATATAGGTGAATGGTATTTGAAGAGAAGAGTTTTCGCGTATTTTTCACTTTTCGGTCACTTCCTGTTTCATCGGAAATGGCTCCAGTTTTGAATTTTTCAATGGAATACCATTTTTCGACAAGCACTTTCCGAAAAAAGATTGGATTAAAAATAAGAACTTAAATTAAATATTAATAGGAAAAATACTGGATAATAATTCATTTACTTTTGGGAAATGTGCCATGAATAGCCATGATGCATGATATTTTGCAGTTATTTTTGTCAAGTTTTCTTTGGAAAACAAAACACTCAGGTAATGACAGTAACATGAGCCTTATGAGCCGACAGTAAAAGTTTCTTAATTTTCGTTAAATTTCAGTTTTATTTTTCTTTAAAAATAATGTATACTCAAAGTGGAAAAGTGGATATGTTATTAATATTTGGAGAATGTAATAGAAATTCAAGGAATGCTGCTAAGTTGTATGCTCAGAAATATCCCAATCGGCAACATCCAGCCCATCAGTATTTTCCGTGTGTTGAGAATCGTTTTAGGCAAGAAGGAAATCTAGTGGCGGAACAAAGGTTTATTATAAATGAAAAGAGTCGGATTAACGTTCTTGCTATGGTTAAGGTTTCTTCAAGAGAAATTAGTCAAGAAAGGCAGATGAGTCACGAATCAGCAAAAAAATACTGAGAAATGAGAGACGGCCATTTTCAGGAAAGGTTTGGCGTCAATGTCTGGGCTGGTATCGTTGACAACAGAATAATTGGGCCATTATTGTTTCAAGGTCAGTTAACAGGGGTTAGGTACTTAGGTTTTATTCGAAATGAAATCGAGGATCATCCTAATGATCTACCTTCAGCAGTTTTACTTCCAACGAAATGGAGCACCCCCACATAATACCAGAGAAGTTCTCAATTACTCAATAGAGCATTTTGATAATCAAGTTATTGCAAACAATCGTCCAGTACGATGGCCTGCCCGCTCACCGGATCTCACTGTGCTCGATTTCTCTATTTGGGGATGAGTTAAAGAAAATGTTTAACATGCAACAGCCCCAGCCACTCTTGAAATCTTAGAAGAAATGATTCTACGGGCATTTGGAAGTATAAAGTCTCGAATGTTACGAAATGTATTGAAAGAAGCAATTGAACGAGCTGAAATGTGTCTTGAACAAGGAGTAATAAAAATTTACCACAGTGAATTTTTATCCATGGCACCCTTGACAATAGTAAATAAATAATTATCCAGTATTTTCCTCAGTAATATTTGATTTATGTTTTTATTTTTAATTCAATCGCAAATAAATTAGTATCGTTAGATTCGTCAAAAAATCCTTCTTTCGAAAAGTGCTTGTCAAAAAATTGTCGCCATTTGGAAAATAATAGTTAGACACGAAAACAAATTGAGACAAGTATATGATAAACTCAATAACACATTATTTCAAATGAGTAATTATGAAGAAATTCACGATATCAACAACATATTTGATATTCCGTTCGCAGCTCCAGAAATATCTGTCAACAGACAAATTAGCCAGTTCTAATTGCGCTGTCTATCAACCAGACATTGAAGATTCATATAAATAATGTTTGATATGACTGATGTGATTCATTGGAAATGATGGACGAGTCGTTTGATTTCATCTCAGGCTCATATTCATCAAGTAACCGCTACAAAATATTTTGATTGATCACTCAAAAGCATTTTAATGGACATAAATAACTTCAATGACAAGTTATATCAACTTGCACTTCAACGCATTTCAGTTATGGTATCTAAATCAGTGTTGTTTGTTCTGAAAGGACACGTGGAAGGAATGGGAATGGGTTTCATGCAAAGGTCAAACTTTTTCAGGCATTGCAGGTGATTTTGAAGAGCATCAACCTCGATAAAGTTCACCAGGCTGAAAGCTTTATTATATCACGTTTTTGAAACTGAAATTTCACCCTTGGGATTCCATAGACTCTGAAATGGGAAATTGTAAATTGTGCAGGATTATATCCAGTATTTCCTTAATATTCCACATTCCCAAGTGGATTTTCTTCAGATGATATCGGTTCTACTTCGCTCGATTACATATTCAGAAAGTAAGCATACTCTCGATTTGATAAAGCGGTCGAGTATAAGTGTTTTTCCCAGTAAAAATCAACTTTCTATTTCGCTTAATGAACTCCAGACTGTACGTGGCAAAATGCGATGTTCAACAACCGAATGAAGTCCGATTTCATGACGTTTCGCCCAAATCATAGTTACCATCTTCAGGTGGTATATCGAACTCGTGTCGAGTAGATTATCATCAAGAAACATCGGCCTGTGAAAGACGAATTTTGCACTTCTATGGGCAAAAATATACCAAACGAGAAGTCAATCAGTCCAAGCAGAGTACTTGAGAATCTTCACTACAAAATGCAAGACAATTGTATGGAATATCTGTATGGATTTTTTGGAACACGTGCATGAGTGGGGCAACTGATTATGGCATGAAGAAGAGAACAAAAACGAGACCAGAACTTTGGTATGTTCCCTCGTTTTCTTTTTCTGGCCAAGTACTCATTTTCCGTCCTTTTTGCGTCAAAAGCGTTTCGTTTAAAACCCAACATAAAAACGCTGCATTCAAATTCGACACTCACAGACAATTGTGTGCAATATCTACATCTATTTTTTTGAAACACGAGCATGAGTGGGACAGCTGATGATAGCACGGAGAGGAGAACAAAAACAAGCCCAGCAACGAATATAGCATAGTTCTCTCTTTTTCCTTCTCTGACCAAGTACCCATTTTCCGTCCTTTTTGCGTCGAAAGCGTTTCGTTTAAAACCTCACATAAAAACGTTGTATTCAAATTCGACCCTTAAATTTTACTCTCAGCACGCCCGTAAGAAATTTTAATAAAAAAAAACTTGAAGTTTTCCTATACTTGGTTCACTGGAAAACTTCAGCGATGATCCTAGGTCTCATAGTTTCCGAGAAATACACAATAATTCAAGGTACAGAACCCACGGTGTGCAAGTAACACACCTACTTCACCACATCTTATCCTCTTGATATGCCCATTCTACCTGTTTTTTTTTTTCAACCAAGGAACCCAATACTTATTTTTCTCTTTATTCGAAAGAAGCTAGATAAATAATCTGTTTGGTTTATTCTGGAATATATTATTAGAAACTGAATTGAAAACTTGTAAATGTTGAGATGTTTGAATGACAAGCAATATATCCAATAACAAGGATTTTCCACATCAAAATGTATACCAAACAGATGTCTGCCATCATGTTGGCTCTCTCCCTAATTATCATTGTTCAGTGACTTTCGACAGACAAAAACAATGGAACAGAAAATAAAAATACATTTTTAGCTGCAAAACAACTCGATTCAAACAAGTATATTACATTTATGTGCAATGAAAGTTATATTAACGACCTTCCGTGAATTGCGGTGATTCTCAAATGGCGAGACCACCAATATAAACTCTGGCTCATTGTTCACAAATTACGTTGTTTGAAAAAATTGTTATATTTTTAGCGACAAACTCATTTGCAATGTGAATACCGAGAAGACAATTCAGCTTCTATGACTAGAATTGGAATTAATGGATAGGTAGTATGAACCCACGGATAACAGCCACCAAATCAAATTCTGATATATTATATCGTGGGTTCAAAACAATCAGCCATTTCCCCAGTGATGAAAGATTTCATGTAGAAATCTTGAGAAAATAAGATATGTGTTACTTCATTTCAGATTAACCTTTATTAAAGGACTCTCAGAGAAAATCAGCAAAGTTCTGCAGAATGACCTAGCAATAGTCCTTTACAATGAAACTAAAATGAAAACAATCCTTCCAAAATTCACAGTTGAATTGACCAAATACACACTTTCAAATTTAGTTTACAAAACCCAGTGCGTAAATTGTGATGAAATATATATTGGACAAACAGAACAGTTATTTGGTAATAGAGTGAAACAGCACACAAATGACTGCAGATACTCATCTCTATCTGCAAGAACACCACCATAATCTGGGTCACAATTTCGATTTAATTTTTTGGAAATGATACATATCAATCGCTATAAAAATGCTACTATGAATTAGTGAGATCGGTGTATGATGAACATTAAACCTACTTTCGTTTAGTATCATTTCACCTTATTTCAAAATAGACAGTTTCCGAAAGTTTGAACCAGAATTCAAACACCTATTATTCAACTTTTACCAGTAGCTTCCCGATCAATTTTTTATCAGCCCTTCTAGTTGAAGTACAAATATCTACCTAGAGTATCAAAGTTTTTTTTTGTGTTGTCATATAATTGTATTCACAGTGATATAGTTGGAGGGAAAAACCATCGAGTTGCACTTCGTCTTTTTTTTTCACCATATAATTTTCATTTCAAATAAACAGGGTGGGGCACCCCATACGACACGGTCCCTGTAAAGCAAACCAATAATTTTTTCAGGAATTTCCCCATTTCATTATATGTATATTGATTGAAGCTGCAGAAGAAGATTATTTTGGAGTCTACAGGGTGGCTCAAAATAGTGTGACATATCAAAGTTGTGTTTTTTTTTAATGCATTCTTTGAATTAAGATAGCTTTGAAACGACATTTATTTGATTTGCTCACAGAATTCTCATTGGTAGTTGTTATACTTCACTTCATCGAAAATATTTACTGTTCACTAAAATGAAGTTATCATTCACATTCATATCCTGACAGTAGTTCATTAAACAGACTATACAATTTTTTTTTATTATTCAACTGAAACAACAACAAAATATGAAACACAAATGTATTCAATTCAAAGTAGGTGCTCGAAATGACGACCATCCTGTTGAATACAAAGAGCCACTCTCTCTATGAAAGACTTCTCAAACTTTAATAACATTTGAGGCGTCACTTTTCGAAAAGCAGCCCTTATTCTCTCCTTCATATTTTCCAGTGTGGTTGGAGGAGTGTCGTAAACCTCATTCTTCGAATATCCCGTTAGGAAAAAATTGAGGCAAGTCAAATCTGGTGATCTCGCTGGCCAATTTTGTGGTCCTCCTACCAATCCAGTTATCCGGAAAGCACATATTCAAAAACTGTCTGACACTGAATTTGAAATGTGCCGGAGCTCCATCCGATTGTAACCACATCCGTTGTCTGATATTTAGCGGCACATTCTCCAGAAGCTCAGGCAGATCATCTCGTGAAAATTGTAAAAAAAATTGACCATTCAGGTATCCATAAAAAAAGTATGGTCCTATAACTTGTGTACCTATAATTCCTCCCCGCACGTTAACAGACCATCTATTCTGGTGATCCAGAGTGCGGAAAAAATGAGGATTCACATCACTATAATAATGTAAGTTGTGTCTGTTCACTAAGCCATTGTTATGAAAAGTAGAATAATCAGAAAATAAAATGGATTCCAAAAAATGTTCATCTTCACTAAACTTGTCCAGAACCCATAGACAAAACTCGATTCGTCGATGGAAGTCTATTTCAAATAATTCCTGGTGCATCTGAATACGGTACGGGTGAAATTTGTATTATTTTATTACTCTTGAAATGCTCCGTCTGCTTATCCCTGTATCTTTCTCGATCTTACGTTGACTCGTATGAGAGTTTTCTATGATTGATCCCATAATAAGAATTTCCTCATTTCCAATGATATGTTTTGGTCTATTTGCCTTTTCATAAGGTACACTTCCAGTCCTACGAAATTGATATAGCAATCGTTTGAAAACCAACTTGTTCGGATGATTCCGGACTGGATATTTTTGGGCATACACCCTCGACGCCAAAAGGCAATTCTCTAAACACTCACCAATCGCTAAAATCATATCTATCCGCTCTTGAATGGGATAAGTTTTCATTTTCGACGCTAATAATTCAGTGAATGTTTTGAATAACGCAAAACACAATAACTGTCAATAAGAATTCTTTCAACAAATTGAATAAATGTAGTTTCAAAGCTATCTTGATTCAAAGAATGCATTGAAATAAGAACTACTATTTGAAAAAGGCAATATCTGAAAAACTATTCAGGTTAGGTATAGGGATCCCCAATATGAAATGAAAAGAAATTGAATTTTATATTGTTCAGACCAAAAAAAATACAGGGTGTTCTGTTTGAAATAACAAAGTTATCTTTGTCCGAAATTATAAAAAAGTGACAATGATTTTTGAACATTCTGTATAATATTGAGAAACGGGTTTTATCGAAATCAATAGCCCAAAACCTCTTTTATGCTTGGTCAGAATTCGAAGGGATGATTTCTATACATTTCGATGTTATTTAGTTTCCAATTGTACCTAGCATTTTCATAAAAAAATCAATATCTCGAGAACGGTTATAATTAGGTACATATACATATAATTTTTTCCTGACCTATTCAAAAGTGTAACGAAATACAGGGCGTTCCATGTAAAAAACACAACTTTGATATGTCATACTTTTTTGAGCCACCCTGTAGACTCCAAAATAATTTCCTTCTGCAGCCTTAATCAATATACATATAATGGAATGGAGAAATTCCCGAAAAAATCAATGGTTTGTTTTACAGGGACCGTGTCGTATGGGGGTGCCCCACCCTGTATAAGTATAGAATTATTATGATTGTGGTCTTCTTGAGCTGATGCATACGTTCATCCAAAAACGGATATGAAAAGGGAACGCAAACGTTTCGGATTCGATTTTTCATCATCAGTGAAAAATATCGAGTTCATGTATGTGAACGTGTGTTTTCCACTGCATTCGTTGTAATCGCAGCACTTGTTTCGCCAAGTGTACAACAGAAACATGAATTACCGTCTACCGGATGTGTTCCACTCCATGCGATAGTACTTGACATTAGTTCAGAGTTGTTATTGATATGGAATTATATTGTTTTGGAAACATTCGAGTCACGCGATAGTTCTCCAAGTCTTACACTTAATTATATCTATTTCTGCTTTCTTGGAAATGCATGAGCCATTCCGATGTGGAAATTAAAAAATACTTATTCGCCATTAATGGGCTTCTATATCGCTATCGGAGCATTAAACAATGGGAATTCAGTCGCACGTTTTATGACTCGAAAATATTAATATTGATTCGAACGTTAGGAATTGTGCATTCAGAAGTTATTTTTTATACACTGGTGGATTTCAAGGTTGGGAGCTTGTTGAGATAATTCCATGTTTTTCTCTATTCGTTTGTCATATTCACGATCTTCACGAGCGGTTTGCTGAGTTTGAAGAATGTGTTTCACTTTCATGGTTGAAATAAAAGTACCTTTTTTGAATATATATATTCTTCAAGCGATTGGAATGTTTTTACACGCTTTATATTAGCTTCACTTGTATGTTTGTTTGTTTGTTTGTTTCTTTGTTTGTTTGTTTGTAACCGACTCCTTTGGGCGCGATTTTGACCCACTTCCAGACGTCCGAATGATTTGAAATTTGGCAAGTGTACATAATTCCGGTGACAATGCATTAAGAAATTTCTGTGTGAAGAAAAAACAAAATGGTGGCTCCAATATGGCGTACGAGTTTTGTGATTATGGTCGATTCGCTTCCAAATTGGTATCCTTGGTTTTTGTGGTCGGAGATTATGATCCTTTTGTCAAAATCGAAAAATTCAAGCTGGCGGCTCCAAAATGGTGGACGAGTTCTGTGATTATGGTCTGATTCTATTCAAAATTGGTGTGTGGGGATTTTTGGGGTCAAATATTATGATTCTTTTGTGAAAATTGGAAAATTCAAGATGGCGACTTTAAAATGGCGACCGAGTTTTGTGATTATGGTCTGATTCTATTCAAAAGTGGTATGTGGGGGTTTTTGGGGTCGAATATTATGATTCTTTTGTGAAAATGGAAAATTCAAGATGGCGGCTTTAAAATGACGACCGAGTGTTGTGATTAGGGTCTGATTCTATCCAAAATTGGTATGTGGGGGTTATTGGGGTCGACTATTAAGATTCTTTTGTTAAAATTGAAAAATTCAAGATGGCGGCTTCGAAATTGCGGCCGAGTTTTGTGATTATGGTCTGATTCTATTCAACATTGGTATGTGGGGGTTTTTGGGGTCGGAGATTATGATTACCTAATTTGATAAGATTATTCCATTTTTTTATTTGCACAAAAATAATAAAAATAATAGTTAAAAAAAAACTAAAAAAACACGCTTTCATAAATAAACCACACTAAAAAGTAGGAAATGAATGATAGTTTGAAAAAACTAAAAAACACGCTTTTATAGAGAACCAGACTAAACAAATAGAAAATAAGGAAAAAATTTATTTTATTTTGAAAAAAGCGTGGGGTGCATGGTATCAATAATTATAAAGTACATTACACACCGAGGCGATACCATACCCCACGCTTTTTTCAAAATAAAATATTTTTTTTTCTTATTTTCTATTTTTTTAGTCTGGTTTTCTATAAAAGCGTGTTTTTTAGTTTTTTTAAACTATTATTTATTTTCTTCATATTTATCCAATAAATAGAAACAAAATTTCACCTCAACCTAACAAAAACTACAAAACAACTGAAATTCTGGATTCAGGTAGTTGAATGTATGAAGTATTCATTGAACCTCAAAATTTAAACAAAAAAAAAATTAAATTTTTTTATACCGGGTGTCATCAAATCTATTAGACAAGTCATAACTTCTAGAATATTAGGTGTATCAAAATGTCACTTCCGGTTTTAACTGAAAATTTTGAATTTTTGAATAGAACACCCTGTATATTGTTACATTTTTTATTTCTGAGACAACTCTGGGTAAGAATATGACATTTTAAAAAGTTTTTACGCCTACTTGATTTTTAATATTGCATCTAGGTGTCCATGATCGGATGTTAACTAATCAGGGATGTCAGAAAATCACAATCGCAAAGTTTTAGTGACTAGTATGATAGATAGGAATAAGACAAGTTGGCAAAATTACATGTTCGTGTCTAACTATTATTTTTCAAATGGCGACTATTTTTTAAAAAGCACTTTCCGTAAAAAGGATTTTTCGCCGAATCTAACGATACTAATTTATTTGCGATTGGATTAAAAATAAGAACATACATTAAATATTACCAAGGAAAATACTGGATGATAATTTATTTACATTTGTCAAGTGTGCCATGGACAATAATTTATTTAAATTTTTTTCGCTTATAAGGAAGTTCATTAGGCGGTCCAGGAAGCTGATCTCAAAGATCTTAGACAGACTTGAGGGTATACTGTCACTAGTCTATAATTTTCTATGTTTTGTCTATCCGATTTCTTATACAATGGTACGATCTTTCCAATTTTCAGTTCGATTCACTTGTTTGAAAAGAAAGATTAACTATAAAGGTGATGGGTACGATAATATATTCAATGGATTTCTTCAGTAATGATGCTGGAATTTCATCAAAACCAGATGATTTTTAATTTTCAATTTGCGCTTCAGTAGAGAGAGAAGCTTGAATTCGGAAAATGCCCTCAAGAATATAGTGTTTTTTCGAATTTTTGCAGGCTCATGAGCTTGATTACGAGTTACTGGAATTTTTTCCGTTAGTTTCAGTGGTGCATTTATGACCTGAATGGGATCTTCAATAATATGACGATCCTGTAGAACACAATTTTTTTTGGTGTTTTGTCGGTTAGATAATTCATGTACTACTTCCCATGTAGCTTTACAAGTATCTTGGGAGCTGATTATTTTGTTTCAGAAGTAGGATTTCTTTGTATTTTCTTAACCGACGGAACCAAAAAGGAAGAGGTTCTCTAGTCGACCAGTATACTTTTTTTTTCCATAATTTTTTTAATGTATGATCACGCATAACATTCTACTGAGGCGTCCGATTCCGATAATTCTTCTTTCAGTGGATAGAGTGTACTTTGAAGGTGGTCCCATTTAAAAGATTAAATCCACCCCTAAAGGTAGCAAAATGAAGGATATCGATCACTCACCCTCTGAATTCTGGTCCGTTAACCGATTCTATCAGGCATAACTTTGTACTGGGTTCTTCGATTTGGATGATTCTTTTTTTAATAGATAGGGTATACCTTATATTTATATTTCAAATGGAATGATATACCCTTACAGGTAGAAAAATAGGGGATAATTGATTTTTCACTTATGAACATTGGCACACACATACGTAGTTGACAATGACAGATCGCTACTGACATTATTTCTGTTCCACATCCGTCAAAACCATTATATTCTATGAGAGAATGGAATGATATACGAAGTAATGAAATGAACTAACCAGAACAATTTATATTACAACAAATAGTAAAATTAGATCATCATATTATTTAACTGGTAATAGTTGAATTAAGGTGGGTAAGTAAGTATTTTTGAAGTAATCAAAAAACAAGTAGGTAGTAATTAGTATATTTTAGCCATAAAAAATTGAAAAATAAAAACTTTTTAACAAAAAATCAAACCGACGAACTACGGAACTGAAAAGTAAAAAATAAAATAAACCTTCTTAGTCTCAGTAACTAGGCTCCCAAACTAATGTAAGTAACTAATTTTGAGTCGGCGCCAAACAAACAATCAACGAACATCATTAAATAACTTCAAAAAAATTTGCAGAATGTCACCACGCAACTCGCTGCCATCATTTTACGCCTTACCTAATTCATTTGCTTGTTTGTTTGGCGCCGACTCAAAATTAGTTACTTACATTAGTTTGTGAGCTTAGTTACTGAGACTAAGAAGGTTTATTTGATTTTTTACTTTTCAGTTCCGTATTTCGTCGGTTTCATTTTTTGTTGAAAAGTTTTTTATAAGTAGTCCGTGTAGTTTTTTTTAACTTTATAAAGCTCTGTTGAGTTCGGGGAGCTGGATTTCAAGATAAAAAGATTCTTTGATTCGCTACTTGATATTTTAATGTCATCTCTAACCCACGTTTTGTCAGTTTTTGTCTGGTTATAGAATTTTCTGAGTAAAGTATTCGTTAAAATAAGACACATATATTTTGTAGAAGTTGTCGAAGAAGTTCAGCTAATCAGGATTTCTTCCTACTTGCCCTAGTGACTATTCTGGTGGTCTTAGGGGTTGTCGTGTTGATATTCTACTAAAAAAAATTGTAGATACTCTCTACTGTTCTTACTAATTGGAAAAGTCAATATGAATAAACTAGAGGTAAAACTATCTAATGAGTGTATCTCCATTCATATTCGAACACACTGAGGTACACTTGGAAATATTCGAACATACCCGAAAACAACACAATTATCCTGAGTCACTCATACAGTAAACATTATGCAATTCAATGAATTCAAACCGAAGAAAAAACTACTTTGGCGTGTATTATCTAACAAATGATAAGCCGTAAACAGGAAATGGCTTTATAATAGCAGATTCAATAATTTCGCTACTGTCATTGAAGCTTCGAATTAAATCTATTATTATTCATGACCTGGCAATTGAATTATTCATGTGAGATATTACTCGCACAAGCAATAATTTCCGATGATAGCATGAATGAGTGTTGTGTTATAGGTTTCAGTAATTCCAATGGAATAACGAATGATTACATGAAATGAGCATTTCGGAAACAAAGAACCACGCACACATCTTATGGGAAACAGTGCTTCGGTGAAAATTGCTGGATTTCTGATATGTTGTAGCTGGAGCCATCCTGAGTACAAGTCGCCAACTTGATCGTATGACCAGATTCGGCGCTAGAGGGCGCCAAATCATGAATTTGTTATTTTTGGAGAAATTCAGCTGAATAAAAAGATATCAATATCTCGTTTATATTCAATATGTGTGCAACTGAGCATTCCTAATCAATTCCTCTATCATCTCTACGTAAAAAGCTACCCTTGTTACAAGTCGCTATAAGCAACCGTTTTATAGATATTTGGACTTGAAAATTTCGAGTCGATTATTTGATAATCGATGCGTGTTGAAGTTATTAGCATTATTTTGCATTTTTCACAAGAATGCTAAGGAAATGGATTTGACGTTTAAGTGTGTAGTTTTGGTAATTACATATTATGTGACATGTTTTGTTGAAGTTTCTGTAATTTTTAAAATACTAATTTCGAAAAATGGATTATTTAAACAATAATGCTTATTTAACCGATATTCATTTTGTTTATGGCCTTGCGGATGGCAATGCGCGCGAAGCAAGACGTATTTACCAGGAGCGATATCCTAATCGAGTACTGCCTTCAGCTCCAACATTCGCCAGTCTCCACCGTCTCTTGGCAGAAACCAGTAGCTTTGAGAGGGCAGCTGATATTATTGGAAGACCACGAGCAGTCCGAACCCCAGAATTGGAAGAAACTGTTTTGAACGCTCTCGAGGTGAATCCAGAAACAAATACAAGAATAATTGCTGAAGCTCTCAACATCACGATCAACAATTTTATCCATACCATATTCAAAGGGTACAAGCTCTTTTGCAACGAGACTTTCCCCAACGCATTACTATGTGTCAGTAGTTTTTAAGAAAATTGGCTAGAAATCCTCAATTTTTAAGATATGTACTCTTTACGGACGAGGCAAACTTCTCCCGAAATGCTATCACAAGCTTTCATAGCAACCATATTTGGGCTCTGGAGAATCCGCACGCAGTTAGTGAAAGACATCATGAGTATCAATTTTCTGTAAATATATGGGTGGCAATAATTGATAATTACTTGATAGGTCCTTTCTTTCTTCCGTTCCGACTGAATGGCGCAACTTACAGCGACTTTTTAGAGAATGAATTGCCAGGACTACTTCAGAATGTACCATAAAAAATTCGTATCTGCATGTGGTTTATGCATGATGGTACTACGGCCCATTCAAGCGTTGTAGCCAGGGAATTCCGTAACACTGTCTATTCAAATCGATGGATCTGTAGGGGTGTAGAAGAACCTAACGAAGCGTGGGCACCAAGGTCCCCAGATCTAAACCCACGGGAAGATCTAAGAAACCGAATAGTAGACGCCTGTGAAACAATAAGAAACACACCAATAATTTTTGAGCGGGTGCGAGATTCAATGACTAGAAGACTGAATGCCTATATCTTTGCTGAAGGTGGACACTTTGAACAATTCATTTGAATACAATTCAGTTTCCTTTATTTTATTTTATTTTATTTTACATATTCAAAATTTCTTGAAATAAAATGTTGATATTTCTTGCAAATTTTATCAAAATAAATACAGATTTTGCACCCTTGATACAAAAATAACTATTCCAAACGAGTAAAAATGAATAGAATAGGTGGCGCCCCCTACAAAAAAACAAAACTACTTACTCAAACGTCAAATTCATTTCCTAAGCATTCTTGTGAAGAATGCAAAATAATGGTAATAACTTCAACACGCATCGATTATCAAATAATCGACTTGAAATTTTTAAGTCCAAATATCCAGCAAACGGTTGCTTATAGGTACTTGTAACAAGTGTAACTTTTTTACGTAGATATGATAGATAATTTGATTTTTCTACTGAAAAATGTGCTAGAAGTACGCTCAAAAAGTTATAAATCTTCAAAAAAGAGAAAGACGTGTAGGTGGCGGCCCCTACGAATAAAGCAATAATAACATCAGGATCGAATTCGACACCTCAAAAAATACCAATTTTCGATTAACTAAGGTCAGTATTTCAGAAGGTATTTAAAAAAAACCAAATTAAAAATAAAACTTCAACACCCTTCATTTTGGAAACGAAGCGTTTCCAGACATATATTTATTCAGACAATTCTTATTAGAATATTGTGAGGAATCATCTCCTGTAGTTTGTCAAAGTACTTCTGACTCACTCTGTATATAGTCATATGTTGTAGCTTGCTTAATCCTACAAAAACACAAAATTGATTATTTGGCGCCCTCTGTCGCCGAAGCTTTAGGTAATACGACGTAGTTGGGTTAATAGGAGATGACTTCAGCTCTCTGTTGAGGACAAAGTCATGATTGAATCCTCGAGAAAAGTAATCACTTATTCAACTTAAATGGAGCCTTCTTTATGTGAAACACTCTGTATTTCCAACTGCATTTTATATTTAGAGAGATCAACTTCCATTCTGATCGATCGTCAATAATAATTAACTCAATCAACTCATAGTCTCGAATGCGAATTCTTTCGCCTGAAAATTGAGTATATTGGAAACTACCCTGAGTGCAGAAATTCTTTTTTTTTGTTTTATTGAAAAATTATTAACAAATCTTAGTAACGCTCAGTTGAACAGCGGTTGAATATCGATTACAAATGGAATGGAAATGTTTTTCATTTATCTAAATTCACCAAGAAGTTCGTGACTTGGAGTAATTACATATATATATATATATATATATATATATATATATATATATATATATATTTGGAGTTTTCTTGGGTTTCAGATTCGATTGTATTAAAATGAGATGAAAATTACATTTATTTAGATTGCCTCGTTCGCATCTAGTAAAATTTATTAAAACATTAAAACATTTGAATCTTGGTTTTACCTAGCTTGTGTTTTGTTACAACAATAGTTGATTTCGGGGCGGTTAAATATTGTTGTACATTGTTTTAATAAAACTTTCAATATTGTGTGTTTGTTGTTTTGTCAATTGTCATTGAATGACAATTGACAAAACAACAAACCAAACAATATTGAAAGTTTTCTTTTAAAAAATGATACAACAATAAATACCTCCCAAATCAACATATTGTTGTAACAACACAAGCATGTAAAACAAGATTCAAATTTTTAATGTTTTCAATAAATTTTACTGAAGATGCTCCCGAACGAGGGCGAAACGTCTAAATAAATGTAATTTTCATCTCATTTTTACAATCGAATCTGAAACCCAAGAAAACTCCAAAAATACAATCACCAAGATTCAAGAACCCACTATACCCAACATATATATATATATATATATATATATATATATATATATATATATGATTCGATTATATTCTTGACTGTGAGATATTCAGTAGAAATTATTTTTGGAATGCAGTCAGTGATGACCAGTTCAAATTATATTCTTCGTTATTAAGTCGAGCTTTCGAAAATCTTTATTTTCTTTCTCAAGACTATCTACAATGTTATATAATAAAAAACATGTGATATATAATATAAATGGTTACTTACTTAACATAAATATTAAAAAGAATTTGGTACAATGAAGAACATTGGAATTTCCAAACTTCAAATAGAAAATTCCAATGTTCTTCATTGTACCAAATTCTTTTTAATTTTCATGTTAAGTAAGTAACCATTTATATTATATATCACATGTTTTTATATATAACATTGTAGATAGTCTTGAAAAAATACAGATTTTCAAAAGCTTACTAATAACGAAGAATATAATTTAATGTCATCCATACGCATTCCTAATTCCTCATAATATATATATATATATATATATATATATATATATATATATATATATATATATTTATATAATATGAACCCTTCATTATTCCAAACACTCTGTATTCATAGCTTTATTATATTTCGGTCGATCATCAAACCATGCTGATTGATCCTCAATGATAAACTCAATCAACTTATAACCTCGTAGGCGAATGCATTCACTGAAGAATTGAGTATATTGTTGACTACCCAGTAGAAAAACAGTTTCGTTTTTTTTCGGTATTATGGAAAAATCTTTCTTGCGAATTTTGGGAATCCCCAGTTGCACACAATATTGAATATAGATGAGATATTGATATTTCTTTATTCAGTTGAAATTCTCCAAAAATCACAAAATTCATGATTTGGCGCCCGTTGGCGCCGAATTTGGACATACGATCGAGTTGGGCCGAGAGAGACTTTTACTCAAGACGGCTCCTGCTACATCATATCAAAAATCCAGCCATTTTCATCGAAAGACTTTTGCCCATAAGATGTGTGCGTGGTTCTTTGTATTGATGAACAAGATCTTCGACTGCCGACTTCAACAATCGATAGTTGTTTTCCAGAATATTAATTTTTTATGTGTCCGTTCATGAAACAGAGATGTTCATCGATGTTTTGTATCGAGAAAAAGATCGATTTCGGAAAAGTAGAAAAATCACAAAATATTAATATAAGTAATTTTGCACCGTGCCAAAATTTAATTGCAAAGTGGACGTCCGTCGGCTTGTTTCTACAAACGAAGTACTAAAATTTGATTTATGACCAGCGGCTGGGATGAAAATAATTTTCATTCATCATTCTAGATACAGTTGGTATACAAGGTGTAAAGTAACTTGATACTTGCCTTGGTGGAACAAATAGTTATCCAAACTTAGGAATGAATTAAGGAAACTCTTCAATAGAGCCAAGAGTCTGAGACACTAGGAAGACTACAAAGCAGCTCTTTCTGAGTACCACAAGGAACTCCAAAAGAGAAACATATAGGCAAACGTTTGAGGGATTACGGAATTAGCCCCAGCCCAAGGTCTCCAGAAAGTTATATCCAAAGAACATACATATCAGTCTGATCAAAAAGCCCAAGGGTGGATATGCAGAAAACCAGAAGGAAAGCACTCATTCAGACACACTTCCCTGGGTTCATGTTTGTTGGAGACGAACTGCAAAGTGGATTGTCCCTAACCACAACAGATCTTGCAAGAGCCTAGCAGGAAAAATCTTCATCCACCAAATGATCAAATGGGCTATAAAAGAATCCTAACCTTTCAAATCGGCCGGAAAAGACGGAATTTTCCTCTCCCCACCACAAAATGGTCCTGAAAGAGATGTTGAAGGCCACTTTAATTTTTGATCATATTCCGAAAGCCAGGAGGGGCGCTGGATAGGTGTTCATACCAACGACAGGGAGACGTCCAAAGGCTTATCGCACCATCAGTCTCATCTCCTGAGAACAATGGAGAAAATAATAGTCTGTTATATAAGAAGTGACGTCCTCCAGGACAGACCGCTCCACAAAAAACAATTCGCCTATCAAACAGGCAAATATATGATTGATGCTCTACACTGCCTGGTTGGAAGTAATAAAAAGATATACTTGGCTCCATATGCATTCATAGATATAGAGGGTGCCTTCGATAACACCTCAGGTTTCTGCCTCATCAGAACACTAGAATAAGGGAATAAATACCTCACTGATCAGATGGATAGCTGCTTTCGGACAGGTGAGCATAACAGCGGACAAAGGTTGTCCCCAAACGGGGCTTCTTTCGCCTTTGCTATGATCATTGACTTCGGGTTATCTGATAGAACGAGAATGAAGATGGAAGATGCTGTCCATTTTTTTTAATATAAAGCCTTGCCGGTAGCTATTTCGGAAATCCATATTGACGATCAGCATTATTATACGTTTTTGGATATCGCCAATTGTTATATGATCTACGCATATAGGTTGTAGTACAAGTAAATCTACATATGATATTAGAGGTCTGTGTATTTACAATCATCTGAAAGAATTGAATGCCATCAGAATGAATATTCACTCACCTAATTGAGACAACTATTCCACCATACGTCTGTGAGGTATCTGAAACGAAAAACTAATAGGTTACAAATTCAGTGATAGAAGATAATATGGGGGGATAATATTTACGACCGCACTATATACAGTGACCGGCAGAATATACCCATCATATGGAAAATCATTTTAATTATGAATTTTGATAAATATCAATATGTGCAATCGCTTCTGCACCAAAAGAAACCCCAAAAAATGTTGTACAGTTCATCTTTTCGTGTTGAGCGCGAAGTTAAAAAAAATTAAAATTATATTTTAAAATTCGCTTATTTGAAAAAATATGGAAAAATGTTTTTTGGAAAAGTTGTTCAGAACGATATTTCATAAAAAAAACTGAGATAAAAAAACAAAAAAATTTTTTTGCCATAGAAAAATCAATTTGGAAAAATAAATTTCTGACAAAGAAACTCATCAGTAAAGCCAACAGCAATATTTCAAACAATATTTTGTGAAGATTCGCAAGCTATTTCTATTTTATCGTGGTCACTTTGGAGACCTGCAGAACATCACTTTCCAAAGACTCATTCATCCAACGAACTGCGAGGCTTTGGAACTCATTGCCTAGGGAGGTGTTCCCCGAGGCATACAATCTCCAGAAATTTAAGAAGAACACCAACTCCTACCTTCTTTCCCTTGGTTCCCACGATGTTCTCTGAACATTACAGGATATCCCTTTTCGTGGGAACCGGAACATATAAAAAAAAAAAAAAAAAATTTATTTAACCACACCTTACTCGATAGAGATTTCGATTCCTGCTTAGATTTTGCATTTTGGTTTCACGGCATAATTGAAGAATGCCAAAATTTTCCTACAAAATTTTCATTTACTGATTACTTTCACATCAAATGGTAGAGTCAGTTCCCAGAACTGTAGATGGTGGGCTGATGAGAACCCAAATTGGACGATAGAGGCAAAAAGTCAATTTTTCTTCGGGAGTAATGTTTGGTGCGGCATATTAGATACGCAGATCGTTGGGCCTTACTATTTTTGAGGCAATTGTAATTGACGAAATTTTATAGAGTTTTTAAATAACGAGTTTTTTTATTTCTTACATGGATTACCGCTGCAAAGAATAAATTTTATTTTTCTACGACAAGACATAAAACCCCTAACGAACACTTCCCTCATAAATGGATATGTCGATATTCAGAGAACCCGTGGCCCGCAAGATCCCCAGATTCAACGCTCGTGGATTTCTCTTTATAGGGGTGCCTTGACAGTAAGGTTTATTAATGTCGGCCATTTCATGATATCGACCGTTCAGAAGAAGTAACAAGACAATGTACTTATAACATTACATCACAAATGCTGCGAAATATGTCCAGAGAAATGAAATCCCGAACATCTACATGTATTGAACGTCAGGGTAGACATGTCGAAGTGGACTATTAAAAAGTTTCGAAGATGTATTAAATTTTTTGGTATATAAAGTAAAATATTTGTAAGTTCTTGTTATGTCAATTTTTTGTTCTGAAAAAATTCTGATTGAAATTATTATGTAGATACATGGTCCTTTATCAATGATTAATAGTATCGGGATTGTAATGTCCAGAAGATATTTCAGTGTCCTCTTATTCACATATTTCAAATTTTCTCCGAATGAATTGGAAATAGCTTGGGAATATTTACAAAATACTATTTGAAATGTTACTGTTTACTGTTGGCTTCACTAATGAGTTTCTTTGTCAGATTTTTTTTTTTTTTAAAAATTTTTTTTTTTTTTTTTTTTTTTTCAAAATTTGCACATATCTATGAAATTTCGTTTCGAACAACTTTTCCGAATTCATTTTTCATATTTTTTCAAATAAGTTGTTTTGGGATATTATTTTTAATTTTTAAATAATTTTCGCCAGACGAAAAGACGAACGGCTTTTGGAGTTCCTTTTGATGCAGAAGCGATTTCACGTATCGATATTTGTAAAAATCAATGAATGAAAAATTTTCTATCTACTTAATTCTCCGAGAATGTACATCATGAAAATTTACCACCAAACAAGCTCAATTTCGTATACGTTTTCCATTGTTAGAAGCCACTGTAAATATTCAATGCTTTAATCCATCGGAAATGTATTGATTGTGAAGCAACGGGTGTTATGCAACTCTTGCGGGATGGCTTTGAAGTTGTTATACAGTCGGTAACGTTATTGATGAAATTATTATTGTTATATACTCTACTGAGAATGAAACTATTAATACAGACCTCCCTGTTGTTCATTCAAACACCATTCATCACAAATCAATGAATTAAATTCACTTTGTTGTGAATTCGAACTGATTCACTGGCTTGGTAAACTTAAACATAACCGACGGCCAAAGTATACTAGAACGCTTCCCCTCTCCAAACTACGATATGGAAATGGAAAATCCCGAAAATGCCTGAACTAGACTTGAAAAATGTTCGATCAGTTAGATCTCCGTTATGTTGTAACTTTCATATGGATGATTTTTGGTGAGGTCACTTATTTTGACAATTTCTACATCTTTCCAAAGAATGCCTCACTCTGCATGAATATTTTCAAAGAATAATTTAAAAAATCCTGTTAAGTCATCTTCAGTGATACCTGAAATAAGTTCTCACTCATAATTGCACGAGAGGTTTGTCTTTTATCGAGTAAATTTGGGATGTTTAATGAGAAACTGTTGCCTAGCAATTAGACGAGAAAAACTGTCAACTATTAAAAACGCGACACGGAAGGTGGAGCGCTTTTAGGTTGACAGTTTTTCGAGTCGAATTGCTAAAGGAAACAGTTTAGAATTTGAACAACACAAATTTACCTGATATCAATACAAACATCGATTGTAATTCGGCAGGACAAATTAATGAATAAGAAATTTAGAAACATATCAATGCAAACTTAATTTATGAAACATTAATAATAAACACATTTTTATTTGAATGAACAATTATTAAAAACTCAGTTATTGAAATTCATACTAGGAACAGTGATGTCGCTGCGGGTGCCACAGCTAATCGTTTCAGTAGTAGATGTTGAAGTTTTTTCTTTTTCCAAAAGCATTGATTGAATAATGCTCGAATGATACTCTTTGTCAACTTGTGAGTATGGTTTTATTGATGATGAATTGCTGTGTCCTCTTATTTTTATAAGAGCTTGTTCTTCAATTCCGCTTTCACTTGATTCGCTAACTGCTGCCGCTCGATTTGAGTGATTTGTAGTTTTGACACGTTTGACATCTATACCAATACGTTGTGCTGATAATTAAGTCCATTTGGAAATTCCAATCGGCACATTCTTATACCAACCCATACAATTTTTCATCTTCCAAAAGGGATTTGGTGTAAGAAATACTCTGTCCAATGTTATAAAAGTGTCTCGTTTTTCCATTAACTTTTTAAATAAACGTATTGGGCAAATATCTTCCTCTTAAATATAAGGTGTAATCCAATTGCTGTCACATAATTTATTGTTACCGCCTTGTCTCGTTTTCGAAAATAGAGAATTATACTCAATACGTCCAGTTTCTTTTCCATTATCTTCAATTTCAGATACGAAATAAGAGGTTTTGCAGTGAGCTGCTTCTCCTCCGCACCAAGCTAATTCAAACGCCAAAATGTGATATAATTTTTTTTGAAGTCCTTCCGGTTCATTTTCGTCATATAATTTGGCCATTTGGCCATTTCAGATTTATTAAGAGCTGATGCACTAGATTTTCTCTTTTCGGGTTGTGCTTGTAGGAGGATGATGTTTAGCATTACGTGCAGCTCGTGATGAATTGAACTGAACGTCGGTGAAAGGGTTAAATACAATATTGAATTCGTTATAATATTTATTTTGTAGCATTTTAGCGGTGGTGTTCCAAATTGTTTTAACTACCACTTCTTTGTAGTCTTCTCCGTTACCTTTTCGCATAATAAATGCCCATTTCTCAATGGAAGTATCTGGCTCAAATTTATATCTCTTTGCATCGCAAAACGTAGAAAATTGTCGCCAGATTGCGTCCCAAAGTTATTAGTAGGCACACAGGTATTAACAATTTGACTGATTTCGGCGTTCGTAGACTCACCGAATCGACTCATTGTTAGTGTTCAGAAATTCAATAAGTTGTTGACAAACATGTCAAACTATTTATTTTGGCAACCAACACCGCGATAATTGATAAACAAATGATAAGTGGGAAGCTTCTTGCTGTGAAACTGACAATTGCACTGTGGCATATGCGATTTTTTATACATGGGTTGAATTGTCATTGAAAATTTGAAATGGAGAAATATTTGATTTTAAATTGAGAATTATGAAATCAAAAAGTGAGGTTACTTACTCGTCAAGTTTACAGGAAACAGTAGAAAGTATATCTGCTGCATAAAACAATATATAGGTACAAACATGTTAAAATTCGTCCTGGTCCAAGATGATTATGGATTGCAGAATTATTGGAAGTCGATATCCCTAGGCAATATTTATTGATCAAGTGAATTTGAAGCTTAACAATATGTGACAAAAGATGTTTGACATGACAAGTGAGTTTTGTGACATGGAATCACAAGACTAGAAATCAGAAATAACCCTGAAATAAGCCACCATGTCAACTGGAACACAAATCTTAAAAAGAACAGTCTGTTGAGAACCTATATTCAAAGTATGACAAGGAAACTCAACAAGATTGTTGCGTAACTCTCTTATTTTGAGCCATCCTAATCGGACTCTGGTACGAAGGCAAAGTCTGATAAGAACTATCTTAATCCCAAAATGTTCGATCCAGAAGACCAAAAAAGAAGAGGAAAAAGAAGAAACAGCACTTGTTTGACAAAATGAAGACAGATATTTTCAAAATAAGGCATTAGAAATGCTCAACTCATCAAAGTTACGTTCAGCTTCAACTAGGGGATGTTGAGTAAGGGTAAAAGTCTAATGAGAACTTAGCCCAAACCAAAAATCCAAAAATCGAAGGTTGGCACAACCTTGAAGGTGCTTTTCTAAAATAAAACTTAAAATGATTTGAAATGCTTTGTTCTCAGTGTTGTAGAGCAAGTTGAAAATGAGGGAACACAAACTGCAAAAGGTTATTAAACAAGTAATATCATCATCGAGAATGGAGTAAGTATGAAAGTATTTCAATTGTTAAACAGAAGTGAAATATTTTATTAAAGAAACTTAGTTGACTGAAATGTTTTTATTTCAGGCGCCTATGAAGTGGAATGTAAGATCTGTTTAAATTAACTTGAATGTTGAGGCAAAGGACATTGTCGAGCAATTCATTACTTATGTGTCCATCTTCAAAAAAATCTAGTCTGTTATAGTTTTTGGAACTGACCTCCTGTAAAATATTTGATTTCCTATTTGGACTGAAGTTATGCTTGTTGAATCTGAGGTGATGACCGAAAGCTGATACTTTTAAGGGTATAGATGTTCATTTATTTATAATTATTCTGCACGAAATACAAATTTATTTTTTCCACTCTGTATACAGTGTCACACATAAAGTTCGCAACATATGGAAGTTTTTTTTTATTAATAGATATAATAAAAATTTGACTTCGCAGTTGGCGTGTACTTGAAAAATGAGTAAAAAACAGCCTCTTTCCTTTTGTCATGTGCTACTCTAAACCTGTCAAATTTGACATTTTTTCGAGAATCCTCAAAAATAGTTTTTTTTTGAAATTTCAAAAAATGCCAAATGAAAAAGTTGCTCGGTTGCCAATTTTATACCTTTGCTCCAAATTTGGTCTCTCTACTGTCACTTCGACTTTTTTCGATTTTTTTAAATTTTCGAATTTTTCGCTCGACCGATTCGAACGGAACGTGATTCAAATTTCATAATTTCGATGAATACGAGACTTCAATGTCATATCTCGCCCAGAAAATACCCACATTGGCCTGTTACCAGAAAAAAAAATGCACCTCCAGAAATTCGTCTTTGTTATTGAAAAGTTCATCTAGTTTTTTCATTTTTTTGTCAAACTGATTCGGATTTTCAATGTATGGACGTTAATATGACAGTAATCGAATAAACGAATTTCTCTTCATTTTTATCACACTCGTATTTCTTTTTTTAATAGTTTTTTATCCAGTTTGATTATTTTTCTGACCAATAATTCAGTTACAAACAAACCTGGAATATCATAATTTTCTGTAAACTAAACAATGACCTACAGTTTCATAACTATTCAAAAGACTTTCGTTCTAGCGATGTGTACTAAACATGATATAAAATTTCGTGATTTTAAACAATTTAGGACTAATGCAACATCTCGGGAAGAAAATAGTACAGTTGATCGAATCGAAATAATTTTTTTTGTTTTGGTTAATGTCAAATTATTGCGTTTAATATAACGAGTTGTTTTGTGTACAGATTTTCGTACAATTATAATTCACAAATAAGTTTTATGTGCAATGTTATCAACACAAGACAAAGTGGAAATCGTTCTTTTATGTGGTGAGAATGTGCCATATCGAGATGTTGCTTGTATTTTGTATTCACTTTAGTACCGTGGAAAGGATATTGAAAACATTCAAAGAAACTGGCTCTGTGGACAATCGTTTCAAGAAACCACACAATCCAATAAGGTTTAATGAAATAGAACACCTCAATGTTTATTTGAGCGTTGTTGAAAACGAAAAAACTAATATTAGGAGTATTAGTGAAAATTCAGGGGTTGGCAGAGGAACTGTGAGAATAATTTTGCACAAAAATAATTTTCATCCCTATAAGCCGAAGTTCATACACTCTTAAAGAAAGAGATTTCGATATTCGAGTAGGATTTTCATTTTGGTTCCAAGGTGAGAGAGAAAATGATATTACATTTCCCTACAGGATTTTATGGACAGACGAGGCAACTTTCACGTCGAATGGAACAGTAAGTTCTCAAATTTGACGCTGGTGGTCCAACAATAATCCAAATTTTGTAATAGAATGCCGTGACCAATATTCAATCGAGACAAATGTGTGGTGTGGTTTATTACATAACCAAGTATTTGGACCATATTTTTTTAGATTGAATTTGAACGTAGACATGTACGGAAATTTCATTATGAATCAGTTGTCTGAAGTTATGGACTCTAAGTGTTGGACAAAATTTGTGGTATCAGCTTGACGGGGCACCGATACACCAAACGGTAGAAGTGGAACAGTGTCTCAGTCAGATGTTTAGGGGCAAAGTGATAGGACGAGATTGGGAAGATTATTGGCCACCAAGATCACTTGACTTGTCTCCAATGGACTTTTTTCTATGGGGTTATTTGGAACAAAAAGTGTATAAGCACAGACCATCTGCAAACAAAGAACATTTAGAGAATACCCTATTTATTAAAAATGCTACTAAGTCTGTGAACGGAAGGACTATAATTTGTATAGAACGGGAAGGACGGCATACTGAATAATGAATTCGGGTTCTTTATAAGATTATTCAGATAAATCAATGAATGTTACGATGTTTTGTTGTGAATTGGGTTATAGTTATTTTGGTTTCCTGTTTTTTACACATCTAATGGTGAAAATGAAGGAATTAATTCAAAAAACGTTGCGAAAAATTATTATTTGCTGAAAAATTACATCTAACAGTTCACATCCAACAGTCACACATCAAAATATTTCGAACTCATCTGCAGCTAACGGGATAAGAATTTGTTAAAAAAAGAAATACGAGTGTAATAAGAATGAAGAGGAATTCGTTTATTCGATCACTGACATATTAACGTCCATACATTGAAAATCCGAAAAAGTTTGACAAAGAAATGAAAAAACTAGAACTAGAACTTTGCAACAACAAAGACGAATTTCTGGAGGTGCATTCATTTCTTTTTCTTGTAACAGGCAAATAAGGGTATTTTCTGGGCAAGATATGACATTGAAGTCTCGTATTCATTGAAATTATGAAATTTGAATCATGTTTCGTTCGAATCGGTAGAGCGAAAGATTCGAAAAATAAAAAAAAATGAAAAAAAGTCGAAGTGACAGTAGAAAGTCCAAATTTGGAGCAAAGGTATAAAATTGGAAACTGAGCAACTTTTTCTTTGGCATTTTTCGAAATTTCCAAAACAACACTGACTTCTTGAAAATTTTCTAAAAGAATGTCAAATTTTACAGGTTTTGAGTAAGTAAAGAGGCTGTTTTTCACTCATTTTTCAAGCACAAACTAACTGCAAAGTCAAATTTTCATTATATTCATTAATAAAAAAAACTTCCATATGTGTGACACTGTATATGGCTGCAAATAAAACGTTTTTTTGTACCCAGTCGCGTATAAAGTATCAAAGTAAACACGTTTGTGCATGAGGCCAGAATATTAATTAGGGCACGGACCCGTGGGGTACTTCACCTACGCAGAGTGAAAGAATGAAGTGTTGACGAAAGGTCAGGCATCAACTTCAGTCGACTCCAGTGGGGTTTTGAAAACATACACTTCAAACTCATGTTGCTCCGGAGGAGTTCATAAACAACAACTGCGATCGATGGAATGAAAATGCTTTGAATAAAAATTTTCCACGTGCTTTGACTGGGAAAAGGCTCCAAGAAACTGGAGAGAGTTCTACTATGAAAAGGCCATGAACACACTCTTTGTTTTTCAACAAAATTGTTGTACATTATTGGGCAGTATGTCAAAGACATTTTATTTTGATAGTGCTATAAACAAATGAAATGTTTCGAAATGATGATTTAAGGTATATAAAAGCAATTACAAAAAAAAATATTCGAATTTCCAAGTTATTATTAATTGACCGAATAATTACCATACTCTAGCAATCAATGTCATTACTAAGCAAACATTATTTCTATTTATAGCTGGTGATTTCTTTACATCACCTTCAACACGTTTCGAATCAAATTGATGATAATCTCAACGGAAATACAAACAGGGGAAAATCAACTCTCGATTAAATCATCATGAGATGACCTCCTCTCTCTTTGAATGGAATCTTTACTATTATAAAAGAGAAATACTGTGAGTTCGTTCGTATTCGTGAAGAGTCCACAGTCTGTAGTAAACCTTTAGTTTTCCATATATTCGATTCAGTCACACATTCAAAAAGTCTACTGGAATTCCAAATTTTTAAAACGATTCTTAATTTTCAACTTTTATCATTTTTCAATGTCAAAAGTTTATTGGCGATTTCCTCAACATAATTTAATCGAAATATGTTCATCGATGGACAAAATATTAATAATTTTACAACAAATATAACCTCAAACATAATGCCTTACAAAAAAATTTGGTAACATACTGAAACTACACGACATTAAACCACAGAAGTTTGAGCACAGTTTCAGACAATCTCTGAAAATAAAAAAAACACATTAAATATGGAACCTCATGCAGCGACCCAAAATGCAACAAATGTAAATCGGACAAACATCCTAATACATGGAAAACCGCATAGAGTCCCATAAATACGCCAAAACTACGTCCACAGATCTGAAAAACCATAAACAATTTCACACCACTCACAAGCCATCTTCCTAAAAATTAACGTATTTCGAACCGCATAGTAACAAAAGATATCCAGATCTATTGAACAATAAAACAGAACCCCGTACCAATTCCCAACTATACAAAAGCCTTTGTCAATTTTGAAAAGGGAAACATTGTCAATATAATTTCAAGTAATCAGTGGTGAAAACAACATCACTGAAAACAAACACCTTATTGTTAACTTGAGGAACAATCAGACATCTTGCATATTAAGTAATTTTCAACCTCAACAAACAATATTTTGTAGCAAAAAACTTGAAGAAGACTGCAGTCCTGAGTCGAAACGTTGACAATGACTTAAAGTACGGTATTGAAGGATTCTCGTTTACAATACAAGAAAAAAATTTCCAAGAATCAACAAAATCCATATATATATATGGATATATATATATATATATATATATTCAGCACAAGTGTTGAATTATGAAAAACTCTTTAATACGTTGGACCGAGCTTTCGTTTCAATTTTGAAACTTCTTCAGGGTCCTAAAATATGTAAATTACTTTATTGAGAAAAAATACTCAAAATGAAGGAGGTACTTACAGTAATCTGATCGGTTGATTGAAGAACATTAACTTAAAAAAAAAACGTAAAATATATGTAAACATTTGTCGGAATGGTGTTATAGCTTAGACGTTTCAAGTGACATTGAAGGATTTGAAATTACTACCTACGATTAATCGTCAGAAAAATATAAAAAATTGAACTGAAATACAACGAAAATTAAGAAACTTTATGTCGTATAACTCTCCTCTCCACATACCATTTACATTTACCAAATCTCATTTTGATACACCTAATATTCTAGAAGTTATGACTTGTCTAATAGATTCGTTGATATATACATATATATATATATATATATATATATATATAAATCATTCAAACCGGATATTTCTACGAAGTTTTCTGAATTTTTCAAAAACGATTGTATTGTTCTTTGAACCTCATTTTTGTGTTATTAAAATAGCCTGATTAGTCCAGTCAGGAAGTTGATTTCCTACCGAAAATCATTCTTATTACTAATTAGTTATTCGTTTGGATATCAATATTCAATTGATAACTGCATAATTGTTTGGATAAAGCAGCTATTTGAATTTAGTAACGTGGACCTCTTCTCACATGTGTACTTCATGAGATCTGATCGTTGAATTATCTTCAGTTGTTATATTCTGTTGGTTATGAAATTTTGAAACTTAATAAAATGGAATCATGAATAAGACTATTCCGGGACTATATAGATTCGGCTGTTTCAATATCAAAAAATTCTATTGGAACATATTCATTTAAAAAATTTATATCTATTTTTTTGTATAAACAAATGAATTAGTTGAATATTTTACTTTTATTTTTTCCTTCATATTCATTAATTGCAAATATCTCTATAAGATAATTTTTGTCTCAAACTACAACTGAAAAAAAAAACCGTTTCAATAGAATATAGAATTTTCAATTTTGAACGTTTTGTTGAATTATAACCAGCCGTAACTTTTGAACTATTACAGATATGTGTATGAGCATTTCAAACAATTTTATGAAACACTAATGGATTTTTCAATTACATTGATGTTATAGCTATCACGAGATATATGCATTTGTTAATAAAAAAATAACCTTGATAATGCTCGCAGGGTAATTGACACCTTAGTGACTGATCTGCTCACTAATACGGATTTTCGAGCAATGTTGTTGAACTTCTCTCTACAGATACCAACATGGAATCCTACCACCAGTTGGATTATCGGACCACGCAGTAATCTACGCAACTATTCAGCTCAATATTCACGTGCCAAACAAGAACGGAACTGAAGTTTTCAAAATAATTGATTTCGATCAGTTATTCGAGGAACTTTCCACCATCGATTGGATTACCCTCTTGACTACATGTGATGATGTTGATATCCTCTGGGAAAAATTTTACTAGACCGTAACTGCCCTTGTTGACAAGAACTCCCGCAGCAAAGTATGCCAGAAAAATCCTCTCAAACCATGGATAAATTCCGAAATAATGTCACTCATACATCACAAAAAAAAATTGGAAAAGATACAAAAGATCAAAAGCCCCAGAAGATTACCAAACTCATCGAAATTTCTCAAAATACCTGGTATCAACACTACGATCTTCACGTCGTGAGTTTGAAGAATCTATTGCGAACTCTGAAAACAATAGAAAACTGTTCATACGAAGTTCGTACGATCAAATCTGAACACCAACGTAAGCATTCCGCTCCTAAAAAAACCTGACGGTACCCTGTGCTCTGCAGTCATCGAATCAGCTGAAATCCTGGCCGACTCTTTCACAAGCTCCTTCACAATGGAGCCCCGAGATGATCAATTACCGGGAATTATAGCAGAACGACTGCGTGGGAATCTGAACCATGTGACGTTTGGCCCGGAAAAAATTAAAAAACATTTATTGAACACTAAATTAAATTCATCTCCTGGCTTGGATGGAATGAGCCCCTTCTTTCTGAAGGAATTTGCCGAAACTCTCTGCTCTCCGTTATCAACAATCATGACTGTCTCTTTCGCAAAATCTCGAATCCCACGGGCTTAGAAGAAGGCATCTGTCACTGCTATTTTAAAAAAAGGCGATAAACTCAATCCAACCAACTACAGGCCCATAAGTCTTCTATCCGTACCTTCCAAAGTAATGGAATCAATAATCGTAGAAGACATGTCAGAATTTTTAACAAAAAACAATCATACCATCGGAACAACATGGTTTCTTCAAAGGTAAATCCACCACCAGCAATACTTTACAGTGCATAAACGATTGGACGACGGCTCACGATAAAAAAATACCGACAGATATCGTCTATCTTGACTATGCCAAGGCTTTCGACAGGGTCCCAGTGAGGAGGCTAATGCACAAACTAGACACACTCGGTATTCAGGGCCAACTAAACTTATGGATTGAAAATTACCTGATAGAAATAACTTTCACGGTCAAAGTGGGTCACTCTTTTTCTTCGGACAGACAAGTCACAAGTGGAGTCCCCCAGGGGTCTGTTCTTGGCCCACTCCTCTTCGTTGTTTATGCAAGTGATATTGCTCTTCATATAAAGTCCTGCAAGTCGTTTTATGCCGATGATACTGAACTGTATGGAAATGCCTTAATGGAACATAAATCCCTTCAAGAAGACCTCAACTCGATTAGTCGGTGGTGTGAGGATTGGCTTTTACCTCTCAACGTCGACACTTCATCAAGGAAAGAACAATCCACTCCACGCGTACACAATAAACGGTCAACAAAAACGTATAGTGTCTTCACATGTCGATCTGGGAGTGACTATTAATACTGACCTAACTTGGTCCGAACATGTTATATCCACACTAATCTACCTCATCCGCAAAACTTTGCCCCATCTATCATATTCAAGTTCCATAAAACTGTACAAAACCTACATTCGTCCAATTTTGGAGTATGCAGGTCCCGTGTGGTG
This sequence comes from Gonioctena quinquepunctata, assembly GCA_018342105.1. Classification (NCBI taxonomy): domain Eukaryota; kingdom Metazoa; phylum Arthropoda; class Insecta; order Coleoptera; family Chrysomelidae; genus Gonioctena; species Gonioctena quinquepunctata. Next base: position 446,301 of record JAFIRS010000065.1, on the reverse strand, counting down.
TCCTGTTTTGGTGCGCGATAAGAATTTGTTGGAAAATGTTCAGCGTCGAGCCACGCGTATGACTTTTGGTGAAATGCGTCCAACCTATCCCGAAAGACTGAGGATGGTACAACTGATAGCTTTCTACCAACGTCGACTCCGTGGGGACCTCATCATATCCTTCCGTATTGCTAAGTATAATTATGCTGATCAGAAAGAACTTTCTGTGTTCAACAATGATTCGCGGTTACGTGGTCATAATCTCAAATTAAAAAAGGAGAAATTTGCCACTAGGCAGAGACAATATTTCTTGGTGAATCGTATTTTCGAAACATGGAATAACTTACCAACGATGTTGTGAATTCTGACTCAGTGAATAGTTTTGAAAACAAAATAGACATTTGCTTATTTGCATAATTGTTCCTACGCATATATTAATTATTTTTCTTTTTCTTTTGCATGCATTGTATAATCTTGTTGATCTCTTTAGTTTTTTTTTTCAGGCTCACATAGGACTCTGTCCTCAGCCTTTACCTATATGTAATAATAATAATAATAATGTATCTTCAGATGACAAAACGTCAAGTTCTGTGCTAGTATCAAAGGAAGTGCCGCAGGATTCAAATTTGGGTCAGTTACCTTTTTGATATATACTGTGGATATAGCTATCCAAGTTGATAACTGTATAGTACATCAATCTGATGACCCACAAATGTACACTCATTTAAAAAATATGAAGTACGTCAGGCATGTCTGAATAGCAACAATACAATAGCGATTATCTTTGACTATGCATGTAAGCATGGATTGATAATCATCCCCAACAAAACCCAGGCAATAGTTCTGGGCAACGGTCATCTGATGAAAAATCTCATGGTGATGTTTATGTCGGTTACTGTACTGTATGCAATCTCATTTTCATCATAAAATCACACATTGCAATAATCAAGATAGAGTTTCGGGAGTCAGAACATTCACATCGGCAACTTCCTCCTCATTAATATTTTTTTTTATTCACTCTATAGCCTTTTTACACGCTTTATATTAGCTTCACTTTTATGTTTGTTTGTTTGTTTGTAACCGACTCCTTTGGGCGCAATTTTGACCCACTTCCAGACGTCCGAATGATTTGAAATTTGGCAGGTGTACATAACTCCGGTGACAATGCATTAAGAAATTTTTGTGTGGAAAAAAAACAAAGTGGCGGCTGCAATATGGTGTACGAGTTTGTGATTATGTCGAAATGACAGCTCCAAAATGGTGGACGAGTTTAATGATTATGGTCTGATTCTATTCAAAATTGATATGTGGGAGTTTTTGGGCTCGAATATCATGATTCTTCTGTGGAAATTGGATTCAAGATGACGGCTTTGAAATGGCGGCCGAGTTTTGTGATTATGGTCTGATTCTATTCAAAATTGGTATGTGGGGGTTTTTGGGGTCAAATATTATGATTCTTTTGTGAAAATTGAAAAATTCAAGATGGCGGCTTAAATGGCAACCGAGTTTTGTGATAATGGTCTGATTCTATTCAAAATTGGTATGTGGGGGTTTTTGGGGTCAAATATTATGATTCTCTCGTGAAAATTGAAAAATTCGAGATGGCGGCTTTAAAATGGCGGCCGAGTTTTGTGATTATAGTCTGATTCTGGTAAATATCTAGTTACATCACACATGCACTCTGAATATGAGGAAAATACTTTCCTTACGTGTTTTTGCCTCCTGAACACGAATCCGGAAAAAAAATGCGGCGGTCTCATACCGTTTCCGATTCACAGCACTTCAAAAAAACTAACCTCATTTTCAAGCACCGTTTTCTCGCACAAAAATCACTCGAAATGCCTCCTTCTTTCTACCAGCATAAACAATACACCCCAAATCACTTATTTTCGGCACAGCTTTGCAAAAAAATATCGTCTTTTTTATCGAAAAAAATCCTCCTTCGACACAGTTGCAAATGAACAATTTTTGTTCCTTGACAGAAGACTTTAGAATGACTTTGTCAAAGGAACGAAATTGTTCATTTGCAACTGTGTAAGAAGGAGGATTTTTTCGATAAAAACGACGATATTTTATGCAAAAGTTTTGCGAAAATAGGTGATTTAGAGTATTGTTTATGCTAGTAAGGAGGCATTTTGAGTAATTTTTGCGAGACGTGCTAAAATGACGTTAATTTTTATAGTGCTGTAACTCGAAACGGTATGAGTTCCATTCCTTCCGGATTCGTGTTCAGGAGGCAAAAAAATGCAAGAAAAGTATTTTCCCCATATTCAGAGTGCATGTGTGATGTAACTAGATATTCACCCTGATTCTATTCAACATTGGTATATGGGGTTTTTTCGGGTCGGAGATTATGATTACCTAATTTGATAAGATTATTCCATTTTTTTATTTGCAAAAAAATAATAAAAATAATAGTTTGAAAAAAAAATAAAAAAACACGCTTCTATAGAAAGACCACACTAGAAAGTAGGAAATGAATAATAGTCTAAAAAAACTAAAAAACACGCTTTTATAGAAAACCAGACTAAAAAAATTTAAAATAAGAAAAATATGTATTTCATTTTAAAAACTGCGTGAGGTGCATGGTATAAATAATTATACAGTGCTAGTCAAAAGTCCCCTCCCCCCCTCGTATCTTTTGAACGGGTATACTTATAATAATGAAATTTGGAGGGTGGAAATAAACGGATGTAGGCTTCTCAACTGGTCATAACAGGTGACGCAATAGTCATAAATGACGTCACAAGGCCACTGTGACCAATAATTTTAAATGGGACCCTATGGCAAGTGACAGCTCGTTTGAAAGGTATTGAAAATACCTATTCAGTCATACCAATTTTGTTTGGGTTTCGGCTGATTTTGATTGATAAATTGAAGAAATACGAAAATTATAGTTTCGCATTTAATTAATAAAGATTTTAAAGTACGCCTCTGGTTAATTGTCAAAAGGTTGACGTTTTTGTATTCTCTACTTGTCAAAAGTGTTTATACCTTGAAAATTTACCTAAGCTATTGTTTAACGAGACGTTTAAGTGTTTACATAGGCAAAATGGTACGTACTGTAGCCGACAAAGTAGCAGCTATCTTAATAATTGGTGAATGTAGAAACAATTTCCATGCAGCGGAACGACTGTTTAATGAGAGGTACCCCGATCGCCCTATATCGAGGGTTTATTTGAGGGAGCTTCTTCGGAAGTTTGAAGCAACAGGTAGTGTTCAAGATGCCAAACGATCTGGTCGACCAACAATTAGTGATGACAAAAAAATTGACATAATTGGAGAAATGGTAGTAAACCCTACTTCTTCCACAGCCCAAGTTGCGTCTATCTGTGAAGTCAGTCAAAGGACAGTACATAGGGTGTTGGCTAAAAACAAATTTCATCCATACAAATTAAAATGGTGCACCAACTTTCAGATGATGACCCCGACCGAAGACTAGAATTCTGTGAAACTATGTCCAATAAAATGAACCAACAACCAGGCTACATACAGACAATTGGTTTTAGTGACGAAAGTACTTTCTTTCTCAATGGAAATGTTAACACTCAAAATGTGAGGGTATTGGAGTGACACAAATCCTCACATCTTTCGTGAAAAAAATACTCAATTTCCAGAAAAAGTAAATGTTTGGGCAGGTATTTTGGGAAACCACATAGTTGGGCCTCTTTTTCTCAATGCTAACTTAACCGGTGAATTGTATCTGGAGATGTTACAAAATGATATTGAGGCGTTAATTCTTGAAATTCTAGAAGATAATCCAGATGAATTCGACAACTTGGAAATAACGTTTCAACAAGATGGTGCTCCTGCACACTATTACGGTGCAGTAAGACGTTACCTGGATGAAGAATATCGTGGTAGATGGATTGGACGACGAGGTTCGATCGAATGGCCAGCTCGGTCACCGGACCTTACACCATTAGATTTTTTTCTATGGGGGTACTTGAAATCTAAGGTTTACGCTACAGCACCTGACAGTATTGCCATTCTGAAACAACGAATTGTTGAAGAATGTAGGGCAATTTCCGCTGACACACTGGGACGAGTACGACAAGAGTTTAGCAATAGGATGCATTACTGCCAGGAAGTAGATGGAGCACATTTTGAACACTTATTATGAGAACTGGTTCTTAAATCTTTATTAATTAAATGCGAAACTATAATTTTCGTATTTCTTCAATTTATCAATCAAAATCAGCCGAAACCCAAACAAAATTGGTATGACTGAATAGGTATTTTTAATACCTTTCAAACGAGCTGTCACTTGCCATAGGGTCCCATTTAAAATTATTGGTCACAGTGGCCTTGTGACGTCATTTATGACTATTGCGTCACCTGTTATGACCAGTAGAGAAGCCTACATTCGTTTATCTCCACCCTCCAAATTTCATTATTATAAGTATACCCGTTCAAAAGATACGAGGGGGGGAGAGGACTTTTGACTAGCACTGTATAGTACATTACTTAGGGCAGTAAAGTGAGAAATGTCTCAGATCATAGGTAATTGTTGGCCGAGGCGTTACCATGCACCCCACGCTTTTTTTTAAATGAAACACATATTTTTCTTATTTTCTATTTTTTTAGTCCGGTTTTCTATGAAAGCGTGTTTTTTAGTTTCTTTAAACTATTATTCATTTTCTGTATTCTTTATTATAATCGCAATTTCCAATCCCGAATCAAATAGCCATATTCTATATTTTTAGGAGAATGAAAAGGATTTACTGTAGGTAATCAACTTCCTGATAATGATGCGTTGTTAATACGTTATTCGTAAGTGACATATATTGAGAAAAATATAAAGCCCTGACTCCTAAAATCTCTACACATCCCATTATCGATCTCCTAATGATATTCATACCCGCAGTTTCGGCAGTTGTGTCGGCCAGATAACACCGCATAGAACAAACTATTTATGTATACCCGAGCGGAACTGAATGCATTGTTGTGGTATACGTGCGGTGTTCGAATGAACCCTTATCTGGTCGTTTAGACTGTGAATTATACCGAACCGCAGTGACGACCACTGTTTTCGATTACGTTCTGCTTGTTACGAGCTCTCATAATATGTTCATTCGTGAATGAGGATACATTTTTCCTACTTCTTCGATTAAGTAAACATTCACATAGTTCGGAGACCTGGAGTTTATCCTATGATGGAGATGCAAGACAGATGAGGAAACTCCTCGACAGTCTATCAGAGCTTTCTCGAATTTTGGCTTATTAATCGCTTTCAAACTTCTTTTTTTCATCATTATATTCTTCTTAGAATAGTTTTCTCATGCCTCAGCATTTTATGCAAGGCAACCGATGTTGATATAGAAATATTGTTGTGTTAATAATAATAATGATAATAATAATGGTCTTTATTATTTTCAATAGAAAAATTGTGTACATTTCTAATTTTCATCATTTCTAGCAATTGAATATCGAAAATTAAAGGCAAAGTGAATGAATTGAATTCAGCGAAAATCTCACTGATGATTTGTTCTTCCACTTAACCTTAAGTTGTCCTCATCATCCAAGTTCGTAATCCCAAGTAACAGTAATATATATTGATACATATTTTACATATGTAGGTAGAAATTAGTAGAGTTTAGACACAAAAAAATTGAAAAAAATTTAACAATAAATTTAATCGACGTAAAAAAATACTGAAAAGCGACAAATAAAATGATCCTTTTTAGTCTTGATAACTAAGCTCCTGAACTGAGGTAAGTAATTAATTTTGGGTCGACGCCAAACAACCTCTACTCTAAAGGAATAATCAAAACCAAATAACATAAAAACGCAACGTGAAATCTCCAGCGATAAACAATAGTATTCCAAAAATACGCTCTCAGCACGACGGCTCAAATTACATACGACAATGATACCAACATTTTTATTAGCGGAGGCCTTTATCAGATTAATATATATACTAATTTACATCAGTAACTCATAATAATAGTAATTTCATCGATAAGATCAATAACAAATCCTACAGAAGGAATTTAAATTTTCTGAACGCATTCTTAACGAAAAAATCTTTTTTTTTTTTCAAATGGTACCTACCGTGGGCCATTTCGCCATTCGATAGAGAATTCAATTACCAATTCAACGATGTACATTATGAACCACTTTCTCTTCGTTCAAAACTAAAACCGATAAACTATTGAATTTGTACAATATTTCATACGATGCCTACAAATTCCAATGAGTTATCCGTTTAGGTTTGATGAAATGGAGGGTAGCCGTGGAATCATGGAAAACAGAAGGTGATTAATGTCATGTCAAAAGTGAAATACCAATTTTACTTGTCATTTCGTTTCGATTATAAAAAGTTTTTTTTAAATGGAAAATAATAATCGTTATTCTCGAAACGAACACATTGATATGATATTGATATACGGAGAATGTCAGAAAGACGCTGTCAATGCTTGTATGCTATATGCTGTTCGTTATCCAATAAGACGGCACCCATCGGGGACCTATTTCGGGAAATTGGAAATGATGCTAAGGAAGGAACCAGCTGATCAAATCCACATCCATTTCATCGTCAGGAAGAAGCAACTAATAACTTAGCATATGTTCATTTTTCTCCATCTGCCTCAGTGCGATAATGTGGAATTGAATTTGGGATCAGCAGGGAAGGTGCCAGAAAAGTATTGAAGAAACACAAATAGCGCTCCTATAAATAAAGTTTGCATCAGCATCTATATGAAAATGACCCAGAACGGAGACTAACTTATTGTAATTGGCTTTTGCGTTATCATGATTTGAATAATGGTTTTGTCTCGAAGATACTGTTCACAGATGAGTCTGGGTTTACGAATAATGATATGTTCAATAGGAATAATACAAGGTATTGGGCCCAAGAATATCCTAGGTTGCTGAGAGAAGATGATTTTCGAAATAGATTTGGATTCAATGTCTGGAAAGGAATCATAGGGACAAGAATTGATGGCCAAAGATAACTACAATTCTTAGCAAACGATATTCAAAATAATATCCACGATTTACCTGAGAACATCAGGGAAAATATGTTTTTCAGCAAGATGGTGCAGGACCACATAATGCTAATATTCGGCAATATCTTAGTGATACCTATGGGCAGAGATGGATTGGAACAAATGGTCGAATCAGATGGCCAGCCAGATCACCCGATTTAACCCCTCTTGATTTTTATTCATGGGTTCACATGAAATTCAAAGTATACTCGAGGAGACCAACTTCTTTGGAGGACTTGAGAGATAGAATTGAGCGCGCATTTCAGGAAAAATCTGCTCACGAACTGATAAATGTGATGAGGTGTACAATAAATAGAACTAGTCTATGTGTTAGGAAAAACGGGCAACACTTCGAACATATCATTGGTTATTAATAAATAAAATGACTTTTCGATGGTTGTGAAACTCTTCTATTGAAAACAAGATAATGGTATTGTGAGTAATAATTTGTACGTTGAATGTTTCACTGTTTCAGTCGTTAGATTTTTTCAAATAGTTTGATTATATTGAAGTTATCTTTTCTGTAATGGGTTTATGGTCATAACATATCATCAAGTCGACCATTCTGAAGTAAAGTTTGAAATAACGAATGGATTTCCTGTTACCTACCAATTTTTTCAGATTGATTTCATTTTGTTAGTTGGCTTTTTACGTTTTCAACAAAAAGGAAGTGGTACATAATGTATATCGTTGAATTGGTAATCAAATTCTCTATCGAATAACAAGATGGCCCTCTTACCTTTTTTCATTGGGGATTTACCAGTACGAGTCGAAGTCACAGTCGACAAAGGGGCTGCAGTTTCCAAGAACGGGAGAAATCCGAAACATTGAACATTCTCGTTACAAGAAGCCACAGGTATTTTTTTCAAACCATAAAAAGTTACTGCAGTGCAATCAAAATAAAACATTTAAAATAATATATTGACCACATAACCTACAAAACAAGGTAAAATTTCACTTTTAGTATCACATAACTTCACATTTCCTTATATATTTGCTATGAAGCACTAATTAGGTTATTTGTCGCAGATTAGGTAGTAGTAGGTTTTTCCTGAATAAAGAAAATTCTTATTTTGATGAATTTCTGCTTTAGTTTCAATGATTGAGCAATAACAGTTGCCATTTCCTGAAATTGACTTCAAAAACGACCAGTGGGCTCCACAGTAGAACCGACTTCTGAGATTCCATAGGCGTACCGAGTGAGTTAGCTGAGGTGAAGGAAATAAGGTAGGAGAGTAGATGGAAAGAAGGTAAAATGCATAGCCGGAGATATTGAATATTTATATGGGTATTCATTTGTCAATATATATTGAATTGAATTCAACTAGTTGAAAGATTTTGAAAATAGTAAAAACATAGTAAAACAAAAAACAAAAATTATATATTTTTGTTATATCAATCAACATATTATAATTATATATATATATATATATATATAAAAGTGAATATTGGGTATACAAAAAGAAAAAGTGTAGTCTTTAAAGTTTATCCACCTTCAGGGATAAGTTGGCTAAGTTGAGGTTAGTTTCTAAGTTATTCAAGATATGTCTTCATGAAGTGTACGGTGAAATTATCTGAAATTGTAAAGATACCATTTAAAAAAAGAAAAAATTTCTTTAAAAATGCGTTTAGTAAATTTTAATTTCTGCTGTAGGATTTGTTATTGATCTTATCGATGAAATTACTATTACTATGAGTTACTGATGTAAATTAGGATTTTAACCTGATCAAGGCCTCCTGTCGTATGTAATTTGAGCCATGAAACTCGAAAAAAGTCAAACATTCAGGGTGTTCCGTTTGAAAAATCGAAGTCGGTGGATATTCTGGCGAAACCGGAAATTGGCCATTTTGTTTTCATATGTCCGCCAATCCGAAATTCTGTCTCATATCTATGCACAAAATTTCATTCAAATCGGTTGATAAGGAAGGAGATATTGGGGCACTGGTCCCATTGGCACCCGGTATTCCATAAGAAAGAAAAACGAACATGTATCAACCTAATTGAAAGCATGTATGAACATCGCTTGAGATAATTCAGTTTCGAAGCGATAATCCGATCATAGACGGATTCCTGTCTTCCGAGTTATAATAAGGTGCATGTGGAATTGGATTCATCCATGCATCAGAAGTTCATATAGACAGATAGTTGATGCACAGTGTAATACTGCTCTACCCACGCTGTTGTAAAGCTCCCCAGGGATTTCATCTTAGTTTGGTTAACATTTCGAGACTCAAATTGAAACCGTATCACTCGAGGAGTGGATATATCCTTCCTCGGTGTTACCATGGTGACATTTATTCAGTGAGGAAACCAGAAGGGCTTATGGGAACTTTGTGATCACTGTGCTCGTTTGGCTTTGAGAATATGTTGAAATTAATACAAGGAATATAGTGAATTTAGGATTTCTTTTTTCGAGCAAGTGGATCTAGAGAATCGCATTGCTGAAATTTCACAGGTTCAAGGCCAACGTTTCGGATAAATTTTCGCCATCTTCAGGGCACAATAAAAATTGTGCATAATTACAAAATCATACGGATTTATTAAACAACATACAGGGTGAGTCAGAAATACTTTGACAAACCTCAGGAGGTGATTCCTCACAATGTTCTAAAATGGATTATCCAAATAAATATATGTCCGGACACGCTTCGCTTTCAAGATACAGGGTGTTGAAGTTTTATTTTTATTTCGTTTTTTTTCAAATAACTTTCGTAATACTGACCTCAATCGAACGAAAATTGGTATTGGGAGGTTTTTTGAATCGAATTCACACCTGATGTTATTATTGCTCTTAATCGTCTTTTTCGTTTCTGAAGATTCATAACTTTTTTGAGCGTACCTCTAGCACATTTTTCAGTATAAAAATCAATTTCTCTATCATATCTACGTGAAAATGGTACCTCTGTTACGAGTCGCTATGAGCAACCGTTTTCTAGATATTTGGACTTGAAAATTTCAAGTCGATTATTTGATAATCGATGCGTGTTGAAGTTATTACCATTATTTTGCATTTTTCACAAGAATGCTTTGGAAATGAAATTGACGTTCAAGTAAGTAGTTTTGGTAATTACATATTATGTGACAGTTAAACGTTTTGTTGTTTTGTTGAAGTTTCTGTAAGTATTAAAACACTTATTTTGATAAAATGGATTATTCAAACAACAATGCTCATTAAGCCGATATGCATTTCGTTTATGGCCTCGCGGATGGCAATGCGCGCGAAGCAAGACGTATTTATCAGAAGCGATTTCCTAATCGAGTACTGCCTTCAGCTCCAACATGTACCAGTCTCCACCGTCGTTTGGCAGGAACAGGAAGCTTTAAGAGAGCGGCTGATATTATTGGAAGACCACGATCACTCCGTACCCCAGAATTGGAAAAAGCTGTTTTGAACGCTCTCGAGGAGAATCCAGAAACAAGTACAAGAATAATTGCTGAAGCTCTCAATTCTACTCAGTCCACAGTGTAGAGAATTATACCGATCAACAATTCTCTCCATACCATATTCAAAGGGTACAAGCTCTTTTGCCACGAGACTTTCCCCAACGCATTTCTATGTGTCAGTGGTTTTTGAGAACATTGGCTGGAAATCCTCAATTTTTAAGATATGTACTCTTCACGGACGAGGCAAACTTCTCCCGAAATGCTATCACAAACTTTCATAATAACCATGTTTGTGCTCTGGAAAATCCGTAAGTACGCAGTTAGTGGAAGACATTATCAGTATCAATTTCCTTCAGATGTATGGGCGGCAATAATTGATAATTACTTGATAGGTCCTTTCTTCCTTCCGTTTCGACTGAATGGCGCAACTTACAGAGACTTTTTAGAGAATGAATTGCCGGGACTACTTCAGAATGTACCATTAGAAATTCGTATCCGCATGTGGTTTATGCATGATGGGGCTCCGGTCCATTTTAGCGTTGTAGCCAGGGAATTCCTTAACACTGTCTATCCAAATCGATGGATCGGTAGGGGTTTAGAAGAACTTAACCAGGCGTGGGCACCAAGATCCCCAGATCTAAACCCGCTAGATTTTTATTTTTGGGGACATTTGAAGTCACGTTTATAAAACTCCAGTAGCGAACGGAGTTCTAAGAAACCGAATAGAAGACGACTGTGAAACAATAAGAAACACACCAATTATTTTTGAGCGGGTACAAGATTCAATGACTAGAAGACTGGATGCCTGTATCTTCGCTGAAGGTGGACACTTTGAATAATTCATTTGAATACAATTTAGTTCCCTTCATTCCATTTTATTCTACATATTCAAAATTTCTTGAAATAAAATGTTGATATTTCTTGCAAATTTTATTAAAACAAATACAGATTTTGCACCCTTGATACAAAAATAACTATTTTAAACGAGTAAAAATAAATAGAATAGGTGGCGCCCCCTACAAAAATCAACACTACTCACTTAAACGTTAGATTCATTTCCTAAGCATTCTTGTGAGAAATGCAAAATAATGGTAATAACTTCAACACGCATCGATTATCAAATAATCGTCTTGAAATTTTCAAGTCTTAATATCTAGAAAACGGTTGCTTATAGCGACCTGTAACAGAAGTAGCTTTTTTACGTAGATCTGATAGAGGAATTGATTTTTATACTGAAAAATGTGCTAGAAGTACGCTCAAAAAAGTTATGGTTCTTCAAAAAAGAAAAAGACGTGTAGGTGGCGTCCCCTACGAGTAAGAACAATAATAATATCAGGTTTGAATTTGACACCTCAAAAAACCTCTCAGTACCAATTTTCGTTCAATTAAAGTCAGTATTTCGAAATTTAATTGAAAAAAAACGAAAATAAAAATAAAACTTCAACACCCTGTATCTTGGAAATGAAGCGTTTCCGGACATATATTTATTGGACAACTAGCTGACCCGACAGACGTTTTCCTGTCCAATGTCCGAGTAGAATTTCTTTTTCTCTATGTTTTCCTTTATGTTGTTCCATCTAGATTATGCTTTTGACTATTTCCGCTTCCTGTTGTCCCGTTATCTCGTTTTCCCGTTATTCCCGTTATCCCGTTATTCCGTTTTCCCGTTATCCCCTTATCCTGTCATCCCGTTATCCCGTTATCGTGTTATTCCCGTTATCCCGTTATCCCGTTATCTCATTATCCCGTTTTCCTGTTATCCCATTTTTTCTTTATCCCGTTATCCCGTTTCCCTTATCCCCTATATCATGTCCTCCCGTTATCCCTTTATCCCATTTTCCCGTTTTTTCGTTATTCCGTTATCCCGTTTTCCTGTTATCCCGTTTTTTATTTATCCCGTTATTCCGTTTTTCCGTTATTCCCTTATCATGTCATCCCGTTTTCCCGTTTTCCGTTTTTTCGTTATCCCGTTATTCCCGTTATCCCGTTTCCCTGTTTTCCCGTTTTTTCTATAGAATAAAAATAGGGGTTGATGGAAGAAGGGTGAGAATTAAGAGTAATATGACAAAATAATAATAAAAATCTTACCAACAAAATAGGGGTTGATCGTAAAAGGGTGAAAATTCAGGGTTGTATGTATTTTTGAATGCTGTATCATAAAAAAATAATAACAAAAAAATGTATCTGAAAAAAAAAAATAAGGGGTGGACCACCCTTAACATTTAGGGGGGTGGAAAATAGATGTTGTCCGATTCTCAAACCTACCTGATATGCACACAAGGTTCATCCGAGGTATCAATCTTTCCACTCCTATGTTGTAGTCAATACTGATATTGATTTATTGACTTCTCAAAGGCTTTTGACCGGGTAGATCATGCTATTCTCCTCCATAAGTTATTGAGATACGGTGTCAGGGGAATTGCTCCCCAATGGTTTGGCTCCTACCTTGGAAAAAGATATCGGCAAGTTGAATGTAATGATTTTTTTTCTGACTTGAAACTAGTGAATGTCGGAGTTTCTCATGGGTCCATTCTGGGACAAACTTTGTTTCTAATATACATTAACGATCTCTTAGAACAAATGAGGCATTTATCTTCAGGACTTGTTGCTTATGCTGACACTAATTACCTATTTGTAAACAGTGATAACAATGAAGCCATAAACCAAGCGCATAACGTTTACTTCAATATCTGTGAATGTAGTGAAAAAACTATGATGTGCCTTAACAACGATGAAGCTGTAGTAGTTGCCTTCAAAACTGCCAAGACTCTAACGTAATAGTTTTGAACAACACTGATATTACATGCTCAGAGTCCACAAAGTTCTTGTGCTTACCCTGCAAAATAATCTGAAATGGCACACTCACGTTAATACTTTGTCAACGATCAATGCTCTACAATGCTTGGGTGAAAGCATTGAAAAGACATAATTGGCCAAAGAAATGGCTATATGTGCATTCATAGATATAGAGGCTGCTTTCGATAACACCTCACATGAATCCATCATCAGATCGCTGGTAGAGAGGAATATAAACACCTCACTGGTCAGATGGATACATGCAATGCTGAAAAGCAGAATCGTTGTAGCTGCTCTCGGAGAGGAAACGGTCAAAATGACAGCAGCTTAATGCTGATCACCAATCTTAACAACATGGTGAATTCTTGCTGGTATGTTTGAAATACAGCACCGTTATCTCAGGATATTTTCCTTCGAAGCAGAGGTCGCAAGGTTCACACCATATCGGAAGATTGAAGAGGACAAGCCATTTGACCTCGTATAGTATGTTGTTCAGACTAGTCAGTCTTACTGTCGAAATAAACTATTGAAATACACTTTTTGTGAACTTCTTTACTTTTCGTCAAAATTACACGTGACTGTCAAAATTCTCTTTTTTTCAATAATAAATAACAAAATCAACACACTTTCATAAATATATACAGAGATATCAAAATAACTATAACATTCTCCCCCTCTCGATGAAATAACTTCTTCTCGTGTTTTCTTCGAGTCTTTCATTCCGTTCTATCGTTGTGGAGTAATTCACATATTTTGGCAACCGGTCGTTTGTAAATTCCAAATTGAGTTTTCACTTCAACTACTCGAACCTTTCCATCTTTTCCTTCATAAATCTTCCGAATTTTTCCAAGCTGCCACAAATTTCCTTTGAAAGTGTCATCCACAACCAGAACGATATCATTCAGTGCGATACAGTCTTTTCCTTCAAACCATTTCGTTTCGTTCATGGAGACACATTTCGAATTCCATTTGTGAGCGCCAAAATCCGAGTCGCTCCTATGAAACCAATCACGTTTCCTAGACTAGAACTCCAGGCCGCAGTAATGTTGAGTAGACTTGTGAAAACCATCAACGAAAACTCCGAAATCCACATTGGTGAAATCTCTCTATGGACAGATTCGATGATTGTTCTGCACTGAAGTCTAAAAGGTATAAAACATTCGTATCTGTAAGAGATGGGGAAATAACAGAAATCACAAACATATCTGATTGGTACTGGGTTCCTGGAGAAAATAATGTAGCAGATGAGAGCACAAGAGACATAAATTCATCAAGTAGGAAATGGCTAAATGGACCAAATTTCTTGAGGTTTCCTCGACATCACTGGCCAAGACAAACCCAAGAGGAAATAGAAGAAATCGAATTGGAAACAAGGAAAGAAAATAGATTGATGATTGCAATTAGTGAGAATCATTTACCAAATATCGAGAGATTTTCGAAATACAGTAAATTAGTGAGAGCTACTGCTTGGAAGTTTCGATTCATAGAAAACTGCAGAAAAAATAGAAAAAGCATACCGTATTAAATGAATTTGGAGTTGTAACTGGCAGAAGAAACTTTGGTTAAATATTATCAAAGCATCAATTATACTCAAGAAATTTCAGATTTTGCCTACCTTGATGAAGCTGCTACGACGACAATGATCGACAGCCGTATTGCTCAGGAAATAGGACTTGATGGACCTCTGGAACCACTCTGTTACCAGTGGCTCAATAATGTCACAAAAAATGAAGAGAAATCGAGAAAAGTATCTTTGGAAATATCCGGGATTGAGGAAAATTCCAAAATATATAGAATAAAAGACGTCAGAACTGTCGAAGGACTGTCACTACCTAAGCAAACTTTGGATGTGAAAAAAATGAGTGAATCATATCCAGATATCAAAGAAACCCCTTTATGTTCCTTTTTCGATGCACAACCAACAATTCTCATTGGCCAGGATCAATGTGCTCTAACAATTGCTAGGCAAATCTTTCAGAGTTTTGGGAATGCACCATTTGTTTCGAAAACCCTATTAGGCTGGGTAGTACATGGCAGATATCCTCAAGGAAAAGAGGTATCTGAAAATTCTCCAATATTCCACGTTTGTTCAAAGTCTCATGAGAAAGTCTACGAAAAAATCGATAAGTTAGTGAAAGATTCATTCAAGATAGAAAATTTTGGCATGAAATGTTCAGAGGAAAACGGTAGATCTGAAGAAGACGATAAAGCTGTGAACATAATGGAAAATACTATTAAACGAGTTGGAAATCATTTCGAAATGGGACTTTTCTGGAAAAACAAAATTGTGACATTACCAGATAGTAAAGCTGTAGCACTAAATCGTCTCAAATGTATCGAGAGAAAAATGGACAGGAATGATGTTTTTGCAAAAGACTATTGTAGTAAAATTGAGGAATAAAAAAAAGGTTACATTCGGAAGCTAAGTACCACTGAAGCGCAAGAAGAAGTTCCAAAAACAGCGGCTAAATCGAATGGAGTTAGTTTAAATGATCAACTTTTACAAGGGCCAGACCTATTGCGGAATTTGACTTCAATCTTATGAAAATTTTGACAGCAAAAAAATCGCATTTTGCTCAGACATCCGTGAAATGTTTCATCAGGTTGTGATTCGGGACGAAGATTGCTCAGCACAACGCTTCTTTTGGCGTGGAATGGACAGATCGAAAATGCCAGATGTTTATAAAATGAAAGCGATGACATTTGGAGCAACATCTTCGCCATCAATGGCCCAGTATGTCAACAATAGAAATGCAGAAGAGCACTTTTATTATCATTTCAGCATCTATTTCTGCTTTCCTTCTTCCTATTTCTGCAAATTTTCTTGCTTCTTCTATTTGTATTTCTAAGAGCTTCCGCCTCGAATTCGATTATTTTGTTATTTTAGATTCAACTCTTGAAGTAGATTTTTCGTGAGTACGGGTACATGATGGATGAGTGGATTCTCGTGACTCTGTGGCTTGTTTGAAATTATCGGGGGCATCTTCATATCTTTCTGGAGGGATTCCTTTGGTCTTCCTCTCACTTCTTCTCGGTATGGACATGTTTCAGAAAGGGGTTTTTTCTCGTTTTCAGCTCGAAGGACCAATGTTCAGACTAGTCAGTCCTACTGTGAAATATTTTCTATAGCTTAAAGTCGAAATAAACTATTGAAATACACTTTTTGTGAACTTTTTCACTTTTCGTCAAAATTACACGTAACTGTCAAAATTATGTTTTTTTTCAATAATAAATAACAAAATCAACACACTTTCAAGAATATATACAGAGATATCAAAATAACTATAACACAGTTGTTAAAGAAACCATCATTGAATTAACTTTGAATAAATACTCATTTTTGAGTCGTTTCAGATTAGTTTTGATAGATCGAACTCAGGAAAATTGGAAAATGTTTGAGTGGAAGAAATATTACCCAAACCGAGGACCAATCTCTCAAATGCATCTCATAACAGTCCTCAGACGAAAAGGGAAACATTCTCAATTTAAAATTGAATTGAAGATCGTCACTAAAGTTTCTTCCATTGGCGGATGATTCCACATCTGATTTTATGAAAATCCTGTTCTTAATTTCGAACAAATCAGTCCTCAGACATTTCAGGAAGTTGTGTTGGTATAAGTTAATAATATAGAAGAGCTCCCACTGGAATGGATCAGAGTTGCATTCTATAACTTTCAATGGCATTAGAGTGAATGCAGCTGTTTTTGTTGTATAATCGGGATGTTTGTTTGAACTTCGGAACTTACTTACTTTATTCATTCTGTCGTTGGTTTTTAAGGCATTCAAATCAGCTTTTGTTCAGCATGTTGCAGGCTCGGAAAATATTTGAGTTTGCCAGTATTGCGAAAGTTGCCATCAAATTTCTCTGTTATATGAAGGGATTTACATGGAGTAAAATATGCTTTCTGAATACTTGTTATATCTCTGCGTTTAGTTTCAGAGCTATTCTGAATTATATGGAAAAAAAGGAGTGGATTAAAAAGGACTGCAAAACTTTTCGGAAGTCATGAAAAATCACTCCTCCGATCTGAGATTTTCCTGAAATCATTAAAAACACAATGTAATGCAATAGCCTTATAATTTTTTTTCAAATCATATTTTTTGGTTATACGTGCATTCATCAGTGGAGCATTTCAATTGAAATGATCAAGCAATAATTTATTTAAAATATACATTTTTTCAGAAAGAACTTTATCAAAATTCATTTTTCTCAAGTCTGAATCAAATGCTTTCCCATTGATATCATTTGAATTTATATAGAAGCAATGTATGGGTGCAGATTCAGTTCTACTGCGCAGTTTACAAAACTATGATCAGCAGATTCATAAGGTCGAATGTTCAACATTCAGTTATAACTACATGTTCTGAGCTTGTACTCGGATCACCTTGTCAACATTTGGCAACATATCCTCTGAAACTTATCGATACATTGGCTGCAATCAATTGACAGCTCTTTCCGAAACAGACATTTCCTCAAGAAATTACATAATACAAATTTCAGTCAAAATTACATCATGGTGAGTTTTGATGTGGTGAGTTTATTTTCAAATGTACCTGGCCAAAGGAGATTGAATCATAAAATAAAACTAGAAAATGAAATAACACTTATCACCAGATCCAAATTGAATGTGAATAACAAATGGATATGTTAAAAGTATGTTTCAAAACTACTTATTTTTAATTAGGGAATTATTCTATCTGCAAAACTTTGGAGTGGCAATGGGTTGCCCCACTATCCAAGGTAGTGAGTAATTTGTTATGGCAAACATCGAAGAAAATATATAGATACCTACATAAGTGTCCTGAGGTTTGTTGGGGAGATGTCGATGATATTTTCAAAATTTGGTCACGTGACAAGAGTCAAAATTTCGTTCAGTTATTAATGACACAATAGATTGAATATTAAGAATTGTTTTCTAAAAAATCGATATTTGACAAATCCTTTTATCTTCATTTTTCAGACTCATTTGTTAAAAAAAACTTTTTAACAAAAAATTAGTCCGACGAAATACGGAACTGAAAAGTAAAAAATAAAATAAACCTTCTTATTCTCGATTACTAAGCCCCTGAACTGATGTAAGTAACAAACAAGCAAATTTATTAGATACAGCGGAAAATGATGGTATCGAGTTGCGCGGTGACATTCTGATCATTTTTTTTAAGTAATTTAATGATCTTCGTTGATTGTTTGTTTGGCGCTGACTCAAAATTAGTTACTAACATCAGTTTAGGAGCTTAGTTATTGAGAATAAGAAGGTCTATTTTATTTTTTACTTTTCAGTTCCGTATTCCGTCGGTTTGATTTTTTGTTAAAAAGTTTTTATTTTCAATTTTTTGTGGCTGAAATCTACTAATTACTACCTACTTGTTTTTTATTACTTCCAAAATACTTACTTACCCACCTTACTTCAACTATTACCAGTTAAATAATATATATATAGATCGTTTATTTAGTCATATAACTAATATCAAGTACAATGAGTAACACAAAAAAAATATGATGATATAAAAATATGAAATATATCAAAAATATGTATATAGGTACTCACAAAGGAACATATGTAGCAAAATGAACAAACATGCATAACATACACAACATAAAAAAAAATAAAAAAAATTATATCACAATATGTTTGTACAGAGGTGCTTCTTCAGCCTAATTTTAAAAATATCAAGACTTCCAGAATTTTTCACATCAATTGGAATTCTGTTGTACATGGTTACACCTTTGACAAAAATAGAGTTCTGGCTATATGTTCTGCTAACCAGGGGAACACGAAGGTTGCCTCTATATCTAGTGTGGTGCTCATGAACTTCCTAATTGAGGATCAAAATATTCTGCAAATACTCAGGCGTCATACCGGTTTTAATCTTATGAATGAATATGAGGGAGTGATATAATAGATAATTCTTAACCGGTAACCAATTGAGGGTATCTAGCATTGAATTTATCGACGTATCTCGTGCACAACAAAGAATAATTCGCATGGCTCGATTTTGTAATTTCTGTAATCGGTTCAGCACATTTTGATTCACCATATAAAGCACAGTGGCACAGTAGTTGAAATGAGGGAGTAAAAGAGTATTGTAAATTATTATTTTACTCCATTGGGTAAGATGCTGAGAACATCTCATCAAGTAGTTGATTTTCATGGCAATTATTTTTATCACATTTTTTGCATGATCATTAAGTACAGTTGACGATCAACTAATACCCCTAAATATTTAAATTTCTCAACCATCTCTATCTGGACACCACCAATAGACAATTTCGGTGCTGTCTTCATCACTTCCTTATACATTTTGTCTCTACTGATCAACATCCATTTAGTTTTGTTTGTATTTATTTTCAACAAATTTCCACAGCAATAATTGTGTATAGCATCTAAATTTTCATTAATTGTATTGAGGCATATCGAACGGTTATTTCCAGTACAATAAATAACAGCGTCATCAGCAAATAGATGTATACAACATCCATTCACTACCTCAACCATATCATTTATATACACTAGAAACAATAAAGGACCCAGAACACTACCTTGAGGTACACCTATATTAATATCGATTATGCTAGATGTAACATGGTTAAGTCGTAACTTTTGTTTCCGATTATTCAAATAGTACGCAATCCATTGTAATGCTGCGTCTACAATTCCGACAGCTTCCAATTTTTTCAATAATCTGGTTCTGTCAATAGTCTCGAACGCCCTTTGCAAATCAAGAAAAACTGTCACTGTCATTAAATATTTTTCCGAAGTGTTCTTCCAATCATGGAGGACACATTGCAAAGCGGTTTCACGACTATGCTTATTACGGAACCCTGACTGAACACATGTGATAGCCTTATTGCGTTCCAAGTGATCCACAATTTGATTGTATACCGATTTTGCCTACAACTGATATCATATTTATTGGTCTCAGCTCACATGCTTTATTCGTATTTGCGACTTTAGGGATTGGTATAATTGTAGCAGTTTTAATTTCGTCAGGTACTTCATTAGTTTCAAAAGAATAATTTATAATATTCAATAGTGGCTTAGAGATAGTTGAGAAACATTCCTTCAACAATTTTGTTGATATTTCATCTGTACTATTTTTATTAGTCATTGAAAATATTATTTCCTTGAGATTCACAATGGTAATCATTTTGAAGTATCTCAATTTGTGTGAAACATGCCTTACTATGATAGGAGTTTCGATTTGGGGTACATTAATTGAATTGGTAATCTGGTTAATGCTTTTGACATAGTATTCATTAAGAGTATTCGACATTTTAATATCATCATTTTCAACAATAACATCATCAAATTCAATACTTGCATACACGCTGGAAAAATTGTTATTTGGTAAGTATTTTATCAAAGTCCGCCACATTTTAGTAGGATTACCAACATTACCATTCATTTTATTCTCTAAATATTTCTTTTTTTCTTGTCTTATCACCTTCACAGCAGTATTACGTTTCTGTCGGTATGATTCCCAGTTCTCTGCTTCACGATTATTGACATATATCTTATAGCTTTCGTCTCTCTCTGCTGTCGCAGTTTTAACTGTAATATTCCACCATTCTTGATAGTGAGGAAATATTTTTATCTGCTTCTTGGGGCCAACTATATCCACGGCTTCTGATATTGTGTTAATTAAACACTTATATTTATAATTAATATCATAGGTTCCATAGTCCCATTCTACACTTTCTAGCCTCTCATTGATTGCATGATAATCTAACGCCCTACCTCTACTCTCGATTAGTTAAACTTCATTTTCAGAAACTATCTCATCAAGATTTACTATTATATTTCTATGATTACTAATCCTAGGTAAATCCAATACCTGTATAGCGATGTCACAATTCGACAACACTAAATCAATTAAAGTACCTCCGCTATTTGTTAGGTGCGTATACTCTTTAACTTTATTTTAAAAACCAATATTCTCTATCACCGCCATCAATCTCTGAGTGTAAGTATTTGTACCATACCAATTAATATTAAAATCGCCAACGATAATAATCTTGATGTTCCTGTCGGTTAAATTATCATCGCACCATTTTTCAAAAAAGTCTAGAAATATTACACTACTACTATTTGGGGACCTATAAGCTGAGACTACTAAGAAATTAGTTTTATGATACACAAATTTAACAGATATCAACCAGTAGGACTTCTCGAAACTCGTTTTAGAAATATTCAATATTTGCAAATCGTTTTTTGTATAAATGAGAGCACCACCAGTATGTCTACTACAACTGTCCACTCTATTAACTACATAACCGCTCAACTCAATTTCACTACTGTAAATATCAGGTGTCAAGTGTGTTTCTGAGAAACAGACTACTAAAGGTTTTTCATCGTCAACAAAATGGTTTATTTCATCAAAATGTGCTAGAATACTTTGCGAGTTCATGTATAGAAGAAAACATTCATTATTATCTGTTATGCGTTGTTTTTCACGGTTTTTTCGTTTATCTCTAAAAAATTACTCTCAATCACATCCTTATCATTCCCTGTCTCATCCCTATTTGAATATTCACTTGTGTGTGTAACAATATGAACCAAGTTGCTATGTTGTCTACCATTAACAATCAAACTAGCTAATTTAGACACTAACATGTTTTTAGTAAGTATATGTCCATTATCGTTAATATCTACTAATATTGCTCTTGTCTTAATACAATTGTCCAACCTGGTAATGTAGTTACCAAGTTTTTCATTGAATTTGTTAATGAAAAAATTCAGTTGTAATACTTTGAGAGGAACTGTAGTCAAGATTACATTTGTATTATTGAGACATTGTTTCAAATTGTTATTCAACATTTTGAATGAAGGGTAACTCTTACTGAGAAAATCATTAAAACCAGCTTGTATAATCACGAAATCGTTCATTGTGAATGATTGTGTTATGATTATCTACTTTGTGTTATGATTATCTACTTTTACTATTTGTTGTGATATAAATTATTTTTGTTGTTCTGGTTAGTTTATTTCATTACTTTGTATATCATTCCATCCTCACATAGAATATAATGATTGTGACGGATGTAGGAGAACAAAAATAATGACATTAGCGATCTGTAATTGTCAACTACATATGTGTGCCAATGTTCACAAGTGAAAAATCAATTTTTTCCCTATTTTTCTACCCGTAAGGGTGGATAATTCCATTCCAAATCCAGATATAATCAACTATAAGATATACCCTATCTAATAAAAGAAGAATCATCCAAATCGAAGAACCCAGTACAAAGTTATGCCTGATAGAATCGGTTAACGGACCAGAATTCAGTGGGTGAATGATCAATATTCTTCATTTTGCTACCCTTAGGGGGAGATTTCATCTTTCAAATTCGAATGGGACCAACTTCAAAGTACATCCTATATAAAAATTATGCGTGATCATACATAAAAAAAAACTCCTCCTTTTTTGTTTCGTCTGTTAATAACTCAAAGAGGGTGCCGCAAGGACTGTCACGTTCATCGACTCCACAACTGTTTGCTGCTAAAAATATGATTACTGATTCTGCTAAAAATATGAAAAATTGTTTCATTCTTCGGGTTTTCGAAAGGAGTTCATTACTCTCCAATAATTGATGACACCCCTTTCATGACAAATTCTTTTTCCTTAATTTTAATCAATTTTTTTTAAACTCAAAATGTGTTTTGTTAGAATTATGAGTTTATCGACTCCACAACTACGTATACAATATCAGTGAGAGAAAATATGTACAAAAACTAATATTTTCGATTTTTTTTCTACTTTTATCGTAAAAAATTATAATCTGGCACATAAATTATGATTTGATGCAACAATGATGGAATATCATCAATACACGGTTTTGAATTCCCCAAAAAATTGTCAACAAATTATTGTGACATTCGTTATTGTTACAACGAAATAAATCTTTTTTCAAGCTGCCTTATAAAATTCAAGTCATTGAAGTTCAAATTTACCAACCAATATCAAATTTAGCAGGGATAAATAATGTATTATTAAGTTTTAATTACAAATATTAGTTGGTTTAAATTTTATTTGCGGGTTGAGAATATTGAATAAGCTCATGTGCATCAATATACAGGGCATGACTACACCTAGTGCCAAGACTAAATCGTGTTTTCATAATTAATCTCCCGCAAAATGTCTATTCCACAAATTTTTGTTAGTTTTGACCCAAATTTATGTGATTTAGGTTATTAAAGCTGTTTCCATATGAAACAAGGATGTACAGTGTTTCTTAATGAGGGTAGAGGAATAAAATGATATTTTTGATTTTTCTTCAATATGGTCATAATCTTGTCAATTTGGCCATTATTTGGCACCTCAGACAACTTTTTTTTAAATTCCCTCCTCACACCTCAACAAATAAGAAATAGTGTAAAAAATATCCGGAAGAGAAACGATAAATGTGTTGAACTAAATGGAGGTTTGGTAGAAGCCACAAAAATTCAAATATTCAATTTTACAGTAATGTTTATTTCAGTTTCAGTTTTGGCTTAATGACGTTTTATTGTTGAATGAATACTTTAAAACTTGTATCTGTTCATGTCGTTTTTATCGGCTATAGAAGAATGTACTAATGTTTAATTTGAAAATAAATTTCAAATTTTCTGTTTTTTTCGAATACGGTTATAACCTACACTTAAATAAGTGATTTTAAGGAAATAAATTTACAAATCCAGTGGCCTAGTCAGATTTTTGTTACAAAATCGCTTCCACCTCAAATCCCTCACATTACCATTCTTATAACTGTAGAACGGAATGAGCTATTGACTTTGGATTTTCACTGTACAAGTTCACTGGTGTTCTACTCTGTATCGACGGTGTTGCCAGATTTCAAATATGCCTATAATCTAAATAAAAATTATAATCAAATACTTTGTTTCCAAAATTGAAGTTGTTGTAACTTCGTTGTTAACCAATTTTTCTTAATGAAATTTCGATGGTTTTGCCGTGTTTGACAAAAAAAAAAACCATAGTGTGCTTCGGAAATAAAACTGAAGTTATGAAAATTTGTGTCAAGATACAGTTTTCGATGCTTAATATGATTTTTTTTTTTGAGATTGATTGAAAAATGCGTATTCTACAGGGGTGGTTCCATTTCAAATGAGTCACACTGTATAAGTCCAACGGATTTTTAAGTTGTCAGACATGCAGAAACGAACCGTCATTAGAGTTTTTCAGAAATTTCAAAAACATGTTTTTTCTCCATGTAGCCAACTTTATGACGGACACTGTATATATATATATATATATATATATACCCAGATTATAGGTGTCACTATCTATAATTTGATGCTTTTCATATATATATATATATATATATTCAAAATTCAAAAAAAAATAACATGACAATTTAACAATTAATAATATTATTTCCAGGTGTTAATTACAATTTCAATATAGTATCGAGCCATCTCACTCCATATACTGGAGACCTTTCACCTAAGCACAAGCGTGCTTGTGTTGTATCAGGTATCCGATATGTAGAAGGAGTTTTTTTCTATGTCAATTGGCGTCTATTTGGTGATTCTGGAGAATGGAGGTTTGGAAAGTGTACGTTCAATATAAATTTTCAAATGTAGATTGATTGTTTCGTACAAATGATTTTATGGCTATTTTGTATTTGTTAATATTTGTAATATTCCTGGACTCAGATGGTAGTAGGTTGAAGAGTTTTGGGCCAAAATAATGTACAAATCTCTGTGAATGACTTTTTTTAAATAATGGCATGTGAACAGACCCTTTTATAACAGATCTGGTTTCTTTCTCAATTGTTGTCCTCAGATAGTTAGCTTTATTGTGAAATATCCATATTAAACATGAGTAGGAATAAAGACTTCTTATATTGAATAATTTGACTTCCTCATAGAGCTTTTTTGTAGAAAATAATCGGGCCTTTTTATAAATAATTTTTAGTATAGTGTTTTGCGTTGTTTGTAAGCTTCCTAAATTTTTTTCAAAAGTTCCTCCCCATGCTGTTATGCAATACTTGAGAACTGACTCTGCCAGTGCATAATATAAAGTGAGCATGTTTCTACGAGATAGGATATCTCTCAGGGAATACAATTTATGGATGAGTTGTCTTAGCCTCTTGGTCATGCATAGCGTGTGTTCATCCCATCGTAAATGTTGATCCACTATAACTCCTAGATATTTTAGTTTATTTGTTTTTTCAATCGCAGGACATTGACAGATATTTTGAGAGCAGTTTATTGTATGTATCTTTAGAAAATTTTCGTTTGGTTGGTCGCTGTTTGTCAGTGTGATGGTCATAAATTTTGTTTTATCGACGTTTAGGCTGAGAAGATTATAGTCGAGCCATGCTTTTATCTTTTTCATTTCATTTCTGCTTTTTCATAGACTCCCTGCCATGATTCACTCGAAAAAATGATGACAGTATCATCAGCGTAAGATATAATATGGCCCAAAAAGATTTTGATTTTGCTAATACTGTTTATATATACCAAGAATAGGATGGGCCCTAATATGGTACCCTGAGGTACACCTACCGTAACTATTGATGTGTCACTGAGTTCGTCATTCATCTTTACTCTTTGTGTTCTCTGTGATAAATAGTCTCGCAATAAGTTAAGTACCAGTCCCCGAATTCCATAACTATATAATTTATTCAAAAGAATTTCGTGTGAAACGGTGTCAAGGCCTTGTAGCAGATCAAGGAAAATGGCTATGCATTTGTCCGATCTATCCAGTGCCTCCACACCGCTCCTCACAAAATCTAGTTCCGCTTTTTCCGTATTTGAATTTTTTATAAGGCCGAATTGTCTGTCTGTTAACACTTTATCCGCATCGAAAAAATTGATAAGTCTTCTGTTGATAGTATGCTCAAAGATTTTTGCAAAACTATTTATCACAAAGATTGGCCTATAATTGCCAGGTTCTCCTCGATCACCTGACTTGTGTACTGGTGTGATAATAGCCTGTTTCCATTGCTTTGGTATTTTACCTTTAGTGTAACAAAGGTTTATCAGATGTTCCAATGGTTTAATAATATGTATATGTATAGACTTTATTGTTTTTATGTTGATTTTATCTGGTCCAGGGGAACAGTTATTTTTTAATTTAGATATAATGTCTATCAGTTCTTTGCACGTTACTGGTTTTAAAAAAAGTGTTTTGTTAATAAAAATATCCTCCATGAGATCTTCAGATACAATGTCAAGCTTCTCGATGTTTTCCGACATTTTTTCGCCAATAGTAATGAAAAAATTATTTAGTACGTTAGATTTTTCATGGTTGTCAGAGACAACCTCTCCATTTTGCACTTTCAATGGTAAATCTAAGGTTTTTATTTTTGCTTTAGTATTATTTGATATTTCATTTATTATTTGCCAAGTCTTTTTGGAGTTTCCTTTTACTGTGACAAGCTTTTGCTGGTAATATTGGTTTTTAGTAAATTTTATTAGACTGTTGACTCTATTTTAATATTCAATGTATTCCCTTTTTAAATCTTCGTTTTGCATTTGTTTTAAAAGTATTTTCTTCATTTTGTCTCTTTCACGTATAGATGTAATAAGGCCATTTGTTATCCAGGGTTTGATTTTTGTTTTTTATTTGACATTTCGTACATGTTATGTAATTGTTTACTTTTCCAATAAATATGTCATAGGATTTTTGCACATCCTGACAAGAGTAAATTTCTTTCCATTTTTCTTTTTCTAGGTGAGTGTTCAATTTATCATAATCTATTTTGCCATAAGAGCATGTTTTTTGGGCGGTATTTAAGAAGGTTTCATGTGGCCCTTGGATTAGCAAAGACGTGACAAAATGGTCTGTTAAACTTGTTTGAATAACTGACGGTCTTATTTTATAGTTTTTACAACAATTTTTTCGGCTTACAAAAATGTGATCTATTATACTGCTTGAGTCATTTGATACTCTAGTGGGGACATTAATATATGAGAGAAAACCATGCTCATCCATTATACTAAGGTAGTTTTGTACCTCATTTGACTTTCTCTCTAATAGATTTATATTGATATCACCAATGAATATTTCAATTCGATTTTTTGAGAGTGTTGAATAATATTTTTTGAGGTTATCTTGGTATGTTAGAATATTTGTGGATGGTGGTCTATAAGAAACCGTTATGCCAATACTATTTTTCCTATTTTCATTTGTGATTGAGAGTTTTAATAAATTTGTTTCTGTTTGTTTGAAAGTCTGTACATCTGCTGTTATTTTATTTTTTATATACACTAGTAGACCATCGTTTTGGTTGATTTTCGAGCCATTGTAGTGAGCAGTGAAATCAGGTATATCAAAGTCACTTACCCTTTCTATGTTCCAGGTTTCAGATAAGACAATTATGTCCAAGTCACTGATGTTTTCAGCCAAGTAAATCAATAATTCATCATAATTTTTCCTTATGCTTCTAATGTTGAAATGCACAACTTTAAGTTCTGTAAGTTCCAGTCCTCTGATTTCCTTTTTACTCCATTCTTCAAAATCACCATAAGTATTTGTTTTTATATCTTCTTGTCCATCTAACATTTCAAGAAACTCTAACATTTCAATTTATTTTCTATTACCCCGTTTAATATCTATTAAAAAAAAGTTTTCAAATTTGAGTATTTATAAAAAATAAAAAATAAAAAATATCAGTGAAAGGGAGAAAGAAGTAAGTAATTTCAAATTTCAAATTGGACTAATTCTACTCCCTAGTCTAATTTTTGTACTTTAAGAGCATATATTCAGTTTTCCAATTCAAATTCTCTAAAAAGTCTCTTTAAATCAGCTTCACATTTTACAATATTTATTTTGTTTTCCAAGCTAAGATAAATTTTTCCAGATTCAGTCCACACATTTCTGAAGGATATTTTTTCCACTGCTTTGGATACTAGTTGAACCCTCCGGGTAGTTAGATCCTCCCTTATTACAATGGTTGTTCCCTTTAGTAGCTTTTTGTTTCTATAGATTTTTTGTTTCAGGTCTTGGGTACTCAGTTTTAGGAATATACATCTCGGTTTTTCATTTTTCTTTCCTACTCTGTAGCATAATCTTATATCCGCTTCAGTAATGTTAATATTCATTTTGTCTCTCATCAGTTTTATCATTTTCAGTCGCGTGTTTTCATTTGGGTCTTCCGTAAAATTGAAGATTCTTAAATTTCTAATCCGGTTTCTTGATCCATGTTGTCAAGCTTGAATTCCAGGTCCGCCTTGTCCTTTGAAATGTATTCAATTTTTTCCTTTAGACTCTTTACATCCTCCTCGTATGTTTGTTTCAGTTCAGCTTGTCGGGTTTCAATTTCGGCCATTCTTTCTGCTATCTCGAAGTTTTTCATTCACAGTTTTTACGATCGCCTCTGATACCTTATCTGCTATACTTTTGATCAATGCCTGGTCTTTCAACGATTTATTGATGGAATTTCTTATTTCTTCGGCAATATCTCGCGTGAGAACCATTTTTCAGCTTTTTTAACACAATCAGATGAACAGTGCCTTAGAATACTATATACAGTGCTAGTCAAAAGTCCCCTCCCCCCCTCGTATCTTTTGAACGGGTATACTTATAACAATGAAATTTGGAGGGTGGAAATAAACGGATGTAGGCTTCTCAACTGGTCATAACAGGTGACGCAATAGTCATAAATGACGTCACAAGGCCACTGTGACCAATAATTTTAAATGGGACCCTATGGCAAGTGACAGCTCGTTTGAAAGGTATTGAAAATACCTATTCAGCCATACCAATTTTGTTTGGGTTTCGGCTGATTTTGATTGATAAATTGAAGAAATACGAAAATTATAGTTTCGCATTTAATTAATAAAGATTTAAGAACCAGTTCTTATAATAAGTGTTCAAAATGTGCTCCATCTACTTCCTGGCAGTAATGCATCCTATTGCTAAACTCTTGTCGTACTCGTCCCAGTGTGTCAGCGGAAATTGCCCTACATTCTTCAACAATTCGTTGTTTCAGAATGGCAATACTGTCAGGTGCTGTAGCGTAAACCTTAGATTTCAAGTACCCCCATAGAAAAAAATCTAATGGTGTAAGGTCCGGTGACCGAGCTGGCCATTCGATCGAACCTCGTCGTCCAATCCATCTACCACGATATTCTTCATCTAGGTAACGTCTTACTGCACGGTAATAATGTGCAGGAGCACCATCTTGTTGAAACGTTATTTCCAAGTTGTCGAATTCATCTGGATTATCTTCTAGAATTTCAAGAATTAACGCCTCAATATCATTTTGTAACATCTCCAGATACAATTCACCGGTTAAGTTAGCATTGAGAAAAAGAGGCCCAACTATGTGGTTTCCCAAAATACCTGCCCAAACATTTACTTTTTCTGGAAATTGAGTATGTTTTTCACGAAAGATGTGAGGATTTGTTTCACTCCAATACCTCACATTTTGAGTGTTAACATTTCCATTGAGAAAGAAAGTACTTTCGTCACTAAAACAAATTGTCTGTAATGTAGCCTGGTTGTTGGTTCATTTTATTGGACATAGTTTCACAGAATTCTAGTCTTCGGTCGGGGTCATCATCTGAAAGTTGGTGCACCATTTTTAATTTGTATGGATGAAATTTGTTTTTAGCCAACACCCTATGTACTGTCCTTTGACTGACTTCACAGATAGACGCAACTTGGGCTGTGGAAGAAGTAGGGTTTACTACCATTTCTCCAAATATGTAAATTTTTTTGTCATCACTAATTGTTGGTCGACCAGATCGTTTGGCATCTTGAACACTACCTGATGCTTCGAGCTTCCGAAGAAGCTCCCTCAAATAAACACTCGATATAGGGCGATCGGGGTACCTCTCATTAAACAGTCGTTCCGCTGCATGGAAATTGTTTCTACATTCACCAATTATTAAGATAGCTGCTACTTTGTCGGCTACAGTACGTACCATTTTGCCTATGTAAACACTTAAACGTCTCGTTAAACAATAGCTTAGGTAAATTTTCAAGGTATAAACACTTTTGACAAGTAGAGAATTCAAAAACGTCAACCTTTTTGACAATTAACCAGAGGCGTACTTTAAAATCTTTATTAATTAAATGCGAAACTATAATTTTCGTATTTCTTCAATTTATCAATCAAAATCAGCCGAAACCCAAACAAAATTGGTATGACTGAATAGGTATTTTCAATACCTTTCAAACGAGCTGTCACTTGCCATATGGTCCCATTTAAAATTATTGGTCACAGTGGCCTTGTGACGTCATTTATGACTATTGCGTCACCTGTTATGACCAGTTGAGAAGCCTACATCCGTTTATTTTCACCCTCCAAATTTCATCATTATAAGTATACCCGTTCAAAAGATACGAGGGGGGAGAGGACTTTTGACTAGCACTGTATAACTACTTTTTAGATATTTAAATTGGTTTATATTTCGCGTTAGATTTAGATTAAACGGGAGCACAAGACTGGCCCTACTCACTGGTCGGCATGCTTACTTCGACTGATATTTATATATATATATATATATATATATATATATATAAATATATATAAAGTCATTTATAGTTCAACAGCAAAAAAATCCTCAACCGAGTTCTATCATCCCATATATGAAATAGGTGGTCCGATAAAACAACTAATACCTTGTCGAACAGAAGTTAATTCATCAAGACTAAACTTTGCAGTCCAATGTTTTTCACAATAATAAATCGTTATGAAAATGGTAATATCCTGATGATTAGTAGTTCCGTCATTAATTTTTTCTATGGGTCAATAGCCATGACCTGTCACGCCATTTTTCGTTATTCGAGTAAGTTAATTTCTAAACTAACCGAAAAGTATGCCGTTACTATTACATCATCGGATACCCAATTACAAACTAACGCTGTAGAGACTGAAATGTTGGGAACCGGATAAATGTAATTTCAATTATTTGAAGAATTTCAATTAAGTTATTTAGATGTTTGTTTGGACCCAACAACTGTGCTCGCTTCTAAAGAACGTTTTAAAATATTTTATCATTCCCGCAGGTTATTCTGCTGGCTTATAATAAAAGTCCATAACCGGGAGAATAATTACAGAAAATAGACGTAGGGATTGGAAGAAGCTTTATAATGGATTTGTTTCATTATCATGAACTGATTTAATTTTGAGGATTTTGTTGGACAAATGCGACGTGGTCTAAAGACGGCACTTGTTATGCTTCTCTTTAACGATGGTGATACAGTGGTAACAGTCCTTCAAACTTCAGACCAATCTCGTTGTCCACAATTTCAAAAATTATAGAAAAATTTGCGGAGAAAAGATTATTGCAATCTTTATCAAATGGAAAATTATAATAAATGAATGTCAACTTCGTTCTCAAACGAAGAATACTGATTACCCAATCTTCCCATTTTAAGAAAAGGTTTATATGAGTTTGAATGAAGGCGAAGCTATTGTAGCCAGTATCCTGTGATTTATCAAAAGCTTTAGATTGTGTTAATCATGGAAAACTGCTGCAGAAAATGCATCGCTATGAAATAAGAAGATCAGGTCGTACCTCGAGAAATAGTGAAAATGAACTATGCATGTTCGGAAATATATTGCGGAGTTCCTCAGGGATCTGTTTTGGGACCTATCCTGTTTTAACTGTACATAAACGATCTCGCTACAATGAATATTGAAGGATCTTCCACAATTTTCGCAGACGATATCACATTATTGGGGCATGAAAAAGAAACACTGAAATATTGAAACAAGTGGCCTCCTCAGATTTATCGAAGGTTGAGCAATGATGCAGAGCTGTGCCCAGCACTGACGAAAAATGTTTCGAGCATCTCGAGCACTTTTATTTACGAAACGCTCGCGGTTTCTAAGCATTTTCTGATAAGTAATTGGACTTGGCGAGCACTAGAAACTTTTCAAAAGCGTGAGACTGTTAGGCACTTGAGTTTTTCCTTGAATATAAGTACGCGAACGCAATCAGAAGTCTTGAGGGGGCTGCCAGCCCGTGTTTATGTGTCGACAACATTTATAGATTCATAGGTTAGGGGAAGCTTAGTGCTTAGTAATCCCGGGATTACTGAGTACTAAGCATTTCCGTAAAATGCTGCAAGCACTAAGCACTGGCTCAAAAAAGTACTCAGGAGCACAGTGCTCACGAGAACAAAAGTGTTTTGGGTGCTTTCACGTACACAAAGCACAATGTTGTGATTCAAACTTTCTTTGTTTCAATGTGGTAAGATTAAAATGGTAAACTTCAAATTCAGCTATGATAACTTGCAACTTGATGGTATCGATATCGAAGAAACGTTTTGTGATATGTTTCTTGGCTTGCACATTGATAACAAGTTGAAATTCATTGCACATTTTATTTCATTATGTAAGAAGTTAGCTTCTGGAACATTTGCTGTGAGAGTTGTCGCGAATGATCTTGCTTTTCCACACCCAGATCGACTCACTTTGCTCTAGTAGATTTTCGTCTACGATAGGGCATTGCGTTTTGGGAATTTCGTTGTCAGAAAATCCTAAATCAGGCATCTGTACTGCAGGAAAGATCTCTTAGATATTTGTGTAGAGCGAGTAACAGAGAAAGCTACAGACATCTTTTTGTACAACAAAGAAACTTAACTGTAGTGAGCATCTTCATTCTGGAAGTGGTATGCCTCATTTACAGAAGATATGTTACTGGTTTTCTCGAAGATAGATCTCACAATATATATAAATATATATATATATATATATATATATATATATATATATATATATATATATATATATATATATATATATATATTTTTGAACCACCTGGTATATTGCAACGAAATTTGGAGGGCTCAAATGGGAGATAAAAACCTACCTTTTCATGAATAAATCACAGCTGAAATTTTTAAAATGGCGGCTGAGCGCCATCTTCAATAATTTTTTTGAATAGAGCATCTCGTGTATTATTCCATTTTAGAAATCTGCTCATGATTCTGAACAGCTTTCTTCAATACACTTTACTCCTGAATTCAATTGTTTTCGAAATATAAACTTATCAAAAGTGACATTCCGGTTTAAAATGAAGTATGGATTTTGGTCACTTCGTCACGTTGTTAATAATTTGTAGTTGAATGTCGCAATGAATTCGACTAACAAGGGGCGTAAATAGTGTTTATTAAGGATAAACAGTACCGCTTACCGAAAAATCTCGAAGCCTACAAATGTGTTCTGTAAATTCAAAATCAAAACAAATTAGTTAGCTAAAAAAATATAATTCATTTTTGAATGACACTTTCATTTAACCCCAACAATTATTTCATCAGGTGTTCAATGTGGCCTCCTCCTGAATCTTGACAACAAAGTGCCCTATTATAAATAGCTTCTATCACGTTGATGAAAGTCTGTTCATCTATTTCTTCACATGTATCTATTATTCTGCGTTCCAACTCTTATATTGTTTGGCATTCAGTGGCGTAGATTTTTGACATCAGATACCCCCAAAGGCAAAAATCTAGAGGTGTAAGATCCGGATATCTTGGTGGCCATTCTGTACTTCCCCTGCGACCTGTTCATCGCCCAGGAAAGTTTGTATCGAGGAACTCTCTAGCCATGTGATCGAAATGGGGAGGTGCCCCATCCTGCTGAAATATGATTCAACGATTTTCAAACTCTTCCTGATTGTTTAATACAATTTGTCTCATTCGAGGTTCAATTTAGCTGCTAAAAGATTTCTGTAAAGAACTCCTGTAAGATTGCCTCTATTGAAAATCGGTCCAACAACGCGATTGCTCAAAATCCCGCCCAAACATGAACTTTTTAGGAAACTGGGTATTTCCCTCTCTAAAAATATGCGGATTAGTATCGCTCCAGTATCGCATATTCTGTTTGTTGACTTTTCCATTAAGAAAAAACTTGCGCATTCGTCTGCGAAACATACACGTTTTAGGAAGCTCCGTTCTCCTTCAATTGTTCCTGTTAACCACTCACAAAATTCAACCCTCCGGCCTAGATCATCCTCCGTGAGAGCATGCAGGATTTCCATTTTATAGGGATGAAACTTCTTTTTTTAGGACTATTTGGACACTTTTTGAACTAACTCCACAGAATTCAGCAACTGCGGACGTCGACTGAGTCGGATTGATTACCATTTCAGCAACAATTTCTACCTTTTTTTCTTCTGAAAGAGACGGTCTTCCTAATCTTGGAGCATCTTTCAGCGTACCAGTTGCTTGGAGCTTATTTAAAAGTTTGCGCAAATATGACCTCGAAATAGGATTCTCGGGAAATAAACTACGAGCCATGATCACACTTCTCATAAAAGGATTTAGGCGCTCAACGGACTATTTGACAGTTAGCAGTTTAGTTTGACAATAAGCAAGATGTTACCGCAACAACGATTTTTCCCAATGCAAACTTGATTAAAAGCAACATTAGTGTTTTTGGTTGGGTTTGAAATGACCAAAATGTAACTTTTCCAACGTTAATATTTCGAAAACAATTTAATTTAGGAGTGAAGTGTATAGGAAAAACTGTTGAGAATTATGAGAAGATTTCGAAAATAGAATAATATACGGGGTGTTCTATATGAAAAAATTATTGAAGATGGCGCTCAGCCGCCATTCTAGAATTTTTTTGCTGTGATTTTCTTTATGAAAAAGTAGGTTTCTGTCTCCTCTTTGAGCCCTCCAAATTTCGTTGCTTTATACCAGGTGGTTCAAAAATAAGTAGGGGGGGACGACGGACTTTAGACGAGCACTGTATATATATATATATATATATATATATATATATATATATATATATATATATAATATAATAATAATAATATTTATTCACTCCAATATAAATTTTTGTTTACATTGTCATTTGATATACAGATATTGGTGGCAAATAAACAAAGAGTTCCATTTTAATCGTGAGGTTGTGCATGTTTTCATTGATGTGGTACAAGTGCAATGTGGTTATTTTAGTATCGATTATATTTAACTAGATTATATGATTTCGAGTAGGACACATATATTTGTGAGAGAAGAGAAAAAAAAACAAAAATAGAAATATTGAGTTTTTTTTTTCAGTTTCTGTGCCAAGAATATTTTTTATCTCTTCTATTGTATCTACCTCAGTTGTGAGAAAAAGTACGTATTTGATATCTCTAATTAACGGATCCATTTTGACAAATATAACATTGACTTACTTATACAGAGAAAAAAAAGGGATAATTCGTTTCACTTTCTAGAATTTGTTCTGGATCTTGTGATTTTATTAGGTACTACTGATGGTTGAAGTTTCTTGTTTTCTCTAGGGATAGGTTGGTGTGGACAATTGGACTTGTTTGGCGTCACAAGTACTTCCGTATTTGGGGTTTGTACAGGTGTTTCTTGATGCCGTGTAGGGTTTCCTAACTCCGATGATTCAACCTGCATAAAAAGTGGATGGGATGGTGTCGAGGGGACACTGATCGATTTTGATTCAGAGATTGTTTCACTATTCACTGGGTCTTCTATTGAATATTCCAACTCATTGACTATCAATTTGTTTCCTCGTATGAAACAGTTTTGGCGTTCTATCGCAAGATGGGTTTTCAATATTTGGTATTCCTCTCGTTGCTGAAGGGTTTGATCATGGGAGATAGATATATGGGTTCCTTTCAGCTTCCTACAGTTTGTTATAATTTATCTTTTTTTTATATATGATAATAATTCGACTTTTATTGTACAGTCTGTGTTTTTTCCCAGGCGATAAAAATTGTTTATATCAGTTTTTGACACCTCAATATCTAACAGCTCATTCAATTTGATTCACACCGTATCAATTGTTAGTTCGTTTTTACTTATGTTCCATCCAAATATCACGATGTTATTTGATCCTTCTCTTCTTTCTAGTAGTTCGTTTTTTTCTTTGAGTTGTTCATTTTTCCTTTCGAGTTGATCCAATTTGTGTTTCAGATGTTTTAGCAGAATATTTGCTTCAGATGCCTTGATGTTATTTATTAGTTCGGTTTTGATATTTTTCAATTCATTTGATATCTGCTGGGCTAATGATTCATCCATTATTGATAAAAATGATATGAACACGACACTTCTCCACTTATTACTTTCTCCCAACGGTAAATAAGACTGTTATCTCAAGTGTTTTTTATTCTCTATTCACTGTCTGAGCATACTATGATGGCACAATTTTTCAATGTTTATTTTGTTAACGTTTACGAATTGCTATGCGGAGGATCAAAACACACACGTCTACTCTCGATCGATACTATATGATGCTATATGTCTGGAGATTGTGGTTCTTGAATCCTTCTGCAGAATTCACTTTCAACAAGATGGATCACCCCCTTATAATACCAGATGAGTTCTTGATTACTCAATAGAGCATTTTGATAATAAAGTTATTGCAACCAATGGTCCAGTACGGTGGCCTGCCCGCTCATCCGATCTCACTGTGCTCGATTTCTTTATTTGGGGATATGTTAGAGAAAAGGTTTACCATGCAACAGCCTCAGCCACTCTTGAAATCTTAGAAGACCGAATTACACGGGCCTTCAGAAATATAACTCCCCAAATGTTACGAAAGGTGTTGAGAGAAACAATTGAACGAGCTGAAATGTGTCTTGCACAAGGAGGAATGCACTTTGAAAATTTACTACACTGAAAATAAATGGATTATCATTCATGGCACACTTGACAAAAGTAAATAAATTATTATCCAGTATTTTCCTTACTAATATTTAATTTACATTTGTCAAAAAAATCCTTTTTTTGGAAAGTGCTTTTCAAAAAATGGTCGTCATTTGAAAGATATTAGTTAGAGACGAGAATGTAATTTGTCTTATTCCTATCTATCATACTATTCCCAAAAACTTTGCGATTGTAATTTTCTGAGATCACCTGAGGTCCTCAGATTAGTTTACGTCCGATCATGGCCACCTAGATACAATATTACTCTAAAAAAATGAAGTAGTCCAAAGTTTTTTCTAGGAGTCACATTCTGATCCAGAATATTCTCAGAAATCCAAAAATGTTACAATATACAGGGTGTTAAAACCGGAGTCAATTCTGGTGAAACCGAAAGTGACTCTCTCCTCTTCACTTACCATTCACCTATATCAAATCTCATTTCGATACACCTAATATTCTAGAAGTTATGACTTGTTCAATAGATTCGTTGGCACCCTTGGGGTACTCCTATAGTATTATATAATGATCCGGATATATTATCACAAGATAGCCAGAAATGATCAGATGTTCCTTGGAAGTTATGTTTTTTTCCAAGAAAACAGTAAACAACTCAACTTTTCCAAAGATATCCAATGTATATTCCACAATTCCAGAAATTCTCATAAATATAATTTTATCGAATGAACTTGATAACGTATAACGTCACATTTCCTGGTAGATACATATAATTCTAATTTTTATTTCTTCGTTGCGTCATGGGCTAATTGCTGACTTTTTATCATCACTTACCGATACTTTCGTAGTTTAACGAGCTCCTGGTATCAAGAAAATTCAAGTAATGTCGTACTAACAGAGGAAATGATAACTGCTCCAAGTTTATCGACAAGTACGATAATGACACCCACTAATGATCGTAAATCAGCCGAATGAGTGGATGATGAAATTATAAGAGATAATTGCTTACAGAATTCGAACCAGCACCCCATGAATATAGAAATTATCCCAGTCCTTTCTATTTTGTGCTAGGTTCTTTGCTTCTATCCTCATTCTTCTCCTATTCTTCAAGAATTCTTTCTGTCATTGCATTTTTTTTTCCTTTGGCCCCCTTTTTTTTCCAAAGTAGGCCTGAACTGTTCAGACCTTGTGAATGGTTCCTGGTTGTCTTCGTTCTATGAATTCATCAATGGAATATATTTCCCGCTCATCTCTCATTGAACATTCTTAATTCCTCCTATCTTATCAATCTCTTCACTATTCTCAAATATTTTATCTGTGCTGCTTGGATTTCATAATTTTTCTCCCCTCGCAAGTGATCCTCACGAAGTGGTGTGCAGATTGATTCAAATACATTAGTTTTTTTTTGTGTAATAATAATATTCACAGACGAATGTAGGTATGATGATACGATAGATCAAAAGTATATTTCAATAGACCAGACAATATTGCAGATTTAAAAATTAGGTTAACGGAAGGAATTAACAACATAACCCCTGAGGTCCTTCAAAATGTTGTACGATAATTCCAAGATCGACTTGCTTATTGTCAAGAAGTGAATGGTGGTCATTTTGCACATTCAATTTGATTGTAAAATAAGTTGAAAAATACTTCCTAAACATCATGTGACATTTTTTTTTTCATTCTACGTTAAATATCAAAATTTTACATATTCAAAATACATTTTCTCAATTATGATTGCACCAAATTTGAATAACTCAATATTGCTGAACAGAGAATGAAAATCACTTTTGAACAAGGTGCCACACGACCCCACTTCTCCTTTAAAATCTTTGAAGGGGGTGTTCATAATTCAGAGGGAGTGCAGGAAAGGGGTTATATTTCCAAACTGTGAATTGTCAAATTGATAATAGAAATCGACCTGTTTCAGGTTTTTTTAAACAAACAATAACGCTAAAAATGAATTTATTCCATACCTATGGGACGCTCTATACAGTGCTTCTCAAAAGTCCGCTCCCCCCCCTCTCATTTTTGGAACGATTATACATAAACAAGTGAAATTTGGAAACTGAATAGTAAAGGTTGTAAACTTCCCCTTCTAGTGATGATAGATGACGAAATCGTCAAAGATGACGTCACAAGGCCATTGTGACCAATAATTTTAAATGGAACCCCACAGCAATCCTCTTTTAGAAGGTATCGAAAAAACCTATTCAATGATACTAATTCTGTTTGTGTTTATGGCAGTTTTAATGGCTCAATAGTACACATTAAAACCTAAATTCCATTCAGTATGATATTCATTACAGATTTAAGAATCAGTATCTACTTAAAGAAATTGCTCGAAGTGACCTCCATTTACTGCCTGACAGTGGAATATTCTATTGTTAAACTCTTCTCGTACTTTTGCAAATGTGTCTGCGGAAACAGCCTCACATTCTGCAACAATACGTTGTTTTAAAACGTCAATATTGTCAGGTTCAGTGGCATAAACCTTCGATTCAAATTTCACTTGTTTATGTATAATCGTTCCAAAAATAAGAGGGGGGAAGAGGACTTTTGAGAAGCACTGTATATGTATTATATTGAGTATTGTATTGAAAAACATATCCTCATTTTGAAGAATGTAACCCATTGTGAAGATTGTAATAGGCAATAAACACACTTTGAATTTTGATTTAGAAGAAAAAGGTAGTACGTTCGAATCTTGCCATCACCAAATT
This sequence comes from Gonioctena quinquepunctata, assembly GCA_018342105.1. NCBI lineage: Eukaryota > Metazoa > Arthropoda > Insecta > Coleoptera > Chrysomelidae > Gonioctena > Gonioctena quinquepunctata. The sequence goes on along the minus strand of JAFIRS010000065.1, from coordinate 406,896 downwards.
TTATATTTTTCATTAAATACACTGCATTTCGGGTTCGATGTTTTTCTTGAAAGGGAATCGAGTGTACTTTCAATAATCGTACACGTCCAATTTATTGTAATTGTAATTAGTGAATATGGTCCACTGTATTGGCGAAGCTGACTGATATCCTTCATTAGCAAGCAGAAATCGGTTTGAACTCACTAGTAGTATGTGTGTCTCATACCAAAACGAAAAAAGTTAGTGGTCGGATCAATGAGGAAAATCAGTTCCATTGATGCTACAGAAAATCCTCAATTGAGCACTAAGAAAATAGCAGCGGAAACGAATATCTCACAAAGTAGTGGAAACAGAATGGTTCCATGCGTTTTTATCCCGGACAAAATATTTCCGAAACAAAATATCTCCAAGAAAAAACATCCCCAGACATTAGACCCCCAAGACGAAATATTACTGGATAAACGTACACCCGCACACAAGACAAATATATATTCAGTTGTAAATTCATTAGAAAAAAATAACATAAATAACATAATATAACAAAATTATAATTACGAATAAACAAGTGTAACATTTCTCTTAATACTTTCAAATTAATCGAAAAAATACCAATTTATTGAATAAAAATTCCATCTAATGAATAAAATATAATTGAAACAAAACACAAATAATCAAATTGAATTTACACCAGTATCATTCCGATTAATATTCAATCTGATTAATATTTCAATCCAGTGATTAACACCAATATTGCGATTGAAACGATTGTGCCACCCCTCCGTAGGATTATTAGTTCGCAACAAATCATTAACAACTGCTATAATATAGCAATTCCATAACGAAATATAGAATCGTGGCTTTTCACGATTTCTTCATTACGACACGTATTCCCAATCCAATAATTCGTTATTTTGTCAAGGATATTTTGCCGGGATATTTTGTCCAGGGATCAAAACGCCTGATACCTGGGGGAATTTTTTTTCATGTGGATAATTAGTCCGAGGAAATTTTGTCCGGAGATAATATATCTTGGGGATATTTTGTCGGGGATATTTTTTCCGGCGATAAAAACCCTGATACGAACAGAGAATGATATTCAAACATGAGTTCCACCCTTATCATCTGAACCTACATCAAGAATTGTATGGTGTATGGTGATAATTTTGCAAATAGAGTTGCGTTTTGAATTCAAATGAATGGCATGATTGACGAAGATACTTTAAACAAAATTCTGTTTACTGGTGAAGCAACGTTTAGAAACAACGGTTCGGTCAACAGACATTATATGCACTATTATGCAATCGGAAATCCTCACTGGTTGAGGACTGTTGATCACCAGAAGCAATGGTGGCTTGATGTTTGGGGAGGAATTATTGGAAATCATATTATTGGACCCTACTTTTTCGACAATATACTGAATGGTGAAGGGTATTTACATTTTATTCGCGAACATCTCCCCAGAATGTTGGGAGGAGTGAATTTGAACACCAGGAAGACCATGTGGATGCAACACGATTGCACTTCAGTGCATAACGATAGGTTCTTGGTAATGCAGTTTCGTCGGCTACCCCTTTCTAAGATATTATTTCCATCCTGTCTAGTCCTGTAGCTTTGTTTTCATCGGTAGAGTAGATAATTCCTGAAATTACTATGTCCATGTCTGTTTCAAGGGTTTTATCTTTACCGGTAATCATTTCTCAGACTTTCCCTTTTTTGTTCCATTTTTCATTATTTCGCATATATTTTGTGGCAATTTAAATTTTTATCAATTTGTGATTTTGAAAAGTCATACTCAGTCATCTGTTTGTATCAGATAGTACAGAATCTTTTTATGAATCAGATTTTTTTTGTGCTTGTTGGTTCTTTCCTGTATTAATAATAATTAATAATAGTTTACTTTAATCAACAATAAGTTATCAAAACCATTACAATGATGTCCATAACGAATCGCCGAGAGTGTCAGAAAATGAAAGTATACACAGTTAACATACAAGACAAGAAATATAACATAAATTATGAGTAAAACACGAATACCGACGAACCACAGATATATAAATGTATACAACTAGACATACGGTGGTCCCAAAACCGCTTAAGTAAAGGATTCGTCAAGTGTGTAAAAGTTCTTCTGGGTTAAGAAGTCTTTGAGACATTTTTGAAAATTGGAATATTTGGGCACTTTGCACTTCTCCAGGTAAGTTATTATAGATTCTGCAGCAGTACAAGTATCTTTGGTAAAATTTGGTTGACTGCTTTGCCGGAAGTAAATTGTTCTTGAATCTGGTAGAGTAATTATGCTTCGATCTGTTACAGCTAAACAATGAAATATTCTTATGAACATATTTTGTATATGTAAGTATCAACTACGGTTAAAATCTTATTATTTTTATAAGACTCCCTGCATGAGTGTCCCCAGCGAAGATTACAGAGGATTCTCAATGCGGATTTTTGTAAAATTAATATTCTTGAACAATCAGTGCCAGCTCCCCAATTCATTATGCCATATCGAATTTGAAAGTGAAAAGTTGCGTAATACAAAGTGAGGAATATTTTTTGACTGCAGTGCTCCTTTAATGACCTCGAAGCATAGCAATCAGATCTCATTTACCACAGAGATAATGTATGTGAGATTCCCAGTTTGACTTTTGATCAAAGATAACTCCCAAGATCTTGAAAACTGAAATTTTATGCGTTATTGTTACGTAGCGTTTGATTGTGCCCTCGATGGAAAATAATAGAAACCGTTTTATCCTTATTCAAATTAATGAAATTTTTTTCTGACCATAATAAACACCGAGTGTATACCTCTTCAGCAGTAGCCATTGTCCGATCGAAGCTAGTTTAAGTAATCAAGAAATTAGAGTCCATATTTACATTTGGAATACCTTCGAGAAATACCCCTGAGGCACCCCTTGACTAACACTAACGGTTTGACTGATACTGTTGCTGATTTGTACTGATCGCTTACGATTTGTTAGGTACGATTCAATTAAATCTAGTGGTATGCCACGAACTCCATATCGGTTCAGTTTCTCAAGTAAGAGATAATGGTCAACACAAACGATAGTTCGAGAAAAATCAGTACATATACCAAAGGGAATCAACTTTGACTCAATGGCATCGACAATCTGAATATTCGAATCTGTTGAAGCTGTATATACGCCCCTTTTTTCACAAATCCGTGTTGGTTACTGAAAATTATATCATTTCTCAAACAGAAGTTTGACAGTTGTTCGTTTGAGGCTATTTCAAAAAGCTTTGATATTCTTGACAGCAAGATAATTGCTCTGTAATTGGAGTACTCATTCGTGTCACCTTTTTTGTAAAGTGGCCGAATCACAGAAGATTTCAGTTTGTTAGGAAAAGTACCTTGGGTGAAACTTAAATTTATCAAGAAAGTGAGGCCACTGCTGATACCATATTTGCACCGCTTCAAAATGTTGTTCGATATATTTTCATGACCACTAGAATTAGACGGTTTGAGTCTGTTTATGAAACCGACTACCTCAGGCTCAGTTCCCGGTGCCAAAAAAAATGATTTGTCATTAAGTTGTATATTCGACATTAGAAATTCTACTGCAAGACTGAAATGTCTAAGGAAATTATTGGCGACTACCTCATCATCGAGTTGTTCATCATTTTCCATTATTTTCAAGTTGACTGCCTTTTTTTTACCTTGTATTTCCGAAATGATGTCCGACGTTGCTTTCGTTTTGTTTGTTGAAGCTTTATTTTTCTTGATTTGTTGAAAATATAAACAGGATGTTAATAAAATCACATGTGGAATCATCTGCGACTGAAAGATAAACTCTAGTCACTATCTTCCATCGTCAAGATAACCTCTTGTGGGGTATTCATGTTGAAAAGGGAAACATTCTCAATTGAATATTGATAGAAAGATTTTTCTGTGAATTGAAAAATCCACGATTAAAATGAAGTTATTTTTTGTGAATGTCTAACAGAAAACAACTATTTCACGCTGGACATTGAACTACATCTGATAGATATTCTGAAAAGGCCCTAACTCAAAAGAAAAACTATCTGAATGAAAATGCAAATTTTCAATTTTAGAGTTTTTCTTTTGAGTTAGGGCTTTTTCAGAATATCTGTCAGATGTAGTTCAATGTCCAGGGTGGCTTTAGCCGGGGAAGTAGTTGTTTTCTGTTAGACATTCACAAAAAAATTACTTCATTTTAATCGTGGATTTTCCAATTCACAGAAAAATATTTCTATCTATATTCAATTGAGAATGTTTCCCTTTATTTTTCATTTGTAGATTCTACCAGTCCATCGGTGATCCATTCTTTTCGCTATAAATATTATGAATTCTGGTGTTTTTTCAATATGAGGTGCTGTAGTATTTCGACCAACTGTGTTCATTAACATCAGTAGTGTTCAAGTAAATAAGTTATAATTCATTAGGTACTTTTCCAATTCGTTATAATTCATGCAGTGAATATTTCTAGTTTTTTTTTTGTGGCGTTGCTCCTATTTTATAATTAGTTTATCCCAAAATTGTGGCTTCATGGTCCCTCATGGAATATTTGTTTTTGATGGGATGTGATTACACCAGTGTTGATGTTTACCACTGATTCCAATCCGTATTCGCAGTGTATTGTCAAATGATATTGTTTAGTTTCACTTTCTTGGTTGATGTTCAGATTCATATCTCCTACGATTATGTGATTGTTTTATTGTATGTACTTTGTTCATGCAAGATAATTCTTTGGTTCGCTTATGACGATAGCATCAATTGAGAGCGGCCTGTATATAGAAGATATGAGTGTTACTTTATGTTTACTCGTTCTTATCTTCAGTTGCAGTATCTGACAATGGCCTATTTTATATATTTTTTCTGCACCTTCTAATGTTTTTGAAATAAAGCTCCAGCGAATCAGTGGATACCATTCAAAGTAACAGGAAAGTTTCTGCCTTTGAAATCCACAGCACTAGCTATACTGTCCGAGTATTGAAAGCTGCTGAATGTTCTGTTAGATTCCCATTGACTTCAATTTGCAACGTATCATAAGTAATTCGAGTTTTATGTTTTGTTCATTTTCAGCTTATTATTTATCATAATACTTGATTCTAAATATTCAAGTTGTCTTCTAGGTCACTTTGTCTCGATGTTATGATCGCTTCTCGTATTGTGAATGATTCTTACTTCATGTTCTCACTCATTGTTCTGTTTCTTTGTACAGGCGTTTCCTCACTATGTCTAGTTTGTCGCTGACATTTATTTTTTGTAGGCTTTTCCAATTTTTTGTTCACGATACTTCATCAGACGGTTCTTCCATGTCTTAGGAAGCTTCATTAACCCTTCTTGGTCTTGTTGAATTTATACATATTATTCCTTCCAATGAAAGCACATTAAGTGCTTCTGCTTTTTCGGAATCCACTTCCCATTTTTGTTAATATTGGTTCTATTTTTGTTTGTTGTCTCTTTTCTATTATTCGTTCAAATGATTTCCTGTCCTGTTTTGAATAAAGTAATTCCTTCGTAGTTCTTGTGGTTTCCATTGTCTTGATGTTTTGTGTAGTGATGGTTCCAAATCCATCATTCAGTCAACTGGTATCTTTTTCTCTAACCAAACCTCATTGAAAATTTTCAACATTCACAGAGTAGTTTTTTTACAATTTCAGTTGTGAATTCAACGTCTCCTGGTGCTTTGTTTGTCGTTATTCAATTGTTCAATCGTTTTAGTTCTACTTTTGTTTGTTCCTGTATTTATTCACTTTTTTCGCTGACCTGTTACATTCAATGTTCCACCTTCTATATTTGTCGTTTTGAGTACTCATGAAGAAATCTTCATGATGAGTTCTATTCCCTATCTGTAATTTATCCTCAAATTATCCCCAATTTTTTTGTTTAGGTTTGGTACCAAATTTCTCACTTGTGTCCTTCGTTCTTTGTACAGTTCATTACTTTCCTTAACTGAACAAATACTGAAACTTGTGAATATCTTCGGGTGATATTTCATTCTACTGGATCGGTTCTCTATTCTTTTCTACTGCTAATCTTGTAATAGCAATCTTTCCTATAAGTCTTTTCGTTCTTAGATTTCATACCATCATCATTATTAAAGAGACATTTTTGATGAGTTGGGTGAGAACCAATACTTCATCGAGGGTAAACTCCATGTAGTGGACCAAAACATCTGCATAATTATGATCCCAGTACTCTAGAAAAACATATTTGAAGTGGCTTGAATTTCAATCGGATCAAACACCAAACACAATGAATCACTCGTTTCAACGAGAACGCCCATTTCCGTTATTTTTCAGGAAAACTTCTTTCTCGCTTAGCGCAGTGAAATAGATCGTGACACGAGTAGATAGAGTTGTGAAAGTAATGTGCAGCGGAATGGAGAGCAATCCATTTTCCCCGTGAAAAAAAAGGGCGGAAATAGCGAATTCACTCAGCTGTTGAAGCGAATACCAGGCGTTTGAATTGAATGGAAGTTTGCGCTAATGCATTGCTTATTTTCAACTATTCTGATTTTGGTGCAGCAGATGATACCGTATAATGAAATTTTAGCAAACTGACAAAGTCAGTTGACTAGATTTTACCGCTGGAATGTCTCTAGTTGCAATGGAAGTGTATTGTTGTTTACATTTTCGTTACAGAAATTTACTTAAAGATTGAAAGACGTAATTCCATTCCCATTGTCGCAAAATATCTAAATTTGGCAAATCCTTTTTTCTTCATTTTTCATCCCATTTTTCAACTCAAAAATGTGTGCCGTGGGGACTATGACGTTCATCGACTTCACAACTTCGTGCACCATGCCAGTCAAACGAAATATCTATTTTCAAGTTTTTTCCATTTTGAAAGTGAGAAATGTCAGTTTGGAACAGAAAGTGAAATTTGATGCACAAAAATTCACGCTCTCGAATTTGCCAATCTATACGAAAGAGTAGATGATTTTGCTGGAAATATGGAAAATTGTTTCAATCTTTGAGTTTTCGAAAGGTGTTCGTTACTATTCGCATGAAATTTGTGGACGTTATATAAAAATACCCTCGTATAATTGATAAAATCTCTTCCATTCTCTCTCTGGAACAATGTTTGAAATGAGGGGAATGAAAAACTACGTTGAATGATAAGCATTGTTTTCTAATGAAATCTAAATTTGACAAATCTTTTTTCGTAATATTTCATCTCATTCCTTGATAACTCAAAATGTGTGCCGTGAGGACTATGATGTTCATCGACTACACAACTACGTACACAATGTCAGTGGTACGAAATATCTACAAAAAACGGATATTTTCACGTTTTTTCCATTTTGAAATTAAGAAGTCTCAGTTTGGAACAGAAAGTGAAATTTGATGCAGAAGAAGTGGAATATCACCAATTCACGCTCTGGGATTCGCCAATCTATATCTATATGAAAGAGTAGATGATTTTTCTGGAAATATGAAACATTGTTTCAATCTTTGAGTTTTAGAAAGGTGTTCGTTACTATTTGCATGAAATTTGTAGACATTTTTCAAAAATACTCTCGTATAATTGATAAAATCTCTTCCATTCCCTGTGAATTGATGTTTAAAACGTTGGAAATTAAAAATTCCCATCGATTAATGAGCATTGTTCTCCAAAGAAATCTAAATTTGACAAATCCTTTTTTCTCATTCGTTAATAACTCAAAATGTGTGCCGTAAGGTCTATGATGTCCATCGACTCCACAATTACGTAAACAAAAATCCGAGATGAGACTTGAAACATATCAAACTATATCAGTAGCTGGATGAATGGCGACCGTTGAATATGATTTCAATCGTTGTATTTGCGGGAATTCGGTCGAAATGTTGAAAAAAACCAATTTTTAAATTGTCGACGTTTCGAAACATTATTGTTTCATTCTCAAGACCCTGAAGTACAAAAACAAGAACATACAATTAAAATGAGATTCTAGAATGTGGTTTTTTTTTGGTAAAAACAGAATAAATTAAGTAAAATAACACCGTTAAAAAAAACAATATTTGAAAACACTTCGAACTCATTACAGAAAACAACAATGATGAGTACTTACATTTAGGATGGCTTTCCGAGTTTAAAAAGGGTAAAATGAATAATTTCGACATAAAATATAAATAGATACTCAAGTTCCTGAAATACGTCAACACAGACATGAAGCAAAGGAACAACTGAACGGTCGGTGAATCATGTTTTTATAATGTAAAAAAGGCTCATGAAAAAAATAAGTATTGGAATCGAAAAAAGCCGTTCCATGAAGATCTAGGATTATTGTTTGGTCTTTTCTATCAGATTGAAATATGAAGTGTGTAGGTTTTCAATATCGGACCTTTTGTTAACACATTTTATTCCATGTTTTGTTTGTTTTATTTCTATCATTTTGTTCAAGAGTCTTTTTTTTGAATCGTCTGTTGTCCTATGATACTGGCTGAATTAGAATCGAAAGTATGAAGTGATGATTTACAGTGCTCTGCAAGGCTAGTGGGGTTTTTGATAGTTTAAAGAGGGTTGTGTATATTTTTACAATCCCTCATGTGTTCAGTCAGCCTCTGCTTTGGATACCTCCCCGTTTGTCCTATATACACCTTCTCACACTCAGCACATGGTATTTTATAGATGATATAAGATTTTAGTTGGAGAATGAGCGAGTGCTTAAACGAGTCAACACCGTTTATATTTTGCTCCGTAGTTCTTTTGTTTTACTAGTGATTTACCAAGACAAATCTAGTCAATCAGTGTTACAAAAACCGACGTATGTATTGAACATTTTTACGTACTTTTAAATCGTGTTTTTGTTGACGCGCCGACCTGGCTGTTTTTATCCTAACGTTTCCACTTATCCATACGATCTGATAACAGCCAAGACATCAATTGAGTTTCGACAAAATCCAGTTTTTGCCTACCCCTCATCACCAGAGGCGTAGGCAGTATTTCGGTATGGATATATTGCCGTACATTAAATTAACACCATCAAGTGAAATCAATTAAGCCAACCTAATAAATTGCTTTTGTGTACAAGGGCAACAATAAATCAAACAGTTTTACCTCAACCCACTGATACAAAAATGTTGCACAATATGAATATCAACAATCCAGCTCCAAGCACCAGTTACGTAACAGCCGTTAAGACAGCACCTAAACCATCTTTCCCAAAAAAGGATCAAGCCATAGTGATGCACGCCGATGATAACCTGAAGTTATTCGACTATGTTAAGACAATAGGCGATATTGTAGGCCCCAAACATATTGCTTTTGCGTCAAGGATTTCGAATAATAGAATCTGCATCTATTTAGCTAATCCCAATCTCGTTGACGATCTCCTGAAATCCCATCCATCCGTAACTATAAACAATAATGTTATAAACATCCGCAGACTCGTTTCTCCGACAAAACGAATTATCATTTCGAACATACCTCCTTATATATCTCATGATCTGGCTGAGAATGCTATAAAGAATCTCGGTTTACAGTTAACCTCCCCTGTCTCGTTTTTGAGAGCTGGTATTCCAGGCGACGAATATTCCCATATATTAAGTTTCAGACGACAAGTCTACGTTCTTCCCCCATCAGACGACTTTGAATTGCAGACTTCATTAATCATTCCATTTGACGGTAACGAAAACAGAATCTTTCTGTCTACAGACAAAATGGAGTGCTTCATTTGCAAGCAACCTGGACACATCGCTTCTAAGTGCCCAAATCCTCCAACAATCAATTTACTGTCACAACCCACTCTGTCTGAACAAATTGCACAGGTATTCTCCACAAACCTAATAGAAAGTAACGAAGTGACCCCAAATGAAGACCCACAAATAAATCAGCCCCCTGCCGTTCTGACCCCAACTCAAAAACGCGGACATTCCCAGCTTTCAGATCCAAGCGAAAACTCAAGCCTACTCACAGAAACAGGAAATAACAATGACGTCATGCCCCCCCCTATATCATCTCCACTTCCGAAAGCAAATAAGAAGAAGCGCAAGGTGAGTGTAGCTACTGAATCTAACCTCACAACATCCATAAAGAATGTATGGCAAAAGCCTATCAGAAAACGCCAAACGCATTCATACTTCCCATAGAAAACCTGTATGACTTCTTAGAAAATACCTTTGGTAACTCTGATCCGTACATGGAAGCCCGAAAACACACAGATGACATCAACGGCCTAGTCTCAAACCTAAATCTAATTTACCCCGACCTCACAGACAGATCCATAAAGAACAGAATAACCCGTATAACAAACAAGATTAAGAAGAAGCTGAAACCCGACGCTGAAGAGACTGAGAATTCGGACGAAACGATGATGATTCTGATAGCTCACACAGTCCAAACCTCACAGACAGATCCATAAAGAACAAACAACCCTCTAATACAGTGGAACTGCGATGGTTTTTACCCTCGTTTGGAACGATTACAACAGCTTATCTCCGATTTCTCACCAGATTTCCTTTGTTTACAAGAAACTAATTTTACTAAGACTCACAACCCCCACTTGAAAAGTTACGTTGGACATCACTTCATTAGAACTACCCATCTACGTGCCAGTGGCGGATCCTCGGTTTTTGTCTCTAATGACATTTTTCATCAAAAATTACACTTAAATACAAACTTAGAAGCAGTTGCCATCACGGCATGGTGCCCCAATAAAATCGTAATTTGCAGTGTATATATCCCCCCAAACCACACCGTAAGAGACACAGACATTATGGATCTCATAAGCCAACTTCCCATACCTTTTATCTTGGTAGGTGACTTTAATGCACACAACACCATGTGGGGTTCAGAACGTACATTTGGCCGTGGCAAAATGATTGAAAACGTGATTAACAACTGCAATATAAATTTACTAAACACTGGCAGCAGCACATATTTTCACGTACAATCCGGATCCTTCTCCTCAATAGACCTCAGCATCTCAGATCCAGGAACAGCACCCTTACTAACATGGCACACGCTTGATAGCCTCTATGATAGTAACCACTTCCCTATCCTAATTTCAGACAACGAATTAAAACAAGTTAACATTAAAGGAAAGTGGAAAATCGCAAAAGCAAATTGGGAACTTTACAGCCAAACGCTGAAGGAAAACACTGAAAATATCAATTATTCGAACGATGTAGACGAAGAAGCTGTTGGGCAACTGACCAACTCCATAATTTCGGCTGCCACAAATTGTATAGGAAAGTACTCCGTCAACCCCACAAAACGAACCGTTCCCTGGTGGAATGATTCTTGTAACATCGCAGTGAAGGAGTGCAAAAATGCGCTTAATAAATACCGAAGAACCAGAAATGATTCAGACCTGATAAACCTTGAAAAAATGAGAGCGAAATCTAAAAGGGTTCTGAAACAAAGTAAACGAGAGTCGTGGAACAAATTCACAAGCACTATAACGTCCGATCCTCGCCTTCTCAAATCTGGACCAAGATAAGACAGATGAAAGGAAAAAACACCAGTTTTAAAATATCCGGCTTAACCCACGAGGGTCAAGTCATTACCAATGACCAACAAATTGCCAACATTCTCGCCCAACACTTTCAAAATAAAACAAAACCCAACCCCGAACCTCCTAACACAACGAACAACTCTCAACCCAAACAAACCCCTCTCAATCTTCCTTTCACACCTTCCGAATTAAATTCAGTCCTACTCTCACTGAAAACACAGCTGCAGGACCAGACGATATACCGATGATCTTCCTAAAATATATACACTCAGCAACAAAAACTAAACTGCTCGAACTCTACAATAAAATATGGTGCAGCCAACAATTTCCAGCTCTATGGAGAGAATCTCTCATAATACCAATCAAAAAAAACGACTCGAATACCAATCTCCCAAATTCCTTCAGGCCCATTTCTCTAACATGTACACTATGTAAAATTCTCGAGAAAATGGTTAATAGGCGCCTACATTGGTACTTAGAATCACACAACCTTCTAATTACAGCGCAGGCAGGCTTCCGAACAAATAGATGCACATTGGACAACCTGGTTACTCTACACACAGATATCTCATAAGCTATTGAAAGTAAAAATGACATAATTGCCGTGAGCCTAGATATTGACAGCGCCTTCGACACGATTCGCCAAAATTCCATTCTTGAAAAACTTTCAGGCTTTAACTTAACTGGAAACATTCTCTCCTTTTTAGAAAACTTCTTAACCAACAGATCTTTCAAAGTGGTCACAAATGGGCAAACATCCACATTACATGTCCCAGAAAATGGAGTACCACAAGGCTCGGTTCTTAGCACCACCTTATTCCTGATGAGTATCAATGACATCTGTTCCTCAATAATTTCACCTGTCAAATACGTACTATACGCCGACGATCTCATTCTCTACTGCCAAGGCAAAGTCACGGCTAGTACTTGTACCTTACTTCAGAAGGCTCTAGATAGCATCCACAATTGGGCCCTCAGATCAGGTTTTTGCTTTTCAACAACCAAATCCAAAGTAATTCAGTTCAGCAAAAGACTCAACCCCCTTCCTCCACAATTAAGTCTCAATGGGGATCCGTTACAGGTGACTGGTCAACACAAATTCTTGGGTGTACTTTTTGATAAAAAGTTCACATGGAGACAACATATTCAGGAGACTAAAGCTAACTGTTTAAATCGGATCAACATCCTAAAATCATTAGCACATCACCAATGGGGAGCAGAAGAAGAAATACTAATAAGGATTTACCGATCACTGGTCCGCTCCAAACTAGATTATGGAAGTATTCTTTATATGAGCGCCTGCAAAACGTACCTTAAATCTCTTGACACAATTCAAACCACAGCATTACGAATATGTCTAGGCGCTTTTAGATCCAGTCCGACGGAAAGCATCTACATTGAATCTTCTGAGCCACCTCTTTTCATACGACGAGAATACCAACTATTATCCTATTTTTCCAGGATATCTGCCTACTCACAAAACCCAGTATTTAAACCAATTGACCTTATACAACCAGCTCCTGAAAACAGACCTAGAACTCCGCTCTCACCCCCACAAATATTATATCCCATTTTAAGAAACATCAACCTCACAGTTACAACTCCCATAAAACTTTCTGAAACCCCTCCATGGACCAAAAAACCGCCGATATTGAACATAAGCCTAAGTAACTACAATAAGTGCGAAACGCCTAACATAGTCTACAGACAAAAATTCAGAGAACTGATAAATCACCAACAGTTCGACAAAATCCTATACACTGACGCCTCCAAAGAAGTTAATGGTGCCGGATGCGCTGTTACTACATCAGATACAACAATAGTAACATACAAACTTCCTGACGTATGCAGTATACACACAGCTGAACTATATGGAATACTACAAGCCTTGAGGACTCCAGTACAGGTTAACAGTAAACTCGCCATATGTACAGACTCCCTTTCATCAATACACTCCATCAAAAACAACTACTCACAACATCCCTTAGTTCAAGATATCCTCGATACCTGCCACCACCATCACACTAGAGGCACCTATGTGAATATCATCTGGATCCCTTCTCATGTAGGTATCACCGGCAACGAACATGCAGACCAAGCAGCGAAACAAACTTGTTCCTCCGACTTGCCAGTAGAGCGAATTCAACTCCATCAAGACCTAAAATCAGCAGTTCGACAAACAATGATTCAAACATGGCAAATACATTGGGATACAAGTAACACAAAACTACGTACAATCCAAACCACAGTTACCGCTCGGGAGATGCCTCCAATGACAAGAAAGGACAAAAGTGTTATAAGAAGACTCAGAATAGGCCACTCCCGGCTCACTCATGGCTACCTGATGTCATCACAAAATCCCCCTACCTGTGAATACTGTGATAGTGTAAGACTTACAATTGAGCACATACTTTTAGATTGCCAACATTACAGCCCAACCCGTCGCAAACACAAACTTAGTGGAACTCTCAAAAACATTCTTGAACTACCTAACCAGTTTAGTGCTGTGATACAGTTCCTTAAAGACTGTCGACTGTTTAATTTAATTTGAATCCTATTATGTAATCGAATGTAACACAGATCCCGTGTCAGTGGCCACTAGATGCCGAGACACGTTAATTATAATAAAAAAAAAAAAAAAAGATTTTAGTTCTTTCGGTTTTTTAGTTTCGAGTTTCGTGAAAAAATGTTTTTTGACTGTGTTTTCACATTTTATGCTGACTTTGAGATTTTCATTTTCTAAAACCTTGCAAAGTTGAGGTGTAAGACCTGCCACGTGCGGTAATTTGAAATATTTGATGTTCAATGGTATCTTTTCTTTCTGTGTATTTGTTCTGTCAGAATACACTAATTTTTTAATCAAGGATTTAGGGTAGCAGTTCTTAAGTAGCATCGTTTCAATGAATTCAAGGTTCTGGTTTTCAAAATTACACACAGCATGAAATGTGAAAACACAGTCAAAAAACATGTTTTCACGAAATTCAAAACTAAAACACCAAAAGAACTAAAATCTAATATTATCTATAAAATACCATATGCTGAGTGTGAGAAGGTGTATATAGGACAAACGGGGAGGTATCTAAAGCAGAGGTTGACTGAACACATGAGGGATTGTAAAAATATACACAACCCGCTTGAAACTATCAAAAACCCCACTAGCCTTGCAGAGCACTGTAAATCATCACTTCATACTTTCGACTTCAATTCAGCTAGTATTATAGGATAACAGACGATTTAAAAAAAAAGACTCTTGAACGAAATGATCGAAATAACAAAACATGGAACAAAATGTGTCAACAAAAGGTCCGATATTGAAAACCTACACACTTCATATTTCAATCTAATAGAAAAGACCGAACATTAATCCTAGATCTTTATTGAACGGCTTTTTCCGATTCCAATACTCATTTCTTTCATGAGCCTTCTTTACATTATGAAAACATGATTCACCGACCGTTCAGTTGATCCTTTACTTTATGTCTTTATGTCATCATTGTTGTTTTCTGTAATGTGTTCGAAGTGTTTCTGAGTATTGTTTTTCTTTTAACGATGTAATTTTACTCAATTCATTCTGTTTTTACCAAAAAAAAAACACATTCTAGAATCTCATTTTAACTGTATGTTCTTGTTTTTGTACTTCAGAGTCTTGAGAATGAAACAATAAATTTTCGAAACGTCGACAATTTGAAAATTGTTTTTTTTCAACATTTCGACCGAATTCCCGCAAATCCAACGATTGAAATTATATCAGTAGCATTACAGTCGATAACAGTTTCTCGTCTTCTTTCGAATTTGTGAGTGTGAAATTCTTTCACATTCACCCCACGTACCCCTACCGGTTTCGAATTTCAGGCGTCTTCATTATTAAAATAATTTGAATTTTCAATGACTCACCACTGACCCATATTCTTAAACCGGGTGATTCTCTGAGGTGGCTCACCCATATAACCCATATAACTTTTTCATTATTGAAGAGAGAAAACCGAAATTTGGGGTATTATAGTTCAATTTACATTTTTTGACATATTTACTTGCTTTGCCGTACTTCCGGTTTGATCGGAAATGACCCCAACTTTCCATTTTCAAATGGGACCTCCTATATATTTTCACTTATTTCGATCGAGAATGACATTCTAAATCCAACAACACCTTACTTGTGGATATTTGACAAATAAAGTCATTTTTATTCCAATTTTTATTATTTGATCTAGAATGCCATGGATCGTGTAAATCGCTTCATTCTCAATGAACTAACATGGGATACGACTTTGAGGCTTATGACTTCAGTCATTTTAGGAATCATTTTAATGTCGCCAATATGAATTTTTCCAGTTAACTTGATTTTTTCAAATAGAAAGGGGGTGCTCGTCGGCTTTTTGTGAAAGATCATTTTCTTACGAATAATTTGATACCCCACACTTTCACTTTATTTTCAGTATTTTTCTGAATAATTGCGAGAAGCGATCATACCTAATAACAACTAATACGTATTCGGTATACCTATGCTCTAAGTCCTGTTATTCTAGTTATCCATGACAAACAATTGAAACTGGACTACCTGAACAAATAGGCTAATGAACATACTGTCACTTTTGAAAATGTATTTGTTGCGTTTGTTTATAATTATATATGAAAAATTATACTAGAAACGAGAAAATTGACATGTTGCTAATTTACGGAGAAGCAAAAAAGGATACAACTGAAGCAGCTTGAATTTATGCTCAGATATTCCCTAATCGTCGCCATCCCACTCGGCATTATTTTCCAAAACTGGAAAGGAAAGTTCGAAATGAACCAGAAGAAAATGCCAATAACTTCATCACCAGTGAAGAAAAAGAAGTAGACGTGTTGGCCTATGTTGCAGTGAATTGTACGACGTCAATTCGCCAAATTGTTTCTGAGTGTGATATGAGTTATTCGTCCGTTTGGAAAAATTTTCACAAATATAATTATCGATCATTCAAGTACCAACTACAACAACATCTTCACGATGACGACCACAACCGAAGATTAACTTATTACAAAAGGTTTTTGACTAAATACACAGAAGATGTACGTTTTCCATTTAAAATTATTTAATCAGATGAAACTCGATTCACCAACTTGGGTCTATTCAATCGGAATAATATAAGGTACTGGTTTCGAACAAATTTACATCTGATGCAGAAAGGAAATTTTCAAGGGCGATTTGGTTTAAATTGCTGGATGGGTATTATCGGAGAAAAACTTTTTGGGCCAATAATTTTCGACAAACAACTTACTGCGGAAATATATCTACAGTTCCTTAGAAATCAAATTAATGATGTCATTGAAGATTTTACACTGGCTAACCAAGTTGATATCTATTTTCAACAAGATAGAGCGCCACCTCACAATTCTCAAGTCGTAAGACAACATCTGAATTACACCTTTCCAGAAAAGTGGATTGGCACTTATGGACCTATTCAGTGGCCTGCGAGGTTAATTCTTAAGTTGTCATATTTTCTCATAATGTATTAATTCTTTTTCATATTCTAGATCACCAGATCTTACTCTGCTAGATTTTTTTCTCTGGGAAGTAATGAAAATTCAGGTGTATAACACAGCATCATCTACTCGTGAAGAACTGGAGTATAAAGTGGGGTGGCATTCCAGAACATCACTGCGGAACAGCTAATCAATTTGGTGGGCGCAACAATTGAGAAAGTTGAACTTCGCCATGATCAAAGAGGAGGTCATTTTGAGAATTTAGAACCTCAATGGACTAATTTGTTGAAAATATAAACAGGATGTTCATAAAATCAGATGTGGAATCATCTGCGACTGGAAGATAAACTTTAGTCACTATCTTCCATCGTCAAGATAACCTCTTGTGGGGTATTCATGTTGAAAAGGGAAACATTCTCTATTGAATATTGATAGAAAGATTTTCCAGTGAATTGAAAATTCACGACTAAATGAAGTTATTTTTGTGATGTTCAGAAAAATATTCGGTACGCTGATATTGAACGAATAGATATTTCAAAAGTTCTGCTCAAAATTGAAATTGATTCGTTTATTCAGTAGTTATTTGATTTATTCCAGTTTATGAACTCATGAAGATATAGAGCAAAGAAGAATTTTCATTCAGAAATCATCGTAAATTGACATAGAGAATCGATTCATAGTTCAATCATTTGTCGACGAATGTTAGCTTCACGATATCGAAGATGGAATGGAAATTAGCAATTTTTGAAAGATGGAAAGAATCATTTTTTGAGAGACACTTTGAAATTAGTGTTTTCGACCAATTTCAAAGTGTCTCTCCAAAAGAAATGATTCTAACTTTTCCATCTTTGCAAAGTGAGATTGCTTCTGAAAATGTTTCCATTTCTTCCGGTCTTCCTGATGATCGTGGAAGCGTGAAATAGATTCTCGTCGACAAAAAATGTATTGAAGACCTAGTGAATGCGATGTCTCTCCTGTGTCAATGTTACGAATGATTTCTGGTGAGTACTCTCTTTTGGAAAACATTCTTCTTTGCCTCATATATCTTCATGAGTTCTCAATTAAGACTGGAATAGAAAATCAAATAACTACCTGAATGAAAACGCAAATTTTCAATTTCAGATTTTGCTTTTGAGTTAGGCCTTTTCAGAATATCTATCAGATGTAGTTCAATGTCCAGCGTGGCTTTAGCCGGGGAAGTAGTTGTTTTCTGTTAGACATTCACAAAAAATAACTTCATTTTAGTCGTGGATTTTTCAATTCACTGAAAAATCTTTCTATCAATATTCAATTGAGAATGTTTCCCTTTCCTCAATGGACTAATTTGTGACTTTCAAATAATTCTTGAAACGACTGTGAAGTCATAAGCCTCAAAGTCGTATTTCTCCCATGTTACTTGATCAAGAATGAAGAGATTTACACGATCCATGGAATTCTAGATCGAATTATAAAAATTGGAATAAAAATGACTTTATTTGTCAAATATTGACAAGTGAGGTGTTGTTGGATTTAGAATGTCTTGATCGAAATAAGTGAAAATATATAGGATGTCCCATTTAAAAATTGAAAGTTGGGGTCATTTCTGGTCAAACCGGAAGTACGGCAAAGTAAGTAAATATGTCAAAAAATGTAAATTGAACTATAATACACGACCTCCGAATTTCGTTTTTCTATCTTCAATAATAAAAAAGTTATAGGAGAATCACCCGGTATAAACCCTGATTCCAATGACTTTGTGATGGTGCTGGGAAAAACAATAAGGAAAAAATCAAAAATAAGCACCGCCCTACTCTCGTTGACAAGTCCGAATTGCTTAACTAATTCAAGGAATCAATTGAACTGTAGAAACTTAATAAACACGAAACGTGCTGATAAAACCCATCAGAAATATAAGCTCAGGTCCATGTGTTCGCGATGTTGGATGAACTCAACATCAGGGTTATCGGATCACATGCATTGATGGGCTGGGAATTGCCGTTTAGATCACGTACATACTTGAGTCTGACCTTATGCATAAAAGCGCTTTGGACTAGTGATCACGTACATACTTGAGTCTGACCTTATGCATAAAAGCGCTTTGGAAGAAGCTTTCAATTTCAGGGAAAAAAGAAAAATATTACGGAAGGACTATTCTTCACAGTATAGACTACAGAAAATTGTTCTCAGTGCATATATATGCAGGTCAGTAAGTTTCAATACCATGCCATCTTCCTAGGTCGAACAGTCCAGAAAAAAAAAGACATTACAGAACAGCTTTCCACGGACCTTTTCACTTTTTGTGATTTGAAACCCCTGAATGACAACTGAAATGTAACTAAGAGACAAGAAGATGAGGAGAATGCAGATTCATTCAGGTTTATTTGGAAGATATAGGATTATGCGGAAAGAATCGTTGAGAGGTTAATACAAGTAGAAAAGAACTTTGAACAAAAAATTAAACCGACGAAAAATAAACTAAATTGCAGAAAATTTTATTAACCTTTTCAGTCTTTATAACCAATCAATCAATCAATCAATATATTCATTTGCTTATTATCAGTACAATAGATTTGGCATCGTCAAGGTAAGTAAATACAGTACAAAACAGACACATTAAAAAGGCAAAGTATTATACAGTACAAAACAGACACTTATAAAAAGCAAAGTATTAAAACTTGCAGTTGAGAAATTCACTAACGTCATAAGGGCAGAGATCAACCAGCAGCCCTTTTATACTTTTTTTGAATTTATTCAAATGTAAATTCCTCATATATGGTGGTAGATGGTTGAAGAGCCTTATCGCAGTAAGGAAGCTTTTATGAGTAATTGCCAGTCGATGCTGTGGCATAAGAAGATTGTGGCCATTTCTGGTCAGATATTCGTGGTTGTTATTTTGTGTTTTGATATAGACGAGACATTGAAATATGTATAGAGCCGCAATGGTTGATATATTAAATTTTTTAAATAGAGGTCTACAGCTGTCAGTCCGTTTTGCCCTTCCCAGGATTCTAATAGCCGTTTTTTGGAGAATAAATACCCTTTCCCAATCAGTTGAAAGTCCCCAGAAAACCAATCCGTATGACAGTTTAGACTGAAATAACCCCATGTAAGCAGCTCTCGAAACATAAAAAGGAACAAATTCATTGATTCTACGAAGCAGGTAAAGAGTGCTGGACAGCTTAGTAGAGAGATCTTTGATGTGGTATTTCCAATTAAGTTTTTGGTCCAGTATTACCCCCAAAAATTAATGGATTTTTTACTGTCCTTTAGCTCTTTTAGTGTGAAAGTAATTGTATCAGTTTTTTTGACGTTTAAGCATAACTCATTGGCTGCGAAAAAATTTTCGATTTTTTTCAACGCGTTGTCAGTCAGTTGCTTTGGATATTCATGTTCAGGGTGACTCTCATAAAAAGTAGTATCATCGGCATACTGAATGGTATTGAGAGGGTTCATGTGGTGTGGAAGATCATTAACATATATTAGGAATAGTAGGGGGTCCCAAGATTGACCCCTGGGGCACACCTGCTGTTACACTCACTGCTGGAGATATCACACTACTTTGCTCCACATCCTGCTTTCGTTCGGATAGGTGAGAATCAATCAAATCAGCTATTTTCCCCCTAATTCCATAGTACGGAAGTTTTTCGAGTAGAATCGAGTGCGACACACAGTCGAATGCCTTCGAGAGGTCACAGAATACGGCTGTGAGTGCTTCCTCCCTCTCGAAGGAATCCACCGTGGCTCGCACCAGTTCAGATATGGCATGCGATGTAGATAGATTTTTTCTGAATCCAAACTAGGACTTTGAGAGCAAGTCGTTCGAATCCACAAATTGTATTATTCTACTATTCATTGCAGCTTCGATGGGTTTTGATAAAGTTGGGATTATTGAGATAGGACGATAATTTTCTATCTCATTTTTGTCTCCTTTTTTGAATACAGGGGTCACTTTACTGAATTTGAGCTTCTCGGGATACACACCTGTCTCAAAGCATTTGTTTATTATTTTGGTGAGAGGTTCCGCTAATCCCTCTTTCATGTTCTTCAACATCTTGTTACTTAATCCATACACATCAAGAGCGGTACTATCCGAGAGATTCGCAATAATATGTCCAACTTCTGTGGAGTCTACAGGCATGAAGAAAATACTTTTATGGAATTGTATATAAGATGAAGTAAGTTTCGCTGGATCAACCGGAGTATTCTCCAGCTGTTTTAAAATATTGCTACTAATGTTCACAAAATAAGCATTCAATTCATTAGATGAGAACCGGGTGTCCTGTGAGGACTCTTTGGAGAGGGGCTGCTTGATAATCTGCCAAATGACCCTAGGTTTGTTTACGGATTGTTCTATCTTGCTCGAGTAATATTTTTTCTTTTGGTTGATAATCATATGTTTATAGTTTTTTTTTGCAAGTATTAAATCCGGTGTCAAATCAACGTTCTGGTTACTCTTGTTATATTCGATCAGAAAATTCAGGTTATCTCTTAGTTTCTTAAGTCGCATTAAACCATTTTTTTTCCATATTGCTTTTTTGAACAGTTTTTGTTTTTTTTGGAAAACATTCGTTCATTACATGTAGGAGAGTTTCCAGGAAACAATCAAACATATCATTTGTGTTATTAAATTCGAGCAAAACATCCCAATTGATATTTTTCAAAATTGAATTACATCTATTCATTGCTATGTCGCAAAAAGGCCT
Organism: Gonioctena quinquepunctata; assembly: GCA_018342105.1. Classification (NCBI taxonomy): domain Eukaryota; kingdom Metazoa; phylum Arthropoda; class Insecta; order Coleoptera; family Chrysomelidae; genus Gonioctena; species Gonioctena quinquepunctata. Next base: position 385,346 of record JAFIRS010000065.1, on the reverse strand, counting down.
ATATTCTATGATTTGGGTATTTTTGAGTTTCCCTGAATTTTCCAATCGAAAATGTTTGTTCTCGATTGCTATATGGTCTGATAAATAAAAATCCATTTGTGAGGCAACACAATCGTTAGGGGCATTAGTGATGCAGTTATCTAGACAGCTGTTAAGCCTTGTGGGTTTATTGTTTAGAAATTCACAACCAAAAGATTTGACCAGATTTTTAAACTCCCGGGCAGGTAGGTCATCCTCCATCAAGTTAATATTAAAATCACCATATATGAAAAATGTATTTTTTTGGTAAAATAAAATTTCAAGGACACTCTTGAGACTTTCAAAAAATCTTTCTAGTTGACCGCTGGGAGATCTGTAAATACAAATTATCATTATATTGATATTCATCATTTCAACACCCGTGATCTCAAAGTCTTTTTCTCTCCTAAACTAATGTGTGTAACTGATTTTGAGTCGGCGCCAGACAAACAAACAAGCAAATTAATTAGGTGAAGCGTAAAATGATGGCAGCTAGGTGCTTCCTTCGCGGGAATTACCGAGCGTTCTCGATTCCATATCATCGAGATAGCTACCCGAACGAACACACATGTGAGGGCACATGTCATTGCGAGTGGTTGTGCGGAGAGCGCATTTTTTTTTAAATTGTACACCACCCAACAGGAATCCATTCACAGGGTGGGAAAATCACAGGTACAAAAATAACATAAATAATTTTAGAATCAGTAAAGATACAACAATAGTGTAGAAATGAGACATGATACAAAAACTAGAGAGAAGGAAAATGAATATCAAAAACTGATTTTTTTCAATGAAGCAATGCTGCAAGAGAAAATGTCACAACTATTATTGATAGCATTGAAGTTGAAAAATCGAATTTAAACGGTTTTCTTCACATAAAGGATTCAATATAAAATTGATCCAGAGAAAGGTAGATCTCAGGTGAAAAACAACTACTTTCCTGGCAAATACCACGCAGAACGTTGAATGATATTCACCTGAAAATCCATGCATACTTCCATATAATATCAATGGACATTGAATGCAAATGTTTCTTTCTGATAAGCTCGATTATGTTTAATTTATGTCGTGTTCACCTAACAATCCGCATACCGGTTTCAGGCTTCTTGGCCCTCATCAGTACGGAGTAGTCAACCAGCCAAAGGTCCAAAGAACTCTGGCTGAAGTGAGACACAACGTAAACAAACCATCATCGATCTTGTAACACCTATAGGTATAGGTATTTAGAAACCTATCGAGGTGGAGATTTTCAGTTTTTCGCAAGGTACCGCGTATAGTTATCTTCCGGCGTACCATATTTTAAGATCGGTGGTTTAGTGTTTCTTTCCTCTGTCACTAGGTACCGCCAGTTATAGTTTATCTTTTCCGGCGTACCTATAGGTGTTACAAGATCGATGATGGTTTGTTTACGTTGTGTCTCACTTCAGCCAGAGTTCTATGTTTTAGAACGGACATAGGAATTATATAACAGTAGCAATGTGTTCTTCTTTTTGGAATGTTATTGTATATCGCTGGAGATTTCACGTTGCATTTTTATGTTATTCTGTTTCGAAAGTTTCTTTAGAGTAATTTAATGATCTTCGTTTATTGTTTGTTTGGCGCCAACTCAAAATTAGTTACCAACATCACTTTAGGAGCTTAGTTATCAAGACTACAAAAGTTCATTTTATTTTTTGCTTTTTAGTTTCTTTTTTAGTTGGTTTAATTTTTTGTTAAAAAGTTTTTATTTTTTCATCTTTTGAGGCTAAAATCTACCAATTGCGACCTACTTACTTTGAATTACTTCCTAAATACTCACTTACCCACCTTTTTTCAACTAATAACTGTTATACAGTGCGGTTCATTTTTAGCGTTACTATGTATTTGTTTAAAAAAATCTGAAACAAGTAGATTTTTATTGTCAATTTGACAATTTACAGTATGAAAATATCCCCCCCTTCTTGCACACCTTCTGAATTATGAGTAGCCCCACAAAAAATTCAAATCAGAAGAGGGATCGTTAGGCACCTTGTTCGAAAGGGATTTTCATTCTCTGTTCAGCAATATCAAGTTTTTCAAGTTTGGTGCACTCATAACTGAGAAAATATATTTTGAGAATGTAAAATTTTGATACTATACGTAGAATGAAGGAAATAATGTCACATGATGTTGAGGAAGTATTTTTCAATTTACTTAACAAAGAATTTCACTTCTTGACAATAAGCAAGTCGAACTTGGGATTCTCGTACAAAATTTTGTAGGACCTTAGGGATTATGTTGTTGATTTCTTCCGTTATCCTTTCTTTAAGATCTGAAATATTGACAAATGTACAAAATACCATCCTTATAAAGTTCAGTTGGTTCAGGAATTAGATGAGGATGATCCTGATAGAAGGCAACAATCCTGTGAACTGATGATAGACAGAATGGAAGCAGATTTGCAGTTCATAAACAAAATTGTTTTTTCTGATGAAGCTACTTTTCATTTAAAAGGAACGGTTGAATTGAACGATTGAAAAGACTTTTCCCTGATGTTAATGATCAAATGCAATAGACAGATCAATTTGGTACCAACAAGACGGAGTTCCACCGCATTACAAACGTATTGTTAGAGATTATTTGAAAGAATTTTTTCGCAATAGGTGCATTGGAAGACGTGGAACGATTGAATGGCCGTCTAGATCCCTTGATTTGACTCCTCTCGATTACTTCTTATAGGGTTATTCAAAATCAAAAGTATTTTTCAATAGACCAGACAATATTGCAGATTCGAAAGATAGGATAACGGAAGAAATTAACAACATAACCTCTGAGGTCCTACAAAATGTTGTACGAGAATTCCAAGATCGACTTGCTTATTGTCATGAGGTGAATGTTGGTCATTTTGAATATTCGATTTGATTGTAAAATAAACTTAAAAATACTTCCCAAACGGAATATCTAAAAGTACTGAAATAGGTATTTTTTTATTTGTAACAATGACCTCGAATACCAATTTTTATGTCATCCGAACTACATATACAGAGTGGGCCATTGAAAACGAAACAGCGGCTGTGTAGGTCGGCAGAACCGAATTATATGAAAACGCTCAGACACATCAACTACATTTTCGAGGTGGACATCGTTCGCGATGAAATTCACCCGAAATACATTCCATCCCTCGGAGCTGTAACCGCCACCCCTAAATTTTTTAATGGCAACATATGGAAAGTGATACCTCATTTGGAAGGTATTTTCCTTCTTAATATCAAACAACAAAAATAAATTGATCCTATCGATTCGTTTTCGAGATATAGGAACTTGAAGTTATTCACTCAATCAATAGAAATAACATCTAACACTGCAACTGTTTAAAGATAATTATCATTGAAAGATAACGCCATGTGAAGTGGAATAAATAGAAAAATCGAATTAAACGGTTTTCTTCACATAAAAGATTCAATATAAATTGAACCAGAAAATGGTAGATCTCAGGTGAAAAACAACTACTTTCCTGGCAAATACCACGCAGAACGTTGAATGATATTCACCTGAAAATCCATGCATACCTCCATATGAATGGACATTGAATGCAAATGTTTCTTTCTGATAAGCTCGATTATGTTTAATTTATGTCGTGTTCACCTAACAATCCGCATACCGGTTTCAGGCTTTTTTGGCCCTCATCAGTACGGAGTAGTCAACCAGCCAAAGCTCCGAAGAGCTCTGGCTGAAGCGAGACACAACATAACCAAAACCATCATCGAGTCTGTAACACCTATAGGTACGCCGGAAAAGAAAACTTTTAACTGGCGGTACCTAGTGACAGAAAGAAACACTCCGAAAATCTCCCACCTCGATAGGTTTCTGAATAAAAGATTCCTTCTCAGTAGGAGTTGGTTAACCCGACTAGCATATAGTGAAAGATAAACGCCATGTGAAGTAGAATAAATAGAAAAATCGAATTAAACGGTTTTCTTCACATAAAAGATTCAATATAAAAGATTCAATATAAATTGAACCAGAAAATGGTAGATCTCAGGTGAAAAACAACTACTTTCCTGGCAAATACCACGCAGAACGTTGAATGATATTCACCTGAAAATCCATGCATACCTCCATATGAATGGACATTGAATGCAACAACGACATAAATTAAACATAATCGAGCTTATCAGAAAGAAACATTTGCATTCAATGTCCATTTATATGGAGGTATGCATGGATTCTCAGGTGAATATCATTCAACGTTCTGCGTGGTATTTGCCAGGAAAGTACTTGTTTTTCACCTGAGATCTATCATTTTCTGGTTCAACTTATATTGAATCTTTTATGTGAAGAAAACCGTTTAATTCGATTTTTCTATAATTATCATTGTCAAGGAATTGAATGATCTCACTGTTAACTAAACAAATAACTTGCAAATAACTTGCAATCTCAAATTTTCATTTCATCCTCATCTACTTGATCGAAACAATTTTAAGGTTCTTAAGAATCGATAAAAAAACGTTTTCTCGAATTTGACTCAAATGCGAGTACAACAAAAACATGTATGAGATAATTTTTTTTGCCAAATCGCAATTGTGGACGTCTATCAGTGTGAAACTGATCTTTGATTGAATGACATGAGAGTGAATTACTTGACTTCAGCTGCTGAATATCTTTCCACGATAATGGTGTATACGATCGCGGAATGTGTTAAAATAATAACAATTTCTTTTGAAAATGTTAAGTGCGATAAACTTGTTGCAAGAAAATGCGTTCTAGAGTTAGTGGAAAAATTTCGTCAAACTGTAGCCAACAAGAAACGAGACCAAGAACGTGAATTTCCGTTGAGAAATGGAGCTGTTGAAGTTGCACTTTCAGGACAAGTTCTTGCAGACCCAACATGGAGCACAAAAAAATTAGCTAGTGTTACCAATATCAGTTGAACCAGTATCCGCCGAATCCTGAAACATCATCAATTCCACCCCTACAAAATACATTTGATACACCAATTGAATGAAGATGATATTGATAGGCGACAGGAATTTTGTGAAATTATGACTACGAGAAGAGATGTTGATGATAATTTCCTTTTCAACATCTGCTTTTCTGATGAGTCTACATTCTTTTTGAATTCGACTGTGAATCGTCATAATTGTCGTTATTGGTCGGATGCCAATCCACATTTTTTCCACGAAGTCCATACTCAAACTGCCCAAAAACTCAATGTCTGTGCGGGTATTTTTGGGGATCGTTTGATTGGACCAGTATTTCTCGACGGTAACCTGACAGGAGAAACTTATTTGGAATTATTGAATGAATCTGTTCATCCACAATTAGTAGACATCATTGAAAAGGACGATCGTTACCATGAAGACCACTTGATATTTCAACAAGACGGGGCACCTCCATATTATGCACAGCCTGTTTTTTGATAGAATGTTTCCTGGAAGTTAGATTGGAAGAAGAGGCTCTATAGAGTGGCCAGCCAGATCTCCAGATTCAACCTCACTCGACTTTTTTCTGTGGGGTCACTTGAAAAACAAAATATTTGCAACCGAACCAGAATCTCTATGAGATTTACGAATGAGAATTATTGAAGAATGCCGTCGAATAACGCCGGAAATGCTACGAAATGTGAGGTCTCGTTTTGAACAGAACTTGTACTATTGTATGGAAATGGGTGGCAGACAGTTTGAACATTCAGTTCATTGACAATAATGATTATTGCGTTATCAGATATTGTTTTTATTGATTGAGTGAATAAAAAGTGATTTCCCAACTTCGAATTCCTATAAATCGATAGCATTAATTTATTTTTGATGTTTGATATTAAGAAAGAAAATACCCTTCAAATGAGGTATCGCTTGCCATGTTGCCATTTAAAAATTTAGGGGTGGCGGTCACAGCTCCGAAGGATGGAATGTATTTCGGGTGAATTTAATCGCGAACGATGTCTCCCTCGAAAATGTAGTTGACGGGTCCGAGCGTTTTTATATAATTCGGTTCTGCCGTCCTACAGAGCCGCTGTTTCGTTTTCAATGGCTCACTCTGTATGTGCCAAGTTTCAATAGAATCGGTTCACAGGTGTAGAATCTATGAACCATCCCCTATGTTTCTATCCTTAAGGGTGTAATTTCTTTCAAATACAAATGGGACCAATTTTCAAGCATACCCTATACAATAAAAAAAGAATCATCTGAATCCGATAACCCAGTACAAAGTAACGGGGGTAGAATCGGTTGAGAAGTATAAATTCACTGGGTGAACCAACAAATCATCCCCCATTTTCCTACCCACAGGAGTTTTTTTCAAATCCAAATGGTACCAACTTGAAGGTATACCCTGTCCACCAAAAAAACAATTATCTGTGAAAAGTTATTAAAAAAAATATACGCGTCGACTAGAGAACCTACAAATTTTTTTTTCGTCGGTTAATAATACCAAATGGAGAAGAGCAAGATCCCCAAAGTTCATGGAGTGATGATGAGTATATGGGAAAATTGAAGGAAAATACGTCAGCGTCAGCTGTGGAAATATGAATTATCAGAATGGATTTTGATATAACGTTTTTATATTCCACTTTCATTCATTATAGTTCATACTTTTTATGTTGTGAAAATCAATCAACTGATAAAATTTCAATGGAAATCGAAGTAAACATCGCATAAAGTCGAATCGATGTGTAAGATTACCTTCGATTGTTGGAAGCTCCGGGTGGAGGCATTTTATCAATAAGACGCAATAATTGGTTGTGTTTTAATCATTCGCTAGATTTATACGACGTTTGGATGCCCCATTCAAGCATATGACTAAACTTCTACACTACGTTTCAATTATTTCATTGTAAAAATAACTCCGATGAATCACATACTCAAAAAAACAACGCAGAAAATGATAGGAAAGCAATAATGACGCAACAGTAGAGCTTAAATTTGAGGCTGAGATAAAGTAAAAACTACAGAATATACCGCTACCAATTAGTTTGAAAAAGGTACAGAAATTAAAATTGAAACAGCTAAATAAAAAACATGAACATTTGAAAAAGTAGAAGACTTCACTTAGGTACTCAAAAACAGAAATCGGTAGGAAGCCTGACATGGAAGAAGAAATACGAAAGAAATTAATATTGGGTAACAGATACATGAAGGGTGCATAAGAAACTTGAAAATAGGTATACTGTCATGATCGATCATGTTCGTTGTATAGTATAACCATTCTTAGTTGGATGAGAATGGTGTTTATCAACTGATAATACATAACAGGATTTGCGCTTTGATCGAAAAAGCCGACCATAGGCGGGGATTCAATCTTTTACTCCAAATGTAGCTTTGCCTATTTTTGTTTATCAACAAATTTCAATGAACTATCTGGAAAAGGAGGTTATTGAAGGATTTAGAAGAGATTTTCATTCATAACATTCTTTGGTTGGTCTATTGGGCGATAATAAAGAACGGTCCGAAAGTTAACAATTTTGTTTGTAACCTAGCAGAAATATTGTGATTATTTCTTGATATCACCTTGCGCTTGGAAGGTATATTTAGGATAGTCGGATAATTTCGTGATAATTGAGCCCAAGGTGGCACTCTACTGGCCTTATCAACTTTCTTAAATTTCCGATCTTTTCGTTTTTTCTCAGAGAATGATCTACGATATATCCTGGTTTTCTCAAGATTCCTTTTGTGTTGATGAATAATTAGATTTCGTCTGCCTGAACTGTTCGAACATTTGTATAATTGTTTTTTATGGAGTCTGTGTTGGATGTAAAGGAAAATTTAGAGTTTCCACTCTATTTTGAATGAAAAATAAAATTTGGAATCCGAGGAAACTCTTCCAGATGTGGAATTGATTTATTTTGTTTTTCATTCAAGTTTTCTACCGAAACAAATATCTAACATTGGGAATTTTCCACAATTCCAACGTAAATTTCTTTAAAATCCAAAGCCAGTTTCACATTCAAGAATAATCCATGAAACAATTGCTGATTGCTACTGAAGTAGCTTCATATTTAGAAGAGCTTTCCGTTGGGTGGAAACCCTTTTTCTATGAAGTGTGTAAACTTCCCAATGTAAGTGAAACATTTGCTCGAGTTGAAAAACAAAATATGATCCTTTTGCAACCCAACGCATTTGTGATTCTCTCCCACATGTGAGAATCCTTTTCCTGAATTGAAATTTCATTTGTCACAGAAAATCGAATCATATTTTTTTTGCTCTAGTGCGGTGAAGTACTTTTTCTACACCAGTACTATAATAATACACGTATATGCCCATAATCCGTTCCATAATGAGATCCATCATGATACAGTTTTTTCATAACGATACAGATTTTCAATAAATAGAAACCCATAATTTTTCAATCAAGCATGCTGTGCATTTGACGTTTGTCCTGGATTCCTATCTAATTGTTTTATTTGTCAAAATCAGTAGGTATTAAATTTTCGTTGAATATAGCTAAACTTCCATAATTATATTATCAAAATGTCTAAACGAATGAAAGGTTCCATGTAGCCAAATGTATGTCCTGATGTAATCAGATATGTGTTTGGGATTACACAAATGTATTGTTGTCTCCCTTTTATTGATTTTATTTTTTGTTCTATTTGTATGACTTTTCTCACTAATAGTTTTCTTTTTCTCCTTTTATTGTGATACTCTAAAATATAACAAACTGAAGCTCTTGCTCTATGATATGTATTCATCAGAAGCAATAAAATTAATAATAATAAAAAAATAATCAGCGATATAGAAGAATTACCATCGACTCCTCCACACATATCGGAGAAAGCAGAAAATGCAGTACAAAATATTTTCCCCAAAAATCTAAGAAAGTGTACGAAAAACTATATCAACGGTTTATGGACTGGAGGAATACAAATAATATTTCGACATTCTCCGAAAATGTTTTGATTGACTACTTTCAAGAATTGATGGAAACTATGAAATCATCTAGTACATGGATACAAAATAAAAACGTTTATCGACGAAGCACCCGATGAAAAGTTTTTATTTATAAAAGAAAATATCTACCTAACATTGGATTTCTTTAAATGTTGTCATGATCACATTTTCCATTCGACTCATGCGTAATATATTTCAATAATGTCGAGAAGAATTAATAAGTTAACTCGTGGCGAAGCGGGCTAAGGCGCTAGATTTTAACTATAGACTACAGTATGAGACGCGGGTTTGAAGCTAGCCTAGGTCATCCTGCTTTTTATTTCATTTTTCCTTTTTTTTTTCTTTATTTCTTATTGTTGTATTTATCTTTTTGTTTAAGGTATCAATGATTTTTGGAATAATGGGAGCATGTCGTAGGCATGGACTTCATGATCTAAAATGGGAAAATGTCAAAGATATGAATGGAATCTAAATTGTTAATATGGTAGAAACTAAAACAGAAGTACAACGAACATTTACAATTACCGGCAAATACTACAAAATTAGTTGAAGATATATGAATCTATGGTCGAAAATTTGCCCCACCCCTTCTTTTTTCGTTAATTATTTTAATGGAAAATGCACAATTCAAAACATTGGTATTAATAGATTTGGTAATTCAGGGAAGCAAATAGCAACATATTTATATCTGCCTGATCCGAATTTATATTCAATTCAATTCAATTTATTCATATCATTCCATTTTGTGTACATATGCAACTATAAATAATGAGTTATAAAATATGATAAAATGAGGTACAGAAAACCAGATAACATCCACATCGCCTAAGCTTCAAGAGCTTGTATTGCGGTTTGATATCCTCTGATTTTCTGATTTTCATATCTACTTGTTTACAAATTATAATCATCTTTCTAGTACCATTTTTCAGATGATAGAATCTCTCAAATTTTTCCTAAACAGGTGGGTGATTATAGATTAGACGTTCATTTACTGTAAGGACTATTCGAAAATTGTATTATACATATTCTGATTTCGTCCGATAATATCCTTGATAACACGTTTGTAGGAATTCAATGTATTTAATTTCTAATACAGGGCATTGTTTTCGAAGGACATCTGCAACCGTATTAGTTGATGCCGGTGGTGATATTACTGCATTAAAACGTCATGGTGGCTGGAAATCCAATTCAGTGGCAAAAGGCTACATTGAAAATTCGGTTCAGAATAAAATCAGCATTTCCAATACAATATTGAACCCTATTGAGACTAGCAATAATGAAATAAATGTAAATATTCCTTCCACTTCCAGATCAGTGGGACCTGGAATAAACTTTTCAAACTGCACAATAAATAAAATTTTAATTTTTGTTCAATATAAATAAAATGGAATATTCATAGTTTTCCTATATCCATGGTAATACCCGAGGTAATACCATTAATTACAATTTTGTAGAATTTTTAATAGAAACACGAGTAATTACTGTTATTGTGTTCAATACAAATATAAATATAATATGTATAGTTCTTCATTATTTTTCGGGTGTAGAAAAAATAGCGTATGCAACTCTCATGAAATGGTTATTAATACACTCGCATAAACCATACAAACTCGCCTTCGGCTCGTTTCGTATCCCGGTTAATGCTCGTGTATTAATAACCATCATTACATGATCGTTGCATAATATACTATTTCCGTTCGATTTCAAAATACTCCCCCATATTACGTCACTGTATGTTAGACTCCTCGACTGATCATAAATCGGTGGTACTCAAGTTCTTAGATAATATATTTTTTCAGTGAAACCATTGTAGCTGACTTGTGTTGCTCATACGGAGATATTTGAATGACACTGCAATAATCTGATGTGTCATTGGAGAAAAATGTCAAATATACTGAGCTCTAAAAGGTATATGCATGTATTTCTGCAAATTTCATTTTGATCGTTCGAATCATATTGGTCCAAAGATATTGTGAAAATTTTGTAAGATTAAGTGTACTTTCTATATTCTTCAACTTTTGCGTATAACTTTTTAAATTGGTTGACTGTAGCGAATGACAAGTTCATCCATCTAAAATACATGGTACGTTCATTCTACGAGTACATTCTATCGTTACCATAGAATCGGAAAAATAAGTGGAGATTGTCAACTCCAACAAAGCAGAATTGCGGTACTCTAAAGTTATATTCGAATATAATCTTTAATTCAATATAAAAAATTAAAAATTCGGAATATTAATTAAGTGACATTCCATCAAAAATTTTGGAGGCTGCTGATTCTTTAAGTAGCCAGTTAGTTCCAGAAAAGTCTCGCTGGCGTTACGAGAAAGAATTTGCAGCATTTGAGTTGTGGTATGGGGAGAAAAATACACTATCACTGAAAGAAGAGGTATTAATAGTATACTTTCACCACTTATCAAGGAATCCTTGCCCGTCAACCCTGTGGTCGAGTTACTCAATGATTAAACTTATTGTAAAATTGAAGAAAGACATCGATATAAACAAACATTTCAAATTAACAGCGTATCTAAAAATACTGAGCGTAGGTTTCAAACCCAAGAAATCGAAGTTTTTAAGAAAACCAGAAATCGATAAATTCTCCGGGAGAACTCAATACGTAACATACAATAACAAGACGTCAGAGTGTAAACCGATATCCTCAGGAGTGCTTCAAGGATCAGTCCTTGGGCCACTATTGTTCATAATATTTATAAATGACATATTCACCACAAAAAACCAGCAGAGTGTATCTTGTTCGCTGATGACATAACTTTCCACAATTCCGCCTTGAACCCGACAGAACTTCACCAGAAGGACGTCGAAGCATCTAACAACATCAGTGAGTGGCTCACCCCTAACAACCTGATTCAAAACGACACAAAAACTCAAGCAATCACATTTTTTTCCATTACCCAAATTTGCTTCAGACGTACCAGTTAAGCTGTTAGGCATCACCCTAGATAGAAAACTAAAATGAGATGAACACAGTGGTTTACTATTCAAAAAGTTGGCTAGTCAAACCTTTGTCCTCAGACGGCTGAGAAACACTGTGGACGAGAAAGTCCTGAGAATGTCATACTTTTCTCTATTTCACTCTCACTCAAGGTATGGCGTTATTTTATGGGGTAACTCTATCCATGCAAATCGTGCCTTCATTCAGCAGAAGAAAGCAGTCCGGGTTATTGCCAAAGCAGATTACAGAGACTTCTGCAAACCCTTATTCAGGATGTCAGAAATTCTAACACTTCCTGCATTTCATGTATATTTCTGTTTGATTGAAATACATAAACATATTCATTGCTATACAAAACACGAAGATCTGCATAGATATCCCACCAGAACTAGCTCTCAATACATCATAAAAAAAATCAATCAATTAAATATATACAATAAAGTGTGAATCGTTCAAAAAACTCAGCTACCATGAATCGAAACAAGCCATCAAACAGCTCCTACTGAAACATAGTTTTCACTCGGTAGACGAATTTTTGTCAAGTCGTCTAACAAAATACAATATTACATAAACACCACGATAAATGAAAACACCCATCTTTCTACCTCACACTCATTTCAAACATAATTTGTTATGAAAGGTAGGAATATCGTGGGGATTGTTGAAAACAAATTGGAAAAAATTCAATGGACATAGGCCCTCAAAGAAAAGTGTAAACCGTAGACACGTGATTCGGGCATTTGGCCCTCATCGGTACGGTGAAGAAGTGCAAGGATGAACAACACTTGGTAGAAAACGACAAGTCAACGGAGTTAACAAACATATGCCAGCCGCACCTTTGTGATTTCGGTTAGCAGACCCTGCATTCCAGGGCAACAACCAACGTCACCACGGTGGTGCCCTCAGAAAAAGTTCTTTATGCCTATCTCTGAAACCATAAAACCAATCTTGGCCTGCCAATCCTTTTTCTTTCCACAGATCTGGATAATTCAAATGAAGAGCTTCGGCATATTGGAAAGCAAGAGTCCTAACTTGGATAGTACTTGAGCCATAATGCATTTTACTCGCCTTTATCAAATACTTGCTCAAGAAATCCTCATGTTCTGGTGAAAATATGAGGCTGCAAGTGAGATTTTATTGGAATACTATTTCATCTCAATGTTTTATGAATTTCTATATTCATTTACAAGTCTTGCAATGCTGAAAGACATAGTGGTAGCATCCTGCCTTTCAGTAACCATTTTCACGGCTTGTAGAATATGATAATATGTATTGAGGAACAATACGGTACAATAAGTTGATCCTTGTTTCTTTGAATATTTTAAACTAATATCGAAAGTTTTGAGACAAAAATGATCAATTTGAGTGTAATACTTTCTCATCAGCACAGAAAGTGATTGGGAACTCACTAAATAAGTATGAAATAGTTCATTTGGTGCTTTTCAGTGATAATCATAACTATATTGTAACATTTATTATTCTTAATAGTCATTGAGGGGAGGTCTGGGACACGGCATGTCCCGATCCTCCTCCTGTGTATTGAAGTATTTGGATCATGAAAAAATAAACTGTATTAGGGTTAAGTGGAAGAACATTTTCGTAGTGAAGCTACTGTTTCCCTACAGAAAATGAACTTCGCCCTTTATTTTCAGAAATCGCTTTGTTTTTTTTTTAACCACTTAAATGAAATATTTATGTTTGTATGTATTTCAATTTCTATGTATATTATTACTATTTATATTACATGAAAATAATAAAGACCTTTATTATTATTATTATTATTATATGTGACAGTATAGCCAAAACACAGGATAATGTCGTTAATACATCTCACTTCATATCAAACTGCCTTTGGTTGGTTTCTATATAAATGTTTATGAAATAATTGAACAATGGTGAGTACGTGACTACTCACTTTGAGCACGTGGAAACACAAACAGCGATCAGGATAACGAAACGATGTCTTAGGCCAGTAGATGTGGACAATCAATTAGCATTGACTCCAAAAATTTTCAAACTTCAATGGTATGTTAGTGCATTAATGAAAACAAACTTTAAGATTTTGCAGAAGTCTGCGATGATTGGAACATAGTTTAATTGCAAAAAACGTTTTCATGCTTTATTTTTGTACTGAAGATTGCAAAAGTTCTGCAAACTAGGCATACCTATAGTAATGGTGTTTTACAACATGCATTGAGTTTTCAACCTTGAAAAAGTTACGGAACCTTGTTTTTTGTCATTTGTTTAAGTTTTTCATTGTGATTTGTTTAAAAAAATAACAAAAGTTCTGCAAATTGACTAAGGGAACGGAAAAAAGTTTAAAATATTCTCGTACATTTGCAACCATTTCTAAAAACCGCATCATTTATTTATCAAACTTTTCAATCGATGCTTCTATTTTAAATACACATTGTAACGAATTTTTCGTTACGTCCTTACACATAACCAATTTCTCATAACTATTCCGGTTATCTTACGGTGGAACGGGTCATTAGTCACGGCCGATCGTGAACTATGGGACAGCGCCTTTGTTGTCGTCGCGTGAAAATGGTATCGTGACAGTTGTATTCATGTCGTCAAGCTGTGTTTTTTCCAAGTGTTTTTCAATAGAGAAAAACCAAGAACAGTTTGTGAAAAAACCCAGGTAGAATTGGTGATTTGTTCGAACCGAAGGAATAATCGCTCTTTTTCTTGATTGGAACGTCGAGATAGGCAGATGGACTGAGTAAATTGATTTTGGTACGTACGATCTATAAGTTGAATAAGTTTCACTGCTGGAGTTTAATTGAGTAATATTATTCTCTTTATCTTTCAATTAATGTTGTAGCTGATTAGCATTTTCTTTTTTCCTTAGGCTTGTAATATTAGAATTCTTGGATATACCGCATGGTAATTTTTGAAGGTTAAATATAGATATTTCGGCCATTTTGACAAATCATTCATATTACATATTGTGGCTAACGTAACGTCTGTTCCGAATATTGGGAACTGATTTTTTTTTCATTGGAAATCAGTTCTACGCTTTTGCCTTTTTTAGGTACCAAGTAATTGGTAATCTCGAAGGGACTAGAGCTTACCTACCTCACACGACCACCGGTTTGTTCCAAGGATTCCAATTGAAGCAAAGGGCGTATTTGATTGTTCTGGGACACAGTTTGGAGTGACCTAATAGGACGGCTCTCTGGTAAGCAATTTTCTTTATTTCATAACTATATGTTTATGAGAGTAATTTTCTTTTCTCTTGAGAAAGAATTGCTTATGGAGAGAGTTGTACCTCTGGCCTAACAGTCTCAGAACACTCGATTCGATTCAATATATGCCTCAAGCGTAAAGTTGATTTCCGTTTAATAAATTTATTTTATCTATTACTCCATTCAATTCCCAGTGTAGCTTATTTGTTCAGTTACTCCTTTCCCAAGAGCGGGAGATTATTCTAATTTTTGAGAATTACTGTTTTTTAAAAGAATTCCCTATTTCAAAATTATCTTTATCTAAGAGAGTTGTGCCACTGAAAGACGTGAGGTCTCCCTCTTCAGTTATCTTTAAAAATTCTTCAATTAAAAGAATTATTTAACATTATCTTTATCTAAGAGAGTCGTGCCCACTGAAAGACGTGTAGTCTCCCTCTTCGGTTTATCTCTGGAAATTCTTCTATAAAAAGAATTATTTCACTTTATCTTTTTCTAAGAGAGTCGTGCTCACTGAAAGACGTGTGTCTCTCTCTTCTTATCTTGGCTGAAGAGTATACTTTTACTCTGATTATTATCTTAGTTCAGAAACCCTATATTTTTTTTGTAGCTTACTAGAGTATTTTGGTTATAACGCTATATTTTCCTTTGGCATTTGCTTTAAAATAGTATATTTTTGTACTGGCAACCTTTAAATATTTTGCTTTAAAATAGTAGATTTTTTCTCTGGCAATTTTATAGTATTTTGCTTTAAAATACTATATTTTTTCTCTGGTAAAATTTCAAGGGAATTTTTATATTTCTTTTGGAATACCTTTCCTCTTTAAATTTTTCTACCCTTCTGGTATATAGAATCACTTTATCAAAACTTACTTGTTTCAAAATTTAACTGAATTTGAACATAACGTTTTGGGTGAGGTTTGTTTTGTTTGGTTTTTAAATTTTGTTCATTTTCAATATTTTTTTAATTATTAAAATTAACTTGTAAATTCAACTCCAGAATAGCAGATTGAATTGCTATTTATTATCTTTGTTCTTTCACTGTAACTTTCCAGTCTTTTATATAGACTGAGATTTTTATTGTATGCTATTATTTGCATCTATCTTTTGACTCTTGATTAAAATTTGAAACATAAAACTTGAGGTTCAAAGGATATCCTTCGTTCTCCCCTTTTTGTACATATTTTGATTCCTATCATCTTCTTCGCATGATATATACCACGGAGGGAACCCATCTACGGAGACGGAAGGACTAGTAGCCTGGGAGGTCTTACAGCACATCAATATCAGCACTGGTCCGTGAAGATCAACTAAATTCACGCCGATAAGGGGGTCTGAAATCAACTATCGAACCACCAAAGACCATCTTCATCGTAACCGCTGAAACCAAGTTCCTGCTAGAACCGCTGAGACCAGCTTCAAGAAACTAGCCTTCATCTCTTTCATTCAAGATCTCCGAAGGTATATTCGTGGTACCAACAACTGGAGGAATCATAGGTGTAAATGTTCGAATTTTGATCAGAGTCAAAATTACTGGTTTCTTTACATGTAATTTTTCCATTCTTTTAAGAGAAGTTCAATACTCTTCTAGTATTTGTTAATTTTTTTTATCTTTATCTTGTTCAATAATTTTAATTCCAACTGGAATAAATTTGTTAAGTTGATTTATTGCATATTTATTTGCCTTCCCATACAAGCTAGGTAACATTTATTTAATTTTATTTATCTTTGACTTTTGTCTTTAGCAAGTCTGGCGCCCAACTCTGGAACTAGTCAAGTTAATTAATGTATAATTTTTTTAGTGGACAAATTTGATTAACTAGGAAAAGTCATTAATTGAACCTTACTCACGGCCTAACCGTATCCATCTGAGCAGCCTATCGGCAAAGTGATTTCACCTTCTTGAATTTGAATCATATAATTTAAAATCTGGGGTTCAAAAGTAAGGGGTGTTGCAACATAAGCATTAAAGTA
The DNA here is from genome assembly GCA_018342105.1 of Gonioctena quinquepunctata. NCBI lineage: Eukaryota > Metazoa > Arthropoda > Insecta > Coleoptera > Chrysomelidae > Gonioctena > Gonioctena quinquepunctata. The sequence continues at coordinate 368,370 of JAFIRS010000065.1, read as the reverse complement.
ATCTTAAAAGTTTTTTATTGTGGTTGCAAATAAAGATAATATCGGTCTCAGTGGATATGTAACTTTGCAACCTCATACGAAACTTTTTTAAAAATTTTTTGCATTTTTAAAACTGCTGAAATAATTGCAAAAGTTCTGCAAATTGGAATTGAAATAAAGACTAATATTCTGCAACCGTCATTGTTCAACGAAACATTTTTTTTTGTATATTCGTTTTTTTTTTATAATGTTGCCATAAATCGCAAACATTGTGCAAATAGGTTCAAGATATTATTAGACCGAGCATATGTACAGTGGTCCAGTTAAATACTTGATTATCCATCGTGTATATCTGTTATAATTTGTACTGGTTGATTGAAAATGAATCCGAAGAATAATACGGCTACGAAGTTAACCATTACAAAATCTAAAACCAATTATTATTCTCAGAAGCAATGACTGTTCTCGACTAATCAGCGAAATAAATTTATTCTAGTATATTCTAGTATATAAGCTCTAGATCTCGAAAGATAGCGTGGGTTTGAACCCCATGCCTGACGATTTTATTTTTATTTTTCATATCGAAATTGAAAAATGATTTGGTTTCTTTCATTTGAATATTCGTCCCAGAACAAATCATTTCTCAATTTCGTTGTGAAAAATTGAAAAAAATCGTGCAAGTACGCATACGTTATCAACTACATATCACTCTATTCATACTAAAAATTTCCGCTTTGCAAAAATGTTTGCTGGCTCAGTGATCTCACTCTATATTGGAAGATATTGATTTTCTTATCGAAAATTTACACTTATCACAACATGAGTATAGCAATCTACGAGATTTTGAAATGAATAATCGATACTCTTTGGAATTAAGCATTTCAAAACGATATCTATTATATATCTCGCAAGTACATAATTTTCATCATCAAACAGACACGTTGCTGAAAACAAAAAATTTGTGAAATCGATATTACATCTCAAATCAAGTTCAACAGGTATATATATATCTTGAATAAAATATAATCATGATTTACCTTTCCACTCGACTTTCTTACTCAAATTGTGGTTTCGCATGGAAAATTCTATTGAATCCGAATGGAGGACTGGAATCTAATCGACACGTAAGAATCATTCTCTTGATTTATAAAAATTTTAAAAATAAAGATGGGAAAAACATGTTGGTAGGCAACTCTAGTTCAGTTGTAGCTACAGGACTATTAGTTGAATGTGCATTGTTTTTGGTTAGTTAAATAGTTGTTTGTCATAAAAAAACAATTGTCAGTCTTCTTGTTATTCTGGTAATAAATCATGTTACTAAAATGCTGTGCATGCATTACTCTGTTAACAAAACACTGTGACGTAACACACGTGTGTTTTTTAAATCTCAATATTTCCACCATTTTTTAATGAATCGAGAAAATTATGAAAACGTGTCGAGAGATTCTCGATCCTCCATCAAATGTACTTAGAGTATTTTTTTATGCAAATTCCTAGTTGTAATTCGATTTTTGAATTCATATCGAAAACGTTAGCTTTCAATATTGAATGATTTCACCTACCGTTGACGAGATTTTTCTTGGTCGATAGTTAACTTGGTAACACAATGAATATCATTTATTAGGTATATAAAAATATTTATTATTCAGATAACACATGTGTTGCAAAAGTAAATATTTTTTTAATCCTAATGTTCCGCATTGTAACATAGTTTGCAAATTATTATACTGCCACCAATTGGTGTAATGAGTTGTCTGCCCGATTCGCAAAACTTTTGCTTCTTTTGATAGAGAACAAACACGATATTTTTTCTTCATTTTACCCTCATTTTCGTGTTGCAGACGAGGTTGAAAGTTAATGAAAACATTCTACGTCGGGATATCTCCACTTGCAACCATTATTTGAAACTTTTGTAATAATTCCGATACTTATTTCAATGAAAAAAATCAATTTAATGAAAACATATATTTTCCGTTTGTCGCAAGCGGTTGCACATTAAAACTCTTGCCAAGAACATTATTTTAGTTATTTCTTCGAGTTTGCAAAACTTTTGGAATTTTAATTGAGAAATTAGCACTAACAACATTTTATTTTCGATAAAACTAACATTTCCGTTTTGTTTGAATGGTTGCAAATATATCAGAGGATGTTAATTGCTATTTTCCAAAACCACGGAAGTTTGCAGAACTTTTGCAAATTTTTCGGCACTATTAATGTTGAAATTCATTAAATCCTGATTTTCAACATTTTCAACATTCAACATTCGTTCAGAAAAATGGATTGCAAAATTAGACTAAATATCATATGAAAGTCTTCTTCACACTAATGAAGTTTTGAAACTTTTGTAATAATTATTAAATTCTGGGAAAATCATGTATATCTCTACTGGACTATCTGCACTCTATTCGCTTTGAGAGTCAACTGTCGGAAGTTAAGAATGGATCATAATTTCATGGCCACATATTTATTTATTTTTCCGTTTCCTCCATAATTCTACATTATGATATGTACGATTTTGTGTCGAATATGTATTATTCAACTGGGAATGGATATACTATACTCACCGTAACATTAAATTTTCTTAGAAATGGTGATAGATGGGAAAAAAGAAAGAACGAAAAGTTGAGACAACTATACGGGTTATTCATTGGGAAATGCGCCTACAGTAAGGGTAGATGGAAGACTCCAAGGAGCTTCTAAATAACCTACATTTCATGGGTTTATCGTTCTTTATAACCAAGATACAGGGTGATTCATTAATTTTTCCAATTTTTTCAATTAATCATACCTTATGAACCACCCTATACATTTTTGTAATATTTGGTTCGTATGTTCTTTGTCCACAGTGGTGTCGATTAACATAATGAAAAAAAGTATTATTCCAGGTCTGGCCTTAAAAAAAATAATAAGTAGGTTTCGAGTCGAAACAACACCCTGTATATCAATATTTGAAATTTTAGTTTACAAATTTGAAAGAAGCAGAAAAAAATAAGTAAGACTAAATTTATTTGGTGTTTTACTTATTAACTTGAGTCAAATCTAGATGTTTCAATAGTTAGGTGGCACAAAATTTAAAAAAAATCCCCAAATGGTACTTTTCCTGCTTTAATCCATAAAATCAGCAACTATTTCTTATTCTCCTAATTTCTGGACCTCAACCTTACTGAAAAACGAGAGGACTTGTCCGTATTTGGGACAAATTATTATTATCAATGACTAACTTTCAAACACCCTGTATGCGTAAAAAAATTATCATAACATTTGTTCATTGCGCTACATTTAAAAAAAAATTTAAAAAAAGAAAAATGCCCATTCCGAAAAAAGCATAACTTTATTTTAAACAAAAATAACGTTGCAACAAATTGTATTAAGTTTAACGAAAAAAATGTAAACAACATAACTCATAACAGTTGTTCAAAGGGGCCTCCATTTTGCTCAATACATTTCCGTGCTCATGAAGTAAGATTTGTTATTGACTTTCTAATCATAGCTTGGTCATTTCTCAGTTCGTCGCATGCTCCTCAATTCTCCGTAGGAGGTCCTCCCTAGTGTTTACTTCAGTTGAATGAACTTGGTAATCGAGTGGATTGAAATCGGGCTCCCTTGCAGCCCAGTTGTGAGGTCCTCCTCTGCCTATCCAATGATTTGCGAAGTTTTCCTTGTAAAACTCTCTCACTGAAATGAGGTGAATTCCCATCATGTTGAAAGTACATGCCTCCAACATCAACTCCTGCATCATCTAGCAATATGGGTGAAATATTTTGCAGGAACTCCAAATACACTTCACCCGTTAGTAGATGTAGTAGGATATGGGGTCCAATTAATCGTTTGATAATAACGCCATACCAAATTTAACATTAGAGGGGAATCTGATTTGTGAATGTGTTTGTTTTACGGCGAACGGATTTTGTTCGGCCCAAACATGGGAATTCCTTGAATTATTAACAACGGGGTAAATTGAGCTCCATCGCTAAATGAACACCGGTAAACGATCCTATTATTTTGTAATACCCATCTACTGGAAGCCAATCGAGCAATTTAATCTCCTGCTTGTAGCCTCTGAACTTGCTGTAAATGGTACGGATGTAGATTTTTTTTTCTTAATCTTCGCCAAACAGTACACTGAGGAACATTAGTGGCGTGACTGATTCTTCTCGTACTAATTTTTTGATCATTTTGTACATGGTTAAGAATATCTTGCTCCAAATCGATATATCGTCTTTCATAACTTTCATTTTGTGCTACAGTTCTCTGAGGTAACTGAACACACTAGAAAAAGTACTGTCACTAGGTAACCGCCGGCCAGGAAATTGCCGTGCATATTCTCTTTGGGCAGCTTTCCCATTACCATCACAAAATCCATAGACATACAACATGTCTGAATATTCATTATTATCAAATTTGTGTAAAATTTTAAGTAAGCAATAACTGTTATCAACAAATAACGTAACAACACAAGTGCAAACTCTAAAGTCATCAACTAACGTCAAAATTGTACTCTGACATCAGCCAATTCGACAATTACAACAATTTGGGATATCAAATCTAAAGTGTATTATTTACTAAATTAAACAATACGTACAGACTGCTCGATTATATTTTTATTATCAAGAATGCATTAGAATAGTCGAGAAATGAGCATGCTCTAGCTGAATAAATAATTAGACGCGGATATATAAATAGTATATTAGAGTATAAGTGGATGAAAAGGGCTTTAAAACACGCACGATTTTTCGAGCACGAGTGCTCGAAATAGAGCAAGTGTTTTTAAGACCAGTTATCCACGAATACTTTACGCTATATTTTTTTTATTAGTGTACTTTGAAATCATATATACTGGTATTATTACTACAAAAAATAGAAATAAGAACTAATAATGCAAAATGGTTGAATTTGTGATGTGACACCAGTATACCTTTCGTTGTCATGGAAATGAGAAAAACAGATATACATTTGCAATTTGTTATCAAAGATCAATATTTGTTGTCACCAGAGCTCAAGAATGAATTATTATAATATCGATTTTTTGAATAGTAAGGCAGAATCGCGGTTAATACCGCGAAAATCCAGTGATATATATATATATAAAAAAGAATATGAAAAGTTCATCAAATGGATGGAGGAGCAAGAGGTATCACATATACATGAACGAGTTGTTAGTAATATTTTATTTGACGTTACAAGGTACTCCTGTCAGATCAATAATCAAAAATTTGTCATTTAGACTTTAGACGTTTCTCGATTTGTTGATGTTGCCATGGTAACTTTAAAAAACGCGCGTGCTTTGAATGGGTGAAATGTGGCACCAATAAAAAAAAGATTCTTTCATTTTCTGTTATGTTTAACATTTAAAATGTAGATTTGTTGCAACGTTATTTTTGTTTGAAATAAAGTTATGCTTTTTTCGGAATGGGCACTTTTCCTCTTTTTTATCTTTTTTTTTATTGTAGCGCAATGAACAAAAGTTATGATAATTTTTTCACGCATACAGGGTGTTTGAAAGTTAGTCATTGATAATAATAATTTGTCCCAAATACGGACATGTCCTCTCGCATTTCAATAAGGTTGGGATCCAGAAATTAGGAGAATGAGAAATAGTTGATGATTTTATGGATTAAAGCTGAAAAAGTACCATTTGGGAAAAAAAATAATTATGTTCCACCTCATTATCGAATCGAATCGAATCTAGTTTGTCTTAAGTTAATGAGTAAAAAAGTTGTATGCAGAAACACCAATTACATTCAGTCTTATTTATTTTATTTTTCCAAATTTGTAAATAAAATTTTCAAATATTGATATACAGAGTGTTGTTTTGACTCGAAACTTACTCATTAATTTTTCCAAGGTCGCACCTGGAATAAGACTTTTTTATATTATGTAAATCGACACCAATGTGGACAAAAAACAAATGAACCAAATATTACAGAAATGTATAGGACGGTTCATAAGTAATGATTAATTGAAAAAATGAAAAAAATTAATAAATCACCCGGTATCTTGGTTATAAAGAACGATAGACCCATCAAATATAGGTTATTTAGAAGCACCTTGGTGTCCTCCAGCTACCCTTACTCTATGCGCATTTCCCGATGAATAACCCTGTATAATGACTTAAATATCGTGAAAACGATAGAACGACAAAGATTGGCTAAGGCATGTTACAATCATGCAGAAAAGGTTGATAGAGAGCATCACAACCGCGAAAAATATGTGGGAGCCTAAAATCAATGGATAAACGAAGTGAAATAGTACATTAATGATTCAATAACTGTTAAATGCAACGAAAAGCAATGGATGAGGAGGAGTGGAAAAATATAGTCGAACGAGTCAGGGTTTTACTAGACCTGTAGTGTGAGTTCTACAAACTGACAATGACGTTTCGAAAACAAATGTTCCTGTTCCAACATCTACCACTATTACAATACTGGAAAACACCCGTAGGTGTTTTTGGAACGAAGTTCCTTATCGCGCGTTGCGAAAGGGGGCTAGACGGAATAAATTAAGACCAAAAGTTGTAACGACACTTTTTGCTGTAGTTGTAAGCCGTGCGGCGTGCGCGTGTTTCTCTGTCTCTCTCTCTCTCTCTCTCTCTCTCTCTCTCTCTCATAGAAAGCAAGCCAGTTATTTTCGTTTCGACTTTCTATTCCACATTGAACAGTGTGGTGTCGCGACGATTAATTTTGTTGAGTGTATACAGGTTTTTTGTACATAATAAATAATAAAAAATGATAACAATAATGAATCCTGACAGTGTTTCTGCACAAGTTCCAAATATTGCTGATGGAGTTAGGTAAGTAGAGATTTTATACAGACAATAATAAATGCTTATGTATTTTTAGCAAGTACGCATTATAACCTCTCTTTACTATTGTGCTAACCAAGTCATACGCGTTATAATCTCTCCATTATTGTGTGTTTAGCGTCATAACTATAATAAATTCAAAAGCAAATTATATTTTAATAATACAATATCAATGCGTATGTACTAAAATTGAGCCTACTGATTAAGTTTATATTACATTATATTTGTTAATAATGAAAAAAAAATATTATGACTTAAAAAAAAAATTATTACAATTCCTTCACTAATTAATCGAAAGGAACTTCGTTCCATCCGGGTGTCCCTTGACACCTCTCAACTTCTTCTATTATTCAGCCAGATAGATGTCTGGGGGATTGGAAAAAAAATGCAAGAATGAAACCAAAAAACGTTGAAGAAAAACTCAATGAACTAACAAAATATATTATTTGTGCGGCAAAAGTTATATCGATCAGACATCAGGATCCTTGGAAATGCATCGAAACTGTTAAATAGATACTTGGATTGATGCTTCTAACTACTCGGAGTAAACAGAGAGTTTTTGTTTCATACATATATTGTAGAAATTAACGTGTACACACTTTTTTTGACAAAGAAATGATAGACATTTTCATTGAGTGACAACTTAATGAAGCAGGACAATTTTCGTACTGCGAACCTAGTCATGATGGAGATATTAGACACTATATACATCAGAAACTAACAGCGGGATATCAGATATCGATAAATCACATAGTATTGTGAGATCTAATGGCGATCATATGGTAGATATCGAAGCATCGTAGAAAATATGGACATTTTTGTATTTTTCACTGAAACGTTATTCATTAACCAACGAAATATAACAAAAAATTGAACCAACGAAATACGGAACTGAAAAGTAAAAAATAAAATAAACCTTCTTAGTCTCAATAACTGAGCTCCTAAACTAATGTAACTAATTTTGAGAATTATCGGAATCGGACGTCTCAATAAAAAGTTATGCATGCTCATACACAAAAAAAAATATACGCTTCCTTTTTGGTTTCGTCGGTTAAAAATAGGAGGAGGTTCTCTAGTCGATCATGTATGATCATGCATAACTTGTTACAGACTGGTTAGGTTATTTATATTGATATAACAATAAATAATTAAAGTAGATAATCATACTTATTATTAAACTGTTCATAGTTGAAGTAAGGTGGGTAAGTAGGTATTTTGGAATTATTCAAAAATTGAATAGGTAGTAATTAGTTGATTTCAATCATAAAAAATTTAAAAATGAAACTTTTTAACAAAAAAATAAATCGACGAAAAGCGGAACTGAGAAGCAAAAAATAAACTAAATCTCCTTAGTCCTAATAACTAGCTCCCGAACTAATGTAAGTAACTAATTTTGCGCCAAACAAACAATCAACGAAGAACATTGAATTACTACAAAAAAATTATCAAAATGTCACCGCGCCTCTCGATGCCATCATTTTACGCTTTACCTAACTCATTTGCTTGTTTTTTTGGCGCCGACTCAAAATTAGTTACTTACATTAGTTTAGGAGCTTAGTTATTAAAACTAAGAAGATTTAGTTTATTTTTTGCTTTTCAGTTCCGTTTTTCGTCGGTTTAATTTTTTGTTAAAAAGTTTTCATTTACCAGGAAATCGGCATATAGGTTCAGCCCTACGAAAATATATCATTCTAACATCTACCCCGTAAAACTAGATAGTAGGTCGGTGATCCTAGAAACCACTCCGAAATCAAGCGTGGGAAAGACTTATCACGAAATATCCTTCATCGTCAGTTCCATTTCCATTAGATTACTTTGCAGGAGATGAAATATTCCAATTAATTTTAATCACTCGAGATTGAATTTTGGTTCGGAATCAATTTCACCCCAGTGATGGATTTCGCAAGATATTCCAAGTTATCAGCGTCTATTGGTTCAATCAATCCGGATTATGGATAGATTCGATGGAGTCCAAGTTACAATCAGATGTGAGAGTTTTGGAAATTCTTTAAAAAATTTCAGATATAATTGGGAAAAATTAATATACTAGCCGTGTACCCGATGGTATTTTCCATCAGTAACATCTCAGGAACTATGCAAATTGTCTTATCTCAAAGTGAGCCTGAAAATTTCACGAAAAAATTATCAAATTTCACAAAAAAATTATCAAATTATACAACTTAAACTATTGAATAATTTAACTGGAAGTTTTGAACTATAAAAAATTGGTAGAAAATATCTTGACGATATCAGGATTACCCACTGTAGGCTAACCTAACCTATGATATAGGTTAGTGAAGGGGATCACTTTTGCGCTCCAGTGCAGCAATAGTATATTACATTACTAGTGCGGAAAGTGACATTTTTCACACGAGTGGAAAATATACATCATACGATTGTGAAAAATCATGCGTGAGTAAGGTACGCTATTTTTCCTACGACCACCTATTTTATTGAACAATATGTAACTAATAGATCGTGTATATTGAGTTGCCTGACTAATCTTACGTTTTATATGTGACAGTCTATGTTTGAATATTGTTTCTATAAAAAGTGCACACGAATTTAGAATTACTTTTATAGTGAAATAAAGAAATAACGATAATTAACGTTTATTTGAAAAAAAAATACAATAAGAAAGTACTTATTAGATACAACTGGGGAACAAATTGAATTATTTGGAACCAAAAAAATTAAAAGTTAATTGGTTATTGTTACAATTTGTAAATTGTATCGGTGTTTACAAAAGACTCGTTTCAATATTTTGGTTTCAATATTTTTGTTTTAATAAAATGAAAATACAAGAAATATCGTAATTATATCAATGTAAATCGACTTACAAGATAAACATATCTCTGATAACGTTGATTCGAATCTGAATTAGCTCAGATGGAAGAGTATGCGGTAGATGACCGCAAGGTTGTGGGTTCGATTCTCGGCGTCAACATTTTTTTTTCTTCTTTTCTTTATTTTCCACAAATAATTAGTTTTTGGCCCAGTTTTTATGTAAATAATATCAATTAGGAAGAGCAGTTATTAATAACATCTGTAAATCTTACAGGATTCACGGGTTTGACGGCTTATTGACAGCCGTGCGGAAAGTTACTTTCCGCACTAGTGCGGAAAGTACTTTCCGCACGCGTGAGAATAAAGGTCACTTTCCATGGGAGTAGAGAGTGCGATATGTGTTACTTTCCTATGTGGTCGTAGGAAAAGTACTTTTCCGAACGATTTCAGAATACTCAGAATTATTCGAACGAATATGCTTATTTTGTCCTCATATCACCACTGTATGTGAGACTCCCAGACTGGTCAGAAAACGGTGGTACTCAAGTTCTGAGACAATTTCTTTTTTCGGTGAAAGTTGACTTGTATTGACTTGTATGCTCATTCGGATATATTTGAATGACACAGCAATGCTCTGATGTGTCATTGGAGCAAAATGTCAAATAAACTGAGAACAAAAAGATATATGCTTTGTTTCTTAAATTTCATTTTGATCGTTCGAATCAGTGGTTTCATTAATTTAGCGATCCAGTAAGAATGCGCCATAATATATATATATATATATATATATATATATATATATTAAATTTTTTTTTTAAAAAAAAAAAAAATTTTTTTAAGAAATTTTTAGAATAAATTAGAAGTTCTATTTATTTATAAGCCTATGTATAATATGGATAGATAAAAATGTCAAAATACTATAACACAATCAATTTCATACACTGTCATAATGATTATAACCCATAATTGGTAAAAAGACAACAAAAAGTCTAGATTTACAAAATTTTCATGAATAAAAAGTGATCAATACATTTATAAATTTGAAACATACAGTATATGAAATTGTAGCTTACTAAAAGTAGCCAATGGTAGAACAGCAAACTTCTTGATGAGAATAGCCAATCAGGGAATAGATGGTCATATGGAAAATTGGAAATTGTGAGAGAATAACAACGGGGTGATGTCATAAGCAATTATTATTGAAATTTGTACATAGTAATAAGAATGGGAAAATAGTTGTATATATAAATTATATAAGATGAACCCAAACAGTGAAATGTGACAATTTGGTGCGCGAATTCAAACATTCAAATGAAAAAGAAGAGGGAAAATTGGTATCCAAGGGAGCAACAAACAAAGCCAAAAGGAGATCGAAAATAAATTTACAAGGGAATGCCACGCAACATTTTGGGAGAAAGAAAAATGAAATAATTCTAACATTAGAAGAGAAAAACCAATATTACGTCAATTATACAACATATCCAAGTGTCCAAAGCTGATTTCTGCATATGTATGGTTCCTGATTTAGGGTATTGGAGTTCCTGATAGAGCTTGGAGTGAGAAAGGATCCAGTTTCAGGGCATATCTTGAACACCGACATTTCCAGCCAGGTATAAAAACTGTAATAGTGCACATCCGGTCCATGAACAATATCACAAATAACGTATCTCACATCTGAAGAACTTTATTTCACTTTATTTTGAACTATAACAGAAAAATTCACTCTCAAGGAAAAAGTGAGGTTCTGTCTATCTATCCATGATTTGATTTCAATGATTACACCAGCACACAAAAAAAAAAAAGTTGTCTGTGCACCGGGCGCCACCTATCTACGGGCATGTTTTTCGACCCGCTGAACACGAATTTAAAGTCAGTTTAGGCCGTCCGGGCTTCAATTTCGAGTAAATTGCAAAAAACCCCAAAAATAGCGAAAATTCGATATTTTGAAAAGATAAAAAATTCTGATTCTGCAATAAATTTGGCCCATAGTCCCCTCAAACATTCATAAAACTGCAAAAAACCGATAAAATAGCAGAAAATTGCTGCTGAAAAAATTGTTTTTTTTTTAAAACACAATTAAATAAATTTCTTGTATTTTTTATTTCTAAAATACAAGATTAAGATCCAAGAATGTACACAAATTGAATTTTTAACGGTTTTTCGAGGGTATTGTACTGTTTCATTCTCAAATGATCTACGATGTGGATACCTCTTTTTCCACCTTTTCCTTTGTTTAGTAAAAATTTGTCATCGTGTTAGAATTTCAACTTCTTCGAGGTGCAGACTTCATTTCATTGCATGATCACTTGTATTTGCAACCAGGGCACCTCCTCGGGGTGACGGTGGGCAACAGAACCATCTGGCAGAGTCCCTGGGTTAACGGCGTGTGTGCCGTCATGGCAGGTAAAAGTGATGAGTACTTTACGATGCAGGGATTCGGAAACCCAGTATCGGCGTCTGGTCAGGGTGAGAAAGCAGGCCCGCAGGCGTCGTCATCCAGCGACTGCAGCTCTTCAGTAGTGGAAAACTTGGCTACTGGAGAGTATACTATTACAAGAAGCAATTCCCATCTATGCAATAAGAGTCCTGATCAATTTTGTTACGTTTGTGGGGAGTTTCAGCCGGTAAAAAACCGCAGAACGTTTTCAGATAGATTAAAACAAAATCCCAATTTTCTTCGATTTTGTAATTTTGATGATTTTTACAATTTTTTAGATTTAAAACGGTTTATGATTGAAGTACGATCGAAATTAGTATTTAACAGATCAAAATACATGAAAATTATGCTTGCATTAGATCTCAAAATTTTTTTTCTTGCCAAAACATCGAATATTCGCTATTTTTTGGGGTTTTTTGCAATTTACTCGAAATTGAAGCCCGGACGGACTAAACTGACTTTAAATTCGTGTTCAGCGGGTCGAAAAACATGCCCGTAGATAGTAGGCGCCCGGTGCACAGACAACTTTTTTTTTTTTGTGTGCCGGTGTTATCCGTGAATATTTGTAGATTCACATTAGTTTAAGTTATTTCTCGTAGGCCAGGTAAAATTAAGTCTTCCTGAATAAAGGAAATAATTGCTTTTTGATACTATGTTGTTTGTTTTCTTACAATGATCAACAATCATAACAATGACCATTGAATAAACTGAAATTAGACCGCAGTGGAAGGTGGCTCTATTGCCTGAACCGGCTATCTGAGGTAAGAGGCGTACCAACTGTTGCTTAGCCGTGGTGAGAAAAGTGATAAGAATTGGCAGCAGCGTGACGAGAGAACAGTGACGTTCGCTAGCAATTATTATTACAGCATACAATACATATACAGGGCGAAAATATCTATCTATATAATAACAATTCGGCTCACAAAGAATAGCATAAAAATTATTAGCAATCTTCATTATATAACAACAACTATTGTTATTCAATTTATCAATACATAACAAATTGGCACCCAAAGTGTGGGGTGAAATAATAACATGATAATTTGTTATATTAACATTATATAATAATATATATAGAGTTTCTTGAACCAGGAATATACAATGGAGTTTGAGTTTCTTGGGGTTTTGATTCTTTTTGAGAATGACAGTCTTCTTTTAGAAGATAAACATTTATTTTGTCGACAATATAAATGTTTATATATATATATATATATCTTTATATATATAATTCTACTGTACGTGTGTTGGCACTGTACTCCTCCTAAACGGCTGGACCGATTTGAATGTTTTTTTTATGCGTTTGGGTAGCGCCCTGGATGGTTCAGATTCACGAATCATCCCCCTCAATGTTAAGGGTGGTCCACCACTAAATTTCATTTTTTATTTTCAGGACATTTTTTGTTTTTATTTTTTTATGATACAGCATCCAAAAATACATACAACCCCAAATTTTCACCCTTCTACGATCAACCCCTATTTTTTATTATTTTCTAGGAAAACGGGATAACGGGAATAACGGGATAACGAAAAAACGGGATAACGGGATGACAGGATGAGGGGATAACGGGAAAAGGGGATAACGGGGTAAAGACAAAAAGGGGTAACAGGAAAATGGGATAACGGGAGAATTTTCGGGAAAAACATTTTAGGGAACATAGAAATTTAGACAGGACAACGTCTGTCGGGTCCGCTAGTATATATATAGATAATAATTAAAAGATAAATACTTATAAAAGATTGAAGATATACTATACTAAAGATTAATAATAAAAAAGATCCATCAGTGTATATAACAATCACATGGTAGAATCAGATATTAGAGAATTTTCGAATGAGAAGAAAAATTATATATGATATAGGGTTCTATAAAAAAAAATTTGGGTCCTGATACTAAGTACTACAGGAAGAATCATGAAAAAATAAATTAATTATAGAAATATATGAAACAGAGAATCGAATATTTCCATTTATTTTTCGATTATCTTGTGTATCTCTGCACGGGGGATGTGTTGAACGAAATGTTTTTTTTCTAGGGTTTGACTCGCATTTTAGTATATCAGGTAGATAGCTAAAAAGTTTCGTACCCAGGTAGTTGACCGACTGACTTGTACATGACTGAAATCACAATACTTTTTTTGTAGCGGGCTTTTGTTATGACTGTATGTGATCAATTGAGATGAACTTGGAAGGTTCAATACAAATGTAGGTATAGCATTGAAATTATCTTCATAAAAAATAAATATAAAACAAAAATATGGAGGTTTTTTCATGTTTTGTATTTTAATGTGTATTGGAGTTTCTAACCAACTTTAAAAATTCCTATGTTAGCATTTGAAAGAAAAATGAATAAAAACTATAATTGTAAAAATAGTGAGTCTGCATCAAACTATTGTGTGAAAAGTTTGGCCATGAATAATTGTAACTTACATGATGTTCAATCTTACATAGCATATTTTCATGAAAATTTCCGTTACGAGGAGAATGAAAAAAGTAATTTTTATAAAATCTCAATTATTCAGCAGATTGTGAATTGGAAGTATGATTGTGACATATCATTGGAAGTTAATTCTATACCAAATAATAATTGAAATAAAAACTTTTTAACAAAAAATTAAACCGACGAAAAAATCAACTGAAAAGCAAAAAATAAAATAAACCTTCCTAGTCTAAATGACAATTAAGCTCCTAAACTGATGTAAGTAACTGATTCTGAGTCGGCGCCAAACAAACAATTATCGAAGATCATTATCTATGAAAGAAGTCATCAAAACGCAGCCGTGCATCTCGCTGCCATCATTTTACGCTTCACCTAATTCAATTGCTAGTTTGTTTGGCGCCGACTCAAAATCAGTTACTCACATCAGTTTAGGAGCTCAATTATCATTTAGACTGAGGTTTATTTTATTTTTTGCTTTTCAGTTGATTTTTTCGTCGGTTTGATTTTTTGTTAAAAAGTTTTTATTTTTTACTTTTCAGTTCCGTATTTCGTCGGTTTAATTTTTTGTTAAAAAGTTTTTATTTTTAAATTTTTTGTGGCTAAAATCTACCAATTACTACCTACTTGTTTTTTGATTACTTTCAAAATACTTACTCACCCATCTTACTTCAACTATTACCAGTTAAATAATATGATTATCTACTTTCACTATTTGTTGTAATATAAATTATTTTCGTTGTTCTGGTTAGTTCATTTCATTACTTTGTATATCATTCCATCCTCTCATAAAATATACTGATTTTGACGGAACAAGAATAATGTCAGTAGCGATCTGTCATTGTCAACTACGTATGTGTGTGCCAATGTTCACTAGTGAAAAATCAATTGTACCCTATTTTTCTACCCGTAAGGGTGGCTAATTCCTACTGAAATCCAGATATAAGGTATACCCTATCTATTAAAAAAAGAATCATCCAAATCGAAGAACCCGGTACAAAGTTATGCCTGATAGAATCGGTTAACAGACCAGAATTCAGAGGGTGAGTGATCAATATCCTTCATTTCGCTACCCTTAGGGGTCGATTTCATCTTTTAAATTCAAATGGGACCAAATTCGAAGTACACCCTATCCACTGAAATTACATTACTAGTGCGGAAAGTGACATTTTTCACACAAGTGGAAAATATTGTGGCACGAGGCGTATGCCGAGTGCGGCAATCACACGAGTGTGAAAAATCACTTTCGTGCGAGTAATGTACCACCTATTTTATTAAACAATATGTAAATATAAATATTTTATTAAACCTAACTTGAAAGAAATCGGTGAAATATTGAGTGACCATGAGAAGGCACAGGAGTCTTGGTCAAGATATCTTAGAATGGACAATTCGAAAATTGTTGATAATTTTGTTGGTCAACTAAAATCATCGTTGAATTGTATTTCATGCGGCTATTGTTCTGTCTCTTTTGACCCCTTCTGGGATCTTTCACTTCATATTCCACAGAATACTGGCCAGCTCAGTCTTTTACAATGTTTAGACTCGTTTACCAGGGAAGAAATTTTGGACGGCGGAGAGAAACCAACTTGTTGTAATTGTAAAGAAATGATAAAATGCACAAAGTCATTATCAATACATAAGATCCCCAAAATATTAGTAATTCACTCGAAACGATTCTCGCCGATGGGTAGATTTATGGGAAAACTAAATGCCCCCATTGACTTCCCTCTCGATGGTTTAGATATGAGTAATTATGCAGCAGATAACGTAGCCCTGTGTCTTTACAACTTATATGCTGTGTCCAACCATAGTGGAACAATCTATAGCGGACACTACACGGGTTACTGTAGACACCCTTATGAAGGCACATGGTACAATGACTCCAGAGTATCACCGATATTCCCAAAATCCCTTATAAGTGGAGAAGCATTCATCCTCTTCCATGAGCAAGAGGACGCCCAATCACACCTTTAGTTTCTTAGTTTTTCATTCTCAACCATTTGTTTTATATGTAAATATTAGATCGTGTATATTGAGTTGCCTGGCTAATCTTACGTTTTATATGTGACAGTCTATGTTTGAATATTGTTTCTATAAAAAGTGCACATGAATTTAGAATTACTTTATAGTGAAATAAAGAAATAACGATAATAAACGTTTATTTGAAAAATTTACAATAAGTAAGTACTTATTAGATACAACTGGGGAACAAATTGAATTATTTGGAACCATAAAAATCAAAAGTGAATTGGTTATTGTTACAATTTGTAAATTGTAACGGTGTTTGCGAAAGATTCGTTTCACAATTTTTGTTTTAATAAAATGAAAATACAAGAAATATCATAATTCTATTAACGTAAATCGACTAACGAGACATACATATCTCTGATAACGTTAATTCAAATCTGAATTAGCTTAGATGGAAGAGTATACGGTAGATGACCGCAAGGTTGTGGGTTCGATTCTCGGCGTCAAATTTTTTTTTCTTCTTTTCTTTATTTTCTACAAATAATTAGTTTTTAGTCCAGTTTTTATTTAAATAATATCAATAAGGAGGAGCAATTAATAATTACATCTGTAAATCTTACAGGATTCACGGGTTTGACGGCTTATTGACAGCCGTGCGAAAAGTTACTTTCCGCACGCGTAAGAATAAAGGTCACTTTCCATGGGAGTAGAGAGTGCGATATGTGTTACTTTCCTATGTGGTCGTAGGAAAATAACTATTTCCCAGAAAGTGACAATTAATGGTATTTTATTCATCCAATTCGTTTTCCACAATTTGCAATTACTAGTACCACAAGGACACAGTAATATTACTAATTATAATCGGGATTATTAGTGAACGACCTGGACGGTTCGTGTTGCTATGAGACAGAATTATGGCAAAATTCCCAGAAAAAATAATAAGCATTAATTATAACCATGAACAATTCATTGTGAATTTCAATAATTTGTGATGACAATGCCATTCATTATAAATACCAATAGAAAAATTTGATTTGAATTTCGACTACGGTTATTATAAACGGTACAATTATAAAAAAATATTAATAGTGTTATAAAATTTATCGGTGGTCTCGTCATTAATAGATATACTTGGAATATTTCCAAAGTTATTGAATATGTTCCGTATCAACTGTAATTACGGTTTCACAGAGTTGGGACTGCCATGTCCAGTAATTTTATAACATGGTGCCAAATTAATGTTATTAACTTACTGCAGTGACGCGAGTGATGTTGTTTTCACGTTTTGCTGTCTTTTTGCAAGCTTTCATTCAATTTCACCTGTTCCGGTGTCTGTGTGTCGTTAATCAAATCTTGGAAGTTAAAGGACCCCGCAAAATCCTTATGGAAAATGGCTCTCGGCTAAATCCACTGAAACTCTGCAGAAAGATAGTATTCGGTATGCTGATCAAAAGTCTTAATGGGCACAACCCTCCATTTTCAACCCCAGACCCCCTACGGCCCCCCAAAGCCCCCAAAGTAAAATATGTTAATTAGACAATAAACCCTTGATAACGTACTTGACAGATCTATTGAACTATTTATCAATTGTGACAAATATCATATTTTACAAACATATGTACGAGGTGTACCACGCCACTCAAGTAGCTTTCGACAAACGAAAACACAGAAAGAGAATATTTGGCAACTATCCTCAATAGGACTGTTGCGCGAACCCAAGGAAAAGTTGCAAAAGAGCGCCGATAACCTGATCGACAACCCGAAATATATATATATATATATATATATATATATATATATATATATATATATATATATATATATATATATATATATATATATATATTAAAAGCTTCAAAAGATTGAAATGAAACAATTAAAGAATCTTTAACCTTGAAAGTGTGTAATGGGGCGTTAATGAAGTGGTGGTGTGGGGAGGAGGGCGAGGTGCGGGTGGTGGAAAAGGGGTGGGAGTAAAAAAACTTTAAGAATTGAAAGTGTTATGCATTAACACACCGGAAAGTGTACTTTGGGGGCTTGGGGGGCTGTAGGGGGTCTGGGGTTGAAAATGCAGGGTTGTGTTTGATCAACATACCGAATACTATATTTTTGCAGAGTTTCAGCTTATTTAGCCGGGAGCCATTTTCCATAAGGATTTTGCGGGGTCCTTTGACCCTCTTCCAATCATCCGATTGATTTTAAAGAACCCCGCATGAAAACATATGGGAAATTGGCTCTCGGTCAAATTGGCTGAAATTTTATTATGTAGGATGGGTCATTAGAAAAAAGTGTGAGTTCAAATGATTTTATATGTTTTCTTTCTGAGATATAAGCGGCCAAAGTTCGTAAAAACGTCGTATTGGGGTAGGATTGACAAAGAAAAAAACTGTCTTTCTAGTCGAAATAAGACAAAGTGAAGATGAAAATGTATTGATCGGAACTCATAAACATGTTCAATTATAATCTTATTGATGATAGTACATTAGGGTGTATATGGGGCATAGTCAAAAAAATCGTTTTTCCCGATTTTTTTCCAGCACTATTTTAAAACCGACAAGTTATATTTTTTAACTTAATTTCATAAAACGTGTTTTGTTTCTTGATGACTAGTGTAAAATTAACAAAACAACATCAAGTTGTGACCTACGAATTAATGGGTCAATTGTGAAAAGTCGTTTTCCAAGAACTCATCGAAATCGTAAAACGCATTATCTACCAGGAACCGCGTCATCATAACTGATTTAAAATTTACGCACTCGAGAACTTGAACATCATATGGTAAACATCAAAGAACTTGATTGCATAATAGCTTGTCCCGTTTCTCGTTTTCGAAAATAGCAAAAAGTGTTGATGTATCATATCTTTGAAAGATAAGTGCCATGTGAAGTGGAATGAATAGAAAAATCGAATTAAACGGTTTTCTTCACATAAAGGATTCAATATAAAATTGAACCAGAAAATGGTAGATCTCAGGTGAAAACAACTACTTTCCTGGCAAATACCACGCAGAACGTTGAATGATATTCACCTGAAAATCCATGCATACTTCCATATAATATCAATGGACATTGAATGCAAATGTTTCTTTCTGATAAGCTCGATTATGTTTAATTTATGTCGTGTTCACCTAACAATCCGCATACCGGTTTCAGGCTTCTTGGCCCCCATCACCTGAGATCTACCATCTTCTGGTTCAATTTTATATTGAATCCTTTATGTGAAGAAAACCGTTTAATTCGATTTTTCTATTCATTCCACTTCACATGGCACTTATCTTTCACTATATGCTAGACGGGCTTGCCACTCCTACTGAGAAGGAATCTTTTATTCAGAAACCTATCGAGGTGGGAGATTTTCGGAGTGTTTCTTTCTGTCACTAGGTACCGCCAGTTAAAGTTTATCTTTTCCGGCGTACCTATAGGTGTTACAAGCCCGATGATGGTTTGTTTACGTTGTGTCTCACTTCAGTCAGAGTTCTTTGGACCTTTGGCTGGTTGACTACTCCGTACTGATGAGGGCCAAGAAGCCTGAAACCGGTATGCGGATTGTTAGGTGAACACGACATAAATTAAACATAATCGAGCTTATCAGAAAGAAACATTTGCATTCAATGTCCATTGATATTATATGGAAGTATGCATGGATTTTCAGGTGAATATCATTCAACGTTCTGCGTGGTATTTGCCAGGAAAGTAGTTGTTTTTCACCTGAGATCTACCATTTTCTGGTTCAATTTTATATTGAATCCTTTATGTGAAGAAAACCGTTTAATTCGATTTTTCTATTCATTCCACTTCACATGGCACTTATCTTTCACTATATGCTAGACGGGCTTGCCATTCTACCTGAGAAGGAATCTTTTATTTAGAAACCTATCGAGGTGGAGATTTTCGAAGTGTTTCTTTCTGTCACTAGGTACCGCCAGTTAAAGTTTATCTTTTCCGGCGTACCTATAGGTGTTACAAGCTCGATGATGGTTTGTTTACGTTGTGTCTCACTTCAGCCAGAGTTCTTTGGACCTTTGGCTGGTTGACTACTCCGTAGTGATGAGGGCCAAGAAGCCTGAAACCGGTATGCGGATTGTTAGGTGAACACGACATAAATTAAGCATAATCGAGCTTATCAGAAAGAAACATTTGCATTCAATGTCCATTGATATTATATGGAAGTATGCATGGATTTTCAGGTGAATATCATTCAACGTTCTGCGTGGTAT
This sequence comes from Gonioctena quinquepunctata, assembly GCA_018342105.1. NCBI lineage: Eukaryota > Metazoa > Arthropoda > Insecta > Coleoptera > Chrysomelidae > Gonioctena > Gonioctena quinquepunctata. Next base: position 347,744 of record JAFIRS010000065.1, on the reverse strand, counting down.
TTGCCAGGAAAGTAGTTGTTTTTCACCCGAGATCTACCATTTTCTGGTTCAATTTTATATTGAATCCTTTATGTGAAGAAAACCGTTTAATTCGATTTTTCTATCATATCTTGTTTTGTAGTTTTCAAAGTTTGTCTTTATGTGCATGAGATATAACAATATGTAACCACAGGGCAGGGTAAGTAAATGAATGCACCCCTACAATCATCTCTATATGGCAATCCTGCAATGATCCTAACAGCCTTCCTTTGCATAAAAAAACTGTTGAGGCATGTGCAGAGTGGCCCCTCCTAATGAAGCATAGGATTATGAAGACTGGATGAGTGCATGGTAAGCCATTAATAATGTTGTCTGTGTCAAGCAATATTGCAGATTTTCCGTGACAGACAAAAACCGTAAATTCTTCCCATGTTAATTTACACCCGAAAAATGAACGCAATGTGGGTTGTTAGGCTCTTTATGTTGTTTCAAACTGAAAATCAATGTCTCAGACTTTTCCTTGTTTAGGACTAACTTATTATAATTGAGCCAAGACTGTGTCAAAAAAAGACTATCATGGGCCTCAGTTAACAGCATGCTAAAATCGCTATTTGAATGGGTTGATGTGGTGTCGTCAGCAAAAAGGGTGGAATTTGCTAGTGGAGTACTATTTGGCCAGTCATCAACATAAATAAGACCGGACCTAGAATAGAGCCTTGTGGTAGCCCATATTCAATGTTAATTGATTTAAAGCTGTGGTCCTTGAAATGAACGAATTAAGTTCTGTCCGTCAAATGGGACCCAATCATTTTTTGGCTAGTTAAGGAAAATATACAATTTCAGTTTATCAACTGAAATATTGTTTATTCATTCATAAATACACTGTTCTACAGGATAAATTCCATCTACAGAACAGGAATGTAGGCAGGCATCACAATACAATAATCATTCTGCGAAATCATAGATGCAGCATATTATAGATATTCAATTATTTGAAAAATTCGGATTTGATAAGAATTACTGAACAGATTTGTGATAAATAGATGTAATCATATTGAAACAGTGTAAAATAAATAGTACAAAAATCTGTGATAAAAACAAGCACTATCTAGGGCCTTTTCAGAATATCTATCAGATTGAAAAGGGAAACATTCTCAATTGAATATTGATAGAAAGATTTTTCTGTGAATTGAAAAATCCACGATTAAAATGAAGTTATTTTTTGTGAATGTCTAACAGAAAACAACTACTTCCCCGGCTAAAGCCACGCTGGACATTGAACTGCATCTGATAGATATTCTGAAAAGGTCCTAACTCAAAAGAAAAAAATCTGAAATTGAAAATTTGCATTTTTATTCAGATAGTTATTTGATTTTCTATTCCAGTCTTAATTAAGAACTCATAAAGATGAATGAGGCAAAGAAGAATGTTTTCCAAAAGAGTTTATCTTTCAGTCGCAGATGATTCCACATCTGATTTTATGAACATCCTGTTTATATTTTCAACAAATCAATCTATCAGATGTAGTTCAATGTCCAGCGTGGCTTTAGCCGGGAAAGTAGTTGGTTTCTGTTAGGCATTCACAAAAAATAACTTCATTTTTATCGTGGATTTTTCAATTCAAAGAAAAACCTTTCTATTCAATATTCAATTGAGAATGTTTCCCTTTTCAAAATTACTGAACAGTTAGATATAGCTATCTGAGAGCATTTTGAAATGTATTCGATAGCATATTGTGTACTGGTGTGTTTGTGCGTGCTGTTGGGACATAAAATGTGCTGTTGACTCGAAATGCAGTTCTTGGAATTTGAAAATCTAGTTTTTCTATCAGAGCGGGACAATCTATTCGATTATTGCATTCACGTCTATATTTAAACTCATTCATCTTGTGTCTGTCCTGGAGTTCATTTTGGGCAATACCTCTTGCTGGATAGGAGTCATCATTGTGCGGTCACAGTCAAAAGCTTACTCAGGTCTATGAATTGTACATGGACATATTCATTGGCCTTCATTAAAACCACATTAATTAATGAATTGATTGCCGCGGTGGTTGACAAAGTGGCCCTAACGCCGAATTGACAACAACTAAATGAATTAAAGTTTTCAAAATAAGTCATTTGAATTTTAAGAACAACTGTAATTTGTTGGGTCGTCTATGCAATAACCTTTAAATAAGGGTAACACTTTTGAACATTTGAGAGACTTCGGGAAAACATTATTTCTGATACATTGATTGATAAGTTCGGTGAGAGGAATGAGAATAATATATTTATTACAGTTAGGAATTATTACGATAATATCATTTGAATCGTTACTTTTAGTTTTTTTTTGAATTATTGATTATCTCAAGAACTTGATTATACGTGACTTCAGAAAAAATAAATTCCTTATCTGGGTTTGATTCGTGTTTGATAGTTTTTTTGATAGAGTTTCATGAGCTCCTCAACTTTTATTCATGAAGTTTTTCTATAAGATGTACCTTGTACAGGGAGTTCCAAATTGGACACTTTTAAAGGGAAAGTACTGTTTTTAAACTAAATAGATGGAAACTGATGACTGTGCCTAAGGGTAAATTTTTATGAAAAACTCAATGGTGAGAACCGCAAATCGATATCTATCATCGTTTCTGTTTACAGCATGTTTCTCGAAAATATGCATTTTCAAAAAGTGGCTGTAACTTTTTTCCTGTCAACAATTCTTTGTTTCTATGGAAACATTTCTGAAGCACTTTTTTACGAAAAATTCAATGGTGTAAACAATTTGATTTTTCATATCATATATCAATAGTTATTAATGGAAAAATCATTTTTTCAAATGAGGCAACTTGTATATTCTTGCCTATTTCAATAGAGCTTGAAATTACCATTCCAAAAATGTAGCACACTTGATTTTGCTAGAGTCACCTTTGAAATGCATAGCTTTTAGGTTTTTTCATGTAGACTTTGAAACGCACACTTTGAACAAGTAGGCTTTGGACGACGCGGCAATAAAACAGAAAGCAAGCAAATGTTGAGAAAGCTGTTCACAGCAATAATTAAAACCATAGTTTCAATAAAACTGATAACAATTTATACTATAGCTACTACTAATAAATGAAACTCCAACAATAATGATAATAAAGAACAAACAAGAACAAAATATTTCCTCAGAGGAGGTGTTCGAAATGTCAACCAGCTTCTCCCACACACAGACGGCATCTTTTTTGAAAGTTTCTTGCTCAATTAATTAGTTCAATGGGAGTGAGAGAAGCAAAACATTGCATCACTACCGCTTCCAATTCGTGTCCAGAGTTGGTCGGCAATTTAAAAATAAGATTTCTCAACTTTCTCCAGAGGTAAAAGTTGATAGGCGTTAGGTCCGGTGACCTGGCTGGCCAACGGTTGGGTCTTTGGTTGGCTATTCAATTGAGAAAATTTGCAGCCGAAAAATTGTTGACAGTTGCAGTGTTGTGAGGCGAAACCTCGTCTTGCTGGAAATATATTTTTCAGAGCACCATTAGCGGCAATTCATCAACAAGGGGTTCAATTTGTTGCCTTGAAATTTCTAAAGTCCTCTGAAATGAACGGGCCGATAATTCTACCCTCAGAAACACCTGCCCATACGCTAAATCCGGATCTTCCTTGACTTATCTGCTCCACAATAAAAAGAGGATTTTGTTGTGCCCAAGTATAAGAATTGTAGCGGTTGAAAATGCCGGCACTGCTCACATAGGCTTCCGTCTGTCCAAATACATTTTAACGGAAAATCAAGCCCTTGGTTACAATTTTCCAGGAACCAATGACAAAAATCCATGCGGCGTTCAAAATCTCCTGGTCTAAGTTTATGAACTCTCCTGGTTATGTATGGCTTGTATTAGTGCTTTTTCAGAATCCGCCTGACGTCAGTTCTTGGTAGGCCTGTTGACATTTTTGAATTCCGCGTTGACGTTTTGGGATTATTTGCAACAGCTCCTAAAACGACTATTTCTCCCAACTAACTATCCCTACTTGATGCATATAATTTTGGCCTTTTCTTTTCAAATTGACCACCAGCAATTAGATTGTGTCACAATCTTGCGAAAATGTCTCAGAAAAGTTGTCTCCTCTCTGGATACCTCTCTTGGTACAAATTTTCCCCGGTTTGTATAAAACAGACTATCAAATCCCATTTTTCACAATTCTCATACTTCATTGCAAATGTGTTTGAAAAATGAACAAAAACCACGAATTGAGGAGCGTCTTTATTGCTTAAATCAAAATTTGACAGCTACTAGTGAACACTTGCTTTCTGTTTTATCGTCGCCGATATCGTCGTCTACATGAAAAAACCTTAAAGCTCTGCATTTCAAAGGTGGCTCTAGCAAAACATCAAGTGTGCTACATTTTTGGAATGGTAATCTCAAGTTCTATTGAAATATGCAGGAATATACGGGTTGTCCCATTCGAAAAATGATTTTTCCATCAATAACTATTGATATATGATTTGAAAAAATAAGTTACTCGAACCATTTAATTCTACGTTGAAAAGGTATTCCAGAAATGTTTCCATAGAAACAGAGAATTTTTGTCAGGAAAAAAGTTACAGCAACTTCTCGAAAATGCACATTTTCGTTAAACATGCTGTAACTCAGAAACGATGATAGATATCGATATGCGGTTTTCACTATTAAGTTTTCCATAAAAATTTACCGTCAGACACAGCCATCAGTTTTCATCTATCTAGTTTGAAAACAGGACTTTCCCTTTGAAAGTGACCAATTTGGCCTACTAGGTACCCATACAAAATTGGTGTAAATCGCTAAACATTTTTGTTTGCCCTGTATGCTCCTCAAGATACTATTTGAGTTTTTCTTCCGCCGACAAACAGAACATCATTGTATTTTAATATTTCTGGATTTCAAAGTTGAACTATTATAAATAAATATTCGTTATATTCGTTGGCTTGATTGATGGCATTATCAGAATAAAAAAAAATCTGGAATCTACTTTTTCGACTGGCCACGCCATCGGGTTTTATTTTCCGAAAATTCTTGATTTATGATGATCGTACGTACGCCAACATTTTTCTATTCCTGGGTTCCCGTTATCATATTTTCCAACATTTCCCACATATAATCAAGAACAGCCATGAAAGCCCATTCACTATGCACAACAATCCGATCTGCCAAAAATGCTTGCCAACGACATGCCGAAACGAATGATTAAATACGCGAAAATAAAAACCAACCCGCGGAATGAAACCTTGCCAAATCAACAACCAAAAGCGTAAAGGTACCTAATCAATCCGGAAATATCCAGCTCGCATATCCAAATCCTCTCTCCACCAGAAAAATCCAACAAAAAAACTGTTCACATCCACCACGAATTCGAATCGCAGCTCTCCCGCTCGGAAAATCGAGAGTGCGGCGAGCGACGACAATCGAGAAGCGGGCTGACAATCGAGAAGCGTCGTCGCTGTCGCAGGCTATGAGATCGAGGCGCGAAGAGAGACTGACTGCCGTAGTTTGGCGTGTTCGCCGGCAAATCGCCCGTTCGGGGCGGCCGGACGGCGCATTGATCCGAGACCTGCAACTGCAGTTTGCACCTGAAAAGGTTTTGGGAATGCTGCCGGAAGGTCCTCGGGGATCGGAATGCGAGGAGCCAGATTCAGTTTCCGTACATGGATATTTATTTATTTCCCACGGGGATCGTAACGTCGCCTCCAAACATACCGCGATTTGAAATGTCCAATGAATGTTAATTATATTGACTTGCTGATAAAGCTATCACCTTATCAGACCCGGAGCATCGGCCAAATTCCATTAAAAAAGCCAAAACAGCATTATTGAATAATAATTATTCTAAACCCATGATAATTGGTATTTTCCAACGAAGAGTAAACCTTTTTTACAGTAAAACATCCAAAATGGAAAAAAAAACAAATCAAAACAAATACATTGGCCTCCCTTATATTCCAATCCTATCAGAACAATTAGCAAAAACTATAAAACTATACAACCTAAACATAGGCCACAAAAGTTACAACACACTAAACAAATACATTTTTTCTAACCCAAAAACCATGTTATTTACGAAATTCCATACATAGACCCAAACTGCAATAAAGTCTATATAGGGCAAACCTCTCAACACTTAGAAAATAGAATAAGAGGGCACAAATACACCAAAAATCGTTCAACAAACCATGAATTCAATTACGATCAAAGTAAAATTTTGGCAACTGAAACCATTACAAAAAAAAAGAGAATTCTTAGAAATGATTCATATAAAAAAGAACCCAAACTCCCTAAATGATAAAACCGATATTAGACAAGTGAATCATACCACAACATTATATAAAACGTCACACTACATTCAAAAAAACAAGAGCATCCCTGCCTCCCCTCTCAATTTCAAACAGCTTAAGAAAATAACAGTCCACGAAACACCTCGAACACAAAAGTGTACAACCAAAAGACGAAACGAACAAACCAAACAGACGAACAAACCTCGCAGGAATTCGACAACGAAACAAACAAACTAACCACCGTCCATTTTCCTAAATCCAAGCGGCGCATGGTCACTGTTGAAAAGAAAAACCAAACTACAATTGAATCCTCAAAGACGAACACAAAAATGTGCAAGATGAAACAATCCAATCATGATGGCCTATCTGGTCAAATTATTTTCTACCTGTTGGAGTCTGAAATGTATTTATATTGTTTAAATTCTATTATAGACTTGAGTAAGCCTGGCGGCTTCCAGGAGAAACGTCATACCAAATTATAAAAAACACAGATTCTATCCTGGTTTTTATTTTTATATTTATACAGAACCAATCCCCAAGATACTACCCCCTATGATACATTTACATGGTTCAAGAAAATTTCACAAAAACATATATATATATATATATATATTGTTATATATATATATATATAGTTATATAAATATATATATATATATATATATATATATATATATTGTTATGTTATGAAGGACCAGTAATATATTTTAAAAGGAAAAAAAGAAAACAATTTCTTAAAAAACCACAAAAATAATAAATACTTAATCGTTAGTAGTTCATGAGATATTGTTTTTACATTTTGCTTGAGATTCTATTTCCTTTATGAAGCCTCTGTATAATATTGATGAGTAAAAATATGCAAATACTATAATGCAATCATTTCCATACATTGTCAAAATGATTACAACCTAGAATTGTTTAAAAATACAACAAAAAAGTCTATTACAAAATCATTCTGAATTAAATGTGATCAACAAAATTATAAGCTTGAAACATACAGTATATGAAAGTGTATCTAACTAAAAATAGCCAATGGGAGAACAACAAACTTCTTGATGACAATAGCCAATCAGAGAACAGTAGGGTGAGATAAAAGATTTCAAATTGTGGAAAAGTAAGAACTGAGAAATGTCAAAGACAATTATCATAAAAAATTGTATTTAGTTTATAAGAAATGTAGAATACAAAAGTTCATAAGTTTTTTCAAATAACCCCAAATGAGTGATAATGTGACAAGAAAGTGCGCGAGTTTGAAAATTCAAATGAAATGGACAAAACAGAAATGGTATCCAGGAAAAGAAATAACAAAGCTGGAAAAGATTTAAAAAATTTCAGAAAACGACGCCACGTACAAATTTTAGGAGCAAATTTGTCAAGATTTTCACGAATACAAGGTAGTTTGTCTATAATAAACTAACCAATTCAACCTCAAGAGAATTTCGACAAAAATAAATAGGAGAAAACAAGATTACCTTTTATGTACTCCACATAAAATTGTTTCCAAACTGATTTCTGGGGATTTGTATGGTTCCTTTTGCAATTGGAGAGTTCCTGAGAGTTGTGTATTGAAGAAGGATTTCAGATTGTTGGCATGTATTGTAACAGCGACAGTTCCAGCTCCAGGTATAAACTTTTTTAGTGCCCATCACAAACTGAATCACTTTCCAACGTAAATCGTATCGTATCTGAAGAACTCTATTTATTTTGGCATTGAACTATAAAATAATTCTTCCAACCTCAAAGAAAAAGTGGGGTTATGTAAACTGTATCCATCACTGTTTCATTATTTTCCATGAAAATTTGTCAATTGACCATAGTATAAGTTAGCTACCTCAGGCCAGGTAAATATAAGTTTTCCTGAATAAAGGAAATAATTGTTTTTGACAGGTTTCTATTCATTTTCCACAATGATAAGAAATCTCACTCATAAACACTGAATTGAAATAGACATCAAGACAGGGCAGTGGCTCTATTGCCAGTACCGGCTATCTGAGACGAAAGGCGTACCAACTGAGTTAAGTCGTGGTAAGAAAGGGTAATAACAATTGGCAGCAACGTGTTGAGAAAACAGTGACGTTAGCTAGCAATTATTATTTCATAACAATATATTATACAGGGCGAAAATAATTTATCTATCAATATTTCATAACAAAAAGCTATTATCATATCACAATTGTTTTTACAAATCACTATTACATAACAATTTGTCCCCCAACGCGATACAAAAATATATTTATAAGCATAATAATAATAAATTAAATAATTAACAAAATTCATAACAATTTGTCTCCCAACGTGGGGCAAAATCACCAACAGTAATCATTATTACATTTCAATATTGTTATGTTAGGAAATATTATAAAACAATTGAACTTATAATAATAATAATTATTATTATTAGGTATTCAGTAAATGCTATGTTTGTTTTGCAATATTTCTTAACTTTTTACTATTCTAGAGTCTTAAACTATGCTCAAGTCGATGCATATGTATCAAAAAGGTTAGTCCTGCAGTATTTCTGTTGTCAAAAGTATGTGACCAACAATACATCCAAGGAAAATGCACAATTAAATTATTTGAAAAGTGAAAATTATGAAAAACATTGTATCACAAGTGGATCAATTGATATATATATATTTGGAACATCCTGTGTGATGAATCTTATCAACAGGAAACCCACCAATGAGATGTCGAGAGAATTGTGTAGGAAAAGTTATGAAATATAAAAATATAAAAGCAGAAAATTGTCAAAAATAAATTTTATACAAATTTGTACATAGTACATAAGGTTTAGGATTAGATTTCATTAATAAAATCATTAAAATTGATCAGAATGACAAATAATGATGTAGAAAGTAGCAAGAAATTCTAAAATCTGTGATAAAGATAAAATATGTGTGTTGCCATGGGAAGAGATAACAAGTTTTGGAGGAGATCAAAAATTGAAGAAGAAAGCAATCATGTACACATTTTTGGAAGAAAAATAGTAGTGAATTTCAAGAAAAAGTTACCAAAACCATTCCAGAACTGGATCAATTCAATTAAGGCACAACTGGGAGAAGTAATATATTATAAAATTTTACTCACCTATTGACAGAACGAGAAATCCTGCAAAAGCCAGTCACGGGAGCAGAGACTTGTTCCAATGACACAAGTATTTCCATGAGGCTGGGAAACGTCACAAAAGAAGAATAACAGGTATTCTACTGGCAGAACTCTCTAAAGTGCAACGTTTCAGTTTTATTAATTAACACTGAGTATCTGATTCACTGTGTTACTTTTGATTGAACAATTCAACAATTTTCGATGCTAAAGGACTGATGATAACTTTCAAATTTTCTTTCAACTAATATTAATCACTCATAGCAAACTGTATCATATCACATTATTGTTTTTCTTTTAGTACATAAAGTAATTTTTGCAGAGTAGGGCAGTTTTCAAGGTTTTATCTGAATAAAAACAACCATTTGATTATTTTCTGCAATTTGTGTTTTATCTTTGAACATCTAACCACACTTTTTTCCCCACTAAACAGCATATTTGATATCAAGCCGTTCAACAAGTTGGCACTACTGTGCCTGCGTACCGATTGAGCTGGGATAAGGTAAAAAGAGGTTTGAAAAAGGGTAAGACAACATAGCCGGAGTTTTCATTTTGTTGTGATAGGGATTCATGCATAAAAACTTTGAAACAAATCTAAAATAAAGAAAAATATATAAACTCAAAATCAATCGCATCAATATATATTGTTAGAATGAGGTGATTGTGGAGTTGTTTTTGTTTTATTATTTATTTATTTATTTTCACAATCAGACATCATAACAAAAAATATATTTTTTGTTTTGCTGAATTTTCAAACTATTTTCAAAACCTCTTCAACTAGTTGTCCTTCGAATTTAATTTAATATGTTGAAAAATAAATACCCATATAAATATTTCAAATGTCCGGCTATGTATTTTTGCTTTTCCCATTGACTCTTTTACCTTATTCTCTTTACCTCAGCTAACTCGATCGGTAAGCCTATGGAATCTCAGGAGTCAGTTCCACTGTGGAGCCCTCTGGTAGTTCTTGATGTCAGTTTCAGAAAATGGCATTTTGTTATTGCTCAATCATTGAAAATAATGCAGAAATTCATCAAAATAATAATTTCCCTCATTCAGGAAGACTTACTGTTACCTATTCTGCGATAATCAACTTAAATTAGTTCTTCATAGCAAAATATACATGAAAAGTGAAGTTATGTGATAATAAAAAGTGAAATGTAACCTATTTTTGTAGGTTATGTGGTCTATATACCAATTTAAGGAAGTGTTTTATCGAAAGGGTTCTTTAAAAGGTTCATTTTTGCAATGCACTGAGTTTAGTAACTTTTTATGGTTCAAAGTACCTGTGGCTTCTTGATACGAAAATGTTCAGTGTCTCGGATCGCTCTCCCGTTCCTGGAAACTGCCGTTCCAGTCAGCAGACCCCTTGTCGACTGTAAATTCGCCCTCGTACTGGTATATGTCTCAAATGAGAATGTAAGATTCGTTCTGCATCTGGGTTTTTTTCAACAGCTATATTTCTTTATAGTATTTCCTTGTTGTATTGGCAAATTACTGTTTTTGTAACGAAAATATGATTCATTTTTCAAATTCAAATTTCTTGAGTTGGTTCTTCCAAATTTATTTTTTTCTCCATTTCTAGCTTGTTGATTCCTTTTCCTTGATACCACACATACTTTGTTTTCTTCTCGAATTTTCGATTTACACGCACTTTTCGTTGCACTTTTCATTATTTTTGTTTATTTGACAGTTTTTATTCACGAATCGTTTCTAAATACCTTACATACTACATACATGATATATAAAAAATCATTTTTGACGTTTTCTGCTTTTCATATTTTCAATATTCATAATTTTGCATCAAGATCTTCCTTGGCATTTCATTGGCTATTGTGTTCAGATCTAATTTCATATACATAATGTTCTAACTTTAATATTTTGTTGTCTGCTTGTGCTCAAAAATATATTAGTAACTTTTATAAATTAAGCCAATGCTTGTTATGTTGAAAACATGTTATTTCAAACATAGGTATCGACTAATATTATATAAGGTTTCAGAAAAAACGGTAGAATCTAAATATGAAATTTTTTGTTTGCAGGAATGTCTCCCAAATGCCTCAGTTATAAACATTTTTCCTTCAAAATTGATCATAGAAATTTACAGTTTTGCTTCATTTTCCATTTCTCGACTGCTTCATTTTTCTTTCTCACTGGTAACCATCACTTTTCGTCATCTTTTATCAATGTTCACTATTAGCATCTTTTTTTTAAACCTATTTTTCAACTTCTCACCTATTATACTTATGCTATTTACAAATTTGATTTCTACACATAGTACTATTTACAAATATCCCTCCAAAGTTGACATTAATTTGTATACAGCATGTTTCTTGCATATAAATATAATGTTTAGTTGAAATCTGAATGTTTGTTTCTAAATTTGGATTTGTATATTTTTATAGGTTGTTCCAATTGAATGAACTGATCTAAATAATGATGATAATAGAAAAACTCTGCTGCCACCCTCTTGAATTATCTCCGTCGACTAGAATATGGCCAAAGGTTTTCAAGATGCAAACCGTACAGAAAAAAAATATAAAAAGAATCATAGCGGGTATTTATGCAGTTATTAAATATCATTGTGCCCTATTTTAACTTTTATTTTATTTGACATATATACCATATCATAACGATATATATATATATATATACATATATATATATATAAACATAATAATAATATTTATTTACCATAACAATAATTATAACAAGTATACAAAGAACCCCGCACCAAATACATGAGAAAATAGCTCTCAGCCAATTTTGAATTTTTTTGGGATATTGTGGTACAAGTTACTAGAAGTACCATGCACGTTTAAATTAGTTTCTATGTCTAGTTTCGAAAATATGAGTTTTTGAAAATCATAGAAATGGCTGTTTTACTAAAACATAGTAAGGTTCACTTATCCAAAAAAAAATACTTTTTAGATGATTAGTAACTAAATAATAGAGGAAGTCAAATGACATGTCAGTCAGTCAGTCATTGAGACACAAGAAGCCGCCTATTATTCAGGGTGGGTCAAAAATAGCGACAATTTAGCATATTTCGCCAATCTGAGCAATTTTCTTTGAAAATATCTTTATTGAGAGTCTTTCTTATGACAAAAATATTTCTTTTCCATTATCGTATCTCTAATGGCCTGAAACTTCACTTCACTTAACAAATCAAGAGGCCGTTATAATATTTTAGTTTTTTTTTCAGTAGTTTGTTACATATGGCTGTTTCTGTAATTCCAATTACTTTCAGAAAAAAAATGTTAGAATTTTTTCATAACAAATTGTTAAATCAATGAACAATGAAATTATTGAAAAAAAATTTTTGTTACCCTATTGAGAAATGCCAATTATAATTGTTGAAGAAAAATTAATTTACTTACTAATTATTGAAACAATGGAAATATAAAAAACGATTGTAAACAATAAAAAAATTGTTTAAAAAAATATATTGTTTTTTTGATTCATCATTTTGTCATGACAACAGAATGGTATTTTTTGTAAATAGTAAACTTGTCTATTTGTTTATAAATAATTTATTAAAAATGCCGTGGAAAAATCTTTCCCAGCGTTACTTAATCCACTGTTAGATGCGAAAACGGCAATAACATAACATTTGTGTAGAAAAAAAAATATTTTCATCGGTTTTTGAATATTTTATGAATTTTTAACTCTAAACAATTTTAACAAACAAAATAAAAAACTTTTATAAACATTTGTTATGTGATCTTCTCGATTATATATATATATATATATATATACAGTGTGACCCATTTAAAATGGAACCACCCCTGTAAAATACGCATTTATCAGTCATTCTAAAAAAAAATTTTTCGAAAATTGAGCGTCAAAAACTGTATTTTGACACAAATTTTCATAACTTTAGTTTCATTTCCAAGGCACTCTATGGTTTTTTTTCTTCGTTAAAAACGGCAAAAGTATATTAGGCAATTTTTGTTTTGAAATTTGACTACACCACTGGATTTGAAGTCGTTATAAATGAAAACCATGAAAATTTCTTGAAAAAATATTGGTTAACAACGAAGTTACAACAACTTACATTTTGGAAACAAAGTATTTGAATTAATTTTCATGTAGATTATAGACATATTTAGAATCTGGCAACACTGCCGATACAAAGTAGAACACCATGAATTTGTACAGCGAAATCCGAAGTCAATAGCTCATTCCGTTCTACAGTTATAACTCCTGAAAGTATGGTAATGTGAGCGATTTCTGGTGGAAGCGATTTTGTAATAAAAATCTAACTACACCACTGGATGTGTGAATTATATTCCCTCAAAATCATTTATTTAAGTTCAGGTTATAAGTGTATTCGAAATTAACAGAAAATTAAAAATTCATTTTCAAGTTATGCAGTTTTCAATAGCCGATAAAAACGAAATGAACCGAAACAAGTTTTAAAGTATCAAAATTATTTATTCAATAATAAAACAGAAAGCAGGACAAAAAATTTCCTTTTTTATTTTGCAAAACTCAACTGAAACAAGCTTTTAAAAAAGGTATCAATAATTTGAGGAAATCTGAACTAATACATTGGGCATAGGTATTGTACTAAATCAATAGTAGGCTGTGATTTACCATACTTTCAGAAGTTATAACTGTTGAACGGAATGAGCTATTGACTTCGGATTTCCGCTGTACAAATTCACTTGTGCTCTACTTTGTATCGGCAGTGTTGCCAGATTTCAAATATGTCTGCAATCTAAATAAAAATTATAATCAAATACTTTGTTTCCAAAATTAAAGTTGTTGTAACTTCGTTGTTAACAAATATTTTTTCATGAAATTTTGATGGTTTTCATTTATAACGACTACAAATCCAGTGGTGTAGTCAAATTTGGAAAAAAAACATGCCTAGTAAACTTTTGCCGTTTTTGACAAAGAAAAAAACCATAGAGTGCCTTGGAAATGAAACTAAAGTTATGAAAATTTGTGTCGAGATACAGTTTTTGATGCTCAATATTGAAAAAAATATTTTTGGAATTGACTGAAAAATGGGTATTCTACAGGGGTGGTTCCATTTTGAATGGGTCACACTGTATATATATATATATATATATATATATATATATATATATATATAAATATAGTGTGACACGCTTAAGATGAAATAAACGTATTGAAATAACTGATATTGAAAATTATTATTTTATCAAATGTAAGTTAATCGAATTTTGTCTGCTTTACTAGCCTGTCTTCTTTTGGAATTTTTAATTTTCTGTTGAATATGATTGGTTGCGAATAATACCATTTTCCTAATTTTGGAAAATTAATTTCAAAGAAAGTCTCATATTTTGTGTTTTCAATAGTTTTCAATTGGGCTACTAGAGTGTCATGGAAACAAATGAACTATTTATACCAAATGTCAGTTTGAAAGTAAATGCGTCAAAAACAGTAACGAAATGCCCATTGAACGTCTCAATTCACGAGAAAAAATTGAAATAATAAGGTGATTTGGTGATGGTGCTCGAAGCTGCTCATGAATTCAACAGAAGACATCCGCAACGAAATCGTATTCGACATGGAACGACAGCCTCCGTGAATAAACTTCTTACTCAAACCGGAAGTGTATTAAAGAATCGTCCAGCTATTGACAATACACATCGAAATTGAAGGTACCATGTTGATGATAATATAGCTTCAGTTCGTGCCAATCCCTAAATTTAGTTTGCGTGAAAGGTCTGAGAAATTAAATTGAGTAGAGAGAAAATCAGAACATGTCTCGTTCGTCATAAAATCAAAGCTTTTAAACCAAAGTTCCTGCACACATTGAAAGAAGGTGACGAATATATTTTTTTTTAATGATTTGCTTTCTTTTTTGTCCTCTTAATTTGTTAATAACAATTGCAATTTTGTATGTGCCGTGAAATAATCGATATACATTTTTCTACACGTCATTCCGAATCCAATGAGCTATCGCTCATATTTTTAGGAGCTTTATCAATAATTAACACCATTTTGAACTTGTTGCTCAGACTATATATCCGGAAACGAATCAGAAACCCTCTCAAAATGAACTATTCTTCTAAATACCCACTAGAAAATGGAAGTTATTGTTTCTTGCGACAATTCTAACTCCATCAACGCAAATGAACCCCTGAGATTCACATCTAATATTCAAGCGAATATGAATCCTTGATGCAGCTTGCACCTAACCCAGGTAGGGTATTTTGATGTCCTTAGGGAGTTCAGCTCTAGTCTCGTAAGGTAAGGCAGTCGAGACTATCGATTTGAGGCACGAATCTGTTGCACAGTTCCATATTCTCTGCTTGTAGACATATTTGAGATCCTAAGGAGAATGAATCCGAATAATACCAGAAGGTAATTCATATTTAATGATACTCACTTGTGCACTGTTGAAAAATTATATAGTAATTTTACAAAAAAAATGTTGAAAGTTTTAACGCATAACAATATAGTAATGATGAACTTTGGTTTTGTAAATCCACCTCACGACTTATTTCAAATTTCCTTTTAGTGAAATTACAAAATATTTGTTGAAATTCACCAAATATCTATCGGGAATTTGATTAGTAAAATTACTTCTGATATTTCCATCCTACATTAAAATTTCCATATGAAGCAGGATATTTTCGAATAATTACAGCGACATTATCCCATATGAAGCGGGACATATTTATGAAGCGGGACATATTTATGAAGCGGGACATATTCAACGATAATTGCCCGTAGGTATCGAAAATTTCCCTATAGGTCTGTATCTATAGTAACGATTGTTAAAATGTGCATTTGTCATCTTGACATACATAAATATTGAATTTCAAAAGTCCTTGAAATGTCACGTTTTGGAAATGATTCTCCTAGTTTAATTCAAGAATAAGTGACCAAAAGAAAACCTATGAATACAATACTGAACCATCAATATACCGTGTGTAACAGGATCATGGTACACCCCCCGTATCTCCTTTAGTTTTGAAGATAATTGATTGAAATTTGGAATGTCCATGAACATAATAAGCGGCACTTTTTGACCTACAAATGATTTTTTTTTTCACTTCCGGTGTCACCGGAAGTGATACCAACTTTCGATTTTTGAATGGAACACCCTATATATTATTACATTTCTGAAATCTGCATGATTTTTTTAATCCAATGATACCACATAAGTGACATTTTAAACGTCAATATTTTTGATAATTGAATTTTTAGTTTTCCATTTAAGTGTGCCATGATGGTTCCGATTCATTCAATTCACCCGTCTAATGCTAGAAAAATCGAAATCCCGTCAAAAATACTAAATTGCGTTTTTTATGAGCAAATAAAGTTCATCGTAATCGATTTTGGGGTGAAACTCAATTTTTTCAAATGGAATAATATTGGTACCATGGTACCATGGTACCATTTATTAGTACTATCAATAAGGAATTCATTCATACCTGCTAATAAAATGTGCGATGAATACAATCAAAATTACAGCTAAAAGAAAATAAGATAATACAATTACTTTGTTCTAATTTAATGCTAAGAAGTTACTAAGGTGGCTTTGAAATACAAAAAATGAACACAAAACATTACAACAATTGTTCTAAATGCTGTTCATTAACGTCAATGCACTTCTGAACTCGCATAGCTGTTTCTTGCAGAACGTTCGCTAATTGCTGGGCCGTTATACTATTAATTGCCCGTCTTACTCGCAACTCCAGGTCTTCGCGGGTTGTAACGGCGGTTGCATAGACAATGTTTTTTAAATGGCCAAAAACGAAGGAATCAAGAGGTGTCAAATCAGGTGACCTTGGAGGCCAACGCACAGGACCATTTGTCGAAATTACGTTTTCTTGGAATGCCTGTTGAAGGTAATCAGTTACTATTCTTGAATTATGGGGAGGAAATACATTCCCTGTCGTAGATGGACAAGTAATTCAGTTTACCTGTCCTCAATTTAATTTTGCAGAAATCCTAAGTATCTATCTGCAGTTAAGCATCCTTAAAATATTATTGGATCAATGATTCTACGACCGAGTATTCCAAGCCAAACATTGAAACCGAACTGCACTTGAAAATTACTCTCCCTCAATAAATTTTGATTTTCTTGTGACCAATACCTTGTATTTTGTTGGTTAAATAATCCTAGACTCGTCCGAAAATAAAATCCTCCCCAAAAAAGCATTGTTTGGCTGCACATTATTCTGCAAGATCCAATTGCAATATTCCATCCTACGTTCATAATCATTTTCGTACAGGTGCTGGTGCAATTGATATTTGAAAGATTTCTAATTATGTTTGTGCAAGATTCCAATTCAAACCCAATTTGCCTTAAAGAAACAGTCTTATCAACTTCTATTCGTGCTAAAACATTAATTTCCGTTCCTTCGTCAATGATAACGTTTTCTTCGGGATCATGGTTAGGCTCTTTTCGGAATTGATTTTCAAGACGATTAAAATAATTTTTCGCTGGACATTGTCTATCAGGATATCGGTTGGCATAGAGGTTTCTAGCCGCAACGGCATTTTTTCTACATTCCCCATAAATGATTAACATGTCCACTTTTTCATCCCTTGTATAAATGTGGGGCATTTTGAATAAAAATAACAACAAATGTAAAGACTTTTCCAATACACAATAAAAATACCTATTTATTTGACAATCTGAATGAATAATTTCATTGTTTTCAAAGCTTCCTTAGTAACTGCTTACCTTCAACAGGCATTCGAAGCTATGCGAGTTCAGAAGTGCATTGACGTTAATGGACAGCATTTCGAACAATGTTGTAATGTTTTGTGTTCATTTTTTGTATTTCAAAGCCACCTTAGTAACTCCTTAGCATTAAATTAGAATAACGTAATTGTATTATCTTATTTTCTTTTAGCTGTAATTTTGATGGTATTTATCGGACATTTTATTAGCTGGTATGGATAAATTCCTTATTAATAGTACTAATAAATGATACCACGGTACTAATATGGTTCCATTTGATAAAATTGAGTTTTACCCGAAAATCGATCACGATGAACTTTATTTGGCTCATAAAAAACGCAATTTAGTATTTTTGACGGAATTTCGATTTTTCTAGCATTAGACGGGTGAATTGGAATAAATCGGAACCATCATGGCACACTTAAATGAAAAACAAAAAATTTCATTATCAAAAATATTGACGTTTGAAATGTCACTTATGTGGTATCATTGGATTCAGAAAATTATGCAGATTTTAGAGATATAATAATATACAAGGTGTTCTATTTAAAAATCGAAAGTTGGTATCACTTCCGGCGAAACCGGAAGTGGATAAGAAATAATTTATAGGTCAAGAAGTGCCGCTTGTTATTTCTATGGGATATCCCAAATTTCAATCAATTACCTCCAAAACTAAAAGAGATACGGGGGGTGTACCATGATCCTGTTACACACGGTATATGGAAACAGTTCATGGATTTCATTTAAGATAGAAATTATAGTTTAAACGGAAACACTTCAATACCATCGCTGGCAAATATTCTCACTGACTGGGCCTACAACATGAAAAAGAAAAATGGTGAGGATTATGAAGATTATACTGTGAAGACTATTTGGAATGTAACGTCAAAACTATCAATGGAAAAATACCAAGACGAATATAATATTAAATTTGATCCTTTCAATGACACATAATTGAAAAATGCTCGCGAGGCAAAAAATGTCAAAAGAAAGGAATTACAGACAGACCCCGAAAAAGAAAACAAAGCGCTGTATCATTCAAATACGAAGAGTTCAAAGCCATGATACAGAACTTTGATGAAAAAACTGATGGCTTACAAAAAAAGTTATATTTTGTTTTATCGTACGAATTAGCATGGCGAGGAGGAGAAAGAGTAAAATCTTAACTTTCTATTTCAAAGAAGACATTAATAACGCGGGGTAAAAAACTAACAGACTGGAATTCAACCCAATATTTGACAAAACAACGCAAGGAGGGTATAAACCTTGCGCTCCTTCCAAGTGGCTGGTTAGAAACATAGTTAACCCAGATTTGTATCCGGTAAGGTTGTTCAGGAAACTTATGGAGAACAGAAATTATATAAATAGTCCAAGATTCTTCTCAACTATTAATCCTTTTTGGAAATTGGGCAAGTGGTACAAGAAAATTCCTGTGAATGATAAGCAGTGATAATGGTTTCAATAGATGAAATGTCCATTAAACTTCTTATAACATAAATGCTCTTTGCTAATTTTCTGCAAATAAAATCTACATGTTTTTCCCAATAGAGCTTTGGATCCATTTGGAACCCAAGAAATTTGATCGATTCATTTTGATCTATAGGCAGTTGTTTCTGTGTGAAAGAGTAATGTTGCGTTTTATTTGTATTCAGTTTAACTTTATTATTTGTCAACCATTTATCGGCATTCGATTCTGCTACTTTCATTTCATCAACTGAAGCCTCGTGTAGTTTGCATTTTGACAGATTGAATAGTAGATTGTTTTTATAAACCATGCGGAAATTCGATCTAGGTCGTTCTGTAGTTCAAAATAGTCATTTAAGTCCGAAATTTTATTGTACATTTTAAAATCGCCCGCATAAAGCATACAGTTAGACGATACTTCTAGGAGTAAATCATCAATGAAGATGAGAAAAAAAGTGGTCCCAAATTCGAGCCTTGTGGCACACCCGACCCCGCCAGAAAAACGTGAGATGTCTCACCACCATATGTGATATACTGAGGTCTCAGTTGAAGGTACGATGTGAATAACGAATAACTGAAGATGCAGCACTCGTCAACAGTAGCTAGACAATGTGTTTGCACATCATTTGAAAGGTACTCACCAAAATTGCAGCCATTTTGGACGCGCAGTTGTTGTTGACCATTGTTGAGTGGTCGGTGAAGTGTTTTTGGGAAAATGGAAAAAATCGAGTATCGAGCTGTCATTGAATATTTGTTTTTAAAAGGCAATACGCCTACTAAAACAGTTCAACGCTGTGTACGGGGATATAATTTATCCCCGTGAAATTTTGGGCAGCTGAATTTAAACGTGGCCGTATCAACTTGGGATGAAAGAAATAAACGCATATTCACTGTTCCAACACCTACTGAAGACAGGACACCTCGTCAATTTTGAAGAAACACGATCAGATTATAACATCGAGTCGACAATTATCTCAATCTCGAAATAACGTGCTTTCAATGAATATTCTTCTATTTTTCCTCCATTTGTCATTTATCAATATCTGAAAAAAATTATAACCAAGCGATAATTTAATCTTCACAAAATATGTCCATCATGGTATCCTTGATCTCAATCCACTGAATAAACTAGATAAAAAGACACATCTTGGACTTGGTATACAATCACTAAGTTCAATGAAATTTATCATTTTATTGTCGTCTGTATAAACATAATATTTCTGTTTTGAGAGCTATATATAGAGTACTCGAAGAAACAATCCATTCTCATAACGTTTTTACACGAACAACAAATGTGCTTATGTTTGTAGTAATAGAAGGCAATATAATGAAATCGATTATCAATTCGTCAAAACACATTACATATACAGGGTGATTCAAAAGTAATTTGACAAACTTCAGGAGGTGATTCCTCACAATATGAATTGTCCAAATAAATATACTTCTAGCACCTTTTTTCAGTGAGGAAATCAATTCACCTATCATATCTACGTAAAAAAGTTACACTTGTTACAAGTCGCTATAAGCAACCGTTTTCTTGATATTTGGACTTGAAAATTGAAAGTCGATTATTTGATAATCGATGCGTGTTGAAGTTATTACCATTATTTTGCATTTTTCACAAGAATGCTTAGGAACTGAATTTGACGTTCAAGTAAGTAGTTTTGGTAATTACATATTATGTGACAGTTGAACGTTTTGTTGTTTTGTTGAAGTTTCTGTTAGTATTAAAAACTAATTTTGAAAAAATGGATTATTTAAACAATAAGGCTCATGTAGCCGATATGCATTTCGTTCATGGCCTTGGGGATTCCAATGCGCGCGAAGCAAGACGTATTTAACAAGAGCGATTTCCTAATCGAGCTGTCTCCACCGAAGTTTGGCAGAAACAGGTATAGTCCATCCAATATCAATTGCAGAAGCTGTTTCTATAGGGAGCAAATGAAAACTCACTTCGTTAACACGAGCGTATATGCGAAGAAACGGAACGAAAAATAATCTTAACTACTTGTATACAGTCTCCGTCGGCACAAAGAGCCCGCTGGTCGACGTGGACTTGAGTGACTGCTGTCTGTTCTACAACCGATTCGTCTGGGCCAATCAAGTCGGACATCAATGCTGGCAGGTGTGTCTATACGATGGGAGGTCATAAATCACGCGTTATATTTGTGTTTTAATAATTCTGAAAGATTGAAAACCAGTAGCGTCTGTGGTCTTGGTGTGTGCCGATCGAAATACGTTTGAGGATATCAGAATATCTAAATAAAATTAGTTATGTCCGCCACTGCTGCTCACAGGATTTCGCCGCAAGACTTTTTTATGCCTCTGCAATTGATATTGGGAAAACTATAGCTTTAAGAATGCAGCTGATATTATTGGAAGACCACGAGCTGTCCGAACCCCAGAATTTGAAGAAGCTGTTTTGAACGCTCTAGAGGAGAATCCAGAAACAAGTACAAGAATGATTGCTGAAGCTCTCAATTCTTTGAGAAAATTGGCTAAAAATCCCCAATTTTTAAAAAGGTACTCTTCACGGACGAGGCAAACTTCTCCCGAAATGCTATCAGAAACTTTCATAACAACCATGTTTAGCTCTGGAAAATCCGCACGCAGTTGGTGAAAGACATTATCAGTATCAATTTTCTGTAAATGTATGGGCGGCAATAATTGATAATTACTTGATAGGTCCTTCCTTTCTTCCGATCCGACTGAATGGCGCAACTTACAGAGACTTTTTGGAAAATGAATTGCCGGGACTACTCCAGAATGTACCATTAGAAATTCGTATCCGCATGTGGTTTATGCATGATGGGGCTCCGGCCCATTTTAGCGTTGTAGCCGGGAATTCCTCAACATTGTCTATCCAAATCGATGAATCGGTAGGGGTGTAGAAGAACCTAACCAGGCGTGGGCACCAAGGTCCCCAGATCTAAACCCGCTAGATTTTTATTCTTGGGGATATCTGAAGTCACTAGTTTATTGAAGTCCAGTAGCGAACGAGGAATATCTGAGAAACCGAATAGTAGACGCCTGTGAAACAATATGAAACACACCAATAATTTTTGAGCGAGTACGAGATTCAATGACTAGAAGACTGAATGCCTGTATCTTCGCTGTAGGTGGACACTTTGAAGAATTTATCCGAATACAATTTAGTTTCCTTCATTTTATTTTATTCTACAGATTCAAAGTTTCTTGAAATAAACTGTTGATATTTCTTGCAAATTTCATTAAAACAAATACAGATTTGGCACCCTTGATATAAAAATAACTATTTCAAAGGAGTAGAACTAAATAGAATAGGTGGCGCCCCTACAAAAAACAAAACTACTTATTTTAACGTCAAATTCATTTCCTAAGCATTCTTGTGAAAAATGCAAAATAATGGTAATAACTTCAACACGCATCGATTATCAAATAATCGACTTGAAATTTTCAAGTCCAATTATCTAGAAAATGGTTGCTTTTAGCGACTTCTAACAAGTGTAGCTTTTTTACGTAGATATGATAGAGGAATTTATTTTTCTACAGAAAAAGGTTCGAATTCGACACCTTAAAAAACCTCTCAATACCAATTTCCGTTTAATTGAGGACAGTATTTCGAGTTATTTAAAAAAACGAAAATAAAAATAAAACTTTATCACCCTGTATCTTGGAAACGAAGCGTTTCCGGACATATATTTATTCGAACAATTCATATTAGAATATCGTGAGGAATCACTTCCTGAAGTTTGTCGAAGTACTTTTGAATCACCCTGTATAAATAGCGTGGATTCTATCGTCGATCTATATTTCCCATTGAAACCCCAAATCGACTGGAAATAAAGACGTAAAAATGCCAGACTTTTTATCAAAGAGAGTGAAAGCACGACGATATGAATTATTTGTAGAAGAACCTTCGACTAAAAATAAACGGATGTAATCTATACGAGACGTTAAGGACAACTGATATGGTACGATAATGTTAATTATAATGTGAAAATTCGTCGGTTTCCAGGGTTCCGCATATCGAAATGAAACTCCCAGATATTGTTTGAGAAAAAAAGATTGAATTTCGCACGATAATCATAAAAAATTTACCAACAATTTCGGACAAAAAAGAAGGTTCACTTGTATCATTCGAAATAACTAGTTGAAGGATTACAAATCGAATCACACAAGCGGAAAATATTCTAAAATATGTATTTCAATGAATGGAATGTATTCCACTCGCAAACATCGTCAGTTCACTTCCAAAAGTAAATAATCTTCTTGAAATGTAGATAGCGGTTGTATGATGTCGATTCCAAACATCAACATATGGAAGCTCTTTGAGCTCTGGCATTTTCTAGAGGACATTAATAGTCCAGTCATTATAGACTTTTGCTTGGGAAAAGGACCTCAGTGAGATTTTTTGTATCGAGGGCTTTGTTCGGACGTTATGAAAAATGTAAACCTGATCATTTTGAGAATAGAAGCTGAATAAGTATGATAGGTAAGCATTTATTTACGCAGCACCTTCGAAGTGGAATCGACGCGCGTATTTTTTTACAAGCTTTATTTCAAGTATAATGGAAAATTGTGGCATTTATAACCTATTTTTGAATATAAAAAAAACAATCCTCGAGCAGAATTTGAACCTGCGTTCTCTAGATCTCTAGTCATACGCTCTACCGCGTAAAGGACCTTCGTTACTGACCGCACACGTTTTTTTTGTTGTTAATATCTTGAAATATATGTCTAAAACCTTCATAACTTTTTTTTAGTTTACTCATACTTACCCAATGAGGCTCAAATCTCGAATACAATAATTTTGTCCAATCAGATTGTTGAAATATCGCACTCTTGTATATATACTCAACATTTCTTTGACGTACCTCACTCACTTTTGCCAGTTCGCTATATCAAACATGACCAACTCTTTTATTTCAAACGAATCAACTTTTATTCACAAACAACGCAATCGTATTTCCTTTGATTCCGAATTTTTCCACCCGAAAAATTCAACTGTGAATTTAATTGGAGATGAAAAGTTCCATGTAGCATTCATCCTTTTGTTTTCGCCAGCATATTCATCCATGCATATTTTTCGCTTGCTGACAAGATTTATCAGTTGATTTCCAGAAATCGCAGAACGAATATTTTCACTCCCACATGCTGAAATAATAACGATTACGAGAACCGGTTTGAGAGATAAATTGATATTGACTTTTTGGTGTGTGAATTATGATAATGTTTGGAGAAAATGATATTGTGTCAGACTAACTTTGTCTTTTATTTTTCTAATTTGTCACACTTCGATTGTTTCTTATATATAATGTGTACTCTTTTGCGTGAGTTGATTCTTGTGTTCGTTTGGCCAACGTATGTATGTACGTATTTCAACAAGCAAGATAGCATCTCTTACGGGAAACTGATTATCTGTCGGAATTTAAATATTATTGAGTGCATTATTATTATTTCATTTATTCAATTATCTGTCGTGGCATTTAAATCCTAGTTCTACAATAGTATTCCTTCTTTGATTCAATTAGTTACCGGAGAATTTGAATATATTTTCTGCATTATTATCTTTTCCTTTTTTCAAGCATTTGCCGTAAAGTTTAATTTGGTCAAAAGACTACAGGGTGAATATTGGTCTATGTTATTTTTAAGTTGTACCAGCGAAATTTTCGTCAAATCAATATTTCTTTAGGGTGATATTGAAACTTTGGTCAATCGTCAAATCAATTTAGGGTGATATTGTAACTATATATATATATATATATATATATATATATATATATATATATATATATGATTTATTTGTCAAGTTTGATAATATAAAGTGGATCATTTTATTGTGATTTTTCTCTGAAACAAATATTGGTGTCAATTAAGCTCTTGCAGGTGTTTTTGTCGAGGTAAATCTTTCACAAATAGTTCACAGATTTGTTCGCTATTATAATTGTTGAGTTATGTTTTCAGTTGTTTGAGTTCGGGGAAAACGCCGAATGAAAACAACTGACGCGAAAGTTTACAATCACTTCAATCAGTTAATCTCAGTTTTCCATTGTCTTGAGTTCAGGGAAAATGCCGAATCTAAGCCATTGACGTATGATCAAATCACATAACAATAATTTTTCCCCCCGCTGTTCGGATTCAGGAACTAACTAAATCAGAACAACGGCCGTGATATATCCGATGAATTAAAAGTTTATTTGTCCCGGAAAATATGTGCGGAGCAAAAGTACACGAATTTTACAAGTTGATAGTCATATTCAGGAAGAATATAAAATTTTGCGATTCGAGAAGGTGATTTGGTGAATTGGCGTTATTGGCCTTATTGAGGGCATGTAAGTTATTTTATATTACGGAAACACTGTGATGCTTTGTAGTCTGTATCCACACCCAGTTGTTAACGTTGTTTAAGCTCAGAGAAATCGCCGAGCATAAACAATAGTGAAACAAAGCCGAATATATAAATCTTGTTAAAAAGAAAATTAGTAGCAAAAAGGGCCTATTTTAAGGAACAGAGAAAAAATATCACAGCCGGGATTATTGCAAACGTGAAGCTTAGGTAATATACGAGTGGAACGTAGTATTCCATTTTGTTTTGGAGATTGACAAGAGGAAGTCGCGAAATCAAAACAAATTGCCAACAAACTTGGAAAATCACTTTCTGAGTCAGTCAGTTAACCGTGTTCAAGAAGAAATCGTTTTTTTTTGCTATTAATATTATTTCATTCGTTCCCTTAATTGCCGTGAATTTTCAGTTCATTTGGTCAGTTATTCAAATATCATTTCGACACTATTATATTAATAGGATTATATATATTACCCCTATTCAAATGTCGCCATACCAACTTTTAGATTTAAGCAAAAATAATTTTATATGAAAATTGTTGTAACAAATCGTCCTGAGCACTTGAATATAAAAAAACCTTTTCCATTTCTCATAAATCATTGGAGAAGTTAGCAGACGTACTCAATCCAGTTGTAAAATTTGAAAAAACACAAACAAAGACATTTCTGATTGTCTGTCTCTCTGGGAGACATAAAAGCAATCGGCGTTCAGTATAAAAAAATTGTACTTAAAGCCTACCTTATTTTGTGAACATTCATAAAGCGTCAACACACCATGGAAAATATTTCCTGCAGAATATTCTGGCGTCATAAATAACGTGACATTCGAGGAGTTTGAGGGCTATTAAACAGACCCTAGAAAAATACGTCACAAATTCCATATAACGTATGTTTAGATGATTATATCCTTCTTTGGACAAAATTTCTTATGTTTTTTGTATGCCGAAGTTGGATTAATGGTTTACATCTAATATGTGGCACTTTAATTTGATATAATATAACAAATAGTATTATCAGGAATTAAATACCTTTTTCTGTGGCGGAGGAGTTTGGAAAAAGGATATATAGGTATAGTATTGCATGGTATAATGAAATCGAATTTGATGGAATAGAACACGTAAACTTTCAAAGGGAAAAATATTGAGGAAAAATTAACTTATTTATTGGATTGTTTGGAACCATGGAGGAGCGTTACGCTTTTTCCTAATGTTACGAAAATATACAAATATAAACAATCTATATCTCCATATTGAATTACAGTCCTGGCCAATCGAGTAACCGAATGAAATGTGTTCAGAATGTTAGTACTTACAGCAAACATAAACTATAAATAAATATTGAAAATGTTCGTGTTTAGGATTGAACCCGGACCTCTGGCTTGGTAGTCACTCGTTTTACCGCCGCTCCGTTTGGTCTTTGAAATTATTCGTGTATTCTTAGCACATGAGCGTTGTGGAATTGAATATTTCTATTACGCATGTAAGATTTCCGGAGATATGTAGAAAATATATTTGTTATTTGGTTTTTGTATTGAATCATACGTGAGTTATATTGTCTCATTATTGCAATTTTGCAATGCAGATTCGAGAAAATGAAAAGTAATGCAAAAATATGTAATACAAACTTAGAAAAGTAAGTTAATAAAATTGTATAACTTGATACAAGTATTTAATGCTTACATACGAGTGTTTATTATTTATATACATTACAGAGTGACAATAGTGCAATCATATGCTCAGCGTCAAAAAGGGTATCGAAACAGAAAAAAACGTACGTGGGTTTCCCGACCGCACACAATTTTTTTTATGTTTGTTGTACACGTTACTCTCAATGTATTAATATATCTATGTTTTGTGTTTCGCATTCAAAATATATAAACAAGATAGTTTGAAAAAACCACAAATATGCAGATAAAGGCAGGATTAGGGGCAACCAATGAAATATAGACATTCACAAAGGTAAAAGGGTGAAAAATATAAAAATGTAACAGTGTGAAAATTAAACTTAAAAAAACATCCTTGTCAACTGCCAACCTTTCTCGAGAAATTGAGAAAGGTTGGCAGAGAATAAGTCAAGAACTCAAAAAAATCCAGTATATTCTTCACAAATACCTAGTGCAAGATTACGGTGAGTAAAAAAAAAATCATTTGTAACAAAATATTTATTTCAGCAGCAGTTGTGATTGAAATCCCAGATGATATCTCAATCAGATCATTAAATAGTTGAAATTTGAAAATCAGAATCTCTATTTTTAGGGGCCCCTTACACTCTGGTGGGAATATAAACACCCTATACACTCATGATTCATTCAATACTCCAGCAGTCTATTAATTCTCACTCACTAAATTTCCAACATTTTATTATAGTCATTACAGCTCCGGTTTATTTGGTTTTCAAGCAATTAAGACCCTTAATTGTCGATGTTTCACTTTTGATTCCAGTCTGTTTTGAATTAAAACAAAATTTATATTAAGGAATGTGTCGCACACGGCCAAATGAGCGAAAATATAACACACTGGAATTAAAAATACACTTGAGCTTCTGCCAGATTATTAATAACATTCAACACGCTAAATAAACACCGACGACGTAGGATTATGATTTTTTTATGTGGGTTGACTGATCTTACAGTGAAAACGAAAATCTCGACAAATCGTTCGTGAGAGAAAACAGGTGTTTGATAAACAACTAGATGAGACACGAACAGATCGGTTTGGTGCAAACTCGTACCGCCATGGAAAAAATCTATATTCATTTTTTGAAATCCCAGTCTGGCAAAACACGATAATAATCTGATGGCAGGTGATTTGAATTTTCCTTGATTTCGTACCAGCAGTGTACCCATTTGTTAGTTGCAAAATGCTCATCAGGGAACTACCAATGTGGCAGCAGTTAGAGAAACTATTCATATGGAAATACTGAAAAAATAATCAATTTGAAGTTATACAGAATATTTCAATATACTATAATTTGAAAATTTGTCTGCAATGCCACAGTTTTCAGTTACTTATATACAGTGCTCGTCTAAAGTCCGTTCCCCCCCTACTAATTTTTGAACCACCTGGTATATCGCAACGAAATTTGGAGGGCTTAAATGGGAGATAATTTCAATAATTTTTTTAAATAGAACAATCCGTATATTATTCCATTTCGAAATTGCTCATAATTCTCAACAGTTTTCTCTATACACTCTACTCCGAAATTGTATTGTTTTCGAAATATTAACGTTTGAAAAGTGACATTTTGGTCATTTCAAACCCAACCAAAAACACTAATGTTGCTTTCAATCAAGTTTGCATTGGAAAAAATCGTTGTCGCGGTAACATCTTGTTCACTGTCAAACTGAACTGCTAACTGTCAAATAGTCCATTGAGCGCCTACATCCTTTTATGAAAAGTGTGATCATGGCTCGTAGTTTAGACGATAAATTTGAAGCAGTTTTGATATTTGGAGAAGCTGGAAGAAATTATCATCTACCAGTCCGTATGTTTATTGATAGATTTCCCGAGAATCCTATTGCGAGGTCATATTTCTTAATGGAAAAGTCAACAAACGGAATGTACGATACTGGAGCGATACTAATCCGCATATTTTTAGAGAGGGACATACCCAGTTTCCTAAAAAGGTGAATGTTTGGTCGGAGATTTTGGGCAATCGCGATGTTGGACCGATTTTACAGGAGTTCTTCACAGAAATCTTTTAGAAACTGAAATTGCACCTCGAATAAGACAATTTGTACTAAACAATCAGGAAGAGTTTCAAAATCGTGAAATCATAATTTAGCAGAATGAGGCACCTTCCCATTTCGATTGCATGGCTAGAGAGTTCCTCGATACAAACTTTCCTAGGCCATGGATAGGTCGCAGGGGAAGTACAGAATGGCCACCAAGATCTCCGGATCTCACACCTCTAAATTTTTTCTTTTGGGGGTATCTGAAGTCAAAAATCTACGCCACTGAATGCCAAACAATAGAAGAGTTGGAACGCAGAATAATAGGTACATGTGAAGAAATAGATGAACAGACTTTCATCAACGTAAGATGAGCTAATTATAATAGGGCACTTTATTGTAAAGATTTAGGAGGGGTCCACATTGAACACTTGATGAAATGATTGTTGGGGTTAAATAAAAGTGTTATTCAAAAATATATTCTAATTTTTTAGCTAACTAATTTGTTTTGATTATGAATTTAGAGAACACTTTCGTAGGCTTCGAGATTTTCCGGTAAGCGGTACTGTTTATCTTTAATAAACTCTCTTTCCGCCTCTTATCAGTCGAATTCATC
This sequence comes from Gonioctena quinquepunctata, assembly GCA_018342105.1. NCBI lineage: Eukaryota > Metazoa > Arthropoda > Insecta > Coleoptera > Chrysomelidae > Gonioctena > Gonioctena quinquepunctata. Next base: position 317,648 of record JAFIRS010000065.1, on the reverse strand, counting down.
AAGAGATTTAACTACAAATTAATAACAACGTTTAGTTAGTAAAATGTTTTACCAGAAGTGACCAAAATCCATACTTCATTTTAAACCGGAATGTCACTTTTCAAACGTTAATATTCCGAAAACAATTGAATTCAGGAGTGAAGTGTATTCGAGAAATCTTTTGGGAATTATGAGCAGATTTCGAAAATGGGGGTGTTCTATTCGAAAAAATTATTGAAGATGGCGCCCAGCCGCCAGTTTCAAACTTTCAGCTGTGATTTTTCATCAGAAAGTAGTTTTCATCTCCTATTTAAGCCCTCCAAATTTCGTTGCGATATACCAGGTGGTTCAAAAATTAGTAGGGGGGAACGGACTTCAGAAGAGCACTGTATTCATTTTCTGAAATCCCACTCGGGCAAAAGACGATAATAATCTGATGGCAGATGATTTGAATTTCCCTTGATTTCGTACCAGCAGTGTACCCATTTACTGAAAAAATAATCAATATGGAGTTATACAGAATATTTTGATATACTATAATTTAGAAATTTGTCTGCAATGCCACATTTTTCATTTACTTATATATATATATATATATATATATATATATATATATATATATATATATATATATATATATATCCACAGAAGCTATATTTCTCCTTAATAATGTCCTGCAACAAATCTAATAATATTAATAAAAATCCTGTTCAAAGACAAGCTTTCACTCAAATGTATTAAAAAGTAAAAAGTAAATGCTTTGGATATGTGACGTAGGTTATTCCGTTCGAATACAAAAGCGAGAAACTTTTGAATCTATAACTCACGGAAAAACCTATGTCGCACATCCAAAGTAATTATTTTTTACTTTTTAACGCATTTGAATAAATGCTTGTCTTTAAAAAGGTTTTTTATTAATTATTTTATTTTGTGCTTTTTAGCAAGCACGCATTTTTGTCATGATGAGGCATTTCTCCTGTTAGTTCTGAGCTATATAGTTCTTCAATCAAAGATCAACTCGTCCTCCATCCTGGAGCTGCCATCTTCAATTTATGAATTCTCACAAAAAAATCAATAATCTCTGACTGAATTCATGATCTCCCACCCCAAAAACCACGTCATACAAATTTTGAATAGAAACGGTTCATTATCACAAAACTTGTCCACCATCTTGAAGCCGTTATCTCAAATTTATGAATTTTGACAATAAATTCATTATCTACGACCCCTTAAACCTCGACATACCAATTTTGAATAGAATCGGACCATAATCACAGAGATCGTCCGCCATCTTGGAGCCGCCATTTTGAATTTATGAATTGAGACAAAAAATTCATCCCCACATACCAATTTGGAGTCGAATCGGAGCATAAATACAAGTTTCGTCTGCCATCTTAGAACCGCCATTTTCTTTTTTCTCTAACAAAAATTCCATAATGCATTGCCACGGATACTATGAACACCTGCCAAATTTCACGTTAATCAAGCAACTAGAAGTTGGTCAAATTCAACTTGCAAGATTTGATCACAGACACATACCGGAACAGGTGAAACTAAATAAAAGCCTTTAAAAAAAACGGTTGAATTGACAACTCGGTCATATGGAATGTTGATATTGTATAGGTTTGGAGCACTATACGACTCAATATGATATGAATTTGAAGGCTTCTGCCCAAAAATTGCAATCCTAAAGCATTTCAGAAACTATTGGGAATTCAAAATAACGGATACTCCCTCTGGTGTCGATTTTTGTAACTACACATACGTACATTATTTACTTTCCCAAACATTATTGTTTATATGATTTTTGCCATTCCATACCTATTGGCGAATCTCTTGTAATTGTTGTTATTTAATGAAATTCTTGTTTACCTGGTGAATGTTCTGTTGACTATTGTACGTCCTCGAGTGAAAAATGAGTGATTCAAGTTCAAATCATTATTGTTGTGTACTTCGAAGTGATTCTTGGCAAACCGATACCATTGTATTGGAATAAGTTTCCATCATTTTCCGTGAGAAAATGAACGTAAGGTTCTGGTGCAGTGCAGACTAATCTAAGATTGAGCGAGTCTATAGACAGACGGTGGGCTCTTGAAGAAGAATACAGTCCCTTCCCAAAATCTTCCTGTATCACCTGTGCCCAAGAAAAAAAGTGAAAAAGGTCCTTCGAAGAGAGATGAGAGTAAAGAAAAGACACTTAAGAAGAGAAGAATTCAACATACCGAAAATTATTCATGCAGCATTGAAAAAGAGTGGCTATATATGTATATCTAGGTGATGAGGACACATTGTTCACTGTTTGAAACATCAATGTTTATGTGATTTTAGCCATTGAACACTTAAAATGTCTGGACTATCGTATCTCCTCGAGTGAAAAAATGAGTGATTCTAGTTCAAATCATAATTGTTGTGTACCTCAATGTGACTTTTGGGCAAAACGATCCCGTTGTACTGGATTCAGTTTTCATCATTTTCCGTGAAAAATGAATGTAACATACTGGTACAGACTAATCTAGGATTGAGTGAGTATAGACAGATCTTGAAAAAGAATACAGTCCCTTCCAAAAATGTTCCTGTATCGTGCGTGACCAAGAAAAAAAAATTAAAAGGACAACCTTCAAAGAGAGTTGAGGAGAAAAAAAAAGAGAGTTAAGAAGAGAAGAAAGAGATATTATTCAACATACCGAAGATTATTCATACAGTATGGAAAAAAGTTACTTTATATGTATATATAGGTTATAAGGGCACATTTTCACACCATCTTGTTCGTGTTATATTCAATTCGAACATTCACAAGTAATAATGTGTAAAATTTCTTCAAAATAATTCATAACAATAATTCCCGAGGACTTCACTTACTGTCCAGAAACTTCGGAAAAGTTTGTTTTTTGCTAGCAATTTAGAACATACTTTGTCTCCTTCAAAGTGAGTTTCCTCAAATGAGATTGTCATAAGATTTGAATACACCACTTCACTAGAGTCTTGAAATTAATAACACTACACAAAAAACTGGAAAATAATACCAAATGGAAATATTTTAAGAAAAACTTCAAACAAGGGTTTAGCCTCTGAGAAAACAGACAAACAATGTAGGTATGTCTGGTTTGAATTTTTGCCACTCTGGCGCTGGTATCCCTATTAGTATTTGGAAAAAATCAGTTATTTGATAGAATTGAATTGAAATACAACAACATACAGGGTATTTTTTCTGGAAAAGCAAATGTTTGATACAGTAAGCTTTCAAATTGTCCACCCGGTATATAAAGACAGGATAAATGATAACACGGATACGAAACCAACCAATGCTGATAGAACGATAATAAACAATTAAATATTTCTTACACAGTATTCAATGATAGCTTGTAATTATGTCATAATTATTGTAGGATGAGTAATGAAAAGATTATTTATATCCTTATTTCTCCTTGAACTCGCATAAGTTCCTAATAATAACAAAATATTATGCACAGAGTGAATGAAAAGCGAACCAATCAAGATTTCCACAATAATAATTTTGTCACGAATGGCGAGTTTTTTTTGTTTTTTTTAAACTGTTTTTCTGATGATTTAACTTTTTTCTGATATTGTTTTTAGTCAATGACTTTGTTCCTATTATTTTTTACTTCTCAGTCCATATAGCTACAGAAGCATGTTTTTAAATTTTTTCAAACTATAATTTAATTTTTAACTGTTTAGTCCAAATTGCATATACAGGGTGTCCCTGGACTTCCTCTTTTCCTCCCAGTACTCCTTATAACTTTTGTTCCTAAAAGCTTTCAATACCAAGTTACGGGCCCTCAAATTTACAAAATGTAAAATGTTTTTCTTTGATAACTTTCAGAGTGAATATTCAAAATCATCTAAATTTTGGTGATTGACTAAACAAATGAATTCCTTCGATGAGCTTTCATCCAGGAGTCAGTTGTTTTGCTACAAAGTCAGGAACGGACTACCCCCGATGATCCACATCCAAAATTTTGAAATGACAGATAATTTTTCAAAAGTTTTCAACAAAATAAGGTTACGTAGACAATTTTCTGAATAAAGGTACTCGTGTGGAAAGTCGATCGGAGCAACGATTATTAATAAAAATGCAGTTTTACTCGACGACATCAAACCCGATCGTCCACCATTATTTGAAATGGAAAATGTTCACAGTAGAAATACTAATGCTAACGTTAATTCCACAACATTTATAACAGGGATAATACAAAATATGCTAAAATAAAGTCGTAAGCAAAAAGTACAGTACCTAGTTGAAAGTTTCATTCACAATATAGATATTTTTTCAAATGAAAAATCAAGTTATGTAGATTCGTGGTGTTTTTGAACTAACAAGCTACTTCACTATGAAATATCGAATTCAGTCCATATTTCGTATGTACGCGTGGAATAAGCACGTTTCGTGTTGTGTTATCTGAATCTCATGAAACTCAACATTTGGATGTTGCAAATTCGTATTCACAGCTTAAATGTTGAGGAGTTTCACTGATAAGTATAATTTCATGGGTGAAAATCTTCAACCCGAAGATACATTCAGCTGAAGGAATGCACATCGGAAGACATAACTAATGAAAAGCAAACGAATGAGCTACAAAAACGGGTGCATATAGATAGGTTTTTGTAGCGGATTTTGCATTTCTGTTTGCTCTTGAGGCTTGCGATTGATTATTTACCCCATGAGTTTTGTAAGGTAAACGTGTTTGCATGATAAAAATTCGTTATGAACATCGTACCTATCATTTCTATTTTCATTACAATTTTATATTTTCGAATAATGGGACATCTCAGGTTGGATGTCGTTAAACAAAAATGCATTTTTATCAAAAATCGTTGCTCCAATCGATTTTCAACACTCCTACTTTTATTCAGGAAATTGTCCGGATAACCTTGTTTAGTTAAAACATATTGACAAATCCCAGTCATTTCAATGTTTTGGGGTGTGGACCATCGGGGGTAGTCCGTTCCTGACTTTGTAGCAAAACAACTGACTCCTGCATGAAAGCTAATCGAAGGAATTCATTTGTTTAGTCAATCACCAAAAGTTAGATGATTTTGAATATTCACTTTGAAAGTTATCAAAGAAAAACATTTTTCATTTTGTAAATTTGAGGGCCCGTAACTTGGTAACGAAGGCTTTTAGGAACAAAAGTTATATGAAGTACTGGTGATATTTTGACCCCATCTATACATTCCCGAGAGGGAAAAGAGGAAGTCCAGGAACACCCTGTATAAGCGTATTTTTTTGTATTTTCAAACTATAGATTCATTTTTAACCTTTGAGTTCATATTGTTACAGAGGCGTATTTTCAAACATTCCGACTAGGGTAGAAAAACTCTTCGATTGATTCATACATACAGGGATTTTACTCACTTCTAGTGAAAGTGCTGAGAGCAGCACACTCATCAAATCTTTGTAATGTAAAGTAGGCATTGTTTTCATTATGAACCGATGATCTTCCTGATAATACCAGGCCATAACAATGGAATTATTGTATTGTCATCGGTTGTTAATAAGTGTGCCAAATTTCAAATAATTTCGGTCTGGAAGTGGGTGAACATTGAATTGGAAGATTTAGTTACATTTATATATACACACATTGTCAGGCTGATGAAAGCGTGTTGATGAAAATACTCATTAAATCTCGAGAAGAAAAATAATGTTGTCAAAATACCGCTTTCTATAGATTTAATATAAAAATAGTCGAATAAAAATGTATTGAAGTGAACATACAAGAGAACAATAATGCATGCATTGTCTGAATCGAAAATATATTTTTTCCGTTACACCATTCAACAGATACAATATCCATTAAGAATAGGAATATATATATATATATATATATATATATATATTTTAAAAACAGTTTTTTTAAAAAAAAAACAAAAAAGAATAATTATTGATTGGTTATTAGTTCCAAGAGATTTTTTTTTTGAATAACTTTTGAAGTTCTATTTATTTATAAGTCTTTGTATAATATAGATAGATACAAAATGTCAAAGTACGATAAAACAATCAATTGTATACACTGTCAGTATTATCATAACCCATAATTGTTCAAAAGACAACTAAAAGTCTAAATTTTACAAAATTTGCAAGAATAAAAGGAAATCAACACATTTATAAAATTGAAACACACAGTACATGAAATTGTAGCTGACTAAAAGTAGCCAATGAGAGAACAGCAAACGTCTTTATGAAAAATAGCCAATCAGAGAATAGATGGTCAGTTGAAAAGTTAGAAATTGTGAGAGAATAGCAACGAGAATAAGCAATTATTATTAGAATTTGTAAATAGTAATAAGTATGGAAAAATAGCTCGATATATAAATTGAGTAAGATAAATATAAACAGTGAAAAGTGACAATTTAGTGCCCGAATTCAAAATTTCAAATGGGAAAACAACAGGAAAAAGATGTATCTAAGCGACAGAAAACAAAGCCTCGAGGAGATGAAAAAATATTTCCAAGCAGATAGCACGCACAAATTTTATTAATAAGAAAATGGAATAATTCCATCATTTGGGAAACAAAAACAGATATTACCTTAATGATATAATATAGCCACGAATCCTGATGCTGATTTCCACATCTATATCGTTCCTGATACTGGTATCGCAGTCCTGACAGCGAATGAACAGAGGAGACATCCTGTTTTATGGTATAGTTTGAACACCAACAGTTCCAACCAGGTATAAAAACTTTCATAGTGTATTTCCGGTCCAGAACTATTTCACAAATAACCAATTGCACATTCGAAGAACGCTAGTTCACTTTACTTTGAACAATAACAGAAAATTTTACATTCACGAAAAGTGAGGTTCTGTTTATTTATCCATGATCTGATTTATCATTATTATTCGTGAATATTTGTTTGATTCACTCTAGTAATAAGTTATTTCTCGTAGGCCAGGTAATTTTAAGTCTTCCTGAATAAAGGAGATAATTGTTTTTGATATTTGGTTGTTTATTTTCTCACAATGATCAACTAACATAACAAAGATCATTCAATAAACTGAAGTTAGTCACCAGTGGCAGTGTAGCTATTGCTGTGAACCGGCCACCTTTTGAGAAAAGAGCGTACCAGCTGTTGTCTAGCCGTGGCAAGGAAAAATAATAATTGTTGGTAGCGTGACGAGAAAACAGTGACGTTCGCTGGCAATTATTATTACAGGGACAGAAATATCTATTTATATCAAATAAATTTGACTCTTAAAGAATCACGAAAAATATTAGCTTCATTCATTATATAAAAACAAATTTATATTTTTCAATTTATCAAACCATAACAATATATATATATATATATATATATATATATATATATATATATATATAGTGCGGCTTTCAATAGTCCCTCCTCCTTAACTTTCGAACGTTCGACGAAGAACAATGAAAAAGTATTGAATGATATCACCGATACTACTTTTTGAAATGAAAGACATTGTGATTGGTCGATAGATGACGGGAGGGGCACATCAACTTTAAATGGCACATCGTTGAAAAGATAACTCAATTCTCTTTTCAACAATCCAGTTTTTTTTCGATTCCGTTGATACGTTTTTCCACAATATGCATTTGAAATGTCAAATATAACAAAATTTGAAATGCATATTGTGAAAAAAAAGAATTGACAAAATTCAAAAAAATAAGATGGTTGAAAAGACAATTTAATTATCTTTCCAACGATATGCCGATATCCTATGCGATCTGAAATTTTGAAATTGATGTGCCTCCTCGCGCCATCTATCGAGCAATCACATTATATTTCAATTAAATCCGGATGAAATTCGATTTTTTAAACACATCTTTTGATAGTGAATGTTGATTGATAAGTACGAGGACGAAAGCGGCAGTGGAATTCCACCAGAATATTGTTACGAAAATAAGTACAGTGCACCGATGATTGTTCATCATAACCCAGGCGGTGTAATGGTTGGGAATTTCCAATGACAAGCATGGTTCCATCTAGATGCTTCCACGAACTGGAAGCCAAGAACGACGATATATAAGGTCGGGAATCAATCATTCAAGTGGTAATGATTCATATTAGCGAATTCAAGATGATTTTTTTTGTGCAGTGCAGTACGCGGTACATTTTAGAAGTAAACTGTGATTGAGTATTTTTATTGCATTATCGTGTTGTGTTTTCAGAGTGTAATAAACGAGTAATAATTAATCGAGTATTTTTTAACAAAAAATGGCCCAATTTCATAACAATATGAAGAAAGATAAAGATATTTTCTTTGGTGAATGCAAAACTTCTTTGAATAATGGCATATATGAAAATGCTGTTTTTTAATATGAACTGAAAAAATCTGCAAAGTAAAAAAATCACAGATACGTAGGTATTCTTGTGGAATTTCACAAATGCTTTTTTTTTTGTTATACCATTTTAGACAAAATTCATAAAAAGTTTGTAGAATCGCGACTTTGATATACTTTTGGATTTCTCTTTTTGATTCCAAGGGGAAATAGATTATTTATACTCCCCATATAATATACTCTGGACGGATGAGGCCAATTCTCAGAAGTCTAAATACTTTATTCTTGATGAAACTCCACATTGAATAATCGAGAAGAGTTATGTCAGGTGAACGCGGTGGCCATTTAATAGGGTCGTTGACAACTATCTATTTTCCAGGCATAGTCCTATTTTTACAAATCATTTCGCGGTATGTGCTCCGTGGTGTTGGAGTTATTAATTTATATTTCATGAAGACATCAGGATCTTCAAGAAATCTCTTTTTACAATCCAAAACACCAACCCAGACATTAATGCCGAATTTTTCTTGAAAATTTGTTGTAAATAACATCCTTCTGTCGCCAGTGGTATTGAATATTGAAAATCGACTTTCGCGCAACTACAGAATACATTTTGGTAGTCTGTAACACGCAAATGTTCAGAGAGTAGTATCGGTGATATCATTCAAAATAATTTTGGTCCCGTTGTTCTATGTCGAAGCATTCAAAAGTTAAGCGGGAGCGGTGAAGGGGGGAGGCTATGAAAAGCCGCACTCGCAATTGTGGTTCCGTAGAACAACCATGGTTGAAATAAAAATTGAATTACCTTTTCAACGATAAGCAAATGGACCTCTATGCCTTTCGAAATTTTAAGTTGATGTGCCCCCAGCGCCTCTTCGAGTAATTGTAATGTATCTTCTCTCAAAAAGTAGGACGGGTTATACCATTCCATAAATTTCGTATCTCATTGTTTCACATCAAATCGCTCGAGAGTTATTGAGGTAACGGTACCATTCAGACCCGCATTTATATTTAAAATTTCAAATGCATAATGTGAAAAAACTTTTGAACGAAATTAAAAAAAAAATTGAATGGTTGAAAAGAGAATTTAATTATCTTTTCAACGATGTACCACACGACCCCCCATGCTATTTGAAATTTTCAAGTTGATGGGCTCTCCGCGCCATCTACCGAACAATCACAATGTCTTTCATTTCAAGAAGTAGTATCGGTGCTATCATTCAACACGTTTCATTATTTCATTGTTCTACGTCGAACCGCTCATAAGTTAACAATGAAAAAATAAAACGTATTGAATGAGATCACCGATACTATTTTTTTGTTTTGCGTTTCTCTGAACGCACGAGGAGTACGACTATTAGTGTCGTGGATTGACCTATCTGTTGGTTACCTATTGATGTGCATGGAATTCCACGTCATTAGGTCTGAGCTTCACCCCACAGATCATAGATGTCACCTCTATAATTTCGTGCATTTCATATTTATATATATATATATATATATATATTATATATATATATATATATATATATATTGTTATGTTATGTTATGCCAGTTGAAAATTTTAAAAGACAAAAAAGCCACAAAAAGAATAAATAATAAATAATTATCAATTTCAGAGTTTGCTTGTGAATGACTTTTGGAATTCAATGTATTTTATGAGCCTAGGTATGATATGGATAGATAAAAATGTCAAAGTACTATAAAACAGTCAATTATATACACTATCAAAATTATCATAACTCATAATTGCTCAAAAGACAATTAAAAGTCAAGATTTACAAAATTATCATGAATAAAAAGTAATCAACACATTTATAAACTTGAAACACTCTGTACATGAAATTGTAGCAAACTAAAAGTTAGCCAATGAGAGAACAGCAAACGTCTTTATGAAAGATAGCCAATCAGAGAAGAGATGATCAAATGAAAAGTTGGAAATTGTGAGAGAATGGCAAAGAGAAGGTATCATAGGCAATTATTATTCAAACTTGAATTAAAGAATGGGAATTTAATTGTGTGTATAAATTGGAAATTAATATAAACAGTGCAAAGTGACAATTTGGTGCGCGAATTCGAAATTTCAAATGGAACAACAAGGGCAAGATGTGGCGAAGCGACGGAAAAACAAAGCTTCGAGGAGATCGAAAATATTTTCCAAAGCGGAAGCACGCACAAAATTTCACTAAAAGAAAAATGGAATAATTCCATCATTTGCTTAACAAAACAAGATTACCTTAATGATATCATATATCCACGATTCCAAAAGCTGAGTCCCGCATCGATACGTTCCTGACACGTGGTTTTTGCAATCCCAACGAAGGCTGGAGAGAGGAGACTTCCTGTTTTTATGGTATAGTTGTGAACACCAACAGTTCCAACCAGGTATAATAGTGCTTTCCCGGTCCTGAACTATTTCACAAATAACATTTTTCACAATCGATGAACTCTATGTCACCTTCTTATGAACAATAACAGAAAATTACTCTCACAGAGAAAGTGAGGTTCTGTTTATCTATCCATGATATGCATTTTATGAGTATCCGTGAATAATTGTTTGATTCACTCTAGCATAAGTTATTTCTCGTAGGCCAGGTATTTTTAAGTCTTCCTGAATAAAGGAGATAATTGTTTTTGATATTTGGTTTGTTTATTTTCTCACAATGATCAACTAACATAACTAAGATCATTCAGTAAACTGAAGTTAGCCACCAGTGGCCAAATTCCTTTTGAACCGACTATATGAGACAAGGGCGTACCGACTGTTGTTAGCTGTGGCGAAGAGAATAATAATTGTTGGTAGCGTGACGAGAGAACAGTGACGTTCGCTGACAATTATTATTACATGGTCAGAAATATCTATCTATATGATATAAATTTGGCTCTCAAAGAATACCAAAAATAATTAGCTATCTTCATTTTAAGTTAACAATTTATAGATTTTTCAAAATATCAAACCATATCAATTGACCAAACTAGGCAAATATATCAACAAGTAAATAAATAAAATAATATGTTTCAATTCATCATCAAACCATATCAATTGTCGCCCAACGCGGTGCAAAAAAAATATATTTATACAATTCATCAATACATATCAATATATATATATATATATATATATATATATATATATATATATATATATATATATAGTATGGACTATTCAACATATTAGCTATATACATTATTATCAATCATTGGACAATAACAGAACAGTACAGGTGCGGTGCAAAAAATATATTTATACAATTCATCAATACATATCAATAATATATAATATAATATATATATATATATATATATATATATATATATATAGTATGAACTATTCAACATATTAGCTATATCCATATACATATTAGCTATATACATTATTATCAATCATTGGACAATAACAGAACAGTACAGGTTTTTTATGGAGGACACACTGCTTCAAAAACTGATAACGGTTCCAATCATCTTATATAAGCAGAATTATAATGACGGAAAAGGAAACTGATACTGCAACTTTGACTCGGTGGTTATCACGTAATCACCCCTCAATCTACCACTATACAGTAAGAATAACTGAAATTTTATATGTGTATGGTTGTAGTCACATCTAGGTAGCCACTCCATTGTTTTATAACTTATAAGTGTCATTTGAGGTGTCTGAAACATTATGGCCACTGAGCAAATCACTTTAGAGGTTTTCAAACTCAAAAGTGGAAAATAACCGTTGCGGTAACCATCCTGTACCACTCAAATATCACTTAGAAGTCACAGTCACTTTCAAGAGAGAATGATAGTTTCGGTGACGTTTTGGTATCTTCCATAAAACCTTCAATATGGCAGGGCACTTGATTGTGATATTTGGTGATGGTTGCCACGTTCTTGCTATCTCCATAAGTGATAACCACAGTTCGCATTTAATAAAAGTCACTACAAATTACAATAACCTTCAAAATTCATCATTTCGCGCGATGACAAAAGCTAACCTAAGTTTTCTCAAATTATTTTATTGTGGCTTACAAAAAGTTCGTTTTACCTATCACGTGAATGGGTTATGCGTTTTCAATCGACAATTTTTCTCGATTTTGTATAAAAAGGTTAATTAATCGGATCTCTGACTTGTGACATTAAAGCTTCAGGAAATGTACATATTTTCAAGACAAAAGTTATGCTGCTCTTATTGTCAAAAAAACTGCTACACTGTTGAGGAATTTGTCGTAACTTGTTTTGTAACGTGTACGTTTTTTTATATACACCTAGAGCTAGTTATTGTCATATTTTTATATTTATATTTTATATTATTTCTTATTATTGTTTGTGACGTGTATGTGATGTTCCTATATACATCCAGAGATTTTCGATGGTCTCTTTTTTTTTTTTTTCACTATTATTGCAAATTAATTTTGAAAATAAAGGAATTATTATTATTATTATTATTTTATTATTATTATATATTATTTTTATTATTATTATTATTATTATTAAAGAGATGTTTGCGACTCATATAGGGTTTGCTGGTAATTTTGCTAATTCTGTGAATGAATATGTATATTTTCTGTACTGATTGGTTTACGTGTAAATATCTGAATGAATTTCAATATTATTCTGTAATGAGAAATTCGTACAATTCAGTTGCAGGGAATGCTCATGAATAACTTTTCCAGAACCTTGTGTGCAGAATTCGAGTAATTTTGCTAGTGTACTTCCTGGACTCGACTATCACCACATGAATGTGAAATTCTTTCTTTCCAGTCATTCGCTAGATAAAACGTTTGAAAATATCCATTCATCGTCATCACGGTCTGGTAAAACGCTGGTAAACAACAACAAACGCAGTCAACTATGCGGATTATTTGCAAAACACCACTTGAATTACTTCCAGCAACTCGTTCGGAAACACTACTTGAGCATGGTGTTCGCGTAATCATCACAAACGTCCTTGAGAAGGCGCAATTACTGCGGTGTTAACTAAGTCTGACGAATAATTTCATTCAGCAAACATAATTGCCGCAGTGTTCAGCAGTTTGCTCACTGGTCGACAATTCGGGCAATTAACATCTAATTAAATGGGAGCATTCACCAGAAGTTAGTGGGAAATGAGATGTGGGTGAATATTGATTTATTACGAGAAAAGTCTCACGACAATGAAAAAAATTACAATTTGAAACACCCAAGACAAACAATTATATGCGAAGAAAATCCCAGAAGAGCCCCATCTGACATATACAGTGTCCGGCATAAAGTTCGCAGCATATGGAAAACGTTTTTATTATTGATTTCTTAAAAAAAAAATTGTGATAAAAACCTCTGCTTCATCCCAAACCTGAATTGCAAACACCAAAATTGAATTTTATACGACCCTATACGAAGGAGATAAAAAAGCATGCTTTGTTTTAAAAATAATATGACTTTATTTCTCACGGTAGAATTCAAATTCATGGGGAAATATTGTTTAAATCGAATGTTGACTAGACATTCGAATAATAGCCACCTATGACCAATTTCATATTTCAGCTTTTTTCCCCATTCTTTCCTCATCGCCCTGTACAACATGGGGAATATTATGCTAGACGAATGGTATGTTGTTAGATATGATGATGAAGACATCCAGGTAAAAACGTCATAACTCGACAATTACAAGAATTTTGAAAACATTCAGGGAATCTGGATCGGTTTCGAAAAAATACAAAGTGACACATAAACGACCAATAGCTGAAAATGAAGAAACTGTTATGAATATTATGCTGTCTACGATTGAAAATCCGAGAATGTCCTTATCGCAAAGAGGAGAAAATCTTGGTATATCCGACCGATCAATGAGAAGAGTTCTAGGTAATGATAAATTCAAACCGTATAAACCAAAATTCTTACACACTTTGGAACCGAGAGATCCGGATAATCGCTTGGATTTCTGTTTCTGGTTTCAGTCTATCATGAAAGATAATAGACAGTTTTCGAAAATAATTCTTTACAGTGACGAGTCAACCTTCACATCGAATGGGGTAGTCAGTTCCCAGAATTGCAGGTGGTGGGCAGATAATAATCCCCATTTTAGGATACAACGTGGAGACCAATATCACTTCAAAATTAACGTCTGGTGCGGAATTCTCAATGACATTATTGTTGGACCAGTATTTTTCAGACAACCACTGAAATCTGCAAGATAGATAGATATATAGACTTTATTTGGCTAGTTTACACATCGGTTTATAGCACGTCAGTTTGTACAGAAATGGAAGATAATATGTAAAATATATAAGATGTGAAAACATTCATTTTATCGACATATACATGTGTTCAAAAATAACATTTAAAAATATTTTTTGTAAAAAAACAATAAATATATAAATGAAAAAAGTCATGTAAAATTTTTTCATGCATTCAGAAATTCTTCTACACTATGAAAACATTTATTTATGAGGTAACTTTTCACGTTAATCTTAAAACAATTTTCATTCAAGGCGCGAACTTCTAAGCTCAACTTGTTATATAGTTTCAAATTCAGAGAATTAGATTTCGACTTGTGAGCCTGAAGCGTTGAAGAGCTATTTGGTTTGCCGATCTGGTTTCGTATTTGTGAATATCAGACGAAAGAGTATAACTCCCTTTGTACTCAAGAATGCTGCAGACGTTTCTCTCCGATTATTTAGATGATATTCCTCTGGACATGAGAGCTGGAATGTATTTTCAACGAGCCGGTGCATCCGTTCATTTTACGCCAGAAGTGAGAAGGTGGTTAAACGGAACATTTCCAAATCGATGGATTGGAAGATATTCCAATAACGCTTGGCCCGCCCGGTCATCGGACCTCACTCCTTTGAATTTTTTCTTATGGGGATATCTCAAACAGAAGGAGAATACTATCATGATGCAATGCACCGCCGTACTATGCAGTGTATTGAGAATTGAGGACTCCACGTAGAATAAAGCATAGGGCATATTTGTTCAAAAAAATGTTATTTGTATTGTGAAAATGAATTATTTGGCATTCTGGCATCATACCTTGGAGGCAATTCAGTTTTATTTACTATTTGCAGCAAGATTTTGTGAAATTCCGTCACATAATTCAATTAATGTGATTTTCCGATGGGAGGGAGAAATGAGAAAACATTCAGAGAGTGATATCATCATATCTAACAATATACCATTCGTCTAGCATAATATACCTTATGTTGTACAGGGCGATGAGGGAAAAATGGGAAAAAAGTTGAAATATGAAATTGGTTATCGGTGGTTATGATTCGAATTTCTGGATCAACATTCGATTTTGAACAATATTTCCCAACGAATTCGAATTCTACAAAGCATGCTTTTCTATCTCCCTCGTATAGGGTCGTATAAAATTCAATTTTGGTGTTTGAAATTCAGGTTGGGATGGAGCAGAGGTTTTTACCACGAATGTTTTTTTTTTAGAAATCAATAATAAAAAAGTTTTCCATATGCTGCGAACTTCATGCCGGACACTGTATATGGCGATTTTTGCTCAAAAAGAATGACTATGACTAAGTTTAAGTTTGACGCTAGTATTTGTTCGGCAGCCATATAATAAACAATATACACATTCCTACCGGTAGTATTTTTGGATTATGGGGACCATTATCAAAATCATAGTCGTGTTGTAGTGATTTTCTATTTAAGTGTACCTGAAAGAGAAAAACAGAATTATTCATATAGAAACAAAAAAACGTGTGCGGTCGTGGGACGTCAGGAAGGAAGCTCCTTTACGCGGCTTGCGTAGGTGTTGACTGCAAGAAATCGTCACGTAATACCAAGCAATACTATACCTACCATTTTTTCTGCATTATTTTCTCACTTTCATAATGTTTGGATTTTCCCTCACTTTCGTTGTTCGAAAAGTGTAGTGCACAACATTTTTCTTCTGGACAGGTTTTTTAGCGTCTTTTCCGCATTCCCCTTTCCATTCTCCACATTTTGATGGGTTACACTCACCACTTTCTTTTCGTTTTCCGTTTCACTTAGTGTTTTTAATTTTTCAGTTTTTTCATACTCTGCGCTAACCTCGACTCTGGCGGTTTCTCGGCCTTGGACCCACTGCCTGGATCTACAGTGTCTTTATTAGGTTCAATATTACTCTTCTTCACACTTTCACTATATTCAGAAATGTAATCGTTGAGTTTGTTGAGTTTTTCGGCTTCACTTGAGGGAAAATGATACACTATATCGCATCTTCTCCGGAGTACCTCGAAGCAAATCAAATCACTTTATTTCTTTTAAGACAACATACATGAGAAAGAGGTTGTGTGTCTCATAATCATTCAAACTGGAGAACCCGCCTTAAGAATCAAATGTGTGTAAGTTTGGTGGTTTCGATACGTTTGATTGATTAAACTTATTTATGAATACCTATTATTATTGGTTTTTTTCCTTGATATCTTTGTTTATTTCAGAAATATTCTTGCTGGCAACTGTTAAATTTTACACACTGTATATGGGAATACAAGAATAGTTGGTTCGAAGATCTTCAAGAGATTATATTTCAAAGTGTTTTGGGGGAATGTGGTTGTCTATGCCTTGTGAAGTATATGTCTCACCACCTACTCTACGGATAATATTCTCCTTCTAACTCTCGACACAATATATTCACAGGGAATCAGCTCCCCTCGGGGCTAATATTCCCATCTCGAGAAGTAATTTGTCGTGAGTAACGAATAAGTGTTAATTCTGCGATCCACGAAGTATCACAAACAGCCAACTCGATGCTGCGTTAATTGAATGAGTTCGCAATAAATTACGATAAACACTCCTGGGTAGAGGCTCAGTTTGATTCATTAGGTTCATATCTCGCTCACTTTTCAGCTGAATTGGTGTTTTTTTCTGGTTCGCATTGTTTCTGTTTTATTTCCGCTACTGGTTAATAAACTTGTTTGAGTTTCCAGAGATAGATTATCAGTTGTAATATCCCTAGGACATTGATAATGGACGAGATAATTTTATGACAATCGAAAGCTCGTTTCTTCGGCTTCGGGCTGTTACCAAGGTTGGTGGTTGGTTGGTTGGTTGAAAGCTGACGAGCCAGAGACAGGGTTGGCACTTAGCTTCCCTTGACACTGCGACCAGCTGGGGTCTATTGTATCATTCTGTCGTCAGTGGTTCCTCATTCAAATAGGTTTGTGCCTCCAATTAGGTTTAGTAGCCTGTTGATAAGGTTCTTCGGATTCATGCCTGTTTCCGGGCTGATATCTTCAAAGGTTCTGTGTCGCTTACTACTTAGGGCGTCACAGTTGAAGATAATATGAGAGGCTGTTTCCTCCTCTTCATCACATGGCCTACACTCCACGGTTTTCCTACGTACTCCCATGATGTTCGGGTGTTTTTTTAGGCCGCAGTGTCCAGTCAATAGACCTATTATTATACGTGCCTTCGTTCTGTTCAGGTTCAGAATCTCAGCCGTCAGGGTCCGGTTTGGTTGCCCCACCATGACTTTGCTATGTATTTGGCCGACAGTTACCAAACAACGGGCTTGAGGCATTTGTCAATGTCCGAGGGACATTTTTTGACAGAAAAATTTATAACTCAACACAATGAAACATTTATTTATTCATTGAACGTACAGTTAGCGAAAGTACAATTATTAAAATTCAACTTAACATTAGATTCGTTGCTGTTCTCTACTATAGAAGATCTATTACCACGCATAATATTTATGCCAATTGTTCATCCTTTACATTCAAGCCAATTGCCTCAGCAGCAGATTAAGTCCATCCATTCATTGTATTTCTTCCAACAGGTACATTATCGTACCATTTGTCAGTTTCATTTTTCCAGTGTCGATTAGGTTTTAAGAACAGTCGTGGTGAGGTAATATTGTCGCCTCGTTTTAATATCAGTTTATGAAAAAGACGTACAGGGCAGCTTTATCTTTCACTATTGAAATCCAACCATTTGCTACTTGTACAGCTTTTGAAAACACCTTGGCACGTTTTACTGAGCACCGGATTGTATTCAATGCGATTTGTTGGAGAGTCATCTTTATTTTTCTCGATTTGAAAAAAATCCACCACACAAGCAACTGCCTCCCCTCCTCGCCACGGTAATTCTACAGCAGCAATATGGTGAAATTTACGCATAAGACCTTCAGAAGTATTTTCATCCCATAGCAATATTATTTTGTTACCTCCAGACAAATTTAACGAAACTGAACTGGACTTACGTTTACCTGGATCTGCTTGTGTTTCTTCCTGATTGCATCGCGGGCATCTCGGGCTGGTTTGAATACTATATTGTTAAACGGGTCAATCATAATATTAAGGCCATTATAGTACTTTTCATGCAAAAGTTTGGACGGAACGTTCCACATTGTCTTCACCGTTGCTTCTTCAAATTCGGTCCCGTCTTTCTTTCTCATATTGACCGTCCAATCTTTTAGTATCAACGCCAATTCTTCTAAGCTTCTATGTTCATTTAATTCATATTCTCGTTCGCAGCAAAATTCCACAAATATTCACCAAATATATTTGTGACTGTAGGTTGTATTTCTGGGAATTCTTCCTTTGATCAGCGCATTTATACTTTGAACATTCGCATTGCCAAAACGTGACATCTTGAAATTTATTTGGAATGAAGTTGTCAAACTCAATCGTGTTGTCATAGTCGTTGATAATTGCACTGAATGCAATTATCAGTGTAATGTTGACATGATTGGGTGAAATTGTTTCATATGACACAAAATGACAATACTTGAATGGTTGTTAGAACTGTCAAAAAAATTTCACTACAAGACATTTATGGTTGGGAACTATCACTAGAAGACATTCATGGTTGGGAACTCTTTAGACTTATAATGAAAAAAAAAGGGTTTATAAAAAAGAGGAGAACAGAACTCGAAAAACTCTCGACATATGAGACTTTCGATTATATCGAACAGTCTCAGACAGTAAAAATATCGCGGAATGCTTCAATGAATATTTCCCGAACGATGGTATGAGCTTTGCGAATTAATTGATCTCGGAAGGATAGACACATCGGCTCTAGAGCACCACAATCGATGTTTCTCATTTAAACAAGTCCCTTAGGAATGAATGAAGGAATATCAGAACTGAAACTTAATGAAGTATTTGTCCAGACAAAATATACAACAATGTTGTGAAACTTATATCCAGGCATACCGGGTGACAATGGGACTAGGCCATGCCTATATCTCCATCACTTATCAACCGATTTGAATGAAATTTTGTACATAGATATGAGACACAATTTCGGATTGACAGACCTATGGAAACATGGAAGCTGACTTCGGTTTCTACGGCCGAAATAATACCAACTTTTCATTTCACACTGAAAAAATATTTCCGTTTTTTAGCCAGGAAGCCTTGATCAGGTTGAAATTCTATACTAATATTACATCAGTATCATTTTGCATCATTCGATAAAGTGAATTCAGATTGCCATTGAAGCGATATACATCACGTTACCATTATCCCTTTTTTGTTCATAACGTAGAGAGCCATCTAACAAAATGAAATAAATCTGAAAAATTTGGTAGGTAACATGACATCTACTCATTCTTTCAAACTTTACTCCAGAATGGTTACAATGAATTTCCAAAAATAATCGACTCGACAATATTATCATAAACCCATTACAGAAAGGAATAACTTCAATAAAATCAAACTGTTTGAATAAATCTAACGACTGAAACAGTGAAACATTCAACGTACAAATTATTACTCACAATACCATTAGGTCTACTGTTTTCAATAGAAGAGTTTCACAACCATCAAAAAGTCATTTCATTTATTGATGACCGATGATATGTTCGGAGTATTTTCCGTTTTCCCTAACACATAGACTAGCTCTATTCATTGTACACCTCATCACATTTATCAGTTCGTAAGCAGGAATTTCCTGAAATGCGCGCTCAACTCTATCTCTCAAGTCCTCCAGAGAAGTTGCTTTCGATTTTATGTGACCACCATAAATTGAAATCAATAGGGGTTGAATCGGGCGATCTGGCTGGCCATCTGATTGGACCATTTGTTCCAATCCATCTCTGCCCATAGGTATCTCTAATATATTGCCGAACAATATTAGTATTATGTGGTCCTGCACCATCCTGCTGAAAAAACATATTTTCCTGATGTTCTCAGGTAAATCAATGATATTATTTTGAATATCGTTCTCTCAAAATTTTATGTATATTTGGCCCGTCAAAGGCCCGTCGAAAAGAATTGGTCCAATGATTTTTGCCCCTATGATTCCTACCCAGACGTTGAATCCAAATCCTTTTTGAAAATAACCTTCTCTCACCGACCTAGGATTTTCTTGAGCACAATACCTTGTATTATTACTATTGAACATACCATTATTCGTAAACCCAGACTCATCTGTAAACAGTATATTTGAGACAAAATCATTATTCAAATCATGATGACGCAAAAGCCAATTACAATAAGTTAGTCTCCGTTCTGGGTCATTTTCATATAGATGCAGATGCAAACTGTATTTATAGGGGCAATATTTATATTTTTTCAATACTTTTCTAGCACTTTTTCCAATAATCTTACATTCAATTTCCAATTCTCGCACTGAGGCAGATGGAGAAAAATAAACATATGCTAAGACATTGATTTCCGCACGATGAAGTGGATGTGGTTTTGATCAGCTGGTTCTTTCCTTAGCATAATTTCCAATTTTCTGGAATAGGTCCTCGATGAATGCCGTCTTAACGGCTAACGAACAGCGTATAGCATACTAGAATTGACAGCGTTCTTCTGACATTCTCCGTATATATCAATATCATATCGATTTGTTCGTTTCGAGAGTAACGATTATTTTTTTCCATTTCAAAAAAACTTTTTGCAAACAAAACGAGGTGACAAATGAAATTGGTATTTCACTTTGGACAATGAGATTATTCACTTACTGTTTTCCATGATTCCACGGGTACCTTTCATTTCATCAAAACATACGGATAACTCATTGAAATTTGTAGGCATCGTATAAAATATTGTACAAATTCAATTATTGATCGTTTTTAGAAAGTGAAATTAAGTTTTTATTAAAGTTTAGAAAATTTAAATTTCTGCTGTAGGATTTGTTATTGATCTCATCGATGGAATTACTATTAACTATGAGTTACTGATGTGAATTAGTATAGATTTCAACCCGATCAAGGCCTTCTCACCACTGAGTTGGAACCAGAGCTAACTCTGCCTTTTGATAGTTTTGATTTAGTCACATGTTTCTTCTTTCAGCATTCATCTATCAATAAAAGCGATTATAATAATAATTATTATTATTATTTCAACCTGTTCAAGGCCTCCTGGGCTGAAAAAATATTGAGAAATTATTTCTTCTTCAATTATAAAATAGAAATGTGGCAAAACTGTCGTATGTAATTTGAGCCGTAGAATCCGAAAAACATCAAACATACACGGTGTTCCATTTGAAAAATCGAAGTTGGTGGCTATTCAGACAAACCGGAAGTCGGCCATTTTGTTTTCATATGTCTGTCAATGCGAAATTGTACAAAAATTCCATTCAAATCTCTTGATAAGTGAAGGAGATATGGGTAGGGCCCTAGTCCCCTTGTCACCCGGTATAGGTATAGTATTACTTGGTATCACGTGACGATTTCTAGCAGTCAACACCTACCGCAAGCAGCGTGAAGGAACTCCGTTCCGGACGGGGGTCCCACAATCGCACACGTTTTTTTTTTGTTCTTGTTCCATATTTATGTGTGGGAGAGGTTAGTTTTATTTCATTTTTATGGATATTCGTTATTATTTGTTGACAAACGGGCTGTCGGATGTCCAGTATTTTTGCTTCATTGAAGAGTTCGTTACTAGAATACGTGATTTTTCCATTATTATTTTTAGTATCCATTTTTGCACAACATCTAATTCTTGAAGGTGGCAGTCGGCCACTGCACCCCATCCTAGAAGATTGAGTTAGTCAAATCCCCCCTCAGTTTATTTGTTAGATTTTTCGAGTGTAGATCCCATCTTGAGTGTCTGTCGATGATGATTCCTCAATATTTGATTGAGTCCTCCAGATTTTGTGTATGATTATTAATATTTAAGGTAGACCCGCCACGAGACAGTTGAATAAGGAAATTATTTTTGACGGAATCGAACAATTTCGAAGGACTTTTCGATTTAAAACGCGAAAAAAACTTTTTTTTTAAAAGGGCACATACACCCTCCAATTGCCTCAAAAAATTGATGTCCCCGAAAAGCGCAGCAAAAACAATTTCAGAACCCCACTCCCCCCCTCCCCTACTCGCTTGAAATCATACGTTATTGGAAAAAATTATCGTTTTTCGATAAAACTTCAATGGACTTTTTTGTAGTACTCTTTTTGAACTTTTTTTTGGGGGGGGGGAAGAGGCGTATCGTTAAAATCGATGGGGTCAACTAGGAGAAGGAGTTTTTTTTTCGCGTTCAGCCCCTCAAATGGTCCCCCGTCCTTCTTTAAGAAAGCCCCTGGCACAATCCGCATTTCTCTACGACCCCCCCCCTTTAAGCTGTGCGCTTCCCCGTGGACTATTTTGAATAACGAGAGTAGTTTTGATTATATCTGTCAAACTAGATGGTCAATCACTTTGATTTTTTTTCACAATATCCGTGATATCCTGCTCTAGCTCCTCCTCGTTTTTCATAAACTTCTTAATTTTAGTACTAACGGTAGAATCAATAATGTGCGCTTCCCCGTGGACTATTTTGAATAACGAGAGTAGTTTTGATTATATCTGTCAAACTAGATGGTCAATCACTTCGAGTTTCTTTCACAATATCTGTGATATCCTGCTTTAGCTCCTTCTTGTTTTTCATAAACTCTTTAATTTTAGTACTAACGGTAGAATTAATAATGTGCGCTTCCCCGTGGACTATTTTGAATAACGAGAGTAGTTTTGATTATATCTGTCAAACTAGATGGTGAATCACTTCGATTTTTTTCCACAATATCTCTGATATCCTGCTCTAGCTCCTCCTTGTTTTTCATAAACTTCTTAATTTCAGTACTAATGATAGAATTAATAATGTGCTGTTTGCCTATGCATGGTCCATATGTTACGTGTTAATTGAATCAACTTCAAATATATATATATATATATATATATATATATATATATATATATATATTCATATATATCTCGGGTTCGAAATGGTGCATCTTGTAAAAATTTCATAGAGGCGTTTTTTTTTTCACATGTTGAACAATAGGTATGCCAAATTTCAATAATTTGCTAATTCAACTGTCTCGTGGCGGTACTACCTCAACGGCAAATCTAATTCAAATTTCGCTAACCATCTCCTGACTGAAAAGCATTGCTTTGCTAATGACTTTAAACTTTTTCATTGTTCAAGATAACGTCTTGTGAGATATTCATGTTGAAAAGAAAACATTCTCAATTGAATATTGAATAGAATTATTTTCCTGTGAATTGAAAAATAAAGTTATTTTTTGTAATATCCAACAGAAAACTACTACTTCCCCAGTTGAGGTAGTTCCGCCACGAGACAGTTGAATTAGGAAATTATTTTCGACGGAATCGAAAAATTTCAAAGGACTTTTCGATTTAAAACGCAAAAAAAAAATTTTTTTGAAGGAGGACACTTGCTTCCCCAATCAACTCTAGAAAAAATTTCCTCGTTATAGAAAGTCGGCGACAAAAAATTACTGTCCCCGAAAAGCGCAGCAAAAAAATATTCAGACCCGGCCCCCCCTCACTAGAAATCATACGTCATGGAAAAAAATTATCGTTTTCCGATAAAACTTCAATGGACTTTTTTGTAGTACTCGAACTTTTTTTTGAAGGGGAGGGGGAGGGTATCGTTAAAATCGATGGGGTCAACTAGGAGAAGAATTTTTTTTTCGCGTTCAGACCCTCAACTGGTCCACCATTTTTCTCAAAAAAGTCTCCTGGCACAATCCGAATTTCTCTATGACCCCCCCCCTTTGGGCTGTGCGCTTCCCCGTGGACTATTTTGAATAACGAGAGTGGTTCTGATTATATCTGTGAAACTGGATGGTCAATCACTTTGATTTTTTTTCATAATATCTGTGATATCCTGCTCTAGCTCCTCCTCGTTTTTCATAAACTTCTTAATTTCAGTACTAACGGTAGAATTCATAATGTGCGGTTCCCCATGGACTATTTTGAATAACGAGAGTAGTTTTGATTATATCTGTCAAACTAGATGGTCTATCACTTTGATTTTGTTCACAATATCTGTGATATCCTGCTCTAGCTCCTTCTCGTTTTTCATAAATTCCTCAATTTTAGTACTAACGGTAGGATTAATAATGTGCGCTTCCCCGTGGACTATTTTTTTTATGTAAACTAGATGATCAATCACCACTTCTGATTTTTTTTCACAATATATGTGATATCCTACTCTAGCTCCTCCTCGTTTTTAATAAACTTCTTAATTTTAGTTCTAACGGTAGAATTAATAATGTGCTGTTTGCCTATGATGGTCCATATGTTACGTGTTAATTGAGTCAACTTCAATTATATATATCTTGGGTTCGGGATGGTAAAACTTGTTAAAATTTCATAGAGGTGTGGTTCACATGTTAAACAACACGTATGCCAAATTTAAATGATTTCCCAATTCAACTGTCTCGTGGTGGAACTACCTTAATGGCCCTACTTTGGTAGGATTATTGCTTAGGAGGTAAACGGTAAGTAGCGGGTTTTCTGGCTGTTCAGTGTCAATTTGTCAAATATTCTCCTGATTTACTTTTCAGTTGTTTCCTTGATGGAGATAGGTAGATAATTAACATCCATACAAATATCAAAACAGTCACGGTTGGGCAATATCGTAGTGAAGAACATACAGGAAACATCCAATACTTCGGAACTTCATAAACATGAGATGACTTCCTGAGAAGTAAGTCCCCAGGTAAATAATTCACCGAAACATACTCTGGTATAAGACAGTTTAACACCGTTTTAAGCTTTCGGAGGCCTCCGGTATCGGTAGCGCCTTGGCTGGAAACTTTTCTGAAACAAATTATTCAAATTATCCCCGCCTTTCATCGAGAGGAATGAATGCGAGAATTCAATTATCTGGCTCTGGCTACATTTCTCAATGGCTATAGAAGAAGAGATACGAATCATTCTTTCAGTCTTCTTATCGGTGTATCGACAATGGGAAAGTTTTCTTTGTGATAGAATTCATTGGAGTAACGGTTTGGTTGGAAATTCTCATCGTTTTTTCTTCTAGTTCTATAGGTTTTATTCATTGTGAGATGGAGAGTTGCAGGAAACTTGAAAAACTCTTCAGATTAAAAGTGTAGCTGAAAATATGAAAATATATTTATGCACGACCGGGCGTAAAGTAGCAATTAAGCGCCCGGATTTGCGGGCGTAAAGTAGCACTTCAGCGCCCGCGGACTACTTTATCGCCCGGCGGGCGATAAAATCGTTGAACAGGCGCTAAAGTGAATTTCAATCTCATATCGATAGAAATATATATTCCGATGGATCATATAATCAAGCCCAAAACATTATTAACAATAATATAACGAAAACAATGAACATAAATTGATTAAAAAAATGAATTATAACTTTATATTGACAATACAATTAGAACAGTTATTTATGGAAATATTTGGATTTGTTGTTTTCTGTTGTTGCAGATAGTTAATGATTCTAACTGATTCCTCATTACTAGAAGTCTGAAGAGAATGCATGTTATTATCTGCTGTTTCAGAGTAGTGGGCAATATTTTCAGATTGTCTGCAATGGCTAGTAGAAGGCTAATCATTTTCTACAATTTTTTTAGCAATCTTCAGCTTATTTACAACTGAATTTTCAAAATAACCTTCCGCAACAGTCGTCGACTTCCACCCAGCATGTCTTTTAATGTTGATTATATCCTCGCCTGCATCTGCTAACATAGTTGCTGAGGAACGTCTGAAGCAGTGACCAGTATATTCTTTCGCATTAGAAATACCTAGGTAAGTGGCTATTCTGAATGGTATTTGACCGAATGTATTTTTTCCGATAACCTGTCTCGTACACTTGCCATTTTTATAATATACAAAAACCGCTTTTGATCATTCTGATCTCGCAAGGAAGGATATTTTCTGTAAATATCCAAATAACTTGGCGATTTCTGTTCTTTATCGATTACAGTAAATACTTGATCTATCTCCGTTTTGGTTTCTCGTATAGTTATGAGTAAGAATGTCTCGAAATCTTGAATGTCGTCCACTGTGATATTTCCAATTCTTCGCGGCGACATGCTCCACAAATACCAAAAATCAGTGCTACCTACAATAAGTTCTCAGATTAACATACTGAACATTAAGAAAACATGGAATTAGAACTTACTTTCATCATAGGATACAAATCGTCTGGTGCTTCCCTCAAAAATAACTCGATTTCTTCTATGCTTAGAATCTTCGATTTCTTTGGTTTATAACCATCAAATTTTCGTTTCAAACAAGCTATCAATCTTGCGTATTTACTGATATCTTTATTATCATGTACATTTAAAGTAGCTTTCAGCATGGAATAATATGACCACATGGTAGAGGGCTTACAATATTTAGATT
The DNA here is from genome assembly GCA_018342105.1 of Gonioctena quinquepunctata. Taxonomy (NCBI): domain Eukaryota; kingdom Metazoa; phylum Arthropoda; class Insecta; order Coleoptera; family Chrysomelidae; genus Gonioctena; species Gonioctena quinquepunctata. The sequence continues at coordinate 290,879 of JAFIRS010000065.1, read as the reverse complement.
TTTCCAGAAAATAGGCAAGAAGTACAGTCTCTGTGTATTTCTCATTTTTAACATTTTTTCCGTTGCACCACCTCACGAATTCTTCATACACCTTGTCGTATATTTTCTTGGATTTACTTGGCAATAAACTCAATTTCGCATCCTCAGCTGCTTTACTTAATTTTGGTGGAGTACAATTCACACTTTCTTCGTCGCTTGAATCCATTTCAAAATCAGTAATAAATTATCTGTGATCACAAAAATTGACAGCAAATATGGCTACTAGCCTATATAATCTTATTTCGAAAAATTGACTTAGTTTCCATGGTAACATTCATTCCATCACTTCTTGATTTATTCTGTTTCCGATATGATATGAATATACATCCTCACGGCAGCCTTGCTGTATTTTTATCATGTTCTAGATATAAAGAGGTATCTATCTACATGACATCAAATATACCGGTCGTGCATAAAATTTTGTATGTATTTCGGGCGTAATTTGCTTTTATGGACCTAGGCGTGTTAATAGCCCTCGCTATCGCTCGAGCTATTACTTACACGCTGCGGTCCATAAAAGCCTATTTAACGCCCTTGATACATAAATAACTATTATTGATAATTGTAATAATAATACCTAATAATGGATATTTTTTCATCTCATATAGAATGATACACATATTATATATTCTGTAAATAAATATCGATCAAAATTTTATGATAGCATCTAAAACAACTGAAAATTGAAATGAGTACCCTTTCTGGCTTGGCCTCTAAGATGCATTGAAAAAAGAGTGGGAAAGTCACTCTGCAACAAAGACAGAGAACGGAAAGTTCCTTGGTGTATAGTACCTTGATGCATAGTCCCTGTAATAAATATTTGTAATAAATTGTTGTTCAAGAGATTAAGTTTTGAATAATTATTATTTACTCAATTTCAAAATGAAGTTTTATTGATGGCAAATAAAAAACGATTTGTTTAATTTCACTATATTTTTAAAATGTATTCGACATATTGAATAAATGTAGATTTTTGTGGAGGAACAACGTTTCTTGACATGTTTTTCGGTTCCAACGGTAGAAATTATCACTGCCATCGAAGCAACAGCCCAACGTTTACCACCTTAAATAGCAGGTGATTACAGATCTGACTGCAAAAACGCACTAACACAACCTTATCATCCTAGAAGTAATTTGAACAAATACGAAAGAGGTGCATCCGATCAGATCAGATAAAATATTCCAGCTGATAAAGGTAACGCCACAATCATCATGAGCACTACTGATTATGAGGACAAACTTAACACAAATGATCTCAAACACCACATATCACACACTCAATCAAGACACTACCATATCAGTTAACAAAGTATACAAAAAACTAAAGAAATCCAACCCAACCCAATCCTTCGTTGGAACATTCCACAATGGTCCAAAAATATGGTGGAGATACGTGGATGATGTTTTCGCTATCTGAATCGAAGTGAAGAAGAATTAAACATTTTCTTGGATCATATAAACGGTCAAGAACCGACGATAAATTCAGTAGAATCAGAACAAAATGACCAACTCCCCTTTTTAGATGTCATGATCCAAAAATCATCATCTCGAATGGAAACATCTGTACACAGAAAGAAGACGCATACCAATCGATATCTACACTACAACTCAAACCATCATGCCAGTTGAAAAAAGGCATAGTTAAAGTCTGTATAATCCAACCAGAATCTACAGGAAGAAATAAACCTATAAAATCTGTTCTCAAGGAAAATGCATATCCGGATCAGTTTGTGGAAAAAACAATCACTGACATTGAAAACAAAAATCCATCAAACAACCAATTAACACAACCGACAGGAGTACTCCCACCACCTACACATTTCACAACCAACATAATACCTTATGTCCCCGGATTATCTGAAAAGATCAAACGAATTGGACATAGGTATGATGTGAGATAATTTAGAACAACAAACACACTGAGATCTATACTAACACAAACAAAACCAAAAAACGCAGAAGAAAGTACTAAAAACTGTGTTTATGACATACCTTGTTCGTGTGGTAAAAGTTATATAGGTGAAACGTCAAGACCATTGGAAGTGCGCCAAAATGAACATCAGAGTTACATCAGAAATCGACAGATAACCGGATCAAAAATTGCAAAACATATCCTCACATCCAATGGCGATCATACGATTGAATGGAATAGGACAAAAATCTTGAGGAAAGAACCACATCAAGAGAGGAGAAAATTGAAAGAAACGGCCTGTATTCTTCTTTCCAATAACAACTGCTTTTCAATAAATTCTGTTGAAATGGACCATACATGGTTACCTCTACTCAGAGAGGAAGTGAGATATGGTAGAATGCTAATAAACGGATCTGAACAACACCCCATAAATATCAAATGAGCAATACGTCACTCTCAAACTTTTTTGGCAGATCTCAATTGACATCCGTTAGTTGAAAAATCAAAAAAGACTCTGCAAGAAAAAACCCAAATTATTCTAACAATTAAAGGAGATTAAAAAGATTTTGAGAACGGGGACAGATATAGTCCCCGAAACGTCAATAAAAAACTATATAGAGAAGTATCTTTTGAATGTTTACTATTTTTTATAGGCATATTCAGGGAACGAAAAGTTACTGACCAATCGAATCATTTTTCTATAAAATAAATATAATTTGGTGAACTCAGTAACTAATCGGAGTGAACTAATTAGTTTGCCCTTTGTACACTTGTATAGATTTTCCTGATTATATTTTCATTTCCAGACTGTGGAAGGTTACTCAAAAAACCATGTCATGAAACGTTATTCGACATGTTTCGCTGATCGGTTAATTTTTTATTACATCTGAAAAGCAAATATTGAATTGGGATTTGCGTTAACATACATAAAACAAATGTATATTGATGAATAAATAATTTTCCCAATAACTAACCTAATTAATATTCATATTTCCGAATAATACTCAGAAAAACATTCACAAATTTACACAGGTTTTATTTTTTTCAGCAGTTAATTTTTGAGCCCCTTTATTTAATTCCTCTATTCCAGACAAATCGCGCCCTCTTACGTCTGACCCATCAGTTTCATCCCTTTCTTCATCACTTTTGTTGGCGAAATGCACTTCCTTTCAACTAATCCTGGTATTATGTTTTTTTTGTCGGAATGGATTATGAACTTTTTTATGTGAAAATTGATATTTTGTCAATTAAGTTTCACCCAATTTAGTATCTTCAGCATATTTGATGAGCGATATACCCCAATTTCCTCATAGTTTTTCGACAAATAATTCGTAAAAATTAGAATCTGAGGATATGTGTCTAAAATATGATGTCTTTTAAAAAATCGAAATTTTTACAGTATGGCTTGGAAATATCAAACCGCCTAGGTACTCAACTAGGCGGAAAACACTTTGAAACGAAGTTGCTTTAGGCGGCTTACGGTAGGTGTTGACTGGTGGAAATCGTCACGTGAGAAAAAAGCGTTACGCTCCCTCAATGCGACTTTATCTCTGACTCTCTCTCTCTCTCTCTCTCTGTCTATTTCTATTATATACGAGTCTGTGTGACAACCATCCAGCTCTTGCTCATACGATTCCGTAAGTCTAAGAAACCACCAAAACTTCTGGTCTGCTTGCGGGAGATTTCAAACGACTATTTCCCCTCATTATTTTTGAGCCAATCAAATGGACTGGGGTTTTCAAGAAATGCAATGAATAATTGAAAACCCTCAGTTCCATAGCATCAACAACAATCTTCGTAGACTAGTGGTTAGTACGTCAGTCCCCCACCCGGGAGGCTCGGGTTCGAATCCATATCAAGGAGTTTTTTTTTATCGGTTTCAGATACAAACATATTTCATTTGATAGTGAAAATATTATATATATTTTAGATTTTTGGGCGAGTTCAAGAGCAGTGCAAGATCATTGTAAATGAATGAATCTGAGACACGAAGCATTTAGAAACGGACACTTCAATTTTTGAACGAGAATTTTTGTAATTTTCCCCGTTGTTAATTCAAATATAATATGAATTCTGGTAATTTCATCCAGCTTCAAATATGATTCGGAAAATATTCTCATCAAATATCATTCGTGCTAGAGGATTTTATCGCATTTTTTTTTAAATTTTTCCTCGAGCATTTTGCCTCTAGGAAATTCAACTCGTGCAATTTGCGGCCTTATTGTCAAAGATCAAACACTCAAGGTTGTTTCCGTGGTTTAATCAGATGAAAAGACTGCAAATCGCACAAAAATTTCCAGAAAAAATACTTTATCGAATATTTACAAAATTCTTATGATATTACCGTCGATACATGAGCGGTAGGATATCTATGCGAATACAAGTCAGATATTATCGTTGAGATATTTTCGTTTCTTTTATAATAATAATAATAAATTCATTCACTAATGTTAGACAACAAAAATTAGATACAATAAGATACAATTAAATATTTCATCTACTCGATTTTGAATAAACTCAGTGGCTCCCATGAAGTTCCCTTGTTATGGGAATATTCCATTTACATATTCATCTCGTAGTTATGTTATTGCTCAGAACATATATACGCACGCACCTTAATTGGGTGTAAAAATATACTCACGCACACATACAAAATATGATATGGGAATACAAATATAAGTAAAAGTATAAGTAAAGTATAAGTAACGTATGAGTAAAGAATAAGTAAATAACATATGCAAAAAAAGAAAAAAAATCTTAACCAATATCCAACACCCATTGACCAAAATTCATAATATTATCCATTATCTGGTATTGAAGCTATTTGTATTGATGACTTTATTCAACTTATCATAGGTAAATTTTCAACCAATCCTTGAGTTTTTTTTTGTATGACTGATGATTATTTATATTCTTTATGTTTTGTGGTATTCGGGAATATATTTGGGGGGCTGTGTAGAGACCTCTGACCGATAGATTTCGTAGCTTCCAAGTTTCGAATTTCTGCAGCTTTTTTAACCGACGAAACCAAAAAGGAGGAGGTTCTCTAGTCGACGAGTATATTTTTTTATCATTTTTTTTATGTATGATCACGCATAACTTTTTATTGAGTTGTCCGATTCTGATAATTATTTCTTCAGTGGATAGGGTGTACTTTGAAGTTGGTTTCATTTGAATTTAATAGATGAAATCCTCGCCTAAGGGTAGCAAAATGAAGGATATAGATCACTCACCATCTGAATTCTGGACCGTTAACCGATTCTATCAGGCATAACTTTGTACTGGATCTTCGATTTGCATGATTCTCCTTTTATCAGAGGGTATACCTCATAGTTGATCATATTTGGATTTCGAATGGAATTATCACCCTTACGGGTAGAAAAATACGGGATAATTGATTTTTCACTTGTGAACGTTGGCACACATATGTAGTTGACAATGACGGATCGCTAGTGTCATTATCACAATCATCAAATTTCCTGAGAGGATGGAATGATATACAAAGTAATGAAATAAACTAACCAGAACACAAAAATAATTCATATTACAACAAATAGTAAAAGTAGATAATCATATTATTTAACTGGTAATAATTGAAGTAAGGTGGGTAAGTATTTTGGAAGTAATAAAAAACAAGCAGTTAGTAATTAGTAGATTTCAGCCACAAGAAATTGAAAAATGAAAACTTTTTAACAAAAAATTGAACCGTCGAAATACGGAACTGAAAAGTAAAAAATAAAATAAATCTTCTCCGTCTGAATAACTAAGTTCCTAAACTAATGTAAGTAACTAATTTTGAGTCGGCGCCAAACGAACAATCAACGAAGATCATTAAATTACTTCAAGAAAATTATCAGAATGTCACCGCCCAACTCGATGCCATCATTTTACGCCTTACCTAATTCATTTGCTTGTTTGTTTGGCGCCGACTCAAAATTAGTTACTGACATTAGTTTAGGAGCTTAGTTATTCAGACTAAGAAGATTTATTTTATTTTTTACTTTTCAGTTCCGTATTCCGTCGTTTCAATTTTTCGTTAAAAAGTTTTTATTATGTGTGTTATGTTCGTGGGAGATAGCAACTAAGTTTTTTTTATCCTTCTGTTGGAGACATAATATTTTGTAAAAATATAATTTTGATATACTAAAAATGGGAATTTCACTGAAATGACACTTGGTGGGATAAGTTATGTTTCTGTCATATAGAATTTTCAGGAAATATCATTGGATTTTTCAGGTGATATTCGCATGCTCTTCCCCATCCTGAAATACCAAACTGAATATGTGACTCGACGAGAGAATGGTATATTATTTTTGCATCTCGGTATCGATGATATTTTTCAACTGCTTGAAGGTAAAAAAAACGATCTCAGCTTTTTTATTCACAAGAATATTCATTGGTATTGCATAAATAATATCATCTACAAATTTTTTTAAAGATGGAACTTCAAAGGTCAATTGTGGCAATATTTCTTCGAAAAGGTCATCCATTACATACGAAGCAATGATTGGTGGGATGGTAGCTCCCATAGGTGTTCCAAGAATTTGTTTGTAGCAATTTCCTTCGAACGAAAAGAAACTAGATTTGAATATGAATTGAATGATTTCTAAAAATTTTGTTTTTGAAATATTACAGTATTTTACTCCATCTTTAGTTATACTTTTCAACACTAATTCTATCGGTATGTTACTGAATAAGGAAACAACATCTAGGCTTATCAAGACATATCTTTGTGGAAGTTGTTGTTATTCATAATACATATATATATATATATATATATATATATATATATATATATTATTATGAATATTGAAAGTTCGGGTTGAACTGCGTCTAAAACATTGGTAATTTTGTCGTTTTGGCTCCTATTTTGGAGCCGTTTTCAAAAATAGTGGAGAAAATATATAAATATAAGTTATTGATAAGAGAAAAAAAGGTAAGGGATTTCCAACCCCGGTCTCAATCTGCCTACTCCTAGGCTGTAGTCACTGATGTAGGAATGTGATTTTCCCTGAGGTCTCAATCTGCCTCATCATTATAGTTCAATTTAAATTTTTTGAACATATTTACTTGCTTTGCCGTACTTCCGGTTTAATCGGAAATTACCCCAACTTTCGATTTTCAAATGGCACATTCTATATATTTTTACTTATTTCGATCGATAATGACATTCTAAATCCAACAACACCTCACTCGTCAATATTTGACAAATAAAGTCATTTTGATTCCAATTCTTATTTTTTCGATCTAGAATGCCATGGATCGTGTAAATCGCTTCATTCTTGATCGAGTCATATGGGAGAAATGCAACTTTGAGGCTTATGACTTCACAGTCGTTTTGAGAATCATTCAAAAATCGAAAGTTGGGGTCCTTTCCGTTCAAACCGGAAGTATGGCAAAGCAAGTCAATATGTAAAAAAAAATCAATTGAAGCATAATACACAATTTCGTTTTTCTATCTTCAATAATAAAAAAGTTATAGGGGTAAGCCACCTTAGAGCATCACCTGGTATATTTCAGCTATTCAAATATCGTGGATACATCTGTCCAACAACGAAATCCATCTTATGAAATTTGTGACGGAAATCATGAAAAATTCAAAAGTCTTGGCTAAGAATTCATGGTTTCCTGGAACACGTGTTTCATTCTTGTGTTGATTGAAATAGTGGACCAGCAGTACTCAAGTGGGCAACATGGAATGTTCTAGACAAGAATAGATGTTGCATCTATCCGGGGAAATATGTAAATAATTGCGAAAGATCTTCTTCGTCGCAATTATAGATATGAGAACAATGTCAAGTTGGTAATGGTGGGGTTGTTGTTTTCTCTGGGTTTTCGACAATTACCTATTCAGATGGGACACTAAAATAAATCATAATGCACTCCCAGTTGAATGAAAATACCCCCTAAATAATTAGAAAATTCGTAAATTAGTATCAAATGTATGTTCAAAGTAGAATATTTCTTATGATAGCTCAGGGACCACAGGTCAGTAATTTCTATTTGCTGTTTAGGTCAACACTGAAAGAGACCTCATTATTATGCTCGGAGCAAACACGGTTTCATTTTATGAGCGAGAGGACCACCATTGTAAAAGGGTTGAAGAGGTTTTTCAGGCGGAAACTAAGCAGTTCTCTCTTAATTGTCGTCGCAGACGGTTGAGAGTTGTAACTGTTGAATATTGTTTCTTGACTAGTTTTCAATCTCACTGAATTTGACTGAATAATTCTAGTATTATTGACAAACCTTTTGGAGTCCTTATAATTTTGAATATCGTTGAATAAGGTCAGTTAAAATTTCAATTTTGTGGATGATTCCCATTCAGAATAAGAGCTTAAATAAAGATTCATCATGTATGTAGAAAAAGCTCAACTTTTTGTTTTACTTCATCTCATCATTGAACACACCCTCTCCGAAAGGAAATTCAGAATACATTTTGATTAAGAAATATAATTATGAGTATAAAAAGGTTGCAGTTCTCAACAGACTTGATAAATTTGTTAGTAATTGAGAACAATGAAATGTAGAATCAGGGCTCCAAAATCCGATGTCTTCCAGTTTCGAGATGGCCGGACTTCAAAGTTGGAATACACTGCGGTAAGTGAAAGATATCTTTGTGTTGCTTTAGCAAGTCTTCTATCTGCATTCGCAAACCCACGCAAGTTGAAAAAGATTTTTATTTTTAGTTCAATTAAATTTTGCAACCACTCGGCGTTCAAATAGTCATTAGTAAATTTTATAAGCTATATTTTTCTAAGTAATTAAGAAATCCAAGTCAGCTGGCACCTGAAAGGCTATTTGATACAATCCCGACCCAGAACTTATCCGGAAATACCCACTTAATTAACCCGCAGAATTAACATTTGAAACTTCGCCTTCATGATTAACGACATAATAAGTTAGTTTTATGAGCAGAACTGCTGGAAACACTTCTTCATGACGCAGTTCGAAGAAATTCCGAAGTTCAAACCCGCAGCCAACTTCGTTACTCAATTCCTCGAGGTGTAAGAAATGAGAACTTAGCGGTAGAGATTTATTGAAGTTTTGCTTCAACTTTCAACTACAGGTGGGTGGTAGAGCATTCATCCTCTTCCATTACCCAACTTTATACTCCCGAGAGAGTCAGTGAGCCCTCATAATTCAATGAAACATTCAGTCGATTGTATAGTGTGTCCCAAAAAAACTCAAAACACTGCCCCGGAAGTAACCGATCACGTCAGCAATTTTTTCTGTAATTTATGTATTGTTACAATTCTATGATAGTGTACTCTAACAACCAAATAGATCAATCACAGGTTACTGCCAAACTATCGACACGACACTTTATCCAATCCACGTACTATACTGTCCAGTCGCTGCCTTATATAATTATCAGTCACATAGTAGAAAATGCTAGGATGCGATGAACGTTTCGAAAATGATCCCGAGCTCTCTGTGACGTCGTCAGACACAAACAACGGCAATGGCGTACTGTATTCGTAACAATATATAACGCTCACACCAGTGATAACTACTGGATCTCAAAGTCTCTTCTGAAAAATCAAACAACCGTCTGAACAGTACAAGAGCATGATAATAACTGAATAAAAATTAAGGTTTTCTCATGGTGATGAGAAATGCTGACGCCTCAGCTTCCAGGAATTGGATGATATCTCTGCATAATCGTCAGCAAAGTCAGCGGTTCTTATGAGAAAGTGCAATATAATTCACGTTCGAAATTAAAACTGGTCAAAATGACCAACCATTATTTTGCTTTGAAAAAAGCTGAAAACGGAATACTTATCAAGTTAATCAATGACCTTCAGTTATTTCGAAAGGGCCTTGAACTATGCACATGTATGGATTTCTCATTCCTCTTCAGTCCTCAGACGAAGGGTTGATTGTCCAGTAACTGAAGAGCCTCTATCAAAGAGGAATCACTTGTCGTAAACATGGATGATGTGAATAATTGTTTTCATATACTTGAAATAGTCGAGTCAGTGGGGGCTTATGCCTAACAAAAGGTGGGGTAGTAACGATTTTGAAATATGTATGGTAAGGTCCGGACCCCGATGAAAAACCCAAGTTTTCGACCTTTGGGTGGGGAGAGGGGGTGGGGGTCGACGCGGCTCGCCATCTTGGATTTAAAGTACAAAGAATTGTTTTTTTCGAAATAATGGATTTTCATAAATATTCAAAATAATTATACAAATATAAATTCCCTACAATTTTTGTATAAACACTTTTTTTGTCAGTCTGATGTGTAACAAGATACATCGGTGGAAACGTGCTCACACGGGTGCAAACCCTATATATATATATATATATATATATATATATATATATATATACATATATATATATATATATATATATATGGGATATAAGGAAATTTGTCAACGAAGTGGGGGCTAAATTTTTCAACCGAATGGAACGGAATTCGGCACAAAAATATTTTTTTATCAATTCCTCAGATACATTTGAAGACATGCCAAATCGGTCCAGTAGTTTCAAAATGGCGGCTGATGAAAGATTAAAATAAAATCTCAATCCACAATTTTCATACCAATATTGGCACACTATAGGTCATTCTATGCTTTATGAGCTCTACAACTTTCGTTTTTAATTTCCCTCTATTTTGTGTACCCTTTGTGTACAGTTAGCTCCACTTGCATTGATAACATAATCACCAATTTGGACGTTGATCAATTTGATACTCAGGTACTGGACCCTTGCTTAGCAGATCACCTGGGCCAAGTGATCTATTATAATTCCGATGTAAAACTCGTGGAAAGAATTATTTGTAAGAGAAAAATCAGCCTTTCCGGTATTGAAAAGTTAGGTTTGATCTCGAAAATCTTTGTTGGGATATTTTTCTGATCAAGGATCCTAACACGGTGACTGATTACTTTAATAATTCGTTAAATCTCCTTATAAGAGAGAGAATTTCCTCTGAAAATAACCAGGGATTGCAATGTACAAAAATCGCCTGTTTGTTGGTTCAATGGAGAATTAGTTAACAAACGTCAGACACTCTCTAACGTGAAACTGATTCATAATGTCAACAAGGATCAGGTGACCTGGGATGCGCATACATTTTCTTACGTAAGGATTACAGGAATTCCATCATCGAAACAAAAAGGTTAGCGTATTAAACTTTTCTGAAAAATTCCTCAAACATCAGTCGAGACTCCTGGAGATTGATCAACTTCGAGTGTAACAGAAATCAACAGAAATCCATGGAAAAAAAGGAATCTGAATTCAATGATTATTTCAGCAATATTGATCTCGTCTCTACCTGAGACGAATCACGAACCTACGGAATACTTGAAAAATCTCAGATCACCTGTAAATTCTTTATCTTTTTTCCCTGTAACTCCCGAGGAAGTGATGGATACAATTGAATCTTTGAAGGATTCAAGTTATCCGGATTTCTTTGAACTGAACAGCGCGGTGATTGAAGCTATAGCCGATATTATTGCTTCTCCACTTTCAATTTTATTTAATGATTGCTTATCTCTAGGAGTTTATCCTGATGCACTGGAGATTCCAGTTGTTTTGCCATTGCTAAAAGAAGGGAATCCTACCTAGTAGAAAATTTTCGCCCCATTTCCATAATTCCAGTTATCGCGAAAATCATAGAGGCGCTAGTCAAAACAAGGTTGATATCCTACCTGGAAACAAACTCCTTGCTGTGTCCTGAGCAATTAGGCTTTAGAAAAAATAAATCAACTACGAGAGCTATTCTGAGCGTTATTTCGAATGTAGTTGATGGACTCGAGAAGGGGGAGCATTCTTTTTCAATGCTTTGTGATCTGACTAAAGCTTTTGATTGTGTATCCCATGATATATTACTCGAAAAACTTTTCTGTTATGGCATTCGTGGACTTCCATCGGAATTTTTCTTATTTGCATGGGCAATCTCAGTGTGTTTCGGTTAAGGGCCAAAGCATTAATGCAAATCGTCCATGGGGTTCCACAAGGCTCTGTTTTGGGACCAACCCTATTCATTCTGTATATCAATGATTTATATTATCATATATTACCGAAAGAATGCATTCTCTTTGCTGACGACACCACACTGATAGATCGTAATAGTCAATTAGAGGAACTGACTGACTCTTCCAAACTCACCTTGCAAATGACAAATGAGTGGTTCTGTTCAAATAAGCTTATGCCCAATTCTGCTGAAAATCACAATCTTATTATATCTTCAAACTCCCCACTAACAGGTGGGGAAAGTGTCAAGTTACTTGGTATATCCATTGATGACAAACTCAACTGGATGTGTCACGTGGAAAATCTGTCGAAAAAATTATCAAGCGTCACGTTCTTGATTCGCAGATTGAAAAACCTTGTTGGTGCAGATACTGTGGGAGCCAGCTATTTTGGACTTTTTCACAGTCCTATGACTTATGGAATTGTCTTGTGGGGTAATTCGTCCCATTCAAACGAAATGTTTGTTTTACAAAAAAGCGTTATTCGAATAATATCAGGGGCGAGCTATAGAGATCACTGCCATCCTCTATTTATTCATCACAAGATCATCGAGAATATCACCGCTTTCATATATTCCACTCTGTTTGAAATACATAAAAAAGACCAGATTTTGCTTTTTCAGCGGACACGCATCAGCACCAAACAAGGTCAGGAAACCTCTTGATAACACCAAGATATAGACTCTCTGTATTACAGAGAAAATCAGTGAATATAAACCTATATAATAAATTACCTTTGGAAATGAGAAATATGAACTATTACAATTTTAAGAGATCAGTGAGATCATGTCTACTAATGAACTGTGTTTACTCCTTAAAGGACTTTTTGAACTATAATTTTATCGTGGATGATCTAGGCTTTTGATGTGTTCGCCAATTCAACGTTCATACCCCTTTCTGTATTGTTTACAATGACTGAGTTCTGAGTTAACCTTATTTTATTCCTGTGTTGTAATGTGATGTATCACCGTAGGAAATTTAGTCTTACTCTTTCAACTCTCTCACTCGTACTCTTTGAAAAAAAAATCTCAAGGACCTTCTACAAATGTATTTATATATATGGACGTAGTTGATAAATATATATCTCTATCTCTCCCTCTCTCTCTATTCTGAGATTTAATAACCTTTGTTCACATGTATGATCGCTCCTTCCATTTGATCAGATACTATTTGATTTTCCTTCCGACGACAAACAGAACATAATTGTATTTCGAAGTTAAATATTTTTTTTTCCAAGTGATATCAAGATTGAAACGCAAGTAAGTACTGACCCACACTTTCGCCATAAAGGATTATTTGAACCCCTACCTTTCGCCCCACCAAAAAAAAGTACCAATTGAGATTTGGATCCTGCACCAAATTTTCATCGAATAGTTTGAGGTTTATACAAAATTAGAATTAATGTTGTTGTTTCCAATGAAAAAAAAATATTGACATATGATTCGTTGGCTTGATTAGTGGCAATTTCAGAATCAATAAATACATTCAGAAATATACCTTCCCGACTGGCCGCACCATCGGTTTTTTTTATATTTCCACAAAAATAAGAGGATCATTCATTCGAATTCCCACAGTGATAACTCCAATTGAGTCAATGGGGAAAATTCATCGGTGATTTCAGTCTGGCCACAGGTAATCCAACGATCAAGTGAAATACGATTCATAGTCCAATTTCTCCTTGTTCGTTAGTGGTTTCCAGCGCGTACCAAGACAATTAAATGTTCCGCTAACATGGCATGAAGTTTCCAGAAACTCTTGATGATTTCCGGAAATTCGGTTGAATTTCATCCGGAATAATTCTCCCATGGGGTGGTAATTGCAACCCCGACTTCGTTCGGGGATCTTCAGCGGTCAGGATGTAAACTAGCAAACTTCTCAAGTTGAACTTTGAGGTTCCGGGGGATATCGATATCAGCCAAATCAACCATACTGATGATGTAATTGTAGGTGGTAATCGAGAACTATTGGGATGGATATTATCCAGAAGCAAGCGTAGTGATATACTGTATTATGTTGTTTTTTTTCTTTCAGTTCGACAAGATTATAATAAAGATTATAGAAAAAACATTTTTAAAGACAAGCTTGTATACAAATGCACTAAAAAATGAAAAATTATTTATTTCAATGTTTGATCTATGTTATTCTGTAGATTCAAAATCTGGCCGCGCAAGATTACCTATTATATATCCGCTGCAAACTTTTGAACCTGTTACTCACAGAATAACCTAGATCAAATATTGAAAGAAATGATTTTTCCTTTTTAGTGCATTTGTATATAAGCTGGTCTTTAAAAATGTTTTTTTTTTTTCATTTTTATTTTTTTTTCTGTTTTTATTAACAACTGCAACACCCTTCATTTTTGAACCCCAAATTGGAAGTATGTGATTAAATTTAAGAAGGTGGAATCACTTTGCCGATAGGCTGCTCAGATGGATACGGTTAGCCCGTGAGTAAGGTTCAATTAATGACTTTTTCTAGTTTATCAAATTGGGCCACTAAAAAAATTATACATTAATCAACTTGACTAGTTCAAAAGTTGGGCGCCAGGCTTGCTAAGGACAAAAGCCAAAGATAAACAAAATTAAATAAATGTCACCTAGCTTGTATGGGAAGGCAAATAAATATGCAAGAAATCAACTTAACAAATTATTCCAGACAATTAGAAAAATTACTGGTTATTATAAAAACTTTAACAAGTGAGTAGAATTCAAAAAATAACTAACAAGATTACTTGAAGAGTAGAAAAATTCAATGAAACAATTGAAAAAATTACATGAGTATTAAAATTTTTGACTCTGATCAAATTTGAACATTTACAAATGTCAAGATTCCTCTAGATGTTGGTGTTACAGTATATACCTGCGGAGGTCGTCAATGGAGGGAGATGAAGAAGGCTGGTTTATGCGAAGCTGGTCTCAGCGGTACGACGAAGAAACTGATCTCAGCAGTACGATGACGAATCTGGTCGTGGGTGGTTATATATTGACTTTTAGACCCCCTTGTTAGCGTGAGTTGGTTTGCTCTTCACGGACCAGGTTGAATTTGATGTGCTGTATGACCTCCTAGGGTACCAGTCCTTCTGTTTCAGTAGGTGGTTTCACTCCGTGGTATATATCATGCGAAGAAGATGATAGGAATCAAAATTTATACAAAAAGGGGAGAACGAAGGATATCCTTTGAACCCCAAGTTTTTATGATTCAAATTCTAATCTAGAGTTAAAAGATAGATACAAAGGATAGCATACAAAAAAAATATGCCTCAGTCCATATATTATACTGGAAGATAACAGTGAAAGAACAAAGATAATGGCAATCAAATCTGCTATTCTGGATTTAAATTTTCAAGTTAATTTTAATAATTTACAAAAATTATTAACAATGAGCAAAATTCAAAACCAAACAAACAAACCTCACCCAAAACGTTCTTTTAAAATTCAGTTAAATTTTGAAACAAAGAAGCTTTGATAAGGTGATTAAATGTACTTGAAGAGTTCAAAAAAATGGAATAAGTAAAGGTATTTCAAAAGAAATATAAAAATGTCCTCAAAACTTTGCCAGAAAAAAATATAGTATTTTAAAGCGAAATACTCTAAGTTGCCAGGGAAAAAATATAGTATTTTAAAGCAATAAAATTAAATGTTGCCAGAGTAAAAATATACTATGTTGAAGCAAGTACCATAGGAAAATATAGTGTTATGAACCAAAATATTGATCAGGCCCGAGAGCAAAAGTATACTATTCAGTTAAGGTAAGAAGAGAGCGACCACACGTCTTTCAGTGGGCACAACTCTCTTAGATAAAGATAAAGTTAAATTATTCTTTTTATTGAAGAATTTTCTGAGATGAACCGAAGAGGGAGACCGCACGTCTTTCAGTGGGCACAACTCTCTTAGATAAAGATAAAGGTAAATAATTCTTTCATTTGAAGAATTTTCAGAGATAAACCGAAGAGGGAGACCGCACGTCTTTCAGTGGGCACAACTCTCTTAGATAAAGATAATTTCGAAATAGGACGGCAATTCCCTTTTCGAATCGATAAGCAGGTAATTCTCAAAAAATTAATGAATCTCCTGCTCTTGGCGACAAGGTAGTAACTGAAATGAATTGATTCTACAACGATCAAAAATCAAATAATCCTCACTGTGAATTGAATGAAGTAAATCGATAAAAGGAACTTATCAAATGTGAATCAAATTTATGCTTGATGAATATATTAAATCGAGTGTTCTAAGACAAGTTGAGCAGATACAATCCTCTCCAGAAGCAATTCTTTCTCAAGAGAAAACCAAAATAATCTCATGAACGTCTAGTTATGGAATAAAGAAAATTGCTTAGCCCTATAAGGTAAACTGCATAACTGTCCCAGAATAGTCGAATACACCCTTTGCAATCGGAATCCTTGGAATAATCACCCTGGTCCTGTGAGGTGAGCGCTAATCCACTCGAAATTACCAATTATCTGGTACCTAAAAAAAGGAAAAGCGTAGAACTGATTTAAAAAAAAAATTGTCCCCAATCGTCTGAACGGATACTACGTCAGCCACATAGACATGTGCTGTAAAATAGTTTGCCAAAATGGCCGAAATATATTTTTTCTGGTTTTTTCTTTACAATCCAAACTACAAATCAACCTTGATAGGAATTAGCCAAAGGGAATAGGAATATCATATACGATATGTAAGATATAAAATAATATGAAGATAATTTGATCGGAAACTGACTGATAATTCCAGATTGACGAAATCTGACAATATAGAATTTATCCTTGACCTTCAACAATAACCATCCCAGAATTCGAATATACAGGCATATAAAAAGCGGAAAAAATTATGTTAATCGACTACAACATTGATTGCAAAATAAGGGAAAAGATTATACTCCACCAATATCAACTGTGATAGCCATTTAATTTAAAAAACGTAATGTACCAAAATCAATTCACTCACCACACCTCCCTTTGTTGAGGGTCAATCGAAGAAAGAGGACGATCATCCTTTCGGTTCGAACAAATCACCAATTCCCTATTTTTTCAAAAAAACCATTCTCGGTTTTTTCTCTATTCAAAAACACTTATGGAAAAAACAACTGCTTGACGACATGAATACAACTGTCATGATACCATTTTCAAGAGACGATAATAAAGAGCGCATTCTTCACGACCTGAGCAGTGACTACTGACCCGTACCACCGTAAAGATAACCGGAAAAATTATTAGAAATTGGTTATGTATAAGGAAGTAACGAAAAATTCCTTACACTACTTGAGATCTGAAGTTTATTCATGAATTTTGATTTCTAGATTTTTTTATAGGTTGTGCAAATTAAATGAATTGTTGGCAACATACTTATGACAATAGAAAAGCCCCACTGCTAAATTCTTTAGACATCTGCGTCGACTAAAAAATGGTACAAGGTTTCAGAAAAGCAAAATGTGCAGAAAAATTGCAGAACAAACATGGTAGGTATTTATGTGATATATAAGTATCATTTTATCACTTTTTATTATTTTTACATTGAACAAATATTTCTTATCATAACAATTTTCCTAAAATGTATATTTGAGATTTCAATACTTGTTATTAAAATCTGAATATCGATTTCATTATTCATTAAAATCACTAATATTACTCTCTCTTGTTTCAAAAACATCTGACTTCAATGCAAGAGAGAAACGTTATCAAGTAACATTCATGACCCTTGATATATTTTATTATATTTTATACTGATATATATTTTCAATATTGAAAACTCCTCTCAACATTTCACTATGAGGATCTACTAATCTATAACTATTCCTAGCATTATCATTTTCTATTTCATAAGGAATGGCATTTGTTGTTTCGCACATATGCCTTGTCTTATACCTACCCAGCGAAATCTATCTTATCTGTAATACTCTCATCAAACAGTGAAATATGAAAAGTGAAATACCTCGCTCATGTGCAATCAAGTGACTTTTAAATATAATGATTGTAGGTTATATTAAATTATGAACGAAAACAAGAAATACACTTAAAAACCCCACATACCAATTTTGAATCAAATCGGACCATCATCACAAAACTCGTTTGCAATCTTGGAGCCGTCATCTCAAATTTATGAATTCTGACAGGAAATTCATAATTTCCGACCCCGAAAATCCCCACATACCAATTTTGAATCAAATCGGACCATAATTACAAATCTCGTCCGCCATCTCCGAGCAGCCATTTTGTTTTTTTCTCTAACAAAAATTCCATAATGTAGTGTCACAGGAATTATTCAGACGTTATTTACTGATGTGGAAGCCCTAATTGATACTCATTTCTCCATTCCATACCCAAAGAATATCTGAAAGCAATATTACAACTTTTCTCTCCCTTCCCTTCCCAGAAATGATATACATCGGAAAGGTTCAGGATAAATCAAAGAGGAACGTAAACTCAACGTGCCGCTCGTAATATGTAATCGATATCTCGGCGCTCATATTTCTCCAGCTTCACCCTGCTAGGATGACACAACTTCAATATCAGGAGATTTCACGGCGACAATAAGACCTATGGGGTTGTTTCCCGTCAACCCTAACCTACTTTGTGGCATCCCGTTTATTGTATTTTTTGTTTATCTGAACCTGACCTTGGCACCATAACACTTTCCCCGGTGTGATGTGTTTACTGAAAGGTTTTCTCCGTCCATTACGACGTACACTGAGTTTATATGGGTTGTGACAGTTCTTGGGTCATTATAACGGAAGGAAGAAAAACATACTTCTCTCGTAAAACTTTGTATGCAGTCATTTCATGATTGAGGTTGGCGACAAATATGGCTTGTGAAACTAATCCGATATCCGAATCAATTATTATTCCCAATCAATTATTATTTGGTTTGGAAATTGAGGAAAAAATGATTCGTGAAATAGTTATTCCGAAATAACATTCTTTGAAAATAAAATCCAACGTTCTCATATCTATTATTATGAAATCCAACAAAGGTTGAAAAAAATTACCAAGAGATTCGTAATTATATTGACGGGCTTGGCAACATGCCAGTTGGGTTGTCCTGTGAAGGTGAAATAAGAAAGTCCTCATTACGGATTTTATGGCAGAATATATTATTTCAGCGCCAGCGGCAGAGGAATCATTATTAGATTTAGAATTTTCATATTCTTCTAGTGAATGTTTTGGAAATTTTGCATTGTCAACCGGGAATATATTAGTTGTGAATGCCATGTTCATATTATGTTTTTTGATTGCGACTTTTGTGTTAGTTTGTTTGAATATGTCATTGAGAATAAACCGATGTTTATTAAATCAATTAATAATCTTTGGATGCCATAATTCACTGGTTGAATTCTTACAACATAAGGTGTCAGAGTTTTTGATAAAAAACAACGAAACTGCTCAAATTTCACAAAAAAGTAGTTTCCAATATCTGTGACATTTTCACGGTTGAATACGACTTGAATATTTCTCTTCCTTAATATTCGTTGAGAAAGAGATGTAATTTTGTGGAGAGAAAAAATAGTTCTCACGAAATATTGTATATGGAATGTGTGAAATAATCAGACAACGTTCGCTTAGGGATGAAAAATGGTACGACCCTCAGTGGATAGAAGATGCTGTAGAATCAAAAATAGGAATAAGTAAATGATATTTTTTTACGTCCTATATGTTGTTCGCTGAATTTTTCTTTGTAAAATCAGAAATCATTGATTTATTCTCATAGTGATTTTCAGTAGTTATATCACAAGTGGTGGATATTTCGGTTAGTACATTTTGACATGTTTGTGTCAATATTGTTGTAGAAATTCACTAGATCAATTTTTTTTTAAATTCCCCTACAACGAAGCTGGAGGGGTATTTTTAAAAGAAATTTGGTCGGGTTTTGCGACAAAAAATTTTTAATTTTCGAACTTTGTAAAAACCCGTTTTATCAGAGCGGTAAATGCAGATAAGTGACACTATATTGACGAGTTCACTCGATTTGGCCACTACGGCGCTGCAAGTTAACAAAATGAAAAATGTTTTTCTTCGATAACTTTTCAAGTGAATATGAAAAATCAATTCCTACGATGTCTCATGCATGAGTCAGTTGGTTTGCTACAGTATAGGACTGCCCCCGATGGTCCACACGCCAAAACTTTGAAATTACTGGGATTTTTCAATATTTTTCAACGAAACAGGGTTTCCTTGACCATTTTCTGACAAAAGCACCCGTGTGTGAAGTCGATCGGAGCGTTTTTTCAGGTGTGGTACGAGATATCACAACCCGTACCACCTCCCTTTTTCCAGTATACAGGGTGTTTCATAATTGAATGCTGATCCTGAAGGGCAATAATCCTTTGATGATTTAAAAAAATCTTCATATGAAATAGGTCCGCACCGCTTTATTTCTGAGATACAGGATGTTGAAATTTAACAAAAAATCAGTTCTTCCCAATATCTCTGAACCGCTTTGGCTATTTTTTCAAATATGGTACATGCAAAGAAAATTTTTTTTCCCATAATAAGGATTTCATAATTTCATCGGTGGCGTCCCTGTTAACATGTCAAAATAATGATACGCTACTGTCTTTTTTCCAAATAAATATTATTTTTGTAATTGTCCTCTATCTTCTCATAAAAACGGTGTCCTGCCTTTTTTCCGTCCGGTGGACGGTTTTCGATTTAGAAAATAAAATACATTCATTTGCTTGTCCCTATTTGATTTTTTCTCTTAGTCTTAATTTCACAATTGTGGTAACCAGAGGATCTAGGCAAGATTCTTATAATTTTATGGTAACTTTCATTTAGTTTTTGTAACGAGTACGCATTGAAATCCTTTTTTTATTTTTTAAAACATAACTATTATGAACATAAAATACCAAAATCAAATTAACTGTTCAAAATGTCCGCCTCTTGCAAGTATGCCCGATTCAGCCCTCCTTGTCATTGACTCGCGTACTCTTAGGAAAATTTCTGGAGTATTCCGTATTACTTCACAGGAAACTATTACGCGGTTCCGCAATTCTTCCTCAATTAGAATTGGTTGACTGTACACCAAAGTCTTGAGATTTCCCAAAGAAAATAATCAAGACTGTTTCTGTTCCCCCACGACCTATCCAGCGAATATGAATATGTTTTGGTTTAAATATTCGCGTGCCAGAGCACTGAAATGAGCAGGTGCACCATCGTGCATAAACCACATGCGATTTCGCATTAAAATAGGATCATCTTCCAACAGAATTGGAAAATTATCTTCAAGAAATCGGCGAAAATTATGTCCATTTAATCTGCGTGGTAAAAAAAGGTCCAATTAGGTAATCTCCAATAATTCCAGCCCAGACATTTAATGAGAACTGCTCCTGGTAATAAGATTCCACGATTGCATGCGGATTTTCCTCGGCCCAAAAATGATTATTATGAAAATTTCTGATCCTGTTTTTAGTAAAACTAGCTCCGTCCGTGAATAAAATTTTCCTGTCAAATAAAGGATTTTCGGTAACTTTTTGGAGAAACTATTGGCAGAAATTCACTCGTAATGGAAAGTCTCGAGGAAGTAGAGCCTGCACCCGTTGAATGTGATAGGTACCTAATGAATAATCATGAAGAATCCTCCATACTAGAAAATGGGCGATACTCAAATTATTGGCAACTTGCCACGTACTTATTTCAGGATTTTCGTCAACCGAATTTAAAACAACTATCTTAATTGCTGGAGTTCTTGCAGTCCGATGTGCTCCTTTCAAGTGATGTTTTGGCTCAAAACTTCCTGTTTCACATAACCTTCTGTGGGTGCTTGAAATCGTTCGAGCATCAGGAACCATTCTATTTGAGAAGCGCTCTTGATACAGTCGCCTGGCTTCATATGCGTTACTGTCAGCAAGCCCATACAAGTAATGCATGTCTGCTAATTCGGTATTTGTAAAATGTCTTTTTTTTAATAAACATCTTTTTTTTTATTGGTGCCCCTTTTTACCCATTTAAAGCACGCCTCAGCATGTTTAAATCGAACTTTAAAAAACGCGCGTTTTTTAAAGGTAACCATGACAACATCAACAAATCGAGAAAGGTGAAGTCTAAATGACAAATTTTTGATTATTGATCTGACAGGAGTACCTTGTAACGTCAGATAAAATATTACTCACAATTCGTTCGTTTATATGTGCTCCTCCATCCATTTGATGAACTTTTCATATTCTTTTTTATATATATCACTGGATTTTTGCGGTATTAACCGCGATTCTGCCTCGCTATTCAAAAAATCGATATTAGAATAATTCATTTTTGAGCTCTGGTGACAACAAATATTGATCTTTGGTAACAAATTGCTAATGAATGTTTTTCTCATTTCCATGACAACGAAAGGTATACTGATGTCACATCACAAATTCAACCTTCTTGCATTATTAGTTCTTATTTCTATTTTCTGTAGTAATAATACCAGTATATATGATTTCAAAGGGCACCAATAAAAAAAAATAACGTAAAGTATTCGTGGATAACTGGTCTTAAAAACACTTGCTCTATTTCGAGCACTCCGGCTGCGCCGTCGTGCTCGAAAAATCGCGCGTGTTTTAAAGCCCTTTTTATCCACTTATACTTTAATATACTATTTATAACGTAAATTATATCACGTATCTAGCTGAAGAAGTGTCAAAATTGTTTATGTTGAAAACAACAGAATGTGTTCTTAGCATACTAGATTTTTCTAGCCCACAATATAATCCTACTACTCCAACGGCTGATTTCGCATAGGGACAAGCAAATGAATGCATTTTATTTTCTAACTTGAAAACCGTTCATCGGATGAAAAAAAGGCAGGATACCATTTTTATGGGAGGATAGAGGACAATTACAAAAATGATATTTATTTAAAAAAAAGACGGTGGCGTATCATTATTTTGATCAAAAATATGACAGGGGTCAGTGTCGCCACTGATGAAAATTAAGAAATCCTTTATTATGGAAAAAATGTATGTTTATGCGTACTTTGCATGTACCAAAATTTCAAAAAAATCCAAAGTGGTTTCAGAGATATGTGTGGGAAGAACTGATTATTTTGTTTAATTTCAACATCCTGTAACTCAGTTATGAAGCAGTTGCGGACCTATGTTCATACAAATAATTTTTATTAAAATCATCCGAAGATTATCGCCATTTGGGATCAGCATTCAATTATGAAACACCCTGTATAATCAGCATAGACAGGCACGAATACAAAAATTAGAATTTTCAAATTTACAAACTTACTAGACAGTGCTCTCATAAGCAAATGCAGGAGGGGGGCGTATATCACAATTATCAAAATAACGATAGCCTAGTATGTATCGAGCCAAGCGTCAACATCAGCGGGGGCTGTACCTTCGCCCTTCGAGCTAGAAGGTCAAGTGTATAGTCTTATAACTTAGATATAAGTGAAATCCATTGTACATAGTAGCTTTAAATGTATATATATATATATATATATATATATATATAAAACAGGTTAAGTTAAACATATAGAGCAAACAAATATATATTTTTGTATTGGATTCTTCAACAAAACTTTATTCATATTTCATTATATTTACGATTTCAATCCTATCTAACTACAAATAACCAATACGTAATCTCAGTAGAATTAAAATTTAAATCCTTCGCATGGAACGCTGTTCCTAATTATTTATTTCAACAAAGTGATCCTTTTGTAAAATTGTCGATCAACGTGTAAAGTGCAACCACGCCGATCTAGGCCGATTAGACTCGAATATTTGCACTACCCCTTGTGCGTCTGCAGAATACGTATAGGCATGCGTTGGGCTTGTACCGAATTCGAAAATCAATTCTGTAACTCGGAAGTCAACAATATACAGGATAGATAGATAGATTCTTGTCGAAAATTAAAGGGGGTATTTCATGTGAACAAAAGCTCTTAGGCCTTTCCATGAAAAGTTACACGCTTCCAAAAATGAGAAAAAAAATATGTTTTTCTTGAAATTGCTGGAGAGTTAAAGAAATGGCATTTTGTGGGCATGTTCTCGCAATAAAAAGGCTGGCTATGAATATTTTTTTAATTTTGTTGTGATCTTTTAAAGGGGTGAGACATGCAACCCCTATTCCATTTTTTACCAGAACTTTTTAACGAAACAAAATTTCTCAATTTAAAAATATGTATTGAAGAGAACGATCAATTGCAAAACTTCTTCAACTTCTGTCCGTAAAAGCAATAGTTTCCTGATAAAAAAATTAAATACGACATTGTCCATGAACGGATCTTCTTAAATGGAATCGAAAAAATGTAGTAGGTGGCTGTTACGTTTCATTTGCACAACTTGTGACTCAATCGTAGCATTTTAAAATCGAAAAAATCCAGTAGGTGGCTGTCAAGTCGCTTTGATTTCTATGTGGTAGTTGAAAGTTCAATAGGCTTTTTCATTTAGATGACAAATGACTAACTTTGTTTACCTGTCAGACCCAACGGCATTGACGGCGATTTTTTTTTGAAGGAAATAAAATATTTCCGAGTTTTCCTATGGATAGTTGACTTGAATTTACATGGAGAAGAAAACTCTCCATTAGAAAATATTCGTGTACAATATTCTATCTAAGAATGAAAGGTTTTTGGCGGTATAAAATAGGTAATAAGTACTCAACCTACAAGGAAAGTTACGAACGCCAATGTATGCAGGTGCATTTGTCATGAAGTTGACTGTTGACATAATGTGAAAATACCGCAAATTTTGAACTAAGCCAATCTCAAATTGTTATTTCAAAACTAACCAATGGCTATTCACTTTTCCAATAGCCAATCAGACTTTGGGTCTCAAAACGAGCGCATGCGCCTTGAAAAATCATCTAAATGAAAAGGCCTATTGTGTCATTTGAATCTTCAATATGAATGATTAGACTAACGCTGAAATGACCGATAAGCATTTTATGTATGGTCGTGCCAATGGAAATTCTATGCAGAGATGTATCCACAGTGCGTGATACCTCATAACACAATTTTTGCACATCATCACCAACGTCCTGTGGAAGAGGGACTTTACGAACAACTGATTGTGGTCGTTCCAGAGTAATGAGCTTACTCACAAAATGTTACCAATAAACGAATATGGGAAATTGTAAAGAATCACCAATTGTATCCTCACCATATTCAACGAGTCCAGGCACTTTTTCTGCGAGATTTTTCCCATCCAGTACACTTTTGTCAATGAAGTCTTCAAATGATTACCTAAAATGCTAAATTTTTTTAAAATGTAATATTCACTAACGAATCCAACTTTTCAAGGCAAGGGATTACAAATTTCCATAACAATCATCTATGGGCCGAATGTAACCCACATGCAATTCAAGAAGGTCGGTATCAATATGAATTTTCATTTAACGTATGGGTCGGAATTATTGGCCAAAATATTATCGGACCGTATTTTCTACCGTTAAGGCTAACTGGTGCAACCTATAAAAATTTATCCAGGAGCGGCTTCCCGTTTTACTTGAGAATATTCCGCTAGCTATTCGACCACGAATGTGGTTTATGCACCATGGTGCGCCTGTTCATTTCAGCATAACTGCTCGTCAGTACTTGGACGACATGTATCCAAATCGTTGGATAGGCAGAGCAGGACATCAACCTTGGCTTTCCAGATCACTAGACTTAAGCCCCTTGGACATTTGTATCTGAAGTCCTTGGTTTATAGGAGCCCCATTGAATGTGTGAATGATTTAAGGAATCGCATCATTGCAGCCTGCGAGACAATCCAAAACACACCAGGAATATTTCGACGTTTGCGCCAGTCTATGAGACGAAGACTTGATTCCTGTCTATCGGTTGGAGGTCGTCATTTCGGGCAGTTTTTTCAACTCCGTTCCCTTTGATCTTATTCCATTTTTCATTGTTGTAATACACATAATTTTGTCTTGTTTGTATTTTTAATTTGATATTCTATTAAAACAAAACATGGTACTTGTACATGCCTACATTAAAAGTTGAAACAAGCGGAATGATTCTTAAATACTACGATTGAAGTAACAAGTTTTGCAAACAAAACGTGGCAGCCACCTACTAGATTTTTTGGATTCCATTTACAGAAAATACGTTCATGCACAATGTTGTTTTTTATTTTTTTATAAGAAAACAATTGCTTTTACGGATAGAATACAAGAGTTAAAAAGTTTTGCAATGAATCGTTCTTTTCAACACATATTTTTGAATAAAGAAGAAGAAGAACAAGAAATTTGTGTCGTTAAAAAGTTCTTGTCAAAAATGGAATAGGGTTTGCATGTTTCACCCCTTTAAAAGCTCACAACAAAATTAGAAAAATATTCATAGGTAGCCTTCTCATTGGTAGAATATGCCCACAAAATGTCATTTCTTGAACTCCCCAACAATTTCAAGAAAAAATTATATTTTTGGAAGCATGTAACTTTTCAAAGAAAGGCCTAAGAGCTTTTGTTAACATGGAAGACCCCCTTGAATTTTCGACAAGGAATCACCCTCAAAAACTTTCGTACTTATTTGGTAACACCCTGTACTTGGGTGGTCAAACTTTCTCACATCGTTGAGATCTTTCCAAGGCCAATCCTCCTTTTCTTGGTGAACCAGATTCGATCTTTTTACACATTGGGAAAAAAATCCGATTCACCGAGAAAACTCAAAATTATGCCTTATTCGTCAAAACAGGATTTCGAATACGTTGTGATCGATTGAACGATTTTTTATTGACATTGTGGCACCCTATTGTTGGAAAACAACTAATATTTTTCGTAGAACTTTCGCAGAAAACTCATTCAAACTTTTTACGATTTTTGGAAAGGTTTTTGTTAAGGCCGTTGACATACCATTCAATTTATCTTTGGGGTCGCAAAGCCATTTCCAGCATTGTAAATCCAACTTCGGAATTGTGGGCGTATAGCAGGCCGCATAAATGTAACCTCCAGAGTAGAAAGTGTTGGATTGGGGTTTGGGGCAACGCTATCAATAAAATAATGGATATATAAAAAGTAATTCAAGTGCACTTGAGAAAAACTTCCGTTGATTGGATCCTGAGTAGAAACAAAATTGCGATCCCCATAAGATATGGAAAATAATCTATTTTTCTACATGGACTTTTCTATTTTTTGTGAAATAATTGTTTCAATTACCAACTGAAATGAGTTCTTTTTCAACACATGAATATTTTCTAACTCCAAGCCTTGTGTTGTCTATTTCTTGGGCTCTGGGGATTTGGAGAATGGGTTTCATACTGGATTGATCTAACTTGCAAGAATACCTATTCAATATTTGCGGCAAGCTTTTGAATCTGCTACTCTAGGTGAATCTAGGTGAAACAATCATTTGTAATAAAACTCGACTTAATTTTTTTTTCAACAATTTTCATTCAATTCCTTTCAGTCATTTATGAAATCCGTCATCTCATTGGATTCTGACAGAAATTGATAATCTCCGACTCCAAAAAAACCCACATATCAATTTTGAGTGGAGTCGGACCATAATAAAAAAACACTTCGCCATTTCGGAGCCGCCATCTTAAATTCATGAATTTTTACATAAACATCATGATGTCTGACCCCAAAACCCCCACACACCATTTTTGAATAGAAACGGGCTATAATCACTCACACGTCTTGGAGCCGCATCTTGATTTCGTGGAATTTGACGAAAAAATCATGATTTCAGACCCCAAAAATCCCCACACACCAATTTTCATTGGAATCGGGCTATTACCAGAAAACTCGACGCCATATTCAATTCATGAATTTCTGAATTTTGACGAAAACTTCGTCACGGAAAACCCACACATGCCACCAATTTTGAATAGAATCGAACCATATCAATGAAGACTATAAGAATGATTATCTCAACATTTTGACGAATATTCTTCTGTAATAAATATAGCTACAAGAATACAAGAAAATACAAAAACATGTATAGATGTTCATCAAGTATAACAGAAACTATATTTATATAATACCAATCGTTCTGCAAACCAGTATAACAGACCATTTTGTTCAAGTTGTCAGACTACAATGATCTGAAATAGTAAACAAAGAAATTAATAAAAAAACACGAAAATACCTGAATGAAAATAAATTAGTCGATACTCTAAAAAGACAAAAAATTCTCAGAAGTGTATCTGAGTAGTGATTATTTCTACCAACATATTCATAGACACAATAAAAAAAAACATAAAAAATGTACAATGGATATAAATATAAAAAATTGAGAATTTTAAATGAGAAAGTGGATGACAGACGGCGTCTAACGTCAGTTAACCGAAAACATGAGTTATATGCCATAATAATGAAATTCCCAACAGAAAAAAAGATAAAAAATTTCAATAAAACAGAAACAAATTGACTGATATAATCAAACAGGCAGAAAAAATTATTATCAGAACGGAATTTCAAAAAATAAAAAAAATTCATCTAATTTATGGAAGTGTGTAAATGAAATTACAGCGTAATCACTGAAAAATATAGTTATAAATGAAATAACTGATGGAAACAGTGGCATACTCACAGATAACAAACAGATGGCTGACGAATAATTTTTTCCCCAGTATAGATCAAGAAATGGCAGAAACAATAAATCAAAATATTAATATACATCCACAGGTACTAAATCAATCGATGAACTCAGTCTTCCTAGGAGAGACAAATGATGATGAAATATATGGATATATTAACAAATTGAAAAAATAGCACCAGGTCTTGACAACGTGACCGCCGAGATTATGAAACTATTAGCCAAATACATCATCAAACCTCTGGTCTACATTATAAATTGGTCTATACAAACTGGCATATTTCTATCAGCTCTTAAGATATCTGTGATCAAACCTCTGCACAAAAATGAAAGCAAAGAAAACATCAAATTACCGTCCAATCTCCTTGATACCTAGTTCTACCAAAATCTTCGAAATGTTACTGAAAACGCGTTTATCAAACTATTTACAAAAATATGGAGTTTTATCAGAAAAGCAATTTGGCTTTAGAGAAAACAGGTCAACTCAAGACTCCATAGAATATGTTACATCCAGAATATGCAAACATGTCGACAAAACGAAACCAACATTGGCCATATTCATAGATCTCGCCAAAGCGTTGGACACCGTCGATCATCTTACATTCCTAAAAATATTGGAAGGTTTTGGAGTCAGAGGAAAACCATACGACCTGATGGAAAACTATCTACATCAAAGAATCCAGATAGTAAGAATCAATAGCCTCAGTGAAGAAACGGTAATAAAATATGGCGTTCCCCGAGGCACAGTTCTGGGGCCTATACTCTCCAATATTTATCTTAATGATCTACTGAAATTAGAATTAGAAGGAGATGTTGTGACTTTTGCTGACGATACAGCAATTATATATGTAGACGAGGATTGGCAATCTTTGGAAAAAAAGCTGAAAAAGATTCAAAAATATTAGGAGTGGTTTAAAAACCGGCTCTTAGCAATGGACATCGGCAAAACTCACTTCATACCTATCACTTCATATGTGAAGAACCTACCAGAATATGACAATCTTCATATAGATGATAACCAAACGATATCGATGGTTCGACATATTTGGGAGTATTCATTGATTGTAATTTGTAATGGGACACCCATATCGCCTTTGTCTTGAGAAAACTATGGAGTACATTATCGAAATTCAAATATTTATCGAATATTCTGAAAATTGATCAGCTTTGAATATCATATCACGCCCTAGTTGTACCCCACTTGAATTATGGAATTTTAGCTGGGGAGCGGCAACAAATAATTATACGAAAAATATGGAAAAAATACAAATGTGGATCATTAAGATAATATAAAAAGAACCATATACTCACCCCACTAACGAATTATATCGGGAAACGAAATTATTTGTCGTTTGACAATTATATTTCATATCAGCTGTAATGAGGCAGCATGCTCACAGAAATACATTGATAGCCATGAATAAATCATAACTATAACACACGTCACAAAAACAATTCCTCTGTTATACAAAGAATCGAAAAAAACTCCCTACAAAGAAGTAATGCCTACTTGGGACCAATATTATATAGTTTGATCCCTCAAGAAATGAAACAATACAATTTCCATCATCTATTCAAGTCGAAAATAAAGGGATGGCTAAGTTACCATCACGCATTGCCATCCACCAATATATTGATATGAAAAACTTATACTACAGTTTGTTATAACAACGAAGAAAAAAAAATTAAAAACATTAAAAAAATAATTTTCCAAAGATTGTTCATTATTCATGGTACATATAAATTACTACTCCATGGATTACTAATACTCTTCTATAATCTTACTATTGCATTTTATATCTACAACAACGCTATTTTTCATATTTTTATATTTTATATTGTATTGTGTTATATATATTCTTTTACTCATATTATATTTTATATTTATTACCCAATCTAATATCGAGAATCTGGATCTACGACAATTTCCAGTGTTCACAAGGTCCGCCTTTTGGTATTTTATCTACTTCGACCAGATCTTATATTATTTAAAATACAACTATTCCCATTGTCTAACATTTTCACTCTTGGTTTAATCTGTCCTAATATGAAACTAATTCTATATGTAATCAAATATTACTCAAGTATACTTGCTTATATATATTAGTCTTTACTCCCACTACCACGGCTTGCCTTGTTGGGTAGAATGTATTTATTTACCATTGTGCATTTTCTTTTTATTGTATTCTTTTAATGTACCTTCGAGCTAAATAAATATTATTATTACTATAATCACAAAATTCGTCCGCCATATTGGCGCCATTTTATATTTTCTAAAGCAAAATTCCATAATGTATTGTCACCGGAATTATAAACACCTGCCAAATTTCACATTAATCGGACAACTAGTAGTTCACTTGATTTGATTTGAACTAAAACATACATAGAAATATAAAGTTAAATAAAAGCTTGTAAAAATATAATTTCATAAAAAAATATTCTCTATTGATTGTTTTAGTAGGTATATCAATCAAACATTATCTGTTGCATTATATCAGTACGTGAAGTATTTCAATTATTCTACCCAACATTCATGTAGGCTCCCCAGCGAAACGTGCTCAACAAATACACCCTCCCCCATTTGGTGAATATCAAATTCGTATTTTCTGCGGTAATCATCGACAGATTGAACTCCCCAGTGCTTTGAAAATATTTTCAATTCAAAAGGTTTTCCTTCAAGTAATCAGTGAGTGAGTCCGATATAGAAAAAGGCAAGTGAATACGGCTTCAAATAAGACCCTTAATAACTTTTTCACAAAGTAAAATATACAGGGTGATTCAAAAGTACTTTGACAAACTTCAGGAGATGATTCCTCGAAATATTGTAATATGAAGTGTCCCAATAAATATATGTCGCTTCGTTTCCAAGATACAGGGTGTTGAAGTTTCATTTTTATATCAGTTTTTTTTTAAATAACTTTTGAAATACTGACCTTAATCAAACGAAAATTGGTATTGAGAGGTTTTTTGAGGTTTCAAATTCGAACCTGGTGTTATTATTGCTCTTACTCGAAGGATGGCGCCACCTACACGTCTTTCTCTTATTTTAAGATTCATAATTTTTTTGAGCGTATTTCTAGCACATTTTTAAGTGTAAAAATAAATTTCCCTATCATATCTACGTAAAAAAGCTACCCCTGTTACAAGTCGCTATAAGCAACCCTTTTCTAGATATTTGGACTTGAAAATTTCAAGCCAATTATTTGATAATCGATGCGTGTTGAAGTTATTAACATTATTATGGATTTTTCACAAGAATGCTTAGGAAATGAATTTGACGCTTAAGTAAGAAGTTTTGGTTTTTCGAAGGGGACGCCACTTATTCTAGTTATTACTCGTTTGAAATAGTTATTTTTGTAACAAGGGTGCAAAATCTGTATTTGTTTTATTAAAATTTGCAAGAAATATCAACATTTCATTTCAAGAAATTTTTAATATGTAGAATAAAATAAAGACAACTAAATTGTATCCAAATTGTATCCAAAGTGTCCACCTTCAGCGAAAATACAGGCATTCAGTCTTCTAGTCATTGAATCTCGTACCTGCTCAAAAATTATTGGTGTGTTTCTTATTGTTTCACAGGCGTCTACTATTCGGTTTCTCAGATCTTCTTCGTTCGCTACTGGAGTTTTATGAACTAGTGACTTCAAATGTCCCCAAAAATAAAAATCTAGTGGGTTTAGATCTGGGGACCTTGGTGCCCACGTCTGGTTAGGTTCTTCTACACCCCTACCGATCCATCGATTTGGATAGACAGTGTTAGGGAATTCCCTGGCTACAACGCTAACATGGGCCGGAGCCCCATCATGCATGAACCACATGCGGATACGAATTTCCAATGGTACATTCTGAAGTAGTCCCGGCAATTCGTTTCCTAAAGAGTATCTGTAAGTTGCGCCATTCAGTCGGAACGAGAGAAACAAAGGACCTATCAAGTAATTATCAATTATTGCCTCTCATACATTAACAGAAAATTGATACTGATAATGTCTTTCACTAACTGCGTGCGGATTTTCCAGAGCCCAAACATGGTTGTTATGAAAGTTTATGATAGCATGTCGGGGGAAGTTTGCCTCGTCCGTGAAGAGTACATATCTTAAAAATTGAGGATTTCCAGCCAATTTTCTCAAAAACCACTGACACATAGTATTGCGTTGGGGAAAGTCTCGTGGCAAAAGAGCTTGTACCCTTTGAATATGGTATGGATAAAATTGTTGATCGTGTATAATTCTCAAAACTGTGGACTTAGAATTGAGAGCTTCAGCAATTATTCTTGTACTTATTTCTGGATTCTCCTCGAGAGCGTTCAAAAAACAGCTTTTTCCAATTTAGGGGTTTGGAGTGCTCGTGGTCTTCCAATAATATCAGCTGCCCTCTCAAAGCTACCTGTTTCTGCCAAACGACGGTGGAGACTGGTAAATATTGGAGGTGAAGGCAGTACTCGATTAGAAAATCGCTCCTGGTAAATATGCCTTGATTCACGCGCATTGCCATCCGCAAGGTCATAAACGAAATGCAAATCGGCTAATCGGTTTAAATAATCCATTTTTTCAAAATTTGTGTTTTAATACTTACAGAAACTTCAACAAAACAACCAAACGTTTAACTGTCACATAATATGTAATTACCAAAACTAATTACTCAAATGTCAAATTCATTTCCTAAGCATTCTTATGAAAAATGCAAAATAATGGTAATAACTTCAACACGCATCGATTATCAAATAATCGACTTAAAATTTTCAAGTCCACATATCTAGAAAACGGTTGCTTATAGCGACTTGTAACACGGGTTGCTTTTTCACGTATATATCACACTCAAAATTTGTATGAATCTTCAAAAGAGAAAAAGACGTGTAGGTGGCGCCCCCTACGAGTAAGAGCAATAATAACATCAGGTTCGAATTCTACCCCTCAAAAAACCCCTCAATACCAATTTTCGTTCAATAAAGGTCAGTATTTCGAAAGTTATTTGAAAAAAACAAAATGAAAATAAAAGTTTAACACCTTGTACCTTGGAAACGAATCGTTTCCGGACATATAATTATTTGGACAATTCATATTGGAATATTGTGGGGAATCACCTCCTGAAGTTTGTCAAAGTACTTTTGAATCACCTTGTATTCATGAAAGTAACAACTTCAAAGTTATTTCAATATAACATATACAGCGGATCAGGTAAACATAAATAACACACTGTTTTCGGGAATCTTCAACACCCGGACTTCACAGTACAGATAATTCCTTCATTTTCTAATCCTTTCGATTATTTCATCATTTCAATTTTGTTTTCCTCAACCGCATAAAAAAATCTCCTCTTGAGCAATGGATCACTAATGGAAATTATACTCGCCCAAATCATAAACTTATACTTTGAGTGAAATGGATAAATGCATATATCCAACAACAATATCCAAGTCGGACGAATACATATTTCGAATAAATCAAAATACTGAATTCTAACATGCCTTCTTCAAAGAGAATAAGACTGATGTTTCGTTACATCGAGAACCTATATCAAAATTGTTAGAATACTGCCTGACCAACCCACAATCGAGCCCTCTTTGTATTGTGTTCTACTCGCAAAATTCTACTTCATAACCGAACAAACATCAAATATCTGTAAACCAACTGCCTCGAGTCTGCTGGTTAGAACAAAACGTCAGTTATTGAAATAACTCCATTCCAGAAAAGGAAAAAAGAACAGCAAACCATCCTCAGCATTTCTCGTGAATTCAATACTTGTTTACTCGTTTGAAGTGCTTTGGATACCAAGTCATTCGAAAACTTTGAGTATCCAGAGTATTCCAATAATGAAGCCCTCCGATAAGGAGCGTTCTTTCATGATACTATTTGGCTTATTCAGAAGCTAGAGAGATATTACTTCACTAAATTGAGTTCCAGTCCATCGAGTAAAAGCATTCTCATAAATATCTTTTTCATTATCAGAATATTCCTCTTTATATACTTCGATTTAATGTTGAGACTATCCATTTGTTAGGGTAGTGATTTATTTATACATTTATTCAGACAATTTTTATTTTTTATTTTGTGGTCACTTGAAGTTACGCGTGCAAGTTTGAATCAGTTTCTATGTCTAGTTTCGGTGATATGAATTTTTGAAAATCATAAAAATGGCTGTTTTACTAAAACATAGTAAGGTTCACTTCTCCAAAAGTATTACTTTTTAGATGATTAGTAACTAAATAATAGCATTGCTGGTTTGATGGAAGTCAAATGACATGTCAGTCAGTCGGTCGTTAAGACAAAATAAGCAACCTATTATACAGGATGGGTAAAAAATAGCGAAAATTCAGCATATTTCGCAAATCTTTATCATTGGTCCCATTAGTGGGACTGAGAATTTTTCATTGCAAATATCTTTACATTTGAATGTTGTATTTTGTTGGATCTAAAGTTATTCTCTAACTGAAATGAAATATTAATTTTTGTTCACCCTGTATAAACAAATCAAATTATTTATTATCATTGAATGCAGTATTGAAAGACCTTTCAGATGAAGTATCACAAGACATCTGTTTCTATTTAAAAAAATTATCGATTACGTCACCATCACGTCAAAATCAGTGACATAACCTCTTTAGAATATACATTCAAAAATCGGCATTTGAAAACAAAAATCGACCTTTTTCAGGATTTTGTCAAAAGTAGGTACATTGCATGCGGAATATGGAATTCGTTCCATAATTTAGCCTCGCACTGTATACATAATTCACACACGTTGATCCATTTATGAGCAAGGTGTCGTTAATATTTTTCGATATATTATATGTATGCGATGTCATTATATTTTGGTTTGTTTGGGGGTTCATTTTTTTCATTACAATTTTGATCCATTTATGAGCAAGGTGTCGTTAATATTTTTCAATATATTATATGTATGCGATGTCATTATATTTTGGTTTGGTTTCAGGGTGAGATAGGTTCATTTTTTTCATTACAATTTTTTATTTAGTTTCACTTGTCCCGTCTATCTGTCTGTAATAAAATTTTGCAAGTTAAATATGACCCACTTTTCATTGCCCGATTAACGTGAAATTTGGCGGGTGTTTATATATCCCGTGACAATGCATCATGAATATTTTTCAGAGAAAAAATAAAAATGGTGGCTCCAAGATGGCCGACGATCTCTGTGATTATGGTGCGATCCTATTCAAAGTTGGTATATGGAGGTTTTCGAAGTCGGAGATCATGCATTTTCATTCAAAACTCACAAATTCAAGATGGCGGTTCCAAGATGGCGGACGAATTTTGTAATTATGGTCCGTTTCTATTCAAAATTGCTATATGGGGGTTTTCGAGGTCGAAGGTAAATAAAATAGTTAATAAAAAACTTTTTAAAGAGAAGCTTTTATCCAAATGTGCTAAAAAGTAAAAAAAATATTGCTTTGGATGTGCGACGTAGGTCATTCCGTGAGGTACAGCTTCAAAAGCTTATCGCTTATGGATTCGAACTGAGAAATTTTCGCGACAACCTTTGAATCTTTAACTCATGGCACATCCAAAGCTATTTTTTTTTACTTTTCAGCGCATTTGAATAAAAGCTTGTGTTTGAAATGGTTTTTTTATTAATATATTTTTACCATGTTTTTATTAGCTCGCTTTGGTGTCTGTCCGGTACAAATCGTGCAATCGATTTTTAACCGACGAAACCAAAAAGGAGGAGGTTCTCTAGTCAACGCGTATATTTTTTTTTTATTATTACTTTTTATGTATGATCACCCATAACTTTTTACTGAGACGTCCGATTCCGATAATTCTTTTTTCAGTGGATAGGGTGTACTTTGAAATTGGTCCCATTTGAATTTGAAAGATACAATCCACCCCTGAAGGTAGCAAAATGAAGGATATTGATAACTCACCCTCTCAATTCTGGTCCGTTAACCGATTCTATCAGGCATAACTTTGTACTGGGTTCTTCGATTTGGAAGATTCTTTCTTCAATACCTAGGGTATACCTCATATTTGGATTTCGAATGAAATTATTCACCCTTACGGGTGGAAATATAGGGGATAATTGATTTTTCACTTGTGAAAATTGGCACACACATATGTAGTTGACAATGACAGATCGCTACTGTCATTATTTTTGTTCAACATCCGCCACAATCATTATATTCTATGAGAGGATGGAATTATATACAAAGTAATGAAATTAACCAACCAGAACAACGTAAATAATTAATATTACAACATATAGTAAAAATAGATAATCATATTATTCAACTGGTAATAAGAATAAGATAAGAATAAGAATAACTCTATTCGGGATAAAAAATACAGTTTACACTGATAGGAAAAAACGAATGAAGTGAATGAATAAAGTTTAGTGAGCGATAAGTGCTGATGCACTTGTTTCGCATAAAAAAGTATTTTTTATATTTTGTTTTTTATATATTTTTTTTTAATTCACTTAGGAAAAGGATACAAAACAATGTAATAACAGATAAAGGTGAATAAATGAGTACTCGATAAGTGTTGTTCACACTTGTTTGGAGAAATACAATACAATAAAATATAATACGATGAAATTCATAAATAATGAACCTACTGACTAAAAAATTCATTGAATATCAGACTTATCTAACTGTAAAGACAAATTTTTATAAACACATTCGCACACCCCCATTTAAGTGTATCTATAATTAATGTAAGGGTTGATGCATATCAATGCTTACACATTGTCTGTATGCTCTTTGAATGACACAAATGTTATCAAAGATAAGCGGTATGCTAGAAGTTATATTGAAAAAATAAAATAAACTGGACAATTTGATGTACTAATATATGCTATAAGGTTATATGATAAAAGCAATAACAATTTTGTTCATTTCCATATTGCTTACATTGATAGAAACTTAATTTAAAATATGTTTTTTGTCAACAGAATCGGAAATCGTTTGTCTTGGCTGCCTACATATAAATTGTCTGAATTGCCTTTTGAAGTGGTGAAATATGTCAATGTTTTTCATTGTATTCGGAAGAGTGTTGAATAATTTTGGGGCTAGATAGGTATAGGTATGCTGTAAGAGTGATTTTCGTGTTAACGGAATGACATGATAATCTTTTTTTCGGGTGTTATAATTGTGTGGCGGTAAGCGATAATTTTTCTTCTTGTGGTACGTTAAAATGATATTGAAATAAAAGAGTTGACGAATATCAAAAACACCGGCTTCGCAAAATAAATTGTCTGTTGGAAAGCGTGCATTTTTCGAATGTATCAATTTTAAAAACTTTTTTTGTAGTACTACAAGAGGACGAAGGTGTGTTCGAAAAGCCCCTCCCACATGCTATCCCATATCGGAAGTGACTTTCCACAAGTGCGAGGTAAAGAATTTTCAGAAGGTGGGTGGAGAATATTTCTCTTAAGGTTTTGAATTTATATAGAATACTTCGCAACTTTTTGCAAATGAAGTTTATGTGTTCATTCCATTTGAGATGTGAATCAATAATTACCCCTAAATACTTCACCTTTTTTTCAGGAAGAATCAAGTGTTGATTGCCTAGGTCTATACGTGAAAAGGGTGGTTTGTTCGTGCTATTGCAACTGAATGACATGTACTGGGTTTTCTCCAAATTTATGGTTAATAGTTTATATTGAAGCCAGTTTTTCATTGTGTCCAAGTCTGATTCTACGGTATTTTTTAATTCTTGCCAATTATTTGCCTTATAGAATATTGTAGTGTCGTCTGCAAAACCTAAAATTTTTCCTTTACTTTCTAGTGAGAATACTTCATTTGTGTACAGATTGAATAAAGTTGGTCCAAGAACCGTACCTTGAGGTATCCCAGTATCGATATACTTCTCACTGCTTATAATTTCATCTATTCTCACAATTTGGACTCTGTTCGTGAGGTAACTCCTGAATAGATTCAAGGGAGTACCCCTTATGCGGCGAGTAGTTTGCGTCAACACATGTTCACCTCCTACGAGAGATGAAGATGGGTTGCGGAAACTTAGGTGGCTACCTCCAAGTGGTATCGCTGGATAACGGGGTTGACAAGGAAAATCCAGTGGGAATGACCAGAAATGGTCAAAACCTGCGAGTCTCTAAGTCAATCTCAAACCAAATGCCACCACAACATGGCTTAATCCAAGGCGTCAAGCGACCCGTGCCGAGGGATGGATGATACCTGAGCCAGTCAGGTATAAAAAAACGGAGCCTCTGGGATACATGGCGACCTCCCAGAGTAATCTGCCTTACACCTGCGCAGGGGGCACCGCAGGTGTGGACGACCCTTTCCCCTACACAAACAACCCTGGGGAACTTCCAGTTGAAGAAGACCCAACACCGATAGCGGGTATGGAAGTCGAGGAGATTCCAGTTGAATCACACTCGGCACCAGAAACCGTAAACCCAACCGAGGAGGGATCAGCAGATGGTCGAACACCTACTGAGAAACTCCCGGAAACAGAGTGGATTCCAAAGCCATTTGGTAAAATGGAAACCAAAAAGATTCTTCAGCTCATCAAAACCCAGGACATGGGGATAGATACTGAAGAATGGCTTGTCATCAAGAGACAAGAGGAGGCCTTGGGTCTAACTCTTGTCTTTCAATCTTCGACTGTGACGCCCTAAGTGGTGGGCGACACAGAATCTTTGGAGAGATCGGCCCGGAAACGGGCATGAGTCCGAAGAACCTTATCAACGGGCTTCTAGACCTAGTTAGGGGCACAAACCTGTTTGAATGAGGAACCACTGACGACAGAGTGATACAATAGACCCCAGCTGGTCGCAGTGTCAAGGGAAGCTAAGTGCCAACCCTGTCTCTGGCTCGTCAGCCTTAAACCAACCAACCAACCCCTTATGCCATTATCTTCCATTGTTTGTAGAAGCAATTTGTGGTCGACGGTATCAAACGCTT
This sequence comes from Gonioctena quinquepunctata, assembly GCA_018342105.1. Taxonomy (NCBI): domain Eukaryota; kingdom Metazoa; phylum Arthropoda; class Insecta; order Coleoptera; family Chrysomelidae; genus Gonioctena; species Gonioctena quinquepunctata. Next base: position 251,600 of record JAFIRS010000065.1, on the reverse strand, counting down.
TCGATAGGTCTATGAAAACGCAAAGACTCGGCTTGTTTTCTTTTGAGTGCTGATGATATTTCTGATGTTAAAGCTAATATTGCATCTTGTGTAGATACATTTTCTCTAAATCCAAACTGATGATCAGATATTAATTTAGTTGAATAAGGTTGAAGTCAGGTGGGTAAGTAAGTATTTTGGAAGTAATCAAAAAACAAGTAGGTAGTAATCAGTAGATTTCAGCCACAAAAAATTTAAAAATGAAAACTTCTTAACAAAAAATTAAACCGACGAAATACGGAACTGAAAAGTAAAAAATAAAATAAACCTTCTTAGTCTCGAAAACTAAGCTCCCAAACTAATGTAAGTAACTAATTTTGAGTCGGCGCCAAACGAGCAATCAACGAAGATCATTGAATTACTTCAAAAAAATCATCAGAATGTCACCGCGCATTTTACGCCTTACCAAATTCATTTGCTTGTTTGTTTGGCGCCGACTCAAAATTAGTTACTTACATCAGTTTAGGAGCTTAGTTATTGAGACTATGGAGGTTCATTTAATTTTTTACTTTTCAGTTCCGTATTTCGTCGGTTTAATTTTCTGTTGAAAAGTTTTTAAACTGACTTCCCGATGAGCTAGAAGATTCAAACTTCGGAAATGGCTTAGAACCGAATGACAATACAATACAAATTCGTTTTCTGGTCTATCTGCTTTTTTACGGATCACAAAAAGTGAGGTTAGGATCACCAAATATCTCCATACCGTTATAGTGAACCCTTTTGCGATTCTCGACCTTACTTTAGTTTTATTTTCAACTTATGAGTCCATTTCGCTTCAAAAGCGTGTTTTTGTGATTGTTTTTTCATTATAATTTCATTTATATATTATTCTCGTAAGAGATATTTTGAATTTATCCGCAGACACAAATTCAAAGTTTGCCAATTTAATTTACTAGAAAATCAACCCCACTTCGCAGAGAAACTAACTTCGGAATATGGAACAAACATCACACACATAGACCCTCACACGAAACAAGCGAACACAAAAACACAAATACATCGGCAGCGGAATGGACTTTCCGTGGGTCCCTTTCACAAAAACGCCTCAATCAATCCCCATTTGGGAAACTTCTTGACAGGCGGTGTAGCTTTTCGCCGTGACTCAAATAGATTTCAGTAATCATGAGAGTAATTTGATGGAGTATTGTCGACTACTCCAGCGTGTTGTTGAGAACTGTGAATGAGCGGGAGGAAAAAATTAGGAAATTATTCATCGACAGCGAGAGCAAGAGCGGATCTAGACAACTTTTCTGGGGGGTGAAACATAGTCTTATTCAGGGAGTGCGCCCTAAATTTGGAAAAGAATAAAAATGCATTGTTTTAAATTACATATTGTAAAACATGAAACATGAAAACAATTTATTAATTTAACAGTGTTTTAACACAAATTTGAACATTTGTGTCTGCTACATGTCAACATTGAATACATTTTATACCTTAGCCACACTGAGAATTAGAAAATGACTCATTAACTTTGGTTTTCGATAAAAAAAGGAACTTGAGACTGTTTTCAGTTTGAATACTAAAAACTAGGTATTCCTGTGCGACAAGCTTCTGAATCTCTTACTCACAGAATAACCTCCCAAGTAGCACAGAGTCATGAAATTACCCTAATGACTTCCTATACCGTCTTAAAGACCACGTATTTGTATGTTTTGAAACCAAAAAGTTTATGTGCGTTTTATAACCTTCAAGCGTTGCTATGACGTCGTGTAGTAGATATAACGAGTACAATACAGAATTCTCGAGATGAAGTTGTACTGTGGTTTGTTTGTAAATAAATTGTATGTGTCGTTAAGTAGAACTTAAGAGCAGTTGCTGTGAGGTTATTATGGCAATGAACATATGTGGTTCTAATGAATAGATTTTTGAAACGTTTCTACGACTACATATTGAACTCATGTAATGTAGTTTTATCAACTGATGAACTTTGGTCGTAATGATCACATTATGTATCTAGGTTAGATTATTTTTGTTGGTTATGTTATTTTTGTTGGATAGGTATATTGTGTTATGTATGTAGAATATTCAGTTCCGTATGAATGATTAAAATGCCAAAACAAAAATCCAATCTGCCTCACAAGAGAACTGGAGCGTATAGAAGAATATAATTGCATTTTTTTGCAGTGTCCCGATAGACTGATTGATTATTTCAGATGTTAATTTTGGGGTAGGCACTTATCTACCCCAGAATAAACATCTGAAATAATCAATCAGTCTATCGGGACACTGCAAAAAAATGAAGTTCATCCAGTTCCTTCAATTGTTCTCACAACAAGGAAATACATAAATAATATGTATGTGCACTCCGAGTGATAAATAAAAAATATTTAAATATAACTGTTCAACATCAACATAACCTCTATTGTAAATGTCAGTTATTTTTAGCGTATTCCATTAGGCGGAATGCTTATGCACTCAGTGTATATCTTTTTCTGTTCTGATAGCGTTACGACGTTAGTACAAAACTTGCTACTTGTGGTCACAGCGACTACATTACAACTTTTTTATGTAAGATATTGCGATGGCTTTGAGACACTCGTATGATAGTACATACCGGAGTAATTACAACTTTTTGATACTAGAAGGACGGCTTCCATGTTTTTCGATTGATTTATAACATCATTCTGGTAGCCATATTGGAAAAAAAATATGGGACCCTGGGTGTTATATCAATTTAAAAATCATTGGAGATGTGCTAATCAAGTATCTTTCGTAATATGGTCTACATATTTCAACGATTAATGAGAAGAATTGATGAAATATATTTTTTCTGAAATGAAAATAAATATTTATCTCTCTTCATTTTCGAGGCGCATGAATTTTAAGTGAGTAGAATTGGATTTTGATCGTAAAAATGGATTTGCTTGGTCACTAGAGTTTCAGAACAATTCATAAAGACACATATATGAATGAAAATCATTTTCATCTCGATAACTATCACGGTCACAGAGTATCATGAACATGTAAAGGAAGGCTGACTTATATATTATATTGATATTATATAAAATCTTTTGATATGGTATACGTATTGTAATACTATCTTAGAAAGATTATGACCTTCATGCATAATGACTACACTAAGACCACAGAACGACCCTTTTACGACTGGCTTATATAAGTTTATTGGCAAGTCATTACCACTACTTTATAACGTCGATGTAACGTCGCAAGAGTGTGCCTTTTTGTCGTATTGGCATACATAGCGACGTCTTAGCATATTACAAGACATAAGTCATGGACTTCTGCGAAAGGTCTAGTAGACGTCTGTACAACCGAATTATGACCTCTGTGTGCTACTTGGGCTGAGTCACACATCTAAAGAAATGTTTATCCTCTTCAGTGCATTCGAATAAAAGCTTGTCTTAATTTTTTTTTTATTATTTTCATCCACAGAAACAAGGAAAACTTTGAGATAGCCTTTGGTATGTATTGTAGAATACATCTGTTCTAGATCTGGAAGACATTCCGACAAAGATGCAGCTGTGTTGGGAAGGAACGAAAATATGAGCACAGTGAAAGGCGAAATAACACCCGAACACAATGTTAGAAAAAAGCAATACACCGTAAGCTGCAATATCGACGAAGAAGTGGAAAAAGTATTGGATGTACAATGTCATGATTGTGCTGCTGCGTCAGGTAACTAAACTGATTTTGTTCAAGTCATAATCACATTATACTGATCATTATTATTGAAGGAGGATGCAGGTACGTCATAGCATTTCTAGTGAGGCTTCATAGAAGAAGTGAGGAGCCGTATCCAACTGAAGTAACGTGATACTGGGTGAAGAGCAAACTCTCCACAATCGGAACATCCATTGAGTATATAACACTAAAGGACTTTGGTGTGAAAGTTGAGTTCAGATGAGGAAAGTTCACTATTTCTGAAAGAAATAATAGATAAGGGTTTAGAAGAATGTTCCAAGAGTCAGCTTTTGAAACATTTCAAGCCTGATGTGATAGCAGAAAATCTAGGAATGTACCAACTGATGCTGAAATGTATATCCAGTGGACAAAATACAGAATTCAGACCCCACCGCCCCGACTCTGTCTGTCTTTCCTAAATAACTTGTATCCAGTTATATTTATCAGATGATCCTGTATTTCCGCTTTCAGCCAGGACTCACAAACTGTGAAAATATCAAAATTATCCCGTGCTATAATATTTTTAACCTCTAATAACGATGGTATCAGAGATATGACATTCAACCGGCCTATTTTCAGATAATCCATATCAAATTATTTCAATTTCCTATACTTAGACAAAAACGATTTAATTTCAGCAATGTACGTTTCTCAAGCAAAAAATGACTATAATAACAAAAAGTGAAAGAAAAAATCAGAAAAGGAACGATCCTAATCTCGCTCCTCTCTAAAAGTTAATAAAAACAATAGATGGGCAAAAACAATTCGTGGGCAAGAATCAGCTGCACTCATGCTGTCGATGAATATTTCAATTCACATATATAAAGTTGAAACTTGGAATCATAATTGTTGGATTAGCTTTGAAGTAAAAAGTAAATGATTCATATTCGAGATATATTGTAATTATCAAAAACATAAGTATTCTTTGAGGAAGACGAAAGAAAAATATGAGAGCAAGGAAAGATAAATATTCAGTTAAAAAGTCTATCAAGATCACCAAAGGAGTTGATTTTGGATACGTTTGCTTCTTCGTTGATTTTACTGAAAATAGTTCCATGGTTGGTCCATACTTTCCCATCTTTTCCAAGTCTTCTAATGGCGGCCATGAGAATTTGACGCTGCTGATTTGTTAGATCCTCTCTGATGAGAAGTCCAGTGTTTTTTAGGGATATCTTATTTTGGTAAACCTCATTTTTGTAGTGGTTCGTGGTGAATCTCACAAAAATAGGTTTGGGTTGATTCAAATTTCTTGATTTCATTCTATGGCAATTCTCACTCTGTTTACATGATCTACATGTAGTTTCTTTTTGTTTTTAAAGATATCAAGTAGTTTGGATCCACAGTTTTAATTGTGTCCTTCTGAGACACCATATACTATGATGTTTCGACTTTCATGGTACTGATCATATTTTTCTTGTTTTTCTATAAATGTGTATATTTGTGCCTCTTGATTCTCCAGTTTCTTCAATATACTCTCATTAATTTCCTTCAGCGATTTAATTTTTTTCCATATTTTGCTTCAAGTGTCTCCGTTAAAGTGGTAGTTAACTGATTGATAAATTCTTCGGAAGAGCAAAGTTTTAGACCTAAATTTCTGACTAATGTCTGCAGATCTTCCACGCCCCGCTTGTTGGCTCATGTACCCATTCCAAATTTGGTTTTATTTGGTTTTATAATTCGAATCAAATACCAGTTCAGCGATATAATATGGAATGATTCTTTGTACACTATTTCTACTCACTAGAAAAGCTTATAAAAATGTTAATTATTAGATTTTCAACACCTATTAAACTTTCGCAGACAGCACAGTGAAACATGTCTATCCCGTTCGAGCCATTTTTTATTTTCCATTCCGATTATAGATATTTCACTGCAACTGCAACTACACCTGATAACCCACACGATACTTCCACACTCTGTAACCGAATGACAGAGTAAAGTATAGCTTGTATTTATTTGCCCGCAGTCGTAAATAATTACGTCACGACCATTCCCGGGCTTGTGAAGCCGGGAGCGGCACTCCTCACGCCAAACTTGCCAGTTCACTCGCCGTCGGATAGGGCAGGCTTGGTGATCTTCGGTCGGCGCGGTGAGTCCCGTCGTCTGTCGGTAAATGAACACGGTTCAAAGGAGCTTGGACGATAGCGTTCAACACGTGTATACCGCTCCAACGTCGCGGCTAGGCGCGTGGTACTGTCAGTGCCGTGATAACTTTCACCATGGAGTGGTCGAACGAAGAAGTGTTAGAATTTGCAGCTCGCTATGAAGCCGAGCCGATTATTGGGAACCCACGGGATCCAAGCCATGAAAACATGAATGCAATCCATGTTCATCTTTTCGTGCAATTAAACTTACTAAATTATTTAAATTTTTACCGCCAACACTGCCGGTACAACAGACTACAACCGCTGCGTGTCCACGTCTGAAACCGCGATCCTACATACGCCAATTTTGACACTCAACCCTCGATCCAGGATTGCCACTCCACGCGCCATTGGATCCCGGCTTGAGCTTGTTTGAATTGATTCGTTGGCGCGCGAAATTTTGATTATTTATAACAACTCAGTTACTCATATCTGAGGCATCGTATTTTGCATAGCTCATTTTTTTACACGCTTTATATTAGCTTCACTTGTATGTTTGTTTGTTTGTAACCCACTCCTTTGGGCGCGATTTTGACTCACTTCCAGACGTCCGAATGATTTGAAATTCGGCAGGTGTACATAATTCTGGTGACAATGCATTAAGAATTTTTTTTGTGAAGAAAAAACAAAATGGCGGCTCCAACATGGCCTACGAGTTTGTGATTATGGTCCGATTCGCTTCAAAATTGGTATCCAAGGGTTTTTGTGGTCGGAGATTATGATTCTTTTGTCAAAATTGAAAAATTGAAGATGGCGGCTCCAAAATTATAGACGAGTTTTGTGATTATGGTCTGATTCTATTCAAAATTGGTATGTGGGGGTTTTTGGGGTCGAATATTATGACTCTTTTGTAAAAATTGGAAAATTCAGGATGGCGGCTTCAAAATGGGGGCCCAGTTATGTGATTATGGTCCGATTCGCTTCAAATTTGGTATCTCTGAGGGTTTTTGTGGTCGGAGATCATGATTCTTTCGTCAAAATTGAAAAATTCGAAATGGCGGCTCCAAAATGGTGGACGAGTTTTGTGATTATGGTCTGATTCTATACAAAATTGGTATGTGGAGGTTTTCGGGGTCGAATATTATGAGTTTTTTGTGAAAATTGGAGAATTCAAGATGGCGGCTTTAAAATGGCGGCCGATTTTTGTGATTATGGTCTGATCCTATTCAAAATTGGTATGTGGGGGTTTTTGGGGTCGAATATTATGATTCTTTTATAAAAATTGAAAAATTCAAGATGGCGGCCGAGTTTTGTGATTTGGTCTGATTCTATTCAAAATTGTATGGGGGGTTTTTGGGGTCGAATATATGATTTCTTTGTGAAAATTGGAAAATTCAATATGGCGGCTTTAAAATGGCGGCCGAATTTTGTGATTATGGTCTGATTCTATTCAAGATTGGTATGTGGGGGTTGTTGGGGTCGGAGATTATGATTACCCAATTTGATAAGATCATTCCATTTTTTAATTTGCAAAAAAATAATAAATATAATAGTTTAAAAAAAAACTAAAAAAACACGCTTTTTTAAATAAACACTAAAAAGTAGGAAATAAATAATAGTTTGAGAAAACTAAAAAACACGCTTTCATAGAAAACCAGACTAAAAAAATAGAAAATAAGAAAAAAAAAAAATTTTATTTAAAAAAAAGCGTGGGGTGCATGGTATCAATAATTATATAGTACATTACACACCGAGGCGATACCATGCACCGCACGCTTTTTTTTGAATAAAATAATTTTTTTTCTTATTTTCTATTTTTTTAGTCTGGTTTTCTATAAAAGCGTGTTTTTTAGTTTTTTCAAACTATTATTTATACAATGATTGAACATTTCTATGCAGTGAATTGAAGTACGCCAAGTTGCCTATTGTCCTCTCTTTCCAAGATATTGAAAATGATCGCCGCCGTTAACCGCTTCATTGCTGATTTGAAGAGGAGAGTGTCGCCCAAGAAGGATGTTTTAACAATATTCGAGATTAATTATAGATTCTCCGACATCGTAGATTCTCTACAAAGGAAAACATCGATTCTAAAATCTTTCAGAAAACTCGAGTAAACAGAGTCCGTGAGAGCTAGGAAAATGATCATTTCATCTTCTAGAGGGTATTTTAACGATCGCTTGTTTTCTGATATATTAATTTCGTACGAGATTCTCTGTAGACTGACTCCTTTGAAAGCTGAGATGAGAAATTGGAATTCTCCTCAACTTAGTACGCAACTTTCGTTAAACAAAGCTACATAGTTCTCGGTAGCAAGTGTTGCAGTAATAAAATTAGGTTCTCTCACAAGGAAATTTTAATAAGCAGTAATGAGTGCCAAAGTGTACACTATACACAAAGTGCCATGTAAGCGGTAGCAATTTCATTTTGTTGGAGTAATAAGTATGAATTATAGCCGGGGATTATAACCCGCGTGAAATCTCAATCCAACAGCGCGAGAGTTTTGTTTAGTTAAGATACATTATTGACGCCTCTTCATAGTGGAAACTTTGAGTTGGAACTTTCTTGATATTCCGCTGGTCTTATTCCAGGGTAAGAGTTAATTTCCATGTTGTTTCTCTCAAACGGAGTTTATTCCTGTATATGAGGACAATATTGTCAAGTAGGTAGGAATAACACTCGGAATACAAACAATAATCGTTCCTTTGAACTTTCAAAATTCAATTACCAAACCTGAAAAACGGATTTGGAAAAAGATCAAACAAGAAATCGTTCATTCAATTGGAAATGCAACATCTTGTATTACATTGGTGTACTAGAATTTTCAAATATATATATATATATATATATATATATATATATATATATATATATATATATATATTGTTATGATATGAAATATAGGTTAATGATAAAAATAATAGAAATTTGATATAATGATATTCATACATCAAATATGGATACCTGCTATGATTGTTTCTTCAATTTTTCTGTGTACTTAGAATCTGTGAAACCTCTGGCCATCTTATAATCAACGCAGATGATCCAAGAGTTCAGCAGTGGAGCTTTTCTAGTATCATCAGTATGTTTCCAACAATCTATTTCGTTTGCACAACCAAAAATAATCTACAAGCTAGAACATCCTGTTTGCTAATCTTGAACCACAAGGAAACATGACAGGGACATGTCAAACTATTTTCCATGGAAATTCATAAAAATATGATGTTTGAGAACAGAAAATTGTTAGGTAAGAGTAGGAATTTCCAACAACTCTGTATAAATAATATTATGTATAGAAATATAATCTGTATATAAAATAAGTATCATAGTTTAGAATAAGAGGTGTTTTAAAAGGGGTGTAACTGAAAATTAGTGCCTGAAAACAAAAAGTGATGGTTGTGAAATATGTGAAATATCTATATTAACTGTTTCATTGGAAATGGAACTGAAAAGTATTGTATCCTATTTCTCATTCCTAACACAAAATTGATTTCGGTTTTTTGTGGGTGATGAGATAAATAGTCAATGTATTTTCCATAGTTAGTGGGTTTGATATACCAATCCAAAATGATGATATTTTTCTCAGTTCTTATTAAATGAGTATCAAGAAAAGCTATTCTATTATCATTTTCTACTTCTTTTGTAAATTTAATTTTAGGGTTGAAACTATTCAATACATTAACAATTTCCATAACTCCATCATCTGGGACAGATAATATCATCCACATATTTTTTGATGAAAGGTAATTGAAATGTAAATTTTGGATAGAAGAGATAATCCATAACGTATTGGGCAAAAATTGGTGAAATCGTTGAACCCATAATGTGTTTGTCTTTGATCACACGCTCAGCAAGAGCACAAAATAACTTCCTTTTCTTTATTTTCTCGGAATAAGGGCCTTAGTCAGTCTATATATTTTTCATTTCATTCGACGTTTCAACATTGTTTATGTCATCTTCAGGTAACTTTAAAATTATGTAAAACATGTAAAGGTTAAAAACATAATACGTTACATAACATCAAATTCGTTCAAAAATTAAAAGGGACATTAAAAACTTACAATATGATTCAACTATTATTCTTTCATTTCATTTGCTGTTTCATGATCGAATGAACGTTGTTGAATGTCTCAGATTGCTAGTATTGGTTTTGTTTTATCTGTTATCGTTTTTTTTTTAAATAAAATACATTGGAGTGTTCGACATATTCAGTTATAGTACGAGGGCTCTATAGCTATAATTCATCAAAACTTTTCGGTGTAGAGATGTAAAGATCAGTTTACTATTTTTTTTTCTAATAAATTTATTGTTGTGGATGAGTGTTTAAAATAAGTTATTGTAGATTTGATTGAGATTTTTTATGTCGTTTCTATTGTTAATACTGTTTGTATCTTTCTTTATATGAATCATACATCAGGATGAAAAAAAATCCAAAAATGCTACTTTTACTGACTTGTTCGTAAAGTATTGCCCTAGCCATGGCAACACTTCACGGACAAGTTCGTAAAAGTTGCAATTTTGGAATTTTTTTCAGTTCCTAAAGTTGCCATACTTGATTGATTATTGATATTTTTTTATTTTGATGGCAGAAATAAAATGCTTTTATATGAAACATTCTTTGAAAAAATATTGTATGTAGCACGTACGCAAATGGCTTTCGCGGACTCATCTTCATATTACGGACTCAGCTAGCACCTTACGATTCGTAAAAAATCCGAAGTGACCAACTTGGCAACAACTCATTTTCTGGAGGCGAAAATTACACCAAAAAATTGATTGAGCAGAAGAGTTATCTCGATATTCTCCGAACAAAATTTCTATAACACTTTACCAAATGACTTCTAGCATGGCAACAGCACGATTTGCCTGATTGATTAGTATGGTAATCACTTCGAATCATGTCCATATCAGATTTTCAGTAATCCGAAGTAACCAACTTGGCAACAACGCATTTCTGCAGAACAAAAATTGTAACATTATAATTGGTCAAGGGTATACAAACGCTATTGTATTTTTTTCAATAAAGTATTACAATTTTTTCATCGCTTCGGATAATTTCCCGAAATTGGATATTCCGAAGATTTAACTAGACTAATTTTACAGATTAGAGATATAAATGACATTATCAGCAAGTGTTTCCAAATACAGTAATCCTATCTAATTTTCATTTTCGATGCTTATATATACGTCTAGAGCAGTTATGCGACTAGCGTTTATCAACGTCAAGAGCATTGAAAGGGTTGAAGAAAAATATTTGATGAAATATGCGGCTAGCGTATATATACGTCAAGAGCATTGAAAGGGTTCAAGAAAAATATTTGATGAAATATAAATGAAATCCAATTAAATTCAAGCAACTGGAGGCCAAGACCTCTGATTTCGATTTCCCTTTAATTTTCTTATATTTTTTCTTCACGAAGCGTTTTACCGCCCATGTCAACCGTACTATAAAACAGGAACTTACGATAATCCCAAGTCTGGTGTGATTCCAGCTAATATAGTTTGATGGATCGTTTGTGAGAATCAGTTCAACTCTGACGGACGTGCAATTATTTCTCTCAGTCGGTGATTTAGTTTCTTCAATCCGATTAGTCTTCTGGTAGCATTATTTCGTTTCTGTGATCCAAATTACTTTTGTTCGCCAACTAATATTCTTCTGACAGCAACAAAACTTTTCAATTATAGCAGGGACTTTTTCCAAAGCGGATTATTTGTTTGATTGTATCGGAAAAATCCATTTCCGTGATAATTGGATCATTTTTCGAGTTGAGCTCCTCTCATTCCGCGTTTTTCCAGTAATGAGATGATAAACTGGAGCTCCATAAAGTTTGTGAAAAAAATATGCTACTTGTTATGGAAGAAGAATATACATATATATGTTTACTATCAAAACAATAAAAATTTGATAAAATGATACTTTTACATAATATGAATACCTGCTATGGTGGTTTTACAATTTTTCTGTGCACTTTGCATTTCTGAAAACTTTTACCATCTTATGTTCGACGCAGATCATCAGAGAGTTTAGCAGTGGAGCTTTTCTATTGACATCAATAGGTTTCCAGCTATCCATTCAGATTACACAACCTATAAAAATAATAGACATCAAAATCTACACACAAAATCTTAGAATTCAAACACAGATAAAAATTATATATAAGCAAGAACATCCTGTATGCTAACTTAGAAACTCAAGGGAACATGACAGGGACATGTCAAATGATTTCTCATGAAAAAATTATAAAATATCAAATCTGAGAACAGAAAATGGTTGAATAAGAATTTATAAGCACTTTTAAATAATATCGAGTATAGAAATATAAGTATATAAAATAAGTAGAATAAGAAAAGTGCTTTTAAAAGTGTGTGGAAACTAAAATTTCGTGCCCAAAAACTAAAATTGATGGTTGCTACGAGAGGAAGAGAAGAGAAGTCGAAAAAAAATTATTTTGGAGAAAGTGTTGAAAAAATATTAATCATATAAATCAATCCAAATGAGCAGAAAACACGACTGTGAGAGCAAATCCAATGAATAATCCAAACCAAGAAACACCTGCTATCCACATCACATTCCACACCGGACATAACCAACAGTAAAAGGGGCCAACATCGGACATGTTGACTTTCCAAAGCACTGGACACAGCCAGGAGACTTCGTGAGTGCACAAACGCAACGTTAACAGAAATAAACGAAGTGATATCACTATTTATTAGACACTTTGTGTGGTCTTTGGTAATATTTATCTACAGGAGTGAACTTAATTCCATAAACACTTTGTCAATGTAACTTGTGAATATGTATCCGCTCATTCATTCAATTGCGCATGAGCAAGTCATGTGATGATTTTTCAAGTTCATAGATTCAATCATGTTCAATACAGTGCATTCCATTTAAAACGAGTATAAATGAGGATTCATATCACTCCAATATCGACAATTTTGCCGATTCACGTCTCCATTCAAACTAAACGTACTTTCATCCGAAAAATTCTGATGCAAGTTGATCCGTTCAGTGAGACTTTCACAAAACTCGATACGTCTATCGAAATCACCTTCGTTCAATTCGTGAACTAGTCTAATCTTATATGGATGAAATTTGTACTTATGAAGGATCCTGAAAACATTTGCACGACTGATTCCTGATTCTCGAGATAACTTAGTAAGAGATTGCGTATCTTCCATTAGTCCGACGTGCCCTAAAACTGCAATAGAAATAGCTTCATCGTTGACAACTCCTGAACGGTTATACTTTTTATTGCTAACAGATCCAGTTTCCATTAATTTGTTCAATAATTCCGAAACGTATTTGTGTCGTACATTTCTTCCTAGATGATTATCATTGAACATACGGGCAGCAGCTCTAGTACTATTTCCATTCTGGTAGTACAAACTCACTATTTCAATCCGTTCTCGTAGCGTATAAACCATTGCTTCTCAAGAATTCACAAAAACAGAAACACCAATTGTAACTTCACCTGGTAGGTAATCGTTATTGTAGAATGAGACAAATACAAAATGAAGAGAATTTCGAATTCAAACTCAACTAGGCAAGAAAAAACTATTTTTGAAGCATACTTCAAAAAAACACCTATGGAACCTAGGTAACAGATTGTACAGAAGTTCATTCAGGGTGGCTCGTTTTCAACTCAAATAATTTGTAGCTCCCGAACCATATGCGTCAGACCATATGTTTTATACTTTGTTGAAATCTGCTCATCATGGAGCATCTGATAATGCGAAACAATATAGGGTGATCCTTAAAAAAAAAATAGTGACATGCTCTGGAGGTGCGATAGTGGAAGTAACATCAAATGTGAGTATGTCAAAATGTGTCCCCCTGTATACTATTGTTGGCGTGTTTTTTTATTTTTCCTGAAAATCATTGTACCAAAAGTTATTCAGGGTGGCTCGTTTTAAATGGAATGCACTGTATAAGCAAGATATCGCAGAAGTGGGATTTTAAAACCCTTGGAAATTCATTTCAATAAAAGAAAAAACGAATTTAACTATTTTCTGTTTCTTTATTCATCATTTGATCATATCACGAACTATATTTTCATGAAACAATAACTTGACTCCATACAAAGCAACTAGATGGCGCAACTGAACTCTGCTGAGCTGTAGGATGATCATGTTTCCATAGGCGTTCCGACTGAGCTGTAATGAGGTAACAAAAGGAAAGGTAAATTTGTGTTTGAAAAAGAGTAAGAACAACATAGCCGGACTTTCTATGATAAGTATTTTTTTTAAGAATCAAGTAAACTTGATGATAAATCAAATCAATCGAACTCACTATCATTACAAACTGCAAAATTATTGTTATGACTGTGGTTAATAGAATAATAATAATAATCAATCAATAAAAAACAAAATAAAGTAAACAACCCACATCATCATAATAATTATATATATATATGTGAATTAGTGACTGGCATATTGTATACAAGCTGATTCTATTTGGGGTTGCAGTCAGGTATAGGGCTGATCAGGAAAACTCTTTGGTATCCGTCAAGATTTCGGCAATCTTTATTGCCTTCCTCAGGACGACTACAATGGTATAGATTACATTATGATATTATATATTGTTTGTCTACTTACTAACGTGAGATTGATGTAAAATTAGCACATTAAATTAACAGAAATTCATGAAAGATGAAATAAATTTTGACAATGACAACTTCTTTTGTAATCAATTCAAAATTAAGGCGGGAAATTTTGATCACAGGGCGATATATCTTCTCTTCCATTCATTTCTATCAAATAAGAATAGATTTGCGTAAGATTGTTTAAATCAGTTTTTTTATTCATTGATTCCTTATCATTTTTTATGTGAACCATCTCTAGAAATATTCTTTTGTTTTCATTGGTCTCGTTATCTATCATTTGTGTATTATCATAGTCCATCCGATGATCTCTTTTATATATATATATATATATATATATATATATATATATATATATATATTATATATATATATATATATATATATATATATACATAATAATATTTATTTGCATCAGGAATACCTACAATAGTTAATAATCCTAATAATAATTTGACATAATATTAATAGTTCTCTGACACGAACAAATGAGGAGAAAGAACACAAAGATTTCTCTGTCCGTGTCATATCATATGATTTATTCATTCATGTGTGGAAGATGCGACCCTCAACACCAAATCATAACAAAGTATCAGAATTTTTTAATAAAACACATACATATACATGTACACATACATACCTATATATTAACATACATAGACATACGGTTTTGGAGCGGGAATAAAATAGCTCAAATAGCGAAGAAAACTGAGTAGATGGACATATAATTATCTTGGCTAATTGAACAGTAGTAGAAAACTGAGAAACTGGGGATATTGAGGTGAGCAGCAATGAAAAAGTAAACTCTTCAAGGTTTATCCAAGCTTTCGGAAATGTTTATTTCCATCATCAGATAGACTACAATAGATGGAAAAACCAATAGTTATTCAAGTGCTAAACATTATGCTACTTACAACTTTGTTGAGGTTGGTTTTAATCAATGATAATGAATATTCATCTGAAATAGTGATACGAAAGAGAAAAACGTAGATCAAGGAATGAAACGAAATCCAAAGTTAATACAACCACATAGTATTGTTTGAAATTATATAAATATAAATGTGTACTCTATGTGGTGTGACAAGTGAAACTGACAGGTTAGAAATAAATCCCGCAATTATATTTAGGCCAACGACACCTGACGGGTGTCACTTGGGAATTGTTACAGTGGTGCCAACTGTTAGATTAGTACCATCTGATGTTATCAGTTGGCGGTAATGTTGAAAATAACTATTATTTGATATTACACTGTTGTCAATTTTGAATGATAACTAAAGACAATAAATAAGAGTTGATCTCACTCAAATGGTTAATATCTGTATTTTCATTTATACAATTGTGTTCTTGGGAAATGAAAGCCATTTCTAAGAATGTTCTCTCAGATGTGTGTGACTCTGTCGCTAGCACTTTCACGTAATTCATCTGGTGGTCAAATTTATTAACATGTTCTGCCAGAGCACATCTTTCAGTATGCAATCGGCATTCACTCCTATGGGAAATTATTCCCTTCAATAATGATCTTTGCGTTTGACAAATATATTGTTTATCACAACCATGACAAGGAATACTATAAATTACATTTGACATTGAAAGTAATGCAGTTTTATCTTCAACTTCAAAATAAATTGATATGATTGTTAGAACTGTTTTATATGATATTTTGAATTTTTCAGTTATTACAATCAGATTAATTTATTTTGAAGTTAAAGATAAAACTCCATTACTTTCAATGTTTAATAAGCAATATATTGGTCAAAGCATAGATCATTATCGAACAGAATCATTTCTCTTAAAAGTGACTGCAGATTGCATCCTGAAAGATGTGCTCTGGCAGAGCATGTGAATAATTTGACAACCAGATGAATTACGATTCAGTGAAAGTGCTAGCGACAGAGTCACATACATCTAAGAGAACATTCTTTGAAATGGCTTTCGATTCCCAAGAAAACAATCGTATAAATAAAAAAATAGATACTAATTAAGATCTTCTCTCATATATTGTCTTTAGATATCAATCAAAATTGACAACAGTGTAATATCAAATGATAGTTCTTTTTAGCATAACCACCAGCTGGTAACATCAGTTGGTATTAATTTGACAGTTAGCACCACTGTAACAATTTCCAAGTGACACCCGTCAGGTGTCATTGGCTTGAATATAATTGCGGGATTTATTCCTTACCTGTCAGTTTCACTTGGCACACCTATTAGAGTACACATTTATATTTATATAATTTCAAACAATGCTAATGTGGTTGTATTAACTTTGAACTTCGTTTTATTCCTTGATCTTCGTTTTTTCTTTTGTATCACTAAATTAGATGAATATGTTCATCATTGAAACCAAACACAACAAGTTGTAAAATAACATATTTCACTTGAATATATTACTATTGGTTTTGCATCATGATCTCTGATGGAAATACATTCACTCATAACTCTGAAGGTTACTCTACTGCTCAATATCCTAGTTTTGTACCTAACTAGTCAGCAAATACTACCCACACACACACACATATATATATATATATATATATATATATATATATATTGGTTGGGGGTTTCTTAGGTATGGGATTCTAGTGTTAAAAATAAAACTATCCTATATCATTCCAGACGTTTCGCCTCTAGCAGGAGGCATCTTCAGTAGGGATTTTTTTTATTGGTTTTTATTTTTTTTCTCGTGGTAATTAACAATGAAATCTGGAAGAAAACACATTTTGAGTCACGGTAAAAATGAAAATAACAGTGGCTGACATGTGCAAGAGAGAAATGTTTGGTCTAGGGGAAGGGTGCGGTAGAAAAATGATGTTTGTACATACCTTGGCGATCATCATTGTCGAGAAGACTCATTTTTTATGACCTATATTTATTGTTTGATAGTGTGGTGAGTTTTGAGGGTTTCAGTCGAGCACAATAGTTGAGAGCGACGTGGAATTGGCAAGGTATTCGATAGCTAGAGCGATGTGTTTTGGGGGGTTTTTGTTTTGCGGTTAATGTTGTTGATTCACCTGTTGGGACGATTTCTTTTCTTATTTGAGTGGGTGGGGACTTTTGGGGGCGATAGGCGTATTGTTGTTGAGAACTTGTTGAAAGAGGCATCTTTATCTTGGACCAGAACCCTACAATAAATTAGATGACCATATAAAAAGCGCAACGAATTCAAATCTCTTCAAATCGAGACCGAAAACTGCCCTGATCGAACTAAATTGCTACACGCTCGATGAATTAGGATAATATATAACTAAGATGATATATTTCATTCCAACTCATTTGAACTCACCTTGTACATATATTCTGATCAATCCTAAGCTTTAAAGATTTTATTTTTGAAGGCTCATTCATTACACGTTACTGGACCATTAATATTAGGTAATTTATCTCTATATGTTAGACTAGCTGGTGCCCGCGACTTTGTCCGCGTAGAATTTGTATTTTTCCTGGTTTCCTTTGTGTGATTCCATCTAGCTTCGAACATTAAATTGACAGTTTGTCAGATTTAGTGATAAAAAGTGACGGATTTTCATCAACTTTCATCCCCTTTTCATCACCTAGGAGTTTAATTTCCAAAAATTTTCCTATTGCTCACCTACAGTGTCAAAGAAACCCACATGCAAATTTTCACGGTCCTAACCCCAAGGAATTTGGGCTGTGCGTTGATATTTCAGTCAGTCAGTTATTTTTTTTTTTAATTTTGATATATTTATTGACGTACTCTATTGTATTTATAGATAATTTCTCTTTGTACTTTTCAACAAGTGAAATTAACATATTATTATTACTCATTTCATCAAAAATTCTTTTGAATAGTTATTGCCTTCCATTTTGATTTTTTTCAGATCAAATTTTTGACAATGAACGCACACACGTTTCATTATTGATGCACTGATTGTTGAATTTTCATAATGACATGTTCCATGACATTGCATAGCTACCTAATACAAAATATGGCAAAATAATCTATTTTCATAAAACATGCTTTATTTCGAAACCATTTACGTATGGAAAATTACATCATTACCATAATTAAAAAAGACTCCAATTGGCTTTCAGGATATTTGATAACATACAGGGTGTTCTATTAAAAAAACACCATAATATAAATAACACAATTATGAACGACTCTGTATAATATAGAACAAATTCCCTTAGACGTAAGTAGTAAGTGAACTCAAAATTCCAGATTTCTAAGAGTCCAAATACCGCACTAATAAACATTTATTTGGAGCTTATGTTTTGCACAAAACATAAGGAGATCAAATGATTTCCCGAGAACCGCTGCAGACAGGTGTAAAGGGAAAAATAAAAAATAATTAGAAAGAAATAGGAAAGCGAAAAATACAATAATATAGAAGGTGTCCCTTTCAAAATTTAGAAGTTACAACTTTTCAATATAAACGGCAGCGCTGAAAATATTTTAGATCTATAGAACTAATAACCTAAAAAATCAAAATTTCGAAATAATATTTTGTCTCGTTGAGTAACCCTGTATAATTCCTTCGCAACCAGTCAATATAGCAGAAATATTCAAAATACCAAACTAATTTTGAGTCTTATCTATGGCATCAGGAAGCGACATGCATTGCATGATATTAGCTGGTTAAATATGTAAAACAGAAGAACACTGCATGCTGCAACTCTCTTTCATTAATCATGAGGACCAATACCACAACAAGCGTAGAGAAACCCAATAAAGATACTGTAGCAACTGAAATTATTTGTGATGTAAATCATTCGCATCCTATGATTCCTCCATCAATACACAAATTGCTTTCACAAAGGTATACCTAAAGAAATCCAACGTTTATTTACAGCAGCTTGCTAGTCATGAATAAAACATAAATATATCTCTCCAGAGGAGTTCTAAGACTTTTATCGTATTGGGCCACAACGCGAAATATTTACTCTGAGGAAGGGCCTTGTGATGTTTCAGATCTTTACAGAACTGAGAGGGCATTCTTTGTCAGTATTGAACTGATATTTGGCACTTTGCGAATTGATTTATTCCAAAGATTCGATTTCATTCAATGTCGTTTTAGGCTTTGTAAATGGAGATTCAGACTCGGCTTACCTCAAAAGAGAGAGTGTTTGAAGGGAGCTATAAGTTTCAAGAGAGTATTGAGAATTTTATTGGTTGTGAATTTTATTTCCATTATTTCTTTAGACAAGGGCATTTTTAAAGAAAAGGTATTTTTGTATTAACTGCATCAGTGTTTTTTATGACATATGAGAGTGTTGATTTCTCTCGGGTATAATGATAATAATAATGTTTATTTGTAATACAGAAAAATAATTACATAAATAATCGGACAAATAAACAGAAGGAAAACGCAAAGCCTAATTGGCTATCTGCAGATAGTGTATACAATAAAGAAAAGTGTTTACAATTATCATAATATTATTTTAAAACATATCAAGCACAAATTTGCATGCCATGAATACACGAATTTCATAAACGAATAACTGTAAATTTAAATTAATAAAATTCGTGTGAAATACAGTGTCCGTCAAAAAGTATGTACCATATGGGTAAAAAGTTTATTATTGGAGTATTGAATGAAATATTCTGGGGGAAAATTTGTGCATGTCCGATTACCTAAAAATCGATTTTGACACATGTCACGTGATCGCTAGATGGCCGCAAATTGAAAAAAATTGCTATGAAAAGGCGAAAAGTGGGGTAAGATAGCAAGATATCAAAAAAAGTTATTTGAAAAAGTTACTTAGAATTCAATTTTATGCACAGTTCAGGGAAATAGCAATTTTTTTTTTAAATATTTTTCCATCTATTTAAAAATATTTTTTTCTCTTATGAATAGCTTGACTATACTGAAACATTTGCATTTCAATGATAATGACAGAACTTCCCCATTTTCTCCTCACCAGAGGGCACTATATTTAAAAAATTGGATTTTGTCAGAACCCTTGCTGTTACATCTCTCTCAGAATTCCACGACAATTGTGATGACATGACACTCCAAAAACATCGTGTTTTCAGATCATGATCAGGTTCCGATGATAATCGTGGATGAGCGTTTCACTTCGCTCATAAACATGTAAATCATAAGTCTCTTAAATTTGACTCAGTATTTCATTCTGAATATTTTTACAATTTTTTTGTCAAATATAAGAATCGAAAATAAACCATACTGAAATTAAATCAGGTTCATTGAGTGATCTACATCGGTGTCCGTGAACATATTCCTCAATTATGTCACAAAATTCACTTTCCAAAATACTATTTCGTGTGCTTTTCAAACAAATACCTACCTACCTACTTATTTATCACATCAGGATTCTATAATAGAAGAGCATAGTAAAATTCCTTCTTTTCCACAAAATCAAAATGTAGTACACCAAACTTGCTTTCTTGAGTATGAAATGCACCAGAACATGAAATTTTGATCTCTTGAAAATAGTCAGTGTTTAAGTATTGCATCAAAATTTCACTCATATTCCACATGGATTTCATTTGACAGAAAATACGTAAACTTATTGCAACAAAGTCTGAGTGAGAACTCCATATCCTATATAGTGACGTTGATAATACCAGCAAGATTTTGGTTGATTATGTCGAAGTTAAGTCAGCAAGAAAAGATCGAAATTGTTTTGATTGTGGGAGAAAATTACAAAAGCTATAGAGAAGCCGCAGCGATTTTCAACGAGAGGCATACCAATAAAATTATTTCACATGTAACTGTTGGAAGAATTGTTTCCAAGTTCAAAAATACTGGGTCCGTGAAAAACTTAGTCAGAAAACAATATAGGCACTGGGTTACTGCTAAGGAAACAGAGTTCGAAGTTATACAGAGTGTAGTTGAAACTCCAAGGCCATCAATTAGTAAACTGTCTGGGAATTTGGGTTTATCCGAAGATTGATAAAAAAAAACAAATTCAAGCGTTATAAACCAAAATTTATTCACACGAGAGAGACTACGATCCACGCTTGTATTTTTCCTTTTGGCTTCAGGGACAAATTGAAGAAAATATATCATTTACGAAATTTATTTTATTTAGTGATGAGTCAACTTTCACTTCAAATGGTGTTGTTTCATCTCAAAATTGTAGATGGTGATCGGATGAGAATCCACATTTTGCAGTAGAAGCCCGTGATCAATATTAATTTAAAGTGAATGTTTGATGCGGTATTTTTAATGACAGAATAATTGGACCATTTTTCTTTCGTCAGAATTTGGATGCTGAAACGTATTTGGATTTTTCGGGGAACGATTTCTACACGATAGAACATAGACGAAAAATGTATTTCCAACAGAATGGGGCTCCCATCCATAGTACTTTGGCAATAATGAATTGGCTGGACACCACTTTTCCTGGAAAGTGGATAGGTTGGTTTTCAGAAATTCCTTGGCCGCCACGTTCACCTGACCTGACCCCATCTAACTTTTTCTTGTAGAGCTATTTGAAAACTACAAATTTAGATCTTTTTGAAATATTGAGCACTTGGAAGAAACCATCCGTCATTGTGCAGCAGAAATTTCTCCAATTTTTTTGTTGAACGTTCGAAAAGAGATATACCATAAAACGATTTCATGTAAAGAGAGGGAAGGAAGGCATATTGAGGTATGAATTGTTATTATATAGAAATAGTTGAAAATTTGTTGTTTTGTTTATAGAATATTTCAATTACTTGATTGAATAAAAAAACCTGTTCTGCAGAATGTCTTTTCAGGACCACATCTCATCATTTTGAATTGAGTTATACATTTATATCTAACACCAATAATTCACCACCGATCAATGCTGAAAAAACTATGAAAATATTCAGAATTTCTATTTTAGATTAATAGTGCAATAAATTGAATAGTTTTCCAGTTTACGTACGAAGCGAAATGTTCATGCACGATTATCATCGAAACTTGATTATAATCTAGAAAACACGATTTTTTTGGAGTTTCATGTCATCACAATGGCCGTGGAATTCTGATATAACTATTAGATACGAACCGAGGCTACCTGTTTAAATCAACAGGGGCCACCCCTTCGCCCCGTCGGGAGGGCAAGCTGGTGGCTTACATTTCCCCAAACATGAAGCCACAACACATCCCTCCTCAACCCTTTCCCCCACAACATCCAGGAAGAGGAGCAGAGATTGTTTTATTGTACATATTAGTTAAGTTTTAAGTTACCATGTAAATATAAATGAATAAATATTATTGGATTGGATTGGATTGGATGTAACAGCAAGAGTTCTGACAAAATCCTATTTTTAAATATAGTGCTTCTGAGGAGAAAATGAGAGAGTTCTGTCGTCATTATCAAAATGCAAATGTTTCAGTATAGTCAAGCCATTCATGTGAAAAACATAGATGGGAAAATATTCAAAAAAATAGCTATTTCCAATTTTTTCGAATTATCTCTTGGAACTTTGTTTTTGTGCATAAAATTGAATTCTAAGTAACTTTTTCAATTATTTTTTTTTATATCTTGCCATCTCACCCCACTTTTCGCCTTTTCATAGCAATTTTTTTCAATTTGCCGCCATATTAGCGATCACGTGACATGTGTCAAAATCGATTCTTAGGACATGCACGAACATTTCCCCGGTATATTTTTTCCAATACCCCAATAATAAACTTTTTTCTCATATGGAATATTTTCCCAATATTCCAATAATAAACTTTTTTCCCATATGGTACATTTGGCGGACACTGTATGTCATGAATAAATATTTCATATACATCTTGACATGATTCAAAAATAACGAATTCCTTATTGTATGTCGAGAAGTGAAAAAAAGTATATTAAAGTATAAGTGGATAAAAAAACTTTTTAACAAAAAATTAAACCGACGAAATACGGAACTGAAAAGTAAAAAATAAAAACTCTAACAAAAAATTAAACCGACGAAAAATCAACTAAAAAGCAAAAAATAAAATAAACCTTCCTAGTCTAAATGATAATTGAGCTCCTAAACTAATGTAATTATCGAAGATCATTATTTATGAAAGAAGTCATCAAAACGCAGCCTTGCATCTCGCTGCCATCATTTTACGCTTCACCTAATTCAATTGCTAGTTTGTTTGGTGCCGACTCAAAATCAGTTACTTACATTAGTTGAGGAGCTCAATTATCATTTATACTAAGAAGGTTTATTTTATTTTTTGCTTTTCAATTGATTTTTTCGTCGGTTTAATTTTTTGTTAAAAAATTTTGTATTTTTTACTTTTCAGTTCCGTATTACGTCGGTTTAATTTTTCGTTGAAAAGTTTTTATTTTTCAATTTTTTGTGGCTAAAATCTACCAATTACTACCTACTTGTTTTTTGATTACTTCCAAAATACTTACCTACCCACCTTACTTCAACTATTACCAGTTAAATAATTGATTATCTACTTTTACTATTTGTTGTAATATGAATTATTTTCGTTGTTCTGGTTAGTTTATTTCATTTCTTTGTATATCATTCCATCCTCTCATAAAATATACTGATTTTGACGGATGTGAAACAAGAATAATGTCTAGAAAAATCGAATTAAACGGTTTTCTTCACATAAAGGATTCAATATAAAATTGAACCAGCCAAAGGTCCAAAGAACTCTGGCTGAAGTGAGACACAACGTAAACAAACCATCATCGAGCTTGTAACACCTATAGGTACGCCGGAAAAGATAAACTTTAACTGGGGTACCTAGTGACAGAAAGAAACACTCCGAAAATCTCCCACCACGATAGGTTTCTAAATAAAAGATTCCTCCTCAGTAGGAGTGGCAAGCCCGTCTAGCATATAGTGAAAGATAAGTGCCATGTGAAGTGGAATGAATAGAAAAATCGAATTTCTTCACATAAAGGATTCAATATAAAATTGAACCAGAAAATGGTAGATCTCAGGTGAAAAACAACTACTTTCCTGGCAAATACCACGCAGAACGTTGAATGATATTCACCTAAAAATCCATGCATACTTCCATATAATATCAATAATGTCAGTAGCGATCTGTCATTGTCAACTACGTATGTGTATGCCAATGTTCACTAGTGAAAAATCAATCATCCCCTATTTTTCTACCCGTGAGGGTGGCTAATTTCTTTCGAAATCCAAATATAAGGTATACCCTATCTATTAAAAGAAGAATCATCCACATCGAAGAATCCAGTACAAAGTTATGCCTGATAGAATCGGTTAACGGACCAGAATTCAGAGGGTGAGTGATCAATATCCTTCATTTCGCTACCCTTAGGGGTGGATTTCATCTTTCAAATTCAAATGGGAGGTACACCCTATCCACTAAGGAAAGAATTATCGGAATCGGACGCCTCAGTAAAAAGTTATGCGTGATCATACATAAAAAAATATGATGGAAAAAAAATATACGGGTCGAATAGAGAACCTCCTCCTTTTTGGTTTCGTCGGTTAAAAAGGGCTTTAAAACACGCGCGATTTTTCGAGCACGACGGCGCAGCCGGAGTGCTCGAAATAGACCAAGTGTTTTTAAGACCAGTTATCCACGAATACTTCACGCTTTTTTTTTTTATTGGTGCACTTTAAAATCACATATACTGGTATTATTACTACAGAAAATAAAAATAAGAACTAATAATGCAAAATGGTTGAATTCGTGATGTGACATCAGCATACCTTTCGTTGTCATGGAAATGAGAAAAACAGATATTCATTTGCAATTTATTATCAAAGATCAATATTTTTTGTCACCAGAGCTCAAAAATGAATTATTCTAATATCGATGTTTTGAATAATGAGGCAGAATGCGGTTAATACCGCGAAAATCCATCGATATGTATAAAAAAGAATATGAAAAGTTCATCAAATGGATGGAGGAGCAAGAGGTATCACATATAAATGAACGAGTTGTTAGTAATATTTTATTTGACGTTACAAAGTACTCCTGTCAGATCAATAATAAAAAATTTGTCATTTAGACCTCACGTTTCTCGATTTGTTTATGTTGCCATGGTAACTTAAAAAAACTCGCGTTTTTAAAAGTTCGATTTAAACACGCTGGGGCGTGCTTTAAATGTGTAAAATGGGGCACCAATAAAAAAAACATTCAATTAATACTTCCATACAATTTCACAGCATCCAGTCATCTTTTCTCGTCGTTACTATAGAAACGGTTTGTTGGCACGCCGACTGTTCAACTGTCATTCATTTAGAGTTTATTCGTATATTCTTCAATTTCGAGTTATTTCCAATAAGATGGATGTTGATCATAGCAGTGGCAGCAATACCTCTTTGTTTATATCGATGCAGCAAATGCGGTAGTATCTAAAAGTTTTTTGATCCACCAATTCAGCGGGGGGAATTTGTCTCTCATGAATTTTTATCTGGTCCAACCAAAAATGCATATTCTGAAATTGATGATGAAATCACTGCCTTCCCCTTCTCTTTACTATCAATTGAAAATATTATTCGATTTAATACAAACTTTGAGGGTTGCTGATGAAGAATATCTTCAGAATACAACCCTTCCTCCTCTTCGCATAGACATTTCAACGGTGAGATTATTTCCGATTTTTAACCCACAAAAAAAAAGGGGGAAGTTCTCTAGTCGACGCGTATAATTTTTTTTATGTATGACAACGCATAACTTTTTACAGTGTAGTCCAATTTTGATTATTCTTTTTGCAATGGATAGGGTATACCTCCGGCGCGAAAAAAAAATCTGCTGAGGGTAGGAAAATGGGGGATGATTGTTGGTTCACCCACTGAATTTTTACTTATTAACCTCTACCGAGCATGTCTTTGTACTGGGTTATCCGATTCAGATAATTCTTTTTTCATGGTATAGGGTATGCTTTGAAGTTATTCTTATTTGAATTTAAGAAGAATTTCCACCCCAGAGGGTAGAAAAATAGGGGATGATTCATAGATTTTTACACCTGTGAGTCGATTCTGTTGAAACTTGGCTACCATATGTACTACGGATGACACTTCAACACAATGGAGGCCTGACGATGAAGACGAAAGATAGTCGAGGGATCTCCTCAACGGTTCACAGCAGCAACCTCGTGTTTGGGGTAATATGTACATATAAAATTACATGTCCTGACCAACCGACTCACACATTGACTGATGAACGATCAACGTCCAAACCAAACCGCTGGACCTAGGAGCTAACATTCTGACAGCATATTTTTTTGATATTCCATTCCTGAAGGGGTGAAAAGGTGGGTGAGAGGGGGGATGAAAGTGAAAGTATAGTTGGTTTTGAAATCAGAGTCATGGAAATTAGTATTTAGGCTCTTCTTTCAAGGTATCTGAAAATCCAACCCTAAAGTGGTAAAATTGGGGTTGAAAAATCTGTATAGTTAGTTTTAAAGTTAAGATCATGAAAATTGGTATTTGGGAGGTCTTCGTTACGAATGAAAAATACGTGTATCGGTGTTTGTGGAAATTAAATCCCTAAAGGGGTAAAATGGGGGTTAAATTGGGATTGGGAAGTCCGTTAGTTTTCAAGTTGGGGTCATCAAAATTGGTATTTGAAATCTTTGTTACAAATAGAAGAAATATGTATTTCAGTATTTTTAGAAATTGAACCCCTAAAGGGGTAAAAGGGGGGTTGAAGTTTGTATGGGGGTTCCGTCAGTTTTCAAGTGAAGGTCATAAAAATTGGTATTTGACGTCTTTGTTAAGGATAAAAGAATACATATTTCTGTGTTTTAATGAATACAACCTCTTGGGGTCTTTGTAACAAATAAAGAAATACGTTTGTCGGAATTTTCGGAAATTCCATTCCTAAAGTAAAGTTTGTAATAGTCGTCACAAAAAATACAAAGTTCAACGTGGACAAAATCGCTGGTACCAGCTAGTTGTAGTATATAACAGTTAATAGTGAGAGTAAGGTGGGTGGATGAGTATGATGATCCAAATCAAGTAGATTTTAGCCACAAAATATTGAAAAATTAAAAATGATCAACAAAAAATTAAGCCGATGAAAAAAGAAACTAAAAAGCAAAAATTGAATGAATCTTTCAATTTTAATAACTAAGCTCCAAAACTGATGAAAGTAACTAATTTTGAGTCAGCGCTAAACAAACAATCAACGAAGATCATTAAATTACTTCAAAGAAATTATAAAATCAAAATGACATAGAAATGCAACGTGCAACCCGCTGCCATCATTTTACGCTTTACAAAATTAATTTTCTTGTTTGGTTGTTTGTTTGTCTCTTACCTACATTAGTTTTGGAGCTCAGTTATCAAGACTAAAATGGTTCATTTTCTTTTTTTCTTTTCATTTTATTTTTTTCGGTTTAATTTCTTGTTAAACAGTTAAGTACAGTATAAATTTTGATGACACGTGTTTTGTAGTAACTCCATCAATTTGTTATGTAGGACCTCATCCAATAATTTTTCGAAGTCATGATTTGTTACGGTATAATATATAGGAGGAGAGGATTTCTATGTCATGAACTGTTTGAAATTATTTTGTACAGAACCATCTATAACTCTGTCAAAAACATTATCTCCGACGATCAGCACGGCTTTGTTGAAAAAAAGTCTTGCAAAACCAATCTTGCATGTTTCTCACAATTTGTGTCTGATGCTCTAGATGTGGCTCAACGAATCGATGTCATTTACACGGACTTGCAGAAACCTTTTGACCAAATTGATTTTTATATACTTCTTCAGCGACTATCATCATTTGGCTTCTCCGAAAAATTGATAGAACTATTCTCCAATTACTTGTTCGATAGGAAACAATTTGTAGAATACGAAAGCTTAAAGTCAGCTCTATACACCCCCAGTTCCGGAGTGCCTCACGGATCAAATCTAGGACCACTTCTCTTCCTACTATTCATCGATGATCTCGCTAAGAACATAAGCTGCTCTAAGCTACTCTATGCTGATGACCTAAAGATATTCAAAGTCATAAGTGACTGTGAAGATTGTCAAAACCTACAGACTTCAATCAACTTAGTGTTTGATTGGTGCTCAAAAAATCATCTAAAAATAAATATATCAAAATGTCATGTTTTATCGTTCACTAGAAAACAGAAAATTATTGAGTTTCCCTATGAAATAAATGATAATGTTGTTGACAGGATCAATGAGATGAAAGATCTCGGAATTACTTTCGACCAAAAGTTCACTTTTATACCACACATAAATCAAGTTGTCTCCTCAGATAATCGAATGTTGGGTTTCATAATGAGAAACACTAGGGATTTCAACAACATAGACGCAATTATCACACTCTTTTACGCATATGTGAGGTCTAAACTTGAATATGGGGCATTGATATGGTACCCCATTTATAATTGCCACACGCATCAAGTTGAACCTGTACAGCAAAAATTTCTTGAGTTCCTGTTACTTAAAGTAACAGGGAATTAGCCAGAACGGAAATTGACTATTCGGTGCTTCTTGACAGTTTTGATGGAATTTCCCTGAATACACGTAGAGTTTTTGTTACTATTTCTTCTCTTCATAATTTGACGCACAATAATATTCTTTGTTTCTTGCTCTTACAAAAAATGAATTACCTCATACCACGTCTGGATTCCAGATATGAAATAACGTTCTATTGCGAGGCTCATCGAACCAATATGATGCGTAGATCGCCTGTGTCTTTGATGTGTTGGAATTTTGATCTGATTTGTGACCTGTGTGACTTAAATAGCAGTTCTCTCAAGCATATTTTTTCCTGTATAATTGATAGAACACAAAATGAATGATTGTTATCTGGATAATATGATTTAATTTAATTTGTTTTTTGTTATTTTAAGAATTTTTACCACTACTAATATGATTTAATTTAATTTGTTTTTTGTTATTTTAAGAATTTTCACTACTTTTCCTGTGATTGGGATTTCCTGTTGGAAATAAAGATCTATCTATCTATCTATAAAGTGAGATTCAAGCAGTCCCCGATATCATCTTCAACGCATTTTGCATTGAGGAGACTTCCTTGTAAACCTTATAATTTGATGGAGGAGAATCGTACATTCACGTTCCAACATTGTCTTCCACTCTCCACTCTGTCATACTCCATATCAACCCTTTCCCGGAGTAAAAAAGAAAAGTCGCCGTGTCCTGGGGAAAGCGACCCCGGCCTGTCATATACAATAAATCTAACTTTCCTGGAGATAGTGGATAGTGGGTAGTCCGGTTTGGCACAGAAACGACAAAACCTATCACGAGTTATTGCCCAGGATGTCGAACCAGAAAAGATTTTATCTCTGGATGGGATGAGTTACTCAGAGTTGAATTACGTACTTCGGGAAAGGTTTGATGGCTTTCCAGGCGACATATTTATGACAGGAGAGGCTATATGTCTATTTGTTTGGAGATGATTTTGCGAAGGAACACTTTTTTATTTCATTTTACTTAATGAATTAGATATGAGTACAGCACGAACCCAAGTCTAATGCTTGATGTATTGATCGATTTTCACCTATAGATATAGCATGAAATATATCGCGAATATATCAATGGAACTGTTTCCAATTCAAACAATCGCTACACACAGAGATCTCAACAATTTTTTGTATCACCATTGGGTGCTCAATATTATCAAGAGTTTTGTTGGAATTGGCATGGATAGCATCCATCTGATAGCCCCAATTCAAGTTTAACAACATATACTTAGGATACGGTGAGTTTCATAAAATTTGCACCATATTTATTATCCATTTGTCAGACAATTTTATGCCTGATGAAAACTGGTGCATTATGAAAAACTTTGTTGTACAGGGGACACAAAACTAGGAATTTTTATCAAATCAAAACTAACCTTATTTTCAACATCATCAAAAAGTTCAATAGGAAAAGTTGTTCAAAATATTCAATATTCAGATTTGAAATCACAACCACTTAAGCATGAAAAACAAAAAATCCCATTTTTTATGGTTCTAGCCTCATAAAGAGTACTAGTACAGCAATATTTCAATTTATCGAAGCAGTATTGAGGTATTTAGCAAATGGTGACTTACCAATTGGGATGTTCTTGGACCTATCTGAAGCTTATGATTGCCTAGACAAGGAGATACTTATCACAAAGTTAGATAGATGTAGTATAAGAGAAAATATATATATATATATATATATTCTTCAATTTCTTGGAATAAAGGTCTGATTCAGTCTATTCATATAATTTCTCTTAACTACGTTTCGACATGGTATTTGTCATCTTCAGGTTAAAATAAAATTAAAGATATGGAGTTTGAGACATATTTAACTTAACACAATATTGAAATGTATGCACTAAAATAATTCTTTAACAACATATGGTTCGAAATATAACACGTTATTTAACTCAATATAAAAATATATGTAACATTTATGAGTATTGACTTACAAATTATATTATTTGAATTCTGCGTTCGTACGATGCGACAAATGGATAATAAAAAAAGATTCCCATATGGTGACAACTTTTTGAAACTCACTGTATGTATTGCTATCAATAGATATTTTAATGAATAATCAAACATTGTACATTAAAATGTTTGGCAAATATACAGAGTTTGTAAATGGTACGATAATTCTTCATGAGATGAACCCAACCTGATGGATAACATTCCATCGAAAAAACCTAAAAGGTTAGAATCCCAAAAAAAGTGTCAAGAATGACTATTCCTCCACAACAAACAAGCTCACAACAATATTCTAGAAGAAGTTGCGTACTGATGAAACAAGTTGAGTTCATCACGATTTGATCATTTCCACGATATAAGTTGAAAATTATAAGTTATGATCTTTCATTGTTATAGACAATCGTCCACATCTTTCTTCAGATACAGTTTTATTTTTTGGCGAATTCGCCAAGCTTTCTTAATAGTCATTTTTGGCGAAGGATCCGTACTATAAATTTAGGTGGAGGTGCAAGTTTAAACCGAATCATATTACTGAAAACATTAGCAATAAAGAATATAGAAAAAACAAATTAACAATATGTTTCCCAGTTTTTGTTGCCTGATAAGACTAAAAACGCGCAAACTTTGTTAAGAATTAGATGTCGGCTATGAAAAATAAAAATTATAAAAAAAAATGTTAAAGCAACAGATTCAAAATTTTGCCGCGAAAGATTACCTCTTTTGTATCCGAGGCAAGCTTTTGAATCTGTTACTCACAGAATACCCTAGATCAAACGAAGATTTTTTTTTCTTTTTAGTGCATTTGTATAAATAAAAGTTTGTCTTTAATTTTTTTTTCAATTATATTTAATTTTTCAATCTTTATGCTGTTAAATAACTAGTTTAGTAATTTATTTCTGATTTATTTTTGAATTTCGACAAAAAAATAATCTCCGACCACGAAAACCCCTAGATACCAATTTTGAGTGGAATCGGACGCTAATCACAAAACATTTCCGCTTTATTGGAGCCGCCATTTTGTTTTTTTTCCTAACAAATATTTCATGATGCATTGTCACCGGGATTATGTATACCTGCCACCAGGACAGTTGAAACTGAAAAAAAGCTTGTACAAAAAATCTTCCACCCCAAAAACCCCCCCATACCAATTTTGTATAGAATCGAAGCATAATCACAAAACCCGTCTGCCATTTTGTAGCCGTCAGGATGAATTTTTGAATTTTGACAAAAAAATCATAATTTCCGACCCCGAAAATCCCTAGATACCAATTTCTAATAGAATCGCACCCTAATCACAAAAAATTTCCGCCATATTGAAGCCGCCATTTTAAAATCCAACGCCAAATTTCAAATCAATCAGACGATTTGAAGTGGCTGAAATTCAACTTGCAAGATTTGATAAAAGACAGACACACAGATAGACACCGGGACAGGAGAAACTAAATAAAAGCTTGTAAAATAGAATCCAGTCCCATTGGTAGGCAGTTTATGTTCATGTAGTAGATTTCAACTGTGGGTAATTATATTTTGACTTTATTTCATATTTGTAAAGAGCAATTATTAGTGTAATTTTATATAGTTCCATAAATTTCATTATAAATAGATAATTAGAAAACATCGTGAACATTGGTCCTTCGAGCCGGATCAATAATGACGATGGTTTCTTTTATGACCTTGTTTCGTGAGCACTTTTGGGTGCAAAATATGAGTCGAGTTTGAATTTTCCGTAGAGTTTCGATTTTCCCAACTTTTGTTTTATTTTATAATATATCATCTGATCATAATAGTTTTCGTTGATGTCGACTTTCTCTATTTCTTCTCCCGCACTGATACACATCGAAATTCGATAGTTACGCAGTATAAATTCATGATATGTACTGATATATCATTGGAACCGCTGTTCGTGAGTTTATTGTCAATAAATCCGCTGTTTCGCATTTATATGTATATCCTGGTCATGAGGGAGACTAACATTATATCTATCGACAGAAGTAGAATGAAAAAAAATCACAATTTTATTACATTTGAGATAAATTGCATTTAGAAATTCGTAAAGCATCAAAGTAATGGATACTGAAAAAATGTGTGTTTCGCAACAATATTATTGTAGTTGGCAAGTGAGTTGTAGAAAATGTCAACTAGAACATTCACCAAAATTGACGTTGATATTTTATATTGGTACTTTCACCAAAAATTGCGATAACTTAGGCGATACGAAAATTGAATTACTAGATCACTATTGAATTACTAGATCGCCATTGAATTGAAAAACCTAGTGAATTTCTCAATTCATCATTGAACTGAAAAAAATGTTGATCGTCCTTTACACGATAAAGAAAACATTTGATTGTTGGTGTTTTCCACATCGAGAAGAGATTTTTTATTTTCATTAACAATAATTGACTACTCCGTACTGATGAGGGCCAGAAAAGCCTGAATACCGGTTGATGCTGGATACCTGTTAGGTGAACACTTGACATGAATTAAACATAATCGAGCTTATCAGAAAGAAATATTTGCATTCAGTCCATTTATTGGA
This sequence comes from Gonioctena quinquepunctata, assembly GCA_018342105.1. Lineage (NCBI taxonomy): Eukaryota > Metazoa > Arthropoda > Insecta > Coleoptera > Chrysomelidae > Gonioctena > Gonioctena quinquepunctata. Next base: position 218,394 of record JAFIRS010000065.1, on the reverse strand, counting down.
GGTATGCATGGATTTTCAGTGAATATCATTCAACGTTCTGCGTGTATTTGCCAGGAAAGTAGTTGTTTTCACCTGAGATCTACCATTTTCTGGTTCAACTTTATATTGAATCTTAAAGAAACCGTTTGATTCATTTCTAACTTCACTTCCTGGTTATCTTCACACCTTTTTTAACTAATACTTTCTATAATTTTATTTTTTTTTTTTGTGATCACTGGGTAGTTTCATTATGTTTATGTCAGACTAAAGAGTGTTAGATTGAAAAACAAATTGTGATTTTTTCATCAATGATCAATCCAAAGAAGGGAGTACAGTGACACCTGTACTTTACACCCTTTACAATGTATCATTCCAAAGAGGGGAGTCTCGAGATACCTGAACTTCACTTCTTCTATAATTTATAAGGATCATCGCATCGATTACAATAATTCCGAAATTTTAGATTTTGAAAGTGTCTTATCTAAAAGACTTTTTTTAGAAATGGTACATATCAACAAAAATAAAAATAACATCATTAATAAACGAACAGATATTGATGATCTGAGCTCTATTTACACTTTTATTTTTCACAAACAAAATGAACTACAATCAAATAATAATCTTCTTTCATAAAAATTTCCATCTGTATATATTGCTAGATCTGTGGTGTGGTATTCCTTTCTTTAGCACAGGTTACACTTCATGGTGTTCGTTGGAATAACTAGTCTGTCACACACGCACTGTTCTTTATTTTGATACATAATTGTTCTACTCTTAGATATATATATATATATATATATATATATATATATTCAATATGATAGTGAATCTGACTCTTGCATGGTATATTAATGCTTGGTTGGATTTACATCTAGTTCATCTTTGTTCCGTGCATGGAGTTCTCCTGTCGCCGCTCCATGGTTTGGTTTTGACAATTCAGTTTGCCAGATGGATGGCTCTTCGGATGCTGTCAATCACCAGTCATTGCTACCATTGTTTTCACGGTCCTCATGTCGTCTTGGTATTTTGCATCGGCTAATGTATTTAGCCCCCCTAAATTTAAAAATGGGACACAGCCCTTAAAGGCGAATTCTCAAGTTTTCATTTGGTCTAAATTATGATCTCTGGACTCAAAATAATTTTATTCTTTAACCTATAAAATAATTTTTTTTTCATCTCCATGTAAGTAGCACTTATTTGTATCACACTACCTATGGATTTGAGTCTTTGTTCTTCTTTCTATTGTAGAAATTTTGTTCTCCGCTGATGATGAGCCTATAGAGGTTCGAAACATGTATACCTAATCGATGGTTTTTAACCTTCCACCATCTGTTAACTAATCGATTGTTAATATTTTATTGTGGAGACGACTTCTAGTTTTTCTACTTTATAAAATAATACCACTCCACTTCGAGATACAATGGACTTCTACCACAGGTCAAAACAAAGTTTTAATTAATTTATGAAAGTCAGATCCATGAACCTAAAACCCAAGAGAAACAAGCCAAAAATATACCCTCAGGCTCAAGAAATTACCAACAATATATATATATAAATATATATATATATATATATATATATATATATATATATATACATATATAAATATATATATATATATATATATATTTTCTTCAATTTCTCGGAATAAAGGTCTGATTCAGTCATTTCAAATAATTTCTCTTAACTACGTTTCGACATGGTATTTGTCATCATCAGGTTAAAACACTAAAATAAAAAATATATAGTTCGAGACATATTTAACTCAACACAATATTGAAATGTATGCACTAAAATAATTCTTCAAAAATATATGGTTCGAAATATAACATTATTCAACTTAAGTCTTTCAAATGTTATTGGAAAAAATGATTACTATGTGAAAAACTTCTGGGAATTTGTGGAATTTGTCCGCAATATAACAGTTCCACAAAATCATATGATAATCTCTCTGGATATAGTTTCTTCATAAACAAATATAGATACAAAATAAGCGAGAGTTGAAAGGAATTGAACTATGTTTAACTTCAACATACTTTCAACATGAAAATAAATTCTACTCACAAATATTCGGAATTGCACTGGAATCTTCAATTGCTGCAACAGTAACAAATCACTAATTTCCGAACCAATATTCTTCAAACGATATGTAGACGATTGTTTGACCTGTATTCCTACTGACAAAGTTGATGAAATTCTAGAAAAATTTAATAAATATCATCCTAGATTGAAATTTACAATAGAAAAAGAAATAGAAAAACAAATAAACTTTCTTGACACAACAATAATACACGACAATACTGGAAAAATTTTCACAAACTGGTTTATTGAACCAAATGCATCAAATCGTTACACAAACTATTCGTCAAACGCTTCCCTTAGTTACAAAAAAAAAATTATTAAAAATTCAACTGACAGAGCTATGAAGCTTGCTCACCCAAAATTCAGGAAAAATAATATAGAAATAATCAAGAATATATTGAAAGAAAATAATTTCCCCAGCCACTTTGCAGAAAAAACAATGAGAAAACGAATACATGCGATCTACAATAAAAATTATAATGAAGTAAAGCAAACAACGACATACATACCTTTACCATACATAGACAAACTATCGAATGAAATTGATAAAACAATGGAAAAACACAACATAACTATTTCACACCGACTGAAAAATACGAACAAAACTAAACAGAACAAACAAAAAAACAGACAAGAATACAAATACTCAAAAACCGACATTACAGCCTTATCCAGACAAGAAAAAGAAAATCGACATAAGCTTGACACTAACAACGTTGATATTCTGACCGCAGAAACGAATCCAAGAGTAAGAACATTCCTTGGAATGATACATATTAAAAAAGACCCCAATAGCATTAACAATAGAAATGATATCAAAAACTTAAGCCAGATTTATAACAACCTTTTTTAACTTTGTTTATAGTAATAATATTGAAAACTGATCTTTACATGCTGCCAAAAAATACAGTCCGGCTCATTTACTAGAACTCAATATAAACAATCCGGTTTACTTATGGAGAGGGTAAAATTGCATGAAAGATAAACAAACCATTCTCGATAACTTCGACGCAGTCACACACGTTCGTACGATGTGAACGCAGAATTCAAATAATATCATTTGTAACTGAATACTCATAAATGTTACAGATATTTTTATATTGAGTTAAATAATGTTATATTTCGAACCATATGTTTTTGAAGAATTATTTTAGTGCATATATTTCAATATTGTGTTAAGTTAAATATGTCTCAAACTCCATACTTTTTATTTTAGTGTTTCAACCTAATGATGACAAATACCATGTCGAAACGTAGTTAAGAGAAATTATATGAATTGACTGATTGAGACCTTAATTCCAAATATATATATATATATATATATATATATATATATATATATATATATATTAATTTATATATATATATATAAATCCTCATCACATCACCTGATTTGAAAGAACCAGACATTGAATCTATTATAAATATTCTAGGATAATAAAATAGGCTGTGTGTTCCCGTCCTTGGGAATTCAAAATCCAACATCCTGACGCGCACCTCCATTCCGCGTGTGAATAGCCGCAATTCCGTCCGTAAATCCGGCATGAATCCACCTTTCGACGTGATAAATTCCGAGTTGGGTAATGTATTCAGACTAACGGTTCGTCATCACGCTAACGTGGTCCGCATCGTGAATTGTAAATCGGGAAGATATTACCCTTTCTCCGCCCATGTAGCTACAGAAAATATTATCGAGAGCGTCTACTGGTTCATCGGGGCGGTCGATGACTCGCGGACTAGTTTTCCAAATTTCACTAGACTAGAACAATTATTTCCAAAGCTAAAACGTGGCAACAGGCATACAATGAAGCAGAACAAAGCTTAGAACACATACAGATATGGTTGAATGAAAATCTCCTCAATCTCAATGTTTCAAAAACTAAATTTATAACATTTTCTCTTCAAAATAACCAACAGCCCGAGATGCAAAACATTCAGATACATCAGCCAAATTGCCCTAAAATATCTTGCAACTGCCCAAATATTGAGAAAGTGGCGAAAATAAAATATCTAGGTGTATTTTTGGACCAGCGTATGACATGGGATGAACATGTCTCTCATATGGTCAAAAGACTTAGGCAGCTGACATATAAAATATACAACCTTCGTGCTGTTCTTACTAAACAAAACCTGATGATAATTTACAATTCCCTGGTTGAATCATTAATTAGATATTGTATAACAGTGTGGGGTGGAGTATTCGGAAATGTACTAAATAATATTCAAGTGGCCCAAAATTCAATTATAAAAATAATCTTTGGAAAACCCAAACGTTTCGATACCCAACTATTGTATAAGGAAACTAATTTACTTGACGTCAGGAGTCTATACGCGTTCCAATGTCTCGTTTGGATCTATTCCAATAAAACAACCCAAAACACGATTAAAACTAAGAATACCAGATATGCACAAAACTTGTCCGTACCATTCTTTAAAAAAAGTCATACGCAGAGAACAATATTTTATTTTGGTCCAAAACTATATAATATACTACCAGGCGGTATAAGAAAAACTTCCAATTTCAAAATATATAAAACAAACATCGAAAATTTCATTATTGATAACAACCAACTTATAATGACCCTCCTGAAAACGCACCTTTATAATATAGAATCCGTTACCCAATAAGAATCCTTTCTAACCGAACTGAATATATTGTAAATATAAAACCACGGTTTTACGTTGTACCAACCTTTTTTACTGTATCATCATATCCTCATAATATACTATAAATGTATCACTACCATGTTCTCGCTCTACCAACTTTCTCTGTTATATCGTGTGTTCGCGGCTTATTATCTTATATTATATACCTGGTGATTATTATATCTGTCCTACCATGTTCGATTTATAAAAGTGTCACCATGAGGCGGAAGATGGGGAGCAAAAAACAAGCCAAATGCGCTTAGTTTGCCTTCCACCTATCTCCGAATGGTCCAAATGATCTATGTTAAACAAATGTATAACCTTTTCAAAAATAAACAAACTTCAAACTTCATTTGCTTGTTTGTTTGGCGCCGACTCAAAATACGTTACTTATATTAGTTTAGGAGCTTAGTTATTGAGACTAAAAAGGTTTATTTTATTTTTTACTATTCAGTTCCGTATTTCGTTGGTATATTTTTTTTTTAAGTTTTTGTGTATAAAACAGTGGGCATTCAAATCACATAAAACATGTTGAAATCACTGAGGTTATTGTCCTTGTGCATCAGGAGATATATACTCATTCAAATTAAGAAACTTCTTTCAACAAAAAAGGTTTTCAGTTTTTTTTAAGCAAAAAAATTCGTTGCATCTTTAATATCTTTGGGTAGCTGGTTATAGAACTTTATACTATGTTGGACTTTTTTCATATAACTTGGATGTATGTTTTGGAATTTGTAGTGAATTGCCATTTCTGGTCAAATGTTCATGATTATCCGAATTTTTTGAGTATTTACAAAGAAATTCCCTTACATAGAGAACACTGCGGTATATGTTTATTGGGTAGAATGTCATGACTTCATTTTGGAAGAAATATGGCTACAGGTTTCAGTTGGTTTTAAATTAAAAATTAGTCTCATGATTTTTTTTTGAGATATGAAAACTTTATTTGCATTTGTGGCGCAACCCCATAGTATAACTTCTCATTCATGAAAATATGGAATGTTAACTTCTCAATCATAAGAATATTGAATGAAATTCCTATAACATTAAGGAACCTAGATGACAGTCAATTAAAAAAAGAATTGAAAACAATACTTGTCTTGAAAGCCTCTTTTAACCTCAACGAATTTTTCAATGAAAATATACCTATCAATTGAATCTATCTCATCAAATGTGTCAATCGTGAATTTGTATATGTCTTCATTATTTATTATTGTTATTACTATGTACGATATTTTAATCATCCTAATTATCTACTGATTCTAGTCTGCATTGCGAAATGATGTATATGTAGTCATTCAGTTTTGAATTTCAATTTGTAAATTTTATCTCCAATTATACGTACCCAAGTGCTAATGTTACAAATGAAATATGTATAAAAATATTTGTTGTGACATGTTCTACATCCCTTTATGTGGATTTTTATGGAACTAATAAACTCTATCTATCTATCCAACTATCTATTATATTATATGAGATATAAGAGTAAACGATTTCATAATAGACATTCATTTACTGCGGTAAGCTGAGGACATTTTTCAGTTGAAGTAGTGCATAGTAGCTACTGTTATTTTTTTTACAAACATGATCAATATGTAGTGTTCAGCTCATATCGGAATTGATGTAGGTACCCAAAACTTTGTACAGTTCGGCATTTCCATTAACCCTGATATACAATGGGAGTTGATTCTTTAGCCTGGAGTGAAACTGCATGAAAATAGTTTTATTAGAATTAACAATTAAATAATTTTTGGAATACCAGTTCGTAAATTCTAGCGATATTAGGTCAAATTCTTTTCCAATTTCTCAGGGTTTTCTACGTTCCTAGCAAATGACCAATCATCGGCAAAGATAACAGTGCATTTTGTACTCATATATGCAGGCATATCGTTGATAAATAACAGAAAAATCAAAGGACCCAGTATGGAACCATGGGGAACTCAATATCATAGAGAGCTGAGCTCTCATTGTTGAGTTTTACATAAATTTGCCTTTTTTTTAGATATGACAGTAGCCAGGATATTCCTGAATCCTAGATTATATATTTTATCCTTACAGTGATTTAGAGTATCAAATGCTTTTGATAATTCAAAAAAAGAGTGCACCAACATGTCTTTTTTTATCTAGGTGAGTATAAATACATAACATATAACAATGTACCAGAAATAAAACAACTTATTCCATAAAATGTAAATAATACGAGCAATGTTGTGTATGACCTGAGAAAAACTCAGTGAGAAAAAAGTTCATACACATCACGAATGTGAAACTATGTGTTCAGTATGAATTATTGTGTGTGCAAAATAGCTATTTTGATGTCAGTTGGCTTGCAGTTCAAAACATATTTAACATAGAGGAGAGCGTGTAAGTACATTTGTTTGAGAAATGGGAAATAAAATGTGTTAGTATTACGTACAGGTAGCCTGGAAAGTCGATGAAAAAAACTGAGTAATCGTGCACACGATAAAAGTTGAAGGAATCTTGAGTGGCAGCAGCCAATAGTGATTTGGGCATGTAATCATATAGTAGGGCACGTGTCACCAATTACTGCCAATACCAATCCCTGTTTGATCAAGATACCTACAAGTAATCTCTTGTCATCACTTACCCAACCCACAACACAAAAAAACCCGAATTCACCACCCTCTGTGAACGTTTCCTCAGTCACTACTGGATCATTTCAATTCGTTGGAAATCCAAATGTAGCTACCCCTGTGGAAATTCTTCCACTCTACTACTGAAATGAACTCTAAGGGCGATTACCGTCAGGATGTCATTTATTTGGGAAATGAATACCGTAAATGAAAACCTTAATTAATGATAAGAAGACATCTCACGTCTCAAGCGGCATAAATCTGACGTTTTTCATTATTTGCAATCTGGCTATGTGCTCGAGACATCACGACCTCTGAGACATCATTAGATGTTCTCTTGTAGCAATCCAGACCCGAATTATTATGAACATTAGATTGTTACATAGTGGATGGGGTGAATATGGTTATTTTTAGACACATCGGGTCTTTCAAAATTATATTATGCTATGACGTATTCACATATTCCTTCAAATGTCAGAACTTGTGGTGGTGGCCCAAAAACGTTTGGATTCTTTTCAATATGAGTTACTTGGTACTTATACGGAGAAATTTGTTAACAGCACTTTCAGTATATATTTTGAAGTGCATCGATTCTAGTAGGGGTGATTTAGAGCTGAGTAAGAGCTAGAAACAAATGCAGCTGTATACAATTACAAATCATAAGACTGCCACATATAAAAATTATCATTGTCCTGTCCAAATATCAATATTTATTCCCTTTTTTTTCCTGAAAATTTTTATTCGCGTAGAGTTTGTTTTTTATCATATGTTTTCTCTGTGTTGTTCCATCTAGCCTATGCCTGTGACTCCCTCGCTTCCCATTATTTCGTTGTATTGTATTTTTTTTTAATCCATCGAACTTAGTAGCTATTGAACAAGTCAGGTGGTACAAGCAGTTTTTAGTAATAAAATTACAGATAATAGACAATATAGAAAACAATAACTCAAAACATATATGTAAATAAACTATACTAGATTGACAATACAGAAAACAGTCACTTAAACACATTTATGTAAATTAAACTATTCCAATACAGGATTAAATGTAGTCCTTTATACTGTTGGGGCAGAGGTCGAGGAGAAGTATTTTCATTTCATTTTTGAATACAGGCAGTTTATCAATTTCTTCCATCCCTTTAATGAGGACATTATAAAGTCGAAGTCCAATGATATTTAGTGATTGTTTTTGTGAGATGGGCGTTTGGAACATGGATTGTTTTTTCTAGTGTCGTGGTTATGTTTTGATTGATTCCATTCCCCCCCTACTAATTTTTGAACCACCTAGTATATCGCAACGAAATTTGGAGGGCTTGAATGAGAAATAAAAAACTACTTCTTCATAAAAAAATCACAGCCAACAGTTTTAAAATGGCAGCCATCTTCAATATTTTTTTTGAATAGAACACCCGTATATTATTCCATTTTCGAAATCTGCTCATAATTCTCAACAGTTTTATCAAATACACTTTACTACTAAATTCAATTGTTTTCAAAATATTATCGTTTGAAAAGTGACATTTTGTTCATTTCAAACCCAACCACAAACACTGATGATGTTTTCAATCAAGTTTGAATTGGAAAAAATTGTTGTCGCGGTAACATCTTGTTTACTGTCAAACTGAACTGCTGTCAAATAGTCCGTTGAGCGCCTAAATCCTTTTATGAAAAGTGTGATCATGGCTCGTAGTTTAGACGATAAATTTGAAGTTTTAGAAGCTGGAAGAAATTATCATCTAGCAGTCCGTATGTTCAATGATAGGTTTCCCGCGAATCCTATTTCGTGATCATATTTGCGCAAACTTTTAAATGAGCTCCAAGCAACTGGTACGCTGAAAGACGCTCCAAGATCAGGAAGACCACCTCTTTCAAAAAAAAAACGGTAGAAATTTTAGCTGAAATGGTAATCAATCCGACTCAGTCGACGTCTATAGTTGCTGAATCCTGTGGAGTAATTTCGAAAAGTGTCCAAAGAGTCCTAAAAAAATAAAAGTTTAACCCCTAAAAACGAAAATCCTGCATGCTCTCACGGGGGATGATCCAGACCGGAGGGTTGAATTTTGTGAGTGGTTAACAAGAACAATTGAAGGAGAACGGGGCTTCCTAAAACGTGTATGTTTCGCATGTTTTCTCTTAATGGAAAAGTCAACAAAAAAATGTCGATACTGGAGCGATCTAATCCGATATTTTTAGAGAGGGACATACCCAGTTTCCTGGAAAGGTGAATGTTTGGAAGGAGATTTTGGGCAATCGCGTTGTTGGACAGATTTTCATCGGAGGCAATCTTACAGGAGTTCTTTACAGAAATCTTTTAGAAAGTGAAATGGAACCTCGAATAACACAAATTGTATTAAACAATGAGGAAGAGTTTGAAAATCGTGGAATCATATTTAATAATAATAGATACATGTGAAGAAATAGATGAACAGACTTTCATCAACGTGAGAGAAGCTATTTACAATAGGGCAATTTATTGTCAATATTTAGGAGGGGGCCACATTGAACACTTGATGAAATAATTGTTGGGGTTAAATAAAAGTGTTATTCAAAAATAAATTATGATTTTTCAACTAACTAATTTGTTTTGATTGTGAATTTACAGAACACATTCGTAGGCTTCGAAATTTTCCGGTAAGCGGTACTGTTTATCCTCAATGAACTCTCTTTACGCCTCTTATTAGTCGAATATATTGAGATATTCAACTACAAATTAATTACAACGTTTAGTTAGCAAAATGTTTTACCGGAAGAGACCGAATCCATCATTTTAAACCGGAATGTCACTTTTCAACCGTTAGTATTTCGAAAACAATTGAATTTGGGAGTAATAATAATAATAATAATAACATAGTCTTTATTTCATGGAATATTTCATATTTTTATACATAGTCAAAATACAAAAACCAAAAATGAAATAGGCGTCAAAAACAAGATCACATTTAACCATGTGAGTAGGATTAGAGCTATGTGAATGTATGTAGGAAATATTCGTCAAGAGAGTAAGGTTCAAGGTCGATAAGCAATTTCTTTACTCCCTTTTTGAATTTACTGATGCTATTCAGACTTTTTATATTGTTTGGTAGTTTATTAAAGAATTTTTTAGATGCATATGATGGATGCTTTTCTGATAGTACTAATCTGTGTACCGGAAAATTCACATTTATATTTCGTGTTGGATATTTATGACTGTGCCTATGTTCAGTAACATTTGTGTTCTTGAACAAATACAGAACACATTCATATATATACAACGCATAAATTTCATTGTGTTATTCTTTGAAAACACCTCTGCATGTTTCCCGAAATTTCATTTTAAACATAGCTCTAATCACTCTTTTTTGAATACAGAAAAGGTCATTAATGTTACTTTGACATCCCCAGAATATTATTCCAAATTTGGCACAGGATTCAAAATTTGCATGGTATATAATTTTTAATGATTTTTCGTTAAGATATTTGCTTATGACTCTAATGCTATAGCATATCTGGTTCAGTTTTGTTCCTAAGCTTAAAATATGGACGTTCCAAAGTAAATGTTCCTCTATGAAGTAAAGTGTATTGGAGAAAACTATTGAGAATTATGAGCAGATTCCGAAAATGGAATGGGTGTCCTAAAAAACAAATTGAAGATGGCGCTCAGCCGCCATTTCAGAACTTTTGGCTGTGATTTTTCAATGAAAAAGTAGGGTTTCATCTGCTATTCAAGCCATATAAATTTCGTTGCGATATACCAGGTGGTTCAAAAATTAGTAGGGGGGGAACGGACTTCAGACGAGCACTGTATATATAATCCATAGAAAGGTAGTATTTTTTTAAGTCGTTCGAATAATTCCCTACATGAAGTTGCCTCTCGGGTATTTGCTAGACACCGCACAATTCTCTTTTGGGCAACAAAAACATTCTGAACGCTAGACAATTTTCCCCAAATAGTTATTCCATACGTAATTCTACATTACACCAAAGTAGAAGAGTAGCATTCCATGATTATCCAAAATGGTTTTTAAGGATCTTAATTGATAACATTTAGTGTTCAATGTTTCAGCTAGCGCTTCACAGTGAGCATTGAACGATAAAGTTGGTCTAGTTTGACACCCAGGAAAGTTATACATTCATCACTAAATCCAAGTTTGGAATTTTATTGTTTAGTCTATTGTGAAAATTCATATGATGGTTTTGAAAGCATTTAGGAACAGTAAGTGTGCATGAGACCACTTGAAAAGTGCTTCGCAGCTGGTGTCAATTTTATTTTGAATTCGACCTGTTGCTTTGTCAGTGAATAAGATCGTGAAATCGTCAGCATTAAGATAGGTATGTGCATCGTGGAGTACTAGGGGTGATTTATTTGCATAAATGATAAATAATATGGGACCCAACACTGACCCCTAGGGGATCCCTATTCCAGATGAAAGTGAGTTTGAAATATGTTCAGTGTTCACATCGTCTTCTATGTTATTTATTCTGAGTTTCTGAAGACGTCCATTTGGACAAGAAAAAAAACATTCATAGAGTTTTCCACGGATTCCATATTGATAGAGTTTGTCCATCAGGAGTCCTTGCTGGACACAGTCAAAAGCTCGGCTAAAATCACAAAATATTCCAACCGAGCCATCACCTGCTTCCATGGAGTCCGTGATTTTTTCATAGAAATCATGAATTGCTGTAACTGTGGAACCATGTTGGTTGTCCAGTATTATGGAGTTCTTATCCAGAAAATTAAGTTATTGTTTCAAAATAGCATACTTCAAAATTTTCGAGGTAACTGATGGAGTTGTTATAGGATGGAAGGCTTTCTAGATTTTCAGAATTTCCTTTTTTTGAAATAGAAGATACTAGAGCGGTTTTCATTTTACTTGGAAAATATTCTAACCTGTACAATCTGTACAATTAGGATTCTTTTTTTAATTAGGTATCCTGAAATATTATCTGGGCCATGGTAGTGTTTCTTTTTCAGTTTATGCTTTGTGATATATAAGACTTCTTCAGATATGGGGAAGGTAAACATACTATTTACAACTGTTCTATTTGCCGTATTTGGTGTATCATTTATAAATGCAAAATAACATCTGTTTTTCATAATTGTTCAATCTTTCGACGCAAACAACAGTTTCACAATCAAATACACCAAATGAATCCTCTCACGATATTTCATAAAATGGGCACCAGCAGAAATTGGAATATATAGTTCGGAGCTACGGAATGCCCGTGTGAATACGTTGAAAATCTCATGGGAAATTTTCGAATGGGGGTGCTTATTAGCATGCGATAAATTATCCGGATTCACGTTCCGAACTCCGTTTTTCCCGAACTCAACTCACCAGGTACACATTTGTTTCAATTCTCCTGATACATTTATCATATGCTCCTGAACCGAGAATTTAACTGTTTTTCGCATGACTGCCTATAAAAAGGGGTATTGTTTTGAATTTATGCGCGAGGATATCTCTTTCAGTTCTCCGTACCAGAAAAAGAGGAAACGGAATATCAACCCCGGTATTTGTTTTTTGGTTTTTCCTAGATGCCCCGTTTCATTATTTGTAAACCTCTAATATTGTATCCGTTCAACTTAGGGAATTGAAATCGAGTATAGCTTTGGTGTTTGATGAAATCTGGAAAGCTTGGAAGCCATTTGTTTTAGTACCACAAAGACCCTGAATAATTCGCTAGTACAACCACTTGTTATAATAATAATAATAACGTTTATTGAACAAGGCTCACAAGTTCCTATGTTTACAATTTAACGTTGGAATATGTTCGCGAGTGTCGAGCACTTATAAGGGAATAAGCACTAGTCACTGTGTGCGATAAAAAAAAATATATAAATGTAAATGTTTCAGTTTTAAGATAATATAAGTATAAGGTACAAGCTATATAAAATATAAAATATAAAATGGTACGAAAAGTAAACTGACAATAAATATATACGTATACACAGTACAGGATGTAAAATGGAAAATTTAGTTAAAAATATTAAACATAATCTAAAATATAAAAGTATGAAAGTTTGGGATATAATTTTTTTTTTTTCAGTTATTTTTGGGGTCTATAATTTTTTCTATTGTTGTTTTATTTCCTGATACGAATTTTTTTAGGAGTATTTTGAATTTTTTTGTGGAACGTATATTTATAATTTCGAACGGAAGCGAGTTTATAATTTTGGGGCATAAGTAGTTTAAACTTCTTTGTCCAACAGTTTTATTCATGTGTGGAACAGAAAAGAGGGTTTTTGATCTGGTGTCGTATCTAGAGTTGTGAGCGGTTTCTAGAGTGTATTTATTTTTGTATAGGTGGTTGGCAGCATTATAGAAATATATTTGTCTTGGATTGAAGGGCTTAATTTCCTGGAGTAATTTTTCCGAAGAACATGTATGGGGTTTTCTTAGAATAATTTTGTAAAAACGCTTGAGTATATTTTCTAGCGGAAGTAGATGAGTTTTCAGTATTCCACCCCATGCAATTATTCCATAACTGAGATGTGGTACTACCAAGGCATTATACAGGGTAATTTGGTCATTTTGATGGAGAAAATTTCTGGATTTATAGAATAAACAGATTAACGATCGTAGTTTTTTCATGATATATTCTATATGGGTATTCCACTTCAAGTGGCTGTCAATATGAATACCTAAGTATTTTACGCTCGTGGCTGAGTTTATCTCGATAGTTTTGTGATTGTCCACGATTTGTAGTTTTTTGAAATGTGGTAAGTTTTTTTTATATGAGCTGAAAGGTATAAAAAACGTTTTTTCAAAATTTATGGTGAGCAATTGATTTTTGAACCATTTTTCAATTTGAAGAAAATCTTTTTCAACTTTAATTTTAATCTTGTCCCAATCCACATCGTTATAATATATGACCGTATCGTCTGCGAAGGTGATAATTTCTCCAGCTGTATCCAGAAGAAATAGGTTATTCACGTATAGTATGAATAGCAAGGGACCCAGAACGGTTCCCTGCGGTACTCCGTATTTTAAAGTTCCTGGAGTGCTGAAGGTTCCATTTATGTTCACAATTTGTATTCGGTTTTCTAGATAGTTCCGAAATAGATCTAGTTGTAAGCCCCGTACTCCAATATCCTCTAAGGATTTGATTAGAAGCGAAAAACTCACTGTATTGAAAGCCTTCGCTAGGTCTAGAAATACGGTTAGCGATGGTTTCTGTTCATCCAGGTCACAATAGATTTTTTCCATCAGTCGTGCTATTGGGTCTTGGGTTGAGATACCTTCTTGGAATCCATATTGCTTTTCAGATATGATTTTATACTTTTTTAGATAACACCAGACTCTTTCTTTGATGATTTTCTCGAATATTTTGGCAAAACTGGATATTAAGGATATAGGTCGGTAGTTTGTTGTAGCTAATTTATCACCTTTTTTGTATATTGGTTTTACCACTGAGATTTTGAAGATTGACGGGACTTCTCCAGTATCGATTATAAGATTAAGGAGAAATGTCAGAGGTTCTGCAATGAAATGTAAAATTTGTTTTAGTGTTTCTGCCTTAATATTATCATAACCGGTTGCTTTCTTATTTTTTAGATTTTTAATCACTTCTTTTATTTCATTTTCATTTGTGTGCGAGAGATAGAGAGAATGTGTTACGCGTTTCCTTGGTGTTTTATAATTTACATCTGGAGTTATCTTTTCTGCGAGGTTTTCGCCCATGTTAATGAAATTTTCATTGAATTATTTTGATACATCCAGTGTTATAAGTTGTTATAAGTTCGTTTTTGTTGTTTTTTATCATGGTAATAGTCGTTTTGTTGGAAGATTTTGATTGCAATGTATTTATTGCTTTCCAAATGCCAAGTTGATTATTTTTATTATCGATTATTAGTTTCCTGTAGTATTCAGCTTTTCTTATTTGGATGAGTTTTCGAATTTCTTTCTTGTATCTATTATATTCTAGTTCAAGTTCTAGATTATTTGGGTTCAATTTTGTCAATGAGAATAATTTATTTTTGTGGTTAATTGATTTTACGATTCCAGGTGTTATCCATTGTTTTCTTTTTTGTTTATCATTTGGTATTCGTTTCGTAACTGTACACTTTTCAATGCCATCGGAGACTATTTTTAAAAATGAGTTTGCACTATCTTCAACCGTGTTTTGTTCATAAACACAACCCCAATCTGTATCGTTCATAGTTTGTTTCAACTTTTTGTAGTTTATGTAGGAAATTTTATTTTGGTTATTTTCTGTGGTAGGGTGTATTCAAGGTCTGTTTTTGTTTTTAGGAAAATATGGTCCAAGCATGATTTTGTGTCACCTTGGACACGGGTATAATTGTTTATCATGGATTCATATCCAAACTGATTGAGAATATTCAAGTACTCTGTGGCGTAATCAACTTTTTTGAGTATGTCAATATTTATATTCCCCACAATTATTTCATAATCATATTCTTCATTTTTTGATTCAAGAAACTCTTGCAAATGCATATTGAATCTGAATGGATCTACTGATGGCGATCTATATAGTGCCATCACATGAATGATTTTGCTATAGATGTGGATCTCTAGTTTTGTGACTGTGACGTCACCTAATTTAAAAATGGATGAGTTGTACGGAAGAGAACTCTTCAAGTATATAACACATTTGAAGAAAAATGTGGAAACGCCAAAGCAAAATATATTTTCAATAGACCTGGTGTATCTAAACATGTTTTCATTCATTAAACAGTGCTTCTCAAAAGTCCTCTCCCCCCTCTTATTTTTGGAACGATTATACATAAACAAGGGAAATTTGGAAACTGAATATTAAAGGTTGTAAACTTCCCTACTAGTGATGATAGATGACGAAATCGTCAAAGATGACGTCACAAGGCCATTGTGACCAATAATTTTGAATGGAACCCTACGGCAAGCGACACCTCTTTTAAAAGGTATAGAAAAAACCTATTCAATGATAGTAATTTTGTTTGTGTTTATTGCAGTTTTAATGGCTCATTAGTAAAATTAAAATTTAAATTCCATTCAGTATGATATTGATTACAGATTTAAGAATCAGTATCTACTTAAAGAAATTGCTCGAAGTGACTTCCATTTACTTCCTGACAGTGAAACATCCTATTTTTAAACTCTTCTCGTACTTTTGCAAATGTGTCTGCGGAAACAGCCTCACATTCTGCAACAATACGTTGTTTTAAAACGTCAATAATGTCAGGTTCAGTGGCGTGAACCTTCGATTTAAGGTACCCCCACAGAAAAAAATCGTTTCGCATCATTAATACAACCCGTTGTTTCAAACTTAGAAGAAGCTCCCTCAAATAAGTCCTCGAAACGGGGCGATCGGGAAACCTCTCATTAAAAATGTTAAAATATTAAAAGTACCAAAAGCTGCTAAAACAGTTAAACGTTCGATCAACAATACACAAATTATTAAATGTACAAAAACTTGGACAATTACAAAAACGTCGAATTAGGGAGACTAACAAAAACGTCAGCTTATTTGACAACTATCCAGAGGCGGAGCTTGAATCTGGAATTTTAGTATTAACTGATTTAATTCATCACAGCTTTGCGTTTTTTAAAAGCGAGTTGCCCAAACTGCCATAAACACAAACAAAATTAGTATTATTGAATAGGTTTTTTTGATACCTTTCAAAAGAGATGTCGCTTGCCGTAGGGTTCCATTCAAAATTATTGGTCACAATGGCCTTGTGACGTCATCTTTGACGATTTCGTCATCTATCATCACTAGTAGGGAAGTTTACAACCTTTAATATTCAGTTTCCAAATTTCACTTGTTTATGTATAATCGTTCCAAAAATAAGAGGGGGGGAAAGGACTTTTGAGAAGCACTGTATAGCAAAATATGCTTCGTTTAGCTTATTGCGGACACAATTGATTTTCAGATTCCAGTCCAGACTTTTATCCGTTATGGATCACAGAAATGTAACTTCATCTACCGTTTTTAAATCCTCCGTTAGTTGTAAATTATTTGGTACATAAATTCTCCTGTAATAAAATCAACAGCTATCGTCTTGCATGAATTCAATATCAATCGTATCTTTGAAAACAAGAAAAAACTAGATATATTCGATACCTTCATCTGTACCCAACTTTTGTACGCCACAAATTACCTCAAATACATCAAACATCACTACAGGCAAATATTATAGTTCTACGAACAAGATCCCTCACAGAACAGTTGGCGCGGAAATGAGATGAAATCCTTGAAATTTACTACAATGTTTACATCTGTCTGTCAAAAATCAGATGACTGCTAGTTTTTTTGATGCCTACCGGATGATTTTTCCAAAATGATTTCTTCTTAAACGACCTTTTCGGGATCATGGAAACTTCCACGAAGGAAAAAGAAAAGGTAGGAAAGTGGACTGATGTCTCTTAACGATGAATTGACTTGAAAATTGAGGGCATTGGAAAATGTCCCCGATGACATTGTTTCATTAAACTTTCCGATACAAACTATCACCAAGCCATTCACTGCCCATCTCTGCCGGACTATTACCTCTCTAACAACCTTCTGACCTGAACAAAATCAGAGAGTTAATTGTAGATATCATAAAATATGTTGATGAAGTTGAGAAATCGATGAATCCTGGTCTGCGACAGTCTAGGCTGCTTCCAGCTATCTTAGAATGACTTATCCGGAAAAGGTGAGCCCTACTAACAGAGGAGCGGAGGGAAAACAATCTAAATCAGCTTTTCTTTTAATTTTCAGTAACACCCGCATGAGATAATCGGAGAAGGATCCAAACCAAGCAGTTGGTCGGAAGAACAAGGCCCACTCTCAAGATCAGTAAGGCTAATTACTTTTATCATTAGTATAATTATCATTTAATATTAACATTTCATTAGTGAGCGTCGACTTTCCATTCTATGAAGATATCTTGATTTTGGCTAGTAAATTCCAAACCCTCACAGAGGGTTCCATGGTTCTTCAGAAAAAAGTATCCACCATATTTAGAATTTTCCATCTTCAAATCAAATATACTTATAGTCAGAAGATTGTCATCTCATGGCAAATTTTTGTTCAGAATTAATATAGAAGTAATGATAAAAATATTTGACTTGCTAGTTACTAGACAAATTACAATCTCAAGTAGAAAAAAATTATTACAAAGGCAAAGGTAGTTCAGAAAAGATAGTTATTTTATACACATACGAGTCATTTTCCAGCAAAGATAATTCGAGTTCTTGCGATAAGATAGTCGTGGTGTCTGCTAAAATAGTGAACATCTCCTAATTTGCCCAAAAGCTGAGAGACCATCATTTTTCACAATTTGGGTTCTTTCACTCAGATAGCACTCGAACCAATTGAAGCTTCGTCCTCCAAAGCTTTAGAGATGAAGCTTACGTAACAGTCAAAAGCTTAAGATGTATCACAAAACACTGCATCGCTCACTTCCTTCAGACTAGAATATATTTTTTTCAGAAAGCGAATTTATTCATTGAAATTATTTATTGGAATGAGAATATTTTATATTGTGAAGTATGGCAACCAAAATTTCAAAAGTGAAGATACTAGTAATAGAAGGACCAAGAAATTGAAAAAGTTACGTAAACAATCACAAATTAAATTTTTGTTATATAGAAACATATTTTTCAATATATATTCCCATTTAATATTCAAAGTTTATAGCACAAATATAAAGATGAAGTAAAAACTGTTTCAATTTTTAAGAAACTTTAAATTTAGGATTATTGACAGTATTGTCAGGATATGTCTGAGGATATTACTTTTTTTTACAATAGCATATGATTTTGTTCCACCCCATGTTTTCTGTTTCATGTATTGCTCACAAAAATGTATTCCTGCCCAGTCCTTACATTGAATCCCTCAAGTTTTTGACATTGGCCCACAAGACATAAGTTTCAATGTACAAATTGATTTCCTCGATATTTCAAAGGACGCCACAGATGAGAGGGAAATTGAGGTATGCTGATTTTTTAAGGTACCATAGATATTGAGTATATGTTTGATGTTCTTATCATATCTTATAATTCCCGGTCTGGATCGAATTGAATAAGATGCCGAAGTTCAATTGAAAAAATAATGTAAATATTTCTAAAAAAATTACAATATGACAAGCTTCTCTCTCAGTTTTGGGGTAGAGATTTCCAACTATTTCAATTATAGAAAACTGGTCTGATAAGGTTTTCGTGGAATGTAGGATGCAGTAAGATCCAAAAAACAATGAAATCAGGTTACCGATATCTATGAGTACTTATAGTTTGAATTTTTGATTTATTAACATAATACCTCAACTTTTATTTTCTCATTCTTGTGATGTCTAATGTATTCTCAATGTTTTTCAAATGAAAATTCATTTTTCAGGTGTGGAGTCGAGAAGTTTGTTCTAGCAAAAAAGGCTGTTGTGTTGATGGCAAGGGTAATTTCCAATTATAAGAAAAAAAAACACTTCAGGATATTTTGTAATGCTTCTCTTTTAGTTTTAGCATATAAGGTGCATGTTCTATGATTAACAATTTCAAACTATGTTTTGTGTTGATAATAAATACGCTTGAAAAAACAGTATGGAATTTTATTACAATCATCAAATGGATTTTTATGATTTTCAATCAAGCACATTCACATAATTCATACAGCTACAATTGCAGATCCTTTAATAAGAAAATATTCACACTACTCGGTACACCCAGTCCGAGAAATATAGTGATACATGATTTCAATGAATAAACTCTGTGCTACTTTTGTCACTTATAATTACACGAGTGCTTTTTTTTCGTCAAAGTAATCTTGACATTTCAATAAGAATGTCGTTGCTTTGCAATTCAACGAAAAAAACTACCTCTGAAAAAATTGGGATCTGCAAGAAGAGTTATTTTTTCTGGCAGTTTTTTTGAGTTGAATTGCCTAAAGGCAAGGGATCTCGTATTATAAATGATGAGTTTACGTAGATAGAAAAAATATAGTCTAATTCGGTACAATTTAGAACCGTCATCGGTCTTTAGCAACTCTGCTAGACGTACTAGAATTAGACAGTTTTAAAAGTTAGGTTCCGTTTTTTCCCTGGAAAACTTAGGGCAAAGTTTTTTCCGCTGTCAGAGTGACAAAAACACAGAGTCCCCTATGGGATTTTTTGTGTATGCATTAAATTGTCCAGTATATAAATCACTACACTCACCAATAAACTGTTTTCATCACATTTCCGCCAATTCTAGCGAAGTATCCATGGAATAGGTAGCTCATCATGAAAAACTCCAAATAAACTAGAAAGCAACATAATTTACAAAATACCTAGTGCAGAATGCACCAGAGAGTACATGGGACAGACAGGACGATATCTAAAAACTAGATTATCTGAATATAAATTAAGCATGAAACCTCATAAAAACAGCAAATAAAACAGGTTTGGCAGAACATTCATACGAAAACATACACAATTTCGACTTCGAAAATACAGATATTATTTGAAAACGACATAACTATAGAAAATATTTGTTGAACATTTATTACGTAGTTATTGTTATTGCTCATTTTGTGAACGTTTGATAATAGGTACTATTTAAATAATATTAAGAAGTTCACAAAAGAGGAAAAAGTTGAGATTATATTGTTGTGTGGGGACAATACTCCAAGCAGACAAGTTACAGACATTTAATGCCAGGCATCCTAATCGCAATGTAGATCACACCACAGTAACCCGTATTTTTAAATGAATTCAAAGAAACAGGCAGTATTAATAACAATTTCAAAAAAAATCACACAGCTGCTAAAGAATCTATAGAAATGGAAGAGGAAGTGTGTTTAAAAGTTATCGATAATGGTAAGACATCAATTAAACAAATTTCGACATCTCTTGATGTACCTTTTACTACTGTTCAATTTTTTTTAAGGAAAATTAAATTCAAAGCTTTCAAACCAAAATTTATGAATACTTCAAAAGAAAGGGATTTTATTCCAAAATTTGAGTTTTTCGCGTGGTATAAGGGAGAATACGAAGAAAACGCACGCTTCCCAATAAAAATTTTTTGGACTGATGAAGGAACATTTACAACCAATGGAACAGTAAGTTCACAGAGCTGTAGATGGTGGGCTACAGAAAACCCTCATTTCACTATAGAGTGCAAATACTCTTTTAAGGTAAATGTCTTATGTGGATTGTTTAACAATACTGTGATTGGTCCCTTCTTCATCGATAAAAACCTCAATACCAACCGATATTTGCAATTTTTACAACAAAATTTATTACCAACTTTAAATCAAATGCCGCGTAGACAAACAGACAGAATTTGGTATCAGTGAGATGGAGCTAGTGTTCACTATAGTGTAGCAATACGACAATTTCTAAATGAAACATTCAATGGAAAATGAATAGGACGTTACTCAAAGTATCCAATGGCAGCGCGCTCACCAGATTTAACCCCAATGACTTTCTTTTGAGGTTTATTGCAGAACTAAGTTCACAAACAACGTCCTTTTAGGGATAGAGAACATTCAAAAACTGTGATTACTAATTATACATTTATTAATACATACAACAGAAGAACATTACGAATGCTGTCAACGATTGTGTGAGAAGAACCAAACTGTGCATGTTGCGGGATGTACATCATACTGAGATGTAAAATACTTCTACTTGTTTTCAAAGCGAATATAAGAATTATTTTTGACAAGAAAATCTCCAGAAAATCAATAAGTTTGAGCCGAAATACTTATTTCATTTTAATGTTTTTATTTGATATCAATGATATTCAGTGCTTGTTACAATACTGTATAATTTCGAGCAATTTTCGGTGTTAACAAAAAATAAAAATAACTTTGCACCAAAAACTTTGAAAATTATTTCAGTTGTGTAATTTGTAATATCCAACAACATTAATTTGCCAATACCAATGACATCAGTTATAAAGGATTCCATTGTCTATAATGGTTGTAAAATATTCAATCAGTTGCCAAAAATATAATAGAGATAAAATCTTGACAATGCTTCAGGAAGACTGTAAAATGTTCTTTAAGTGATAGACCACACTATAATATACAAAAACTTTATAATGATATTTTTTTTTAAAACAATCAATAATGTTACTTTGAATTTCAATGTGACTTATATATTTTATTAATTTTTATTTTTATATTTATATGAATTAACATTATGGGTTAAGACAAACTTGTTCATTTTTACCAGTATTTTGTACGACTTATATGTATTTATCCATACAAACTGACTCCATGTATTAAGTGAAAATTGATTATTTCAAAGGCATTTTGTTTTTACATATGAACTGCGTTATAGATTGAGTGAAACTTTGTCCACAAGATTACTCCTATGACAATAAAGTATATTCTCCCTCTCTCTCTCTCTCTCTATAACAGGCTTTTTGAATAAACCGTCGTATACAAGATGTTGTCTATTTATCGTTTTGGTAATTTTTTTTCAAATGGGTAAATATATAAAACTTCACTTAGATGGCCATCATTCCAAATCTGGGGGTATTTTTTAATGTTGAACAACTTTTTCAAATGACATTTCCCGAGATTTTCCAAAATAAGGGTACTTTACTCCTGTCTCAAAATCAAATTTTTTAAGGCTTCTCGTATATTACGTGTGTTTTACTATATTTCGTTGGTGCATGTTTAGTTTCAAAGGATGCACAAACTTTTACCAGGTATAACTTTTTGTCGAAAAACCCTTAATAAATATGGTGCATACTTTGAGGATGACACTGTATAAATGTCCCTCCAACAGATTTTATTACAACAAGGAACCTACTGTACTTGAGAGTATCCTGTTGTTATCTATATTTTCTTTTGTTTAAATTGGTTTTATATTTTTAATTTTATAATTTTACCCACTTTAATTCAGAGCTATTCACAATGTATGTAATTTACTAACTTATTTGAATTTTTTCCATTTGTCTTACAATCCACTGTTGTTACCCTATTATTCATTATGAGTAATAATCACAATCCCTGAGGGCCCTGAGGATGACTTTATAAAAGTCGAAACGTCAGCAACAGAACTATAGTGGTTTTAGTTATTTTGAGCATCTCTCAACCAACTAGAAGCTACAGCAACCAGTAAAGTCACAAAACTTCATACAAAAATATGTTTGTTTATCATTTTGGCCTATGAAATCGAGCATGGTGAACATTTGCTACTTGTCTCCAATTCAGGTGTAGTGTTCCCGAAATTACAAAATTAGAATACCAAAATGAGTCGAGTAGAGTAAACTGTGATAATTTCTTTACATCATTGAATTCCCGACGAAGGACTGAAGCCATTCCACGAGGACAAAAAGGGAAAAGTCGAAACGAATGTAGCTCGTTTCCATATCCAAATAGAGGAATGGAAGCAGAGCAATATCGTTCCGCCGAGTTCTGTTATTTGATGGCACGATGATACGTCTCATTCCGGTTTGAATGAGTGTCGAAATAACGATTCTCTTAGTTTCCGTCTTTCAGTTAGGTTTTTAGATGAACCACGAAGAGTTGGAAAAAATGCTTCATATAATTGAAAAACTGGATTCATCTGCAGATCGATTGATTTTTTTAAGAACCTTTGGAAAAATACTCGATTTTCTCCCCTCTGTAGGATGCAACGTAAAATGTATTTTTTCTATAACCCTTCACGAAAAGACGTTATTGTGAAATAGAATACTTCAGCGAAAACGTGATTTCCGTCGCAAGTGAGAGAAATTCTCATAACGTTAACTTTTGTTTCTAGTGACGAAAGTTAAATTTATATTTTCAATCATTTCCCGCTCTCGTATATAATGTTTTGATGACTTTAAATTATCAATGAACAAAGATAGGAACCATTTCTATAATTAGAATGCATTTGTTTTACTTTTGTCTAATTAAAAAGCAAAATAGAATCGTAAAAACTACCGTGAGATTTGAAAACAATTTATATGTAGTTGCCTGGTTTCATTAGTTTGACGTTCCTCGTTAATTGTTGAGACTTGTCAGTTTGCACTGAGAGTATTGTTAGTTTTTTAAGTTATCATGATTTCTGATTCGGAAAGTGATTAAGATTTTTTAAATAAACCACCAGAAATAGCACATAAATGAAATTTATTCAGCAGCATCATACAGATTGGTTACAGAATAATAATGTTTTCATAAAATCTGAATAACTTGAAATTTCCACAGGAGGAGGAAAATCTCCCTGTGCGTGGTTCAATACAGAGTGTTACAAAATATATCTTACTATAAAATCTTTCATATAGTTTTAGTCATATGTCATGCCATATACACTTGACATATTGACACGCATAGACATATTTACAGATCACATTAGAGTTATTAATAATGAAAGGAATATACAAAGTAATACAATGAAAACAAAAAATGTTTGAAAACGCAGTGGAAAGCCTTTTTTTATTTCTTTTTCATTTGTTGTCAATCAGTTTATGAATCGACAGACGAGGTATTTCAGTTATGTAGTCATAGACAATTTTTTGTTTGTTAATGAATTGAATTTAATTTTTGTATTTCTTGGGGTAAACTATTGAATGTTTTTGGCCCTAGAAATTCATGTGATCGTTGTCCAATTGATTGTAGAGCGTGAGGTATTATGTATTGGTTTTCAAGCTGAGGAAACCTCTTTGGATTCATTACCAGTAAAATCTAAAAAGAGATATGAAGGAATATATGCAAAATTCATGGATTGGAGAATTGATAATCACGTTTTCATTTAAAAATTGCCAAACAATATTCATACATACCTCGGTATCACACTGAACTCACTGCTTTGAAATCACTTTCGCCAAAGAAAGGAAGATGCTCGGATTCATCAGTTATTTCAACATGCACAAAATTCTATTTCTTTACTCAATGGCTGACAAACTTCAGAACCACGATTCTCGATGAAGATACCTAAGGGGCCGAAAATGACTCGTCGCTTCCTTTCATAGCAAATCGTACTGTCAAATGCTCCACGCTCATCTTTCTCTCAACTCTAATGACTGTTCGCCGTTAGATGGCGCTAAGATTTACAATAGTGATTCTTAGATTGGAATTAATAAGACAACTTGAGCTACTCTTAATTATTCTATATCTCTGAGCATATGAATAAGAAATGTAACAGATATAACGTTACAACTTAAACATTATGTGTATATTTGTATATGGGTCTATCTGTTGTATAAACATATGCGTGTGTAAACGTATCTGTGTGTGAGAATATGCATTCATTTCCATCTAGATCCCACACCTCAAATGCAATACCGAAATTATTATTCCACTCTATTTTGTTTGTCATATTTATTGAATAATCAATACTTAATCCAAGAAGACCCAGGCACAGGCAATGCCTTAGTGGATATTCATTCATGTATTCATTGAGTTAGCTTAATTTATATAATATAGGTATATTTATTGAAAATATCACATTTATGTGAGACTGCAGGTCCTTGCATATCCATTACTTTTTTAAATTTCTATAACTACATTGATATATTTGTCACATTCAAGCGATGCTTCCGTGGTCAAACATTACAATGTGTTACATTTATATTCTTAGAAAAATAAACATTATATTATCATCATAATACCGTGCCAGGTTTGGATATCATACCCTCGGATTTTTGAAACCATGGCTTTTCTGAAGAATACGTTAACAATCGGTATATACCCTCCTTTACAGGAATATATCTACACACCTGAATTTTTTACACTTTATCCAGCCGTCAACCCACTGCTTCAAGTTCATATATTCAATTTGGGTAGCTCGTAAATTGCTGTGACCGCTCTCCCAACGAACTTTATTGAACCAGCATGAGATTATGTCTGCCAATAGAGCCTTTAGAGCGCTTTAAAGCACAAATACCCCCATAAAGCATGACTATAAAGCTCTTTGCTTGGTAATACTCAGTATATATGGCATAGTGTATCATTCCACGTCGATGAAATAATGGTAAGTCTTGGGGAAAGTTCGGTTCCGGGATTTTCACTTTTTGCATGGAGTTAGTAGAGAAACAAAGACAAGTTTGGGTGTATTGTTGTTTTGGAGTTTTAGAGCTAACACTTGCACCCATACAAAGAAGTAATATACTGATATTTATGTAAAAATATATAAAATTCATCAAGTGAAGTAAAAAAAAATCAGCTGTAATTAATTGAGTTTCCAGAAACTTGACTGTATATTTTTTCATACGACAGGACCGTAATTAAAAATTATTGTCACCGATGATGTTACTTATTTCACATGAAACGTCGTCGAAATAACGATGAAGTGTGAATTTGGATTTCAACGGTTTAGCAACATTTGTAATAAAAAATACAGGTCCCTATTTAAAAAAAAAACTTGATGGTGGCCGTGAAAACACAAAACTTCGTATCTGTATATTTTTCCATATAATTTTATATTATTTTCATAGACTTAACTGAGAAATCTGACAATATCAGTCATATTAAATAACTTGTTAGTTTGGAGGGAAACGGCATCTGGGGATCTTCATCTGACCTGATTGCGCTAGGGTAGAAAAGTGATCTGTGATGTCGGTACGGAGAACATGAAGATGGTGACTTCACTCTTCATATTTACGAATACAGAGTGGGCCATTGAAAACGAAACAGCGGCTCTGTAGGTCGGCAGAACCGAATTATATAAAAACGCTCGGACTACATTTTCGAGGGGGACATCGTTCGCGATGAAATTCACCCGAAATACATTCCATCCCTCTGAGGTGTGACCGCCACCCCTAATTTTTGAATGGCAACATATGGCAAGTGATACCTCATTTGGAATGTATTTTCCTTCTCAATATCAAACAACAAAAATTAATTAATTCTATCGATTCGTTTCCGAGATATAGGAACATGAATTTGGAAAATCACTTTTTATTCACTCCATCAATAAAAATAACATCTAGCAATGCAACTGTTTAAAGATAATTATCATTGTCGGAGGAATCAAAGGATCTAACTGTTTACCAACAAATAACATGCAATTCCGTTTCAAATTTTTATTTCATCCTCATTAACTTGATCGAAAAAAATCTAAGGTTCTTAAGAATCGATAAAAAAACGTTTTCTCAAATGCGAGTACAACAAAAACATGTATGAGATAAAAAAATTTCGCCAAATCGCAATTGTGGACGTCTATCAGTGTCAAACTGATCTTTGATTGAACGACATCAGAATGAATTACTTGACTAAAGCTGCTGAATATCTTTCCACAATAATGGTGTATACGATCGCGGAAAGAGTTGAAATAATAACAATTTTTTTCAAGAATGATGAGTGCGGTAACCGTACAGCTAATTTGTTCAATAAAACGCATCCAGATAAACTTGTTGCTAGAAAATACTTTCTTGAATGAGTGCAAAAATTTCGTCAAACTGGATCAGTAGCCAACAAGAAACGAGACCCAGAACGTGAATTTCCGTTGAGAAATGAAGCTGTTGAAGTTGCACTTTCGGGACAAGTTCATGCAGAGCTAGCAACGTCGGGAAGACAAGAATTTCAGGTAGGCCAGTTTTTAGATATGCTATCTCCTACACTCTCCCGGGCGTCATACGGGCTACCTGGCTGGCGGTAGTGGTTGCGTTCATCAGTGCGCATCGTACCCGTACAGGTAAAATATCAATTTTTCAAATAATTTTAAGGAAGTTCTTTTTTTAAATTATTTTGATTGAACTTTTTGACACATGAATCTTTTATTGCCAGATATTTTTATTGTTGTTTAAACTATGCCAAACGCTAATTTTGAATGAAACAATTTTTTTTTAAATATTTCAGTATGGCTGACATTTTTATATGATGTTATTTAAGTATCTAAAAAGCCAAAATTAATTTGCCAAACAATAATTCAATTGTTTGAAGGTTGTAGACGATGTGGTAACTTGATTACTATCGTTTTGAACGTCCATCGTCTTAATTTATTTAAAAGGTTTTCACGACGTTTCGAATGCTTGTATCTGCAATCGTGAATACCTGAAGACGATTGCAGATACGAGCTTTCAAAACGTCGTGAAAACCTTTTAAATAAATTAAGACGATGGACGTCCGAAACGATAGTAATCAAATAATTCAATTGTTTAACCTTCAGCCAGACCGATCCAAAAGTGAAACGTGATGTGGTATCATTTTGCTTGGTCTAGAAATAGTTGTCAAATAAATTCCAGAGAAAGGACTAGAAACCATTGAATTAGTTTCTGGATTGATACGGTATCAAAATAATAATTCATTGTTGTACAAAATTAAGATGATGATCAACCTCAAGTATGAAAATAAACAAAAATTTGGATGGTTACGTGAAAATTAGGGTTAGATTTTTCAATCCATAATTGTATCACAAATCATCATCATCATCATCTTCATCACTGCTGTCATTTTCATTGTCATCATCGTCTTTTGGAGTGTTATCGTTTAGTAATAAGTGACTTGTGACTTTGTGACGTAACGAACTCGTAGTAAATGTTGATACAATTCAGCTGTACATGGTGGTGGCCTTGATGGGTCGAAATTACGGAATTTTTTCTCAAAATTATCGTCTGAGTTTTTAGACCGGTAAGTGTTTGAAAACAGATGGAACCGAGCGTAATTGACGTTCCAAGAATCACGAGCTCCGTAAATATGACAAATTAATTTTTCTAAGATCTTAAATGTCTCATCCAGCAATTCTTCATCATCTGTTGAAATATGTTGACAGGCTGAGTGATACTGTTCTGATTGCTCTAACAGTTTGAGAGGTCGAAGTTCACTTTTCCGGAAGAAAGCTGGTGTGTAGTCGCATCCTGTGAGTGCGTGAAAGCACGGTAGAGCTTTTGATAAAGAATTCCCCAGAATTTCGTATACTTGATTGACGCTTATAAATCGCTCATTATTTTCCACACCCAAATTCATGCAGAGTTCTAGTGATGCATTCAAATGATCCATGTTACCAAGAAGTATTATTAAAATATATGTGTTCAGACACAGCGTATCACAACTTCGGCATCGACATTTATTTTTTATTTTTTGAAATAATTATGATCGATTTTTTAAATTGTTTGAATATTTTCTCTCCAAGATAATGATTTGTCATTGAATTTACATCTGACTGAGACTGAAGCTTCAATTCATCATTGTACGTGTCACGATGATGATGATAACAGCAAACATTTTTTTTTATAACTTCTTCTTTTTGTTCGTTGTTTACCTTTTGATTGCTTGCGATCTTTTCCACAAAAAAAAGAAACTCGTTTGACATTTGAATTTGTTTCTATATTTTCCACACTTTCAGGCTCAATAATTGCATTAGAAGTGTCAATTTCTTGGATATTAACTTCTGTATGTGAATTTGGAGACGTATCATCTGGCAGGGTTTTGCTAACATCTACTGTAGTATTTGATATCGCAGTTGAACTAGATGTGCTGGGAAGATCTACTGTTGACGAGAAATCAATTTCAGATAAATCACGGTATTTTGCCATCAAAGCTGTGAAACTGCTGTAACAATTTCTGTGATATCCATCAGTGTCATTTACCTGCTCTGGTTCAAGTTTAAAATTTTCACGTATTTGTAAAACTTCTTGACACTTTTGTTATTTATCTTCTACAAAAGTTATTATTTTTCCATTTTTGTCTTTACAAAATACACATTTTAATTTATCTCTAGCCATTGTAACACAATTTCGTCAAAAACATCAAAAATAACAGCAACGAATACACCAACTGACGCCATCTTGACTACAAACAGCTGCTGTCGTCTATCTTGCTTGCGCAACTAGCGCGTGACACTCTGTACTCTTCCAACTTTCCCAATCACTTTTCAATTTTAGATCGGTCTGGCTGAATGTTTAACAATTGAATTATTGTTTGGCAAATTAATCTTGGCTTTTTAGATACTTCAATAACATCATATCAAAATTTCAGCCATACTAAAATATTTTTTTTTATTCAAAATTAGCGTTTGGCACAGTTAAATTTTTTTCTAAAATTTTAGATAAAGATCAACATTAATTTCATCTGACTCTATGAGCTCCTTTACTTTAGTTTTGAAAGCTTTTTCCCTTCTCAATTCTTTCACACATAGAGGTAGTGAATTATAAAGTTCAGGGCCAATGAAAAAAACGAATCTTTGTAACTGACTTCTCTTGAAAATCGGCAAATCAATAGATTTGTTTACTATGAATCGGGTAACATAATGTTTAAGCGGATTGACAACGGGCTTTGTTTTACGGTAGGTATGTAGTAGGCAATGATATGCAAATAAGTTCTTGATATTTAGTTGCTTGGATTCTTTATACAGACTTTTTGTATCATATAATCTGTCCTCTTTGTAGAGTATTCTTAGCAAACAATTTCGAGTAGTTGCAATTTTGAGGTTAGAGACCTCCCCATAATGCAATATCTATTGACTCAGCTAATGAGTTATAAATTATGGAAAGGTTTTTCCTGCTGAGAATGTCACGTAACGAATAAAACTTATATATTAGTTTTATTCGTTACGTGATATTCTCAGCAGGAAAAACCTTTCCATAATTCATAACTCATTAGCTGAGTCGATTCTAAGATATTGCATAATAATATGGGGAGGTCTCTACCACAACGCGCAAAAAAAAATTGCAAACTACTCGAAATTGAATTGAATAAAGATGATTTTGATAGGCGACAGGAATTTTGTGAAATTATGACTACGAGAATAGATGCTGATGAGAATTTCCTTTTCAACATCTGCTTTTCTGATGAGTCTAAATGTTTTTCAATTCGACTGTGAATCGTCATAATTGTCGTTATTGGTCAGATGCCAATCCACATGTTTTCCACGAAGTCCATATTCAAACTCTCCAAAAACTTAATGTGTGGGCCGGTATTTTTGGGGGCCGTTTGATTGGACCAGTATTTCTCGACGGTAACCTGACAGGTGAAACTTATTTGGAATTATTGAATTAATTTGTTTATCCACAATTAGTAGACATCATTGAAAATGACGATCGTTATCATGGAGACCACTTGATATTTCAAGATGGGGCACCTCCACATTATGCACAGCATGTTAGGGCGTTTTTGGATAGAATGTTTCCTGGAAGTTGGATTGGAAGAAGAGGCTCTAGAGTGGCCAGCTAGATCTCCAGATTTAACTCCACTCGACTTTTTCCTGCGGGGTCACTTGGAAAACAAAATGTTTTTCAACCGAACCAGAATCTCCGGAAGATTTACGAAATAGAATTATTGAAGAATAACGTCGAATAACGCCGGAAATGATACGAAATGTGAGGTATCGTTGAGAACAGAACTTGTACTATTGTATGGGAATGGGTGGTAGACAGTTTGAACATTCAGTTCATTGACAATGATAATTATTGCGAAAGTTGCTTTATCAGATATTGTTTTTATTGATTGAGTGAATAAAAAGTTATTTCCCAACTTCAAGTTCCTATATCTCGAAAACGAATCGATAGAATTAATTTATTTTTGTTGTTTAATATTGAGAAGGAAACTACCTTCCAAATGAGGTATCACTTGCAATATGTTGCCATTTAAAAATGTAGGGGTGGCAGTCACAGCTCCGAGGGATGGAATGTATTTCGGGTGAATTTCATCGCGAACGATGTCCCCCTCGAAAATGTAGGTGACGTGTCTGAGCGTTTTTATATAATTCGGTTCTGCAGACCTACAGAGCCGCTGTTTCGTTTTCAATGGCCCACTCTGTATATGGTGTTTATATGATTTCGCCTTTCCTTGTACTTTGGTGTGAGTATTTATTGTAGAGATATACCAATATTTACTCGAAACATCGAAGTATTCGTTTGCATGACTAATTAAGAATATCGATATCCATATCTTTAACAATCAGGTTGTCATTATCATTGTTTAGATATTATCCAATTTTTTTATGAACTCGTTGATTACGGGTCGATGATGGATATTTTGATAAATAGTTTTTTCATACAGTGTAGTTTAACTAGTGAGGATATCTCGCGCATATAGGTGTGATTTAGTGTGATGACACCACTCTAGCGTCTAGCCAGCCTCCAATCTTCTATTCAGTACTAATTAATTGACTAATGATATTTCCAAAAGATATTGGATGATATTCATCAACATTGAAATATAATAAGTGTGTGTCACACCAACGTACAACATGTTTCAGGTAGTTTTCTCAACAATAAGAGTAATTGTATTACCCATTTTTCTGCAATATAGGTGGAAGCTAGTTTTCAGTCCACTTTACAACATTTTTCATCAATTCCTAGAGCAAGTAATCTTGCTAATGAGAGATCATGGTGGACTTCATCGAATGCATTCGGAAATTCCGTGTAAATAGAGTCAACTTGCAATCACTTTTGTTAGGCATTCAATGTGGAATCGCTCTTCAGTCCGTTTCTTTGATCATATCTTAACATTGCTATATTCTTAATCATAAAAGATACGAAGACAAAAAAGTACCTAACTATTTTGGAGAGCATCACATTGGTCGAAAAAAATTTACGCATTTCCCGAGTTATACAGGGAAAACTAGGTATGCTGTTTTTGTTTTTTTGGCATATAATTTTTATATCAAGAAATGGAACAGTGAAGTTTTTTTTTTTATCTGAAATTTGCTTCAATAGTGTACTGATAAATCTTCAATACGACGTTTCGTGTCTTCACGGTCACCATAATTTTTTTTTCAATACGGACCTGTCTTTTTTATTACAAATATTGATGAACCGTCGAAATCCAAATTCAGTGAAATATCACACTTGTCATTTCAACGATGTTTTATCTGAATTAACTAACATCATCAGTAAAAATAACTTTTTATTACGGTCCTGTCGTACTTATTTTGTAAATTAGTTTCGATTTCTTCAAAACGAATATAACAATAGTCATACTACGATATAGCCTGAAAATTTCTATGAAAAATATAGCATTATCAGTGAAATAATCCAAAGTAGTAGTTAAACAAGCAGAAAAATAATTTTGTATAATTAATTGATGGTGGAAAATAAAACGAATAAAGAAAATAAATAATTTATATTTTACATTAAATGCTCGAATGAATATCTAAGTTTACTTCAGAAACACAACTTTGATTCGATGACTAACAGAGTAACACGCGTACAAGGTAATAGCAAGACGTGTCTAGATCACATTTTCGTCAACACCAAGGAGAATTACGAATATTTGCATCCCATTTTATCCGAAAGTGCCATTGTAGATCATTATACCGTCATACTTCAGTGTGAGCTTCAGCGAGTTCAAAAAAAATATACAAAACGTTCATTAATAATCACGCACTGAGAAAAATGCTCGCAGAATTAACCTGGGTGAATGACTATCGTAGTAGCGTAAATGAAGCAATTGAGTACTTCATCAAAGTACTTCAACAGTGTATAACAAAATGAACTCGGAAAAAAGAAACAGCTTCTGTCCGTTCTCGATTTATTTTGGATTTGGGTATTCATTCGAGTCGATTGCTGGATGGAAGCAGTGGCGCCGACAAAAGTTCACAAAAGCTGAACAGCCGATTTATTTCATTATTTGTTTTTCAATGTAATTTTCTGAGGATGATTGAAATCAAGTTTTAAATGGCCATATAAATTATTTTTCAATTACTCAATGCTAGAGTCGAAATGTATTGCGGAAAACTAAGTAATTTCAAATGATACGCAGGGTGTGTTTCGTTCTCGTTTTGAAATTGATTCGCAAGGGTAACTGGTGCCGAAGATATTATTAATTCAATATAAAAATTATAAAATAGCCGAAATATTTTGTGATTTATGTTACGATTCTATCCAAAATTGTTATCTGGAGATTTTTGGGAGCGCAATAAATTATGAAATACACTTCTGAATTCGAGAATTCAAGATGGCGGATGAAGTTTTGTGATCTATGTTTTCATTCGTATATGAGTGTTCGATGTCGATGATTATAGATTTTTTGTCAAAATTCAAGGTGACATTTATTCAAGTGTACTAAAATGGAACAATGTTTTATTAGATCTGTGAAGCGAGTTATTCTGTGTTCAAACTGAATTGGTCGCATGACAAACTGAGTCTGTAATTACCGGTTATCAGATGAGAATTTCATTACACAACTAACAAAATATGATTTTGTTCAATGCATCTGAATAAAAGCTTGTCTTGGAAAAGTATTTCATTCTTATAATTTCGTCAGCTTTCTGTCTTCAATCAGATACAAATTTTCCGATGGTAAAATCGATTTTTTGCAAAAACCAATGATTTAATGAAAGATATATTC
The DNA here is from genome assembly GCA_018342105.1 of Gonioctena quinquepunctata. Lineage (NCBI taxonomy): Eukaryota > Metazoa > Arthropoda > Insecta > Coleoptera > Chrysomelidae > Gonioctena > Gonioctena quinquepunctata. The sequence goes on along the minus strand of JAFIRS010000065.1, from coordinate 183,994 downwards.
TTTGTATGAACTCGGTAGTCTCATAAGAATTCGGGAATCTCTTAATTTTTCCCATTCATCATGTCATATCACTTTTTTTCTTAAAAGTCATGAACCAAAAATCACTGAAGTTCCCGAATTTACACAAATGCGATGAATCATTTGCCCAAAAGAAATCGTTAAAACAACCGAAGGCATTAAAATTTCAACCTACAACTGTGTTACATCCCCTCTTCATTTTGAAATTCGTATTATTCAAGAAAATGATTCTTACTTGTCGATAACATTTCAGTCCTCCATTCGAATTCAATGGAATTTTTCATGCGAAACCACAATTGGAGTAAGAGTGGAAAAGTTAATTATAATTCAAAAAATAAATACCTGTAAAAATTAAATTTGAGATGTAATATCGATTTCACAAATTTTTATTTTTCAGCAAAGTTTCTGTTTGATGGTGAAAATTATGTACTTGCGAGATTTACAATCGATAACGTTTTGATATCCTTACTTTCATAGAGCATCGATTATTCATTTTAAAATATCTTCGATTGCTATAAAGTCATGTTGTGACAAGTGAAAATTTTAAATGAAGAATGATTGTATGTCGTATCTCATGCAATAAAAACATTAATGTCTTCCAATACTTTTTTAGCAGACTTTAGCAAAATTTTGTACCCTTTCGATTGTTGCATTCGAAAATGTTGGATACAATTTGTTTCGCTGATTAGTCGAGAATAGTGATAATTTCTAAGATTATTAATTAGTTTAGAATTGTGTAGTGGTTAACTACGAAACCGTATCATTTATCGAATACAATTTAAATCGAACAGTAGAAAATATAACAGATATACGCGATGGATAATCAAGTAATTAACTGGACCACTGTAGACATATGTCGGTCGAATTTATATTTTGAAACCTATTTGCACAAGGTTTACATTTCATAGCCAAATATAGAAAAAAACAAATCAATTACATAAAAAAAATGTTCCGTAGAACACTGACGGTTACAAATCTCTTGCGTCACGTAAAATATTAGTCGTAATTATAATTGCAATTTGCAGAACTTTCATAATTATTTCAGCAGTTGTAAAAATGCAAAAAATTTATATTAGTGAATAAATAGTTTCCGTTTTTCGTATGAGGTTGCAAAGTTACATATCCACTGAGACCGATATTATCTTTATTTCCAACCACAATAGAAAACTTTTGTAATTATTTCAATGCTTGTGTGCATTGAAAATGGCAGCATTGATGAAAAAGTTTGATAATTAAATGATGCATTTTTCAGAAATGGATGCAAATGTACGTGAATATGTTGAACTTTTTTTTTCCATTCACATCCAATTTGCAGAATTTTTGTAATTTTTTTAAACAAATAATGCATGTTGTAAAACATCATTACTATCGGTATGTCTTTTGCAATTATCAGTGCAAAAATAAAGCATGAAAACGTTTTTTGCAATTAAAACAATGTTCCGTTCATCCCAGACTTCTGCACAATTTTATAGTATGTTTTCGTTAATGCACTAACATACCATTGAAGTTTGAAAACTTTTGTAATTAATGTGAATTTTTTGTCTATTTCTACTGGCCTAATAAAGCAATGTTAAGACATGATGAAAGAAACGGACTATATAGTAACAAATTTGTTGTCGTTGACCTCCCAAATCCACGGCTACTCCAAATTCGTTTCCAATCAAACAGAATACAAACTGAAAAGAAAATATATTCCTCGCACTGAAATTATGAACTGTAAATAGATTATAAATGTTCGTTGTAACCCCAACTCATAAATTCAAATCAACCAACCATGAAAATGTTCATTCGATTACAGATGTGATTGCGGGAAATCCAGATAGTTGGGACGAATTTCTTGTACAATCCGTTAATATTCTGCTGAAATATGGCAGTGTGGTGGGCGATTATGTTTTGCATGTGCACTAAATATAGAGAATCCACGACTACCGCACGAATCTTCTCCCGTTCCCCCAGATCACCACTGATTTATAACTGTTTCCATTTCGGGGAATCAACATTTTCCAATAACATTTCAGAAGTTATGCGAACATGCATCCGAAAAGGATCGATTCCGAAGGTAAACTGGGTCAGGTTTAGGAACCAGTAGCCAAATTGGAATTAAAATTGGTCGAATTCGAGATTGAGTGTTCTAAACCATGTATTAGATGGATAGATTCATTTGATCATGTGATTAGTTAATACAAGCACACTGTTACGAATGATTTCTGGTGAGTACTCTCTATTGGAAAACATTCTTCATGCCCCATTCATCTTTATGAGTTCTTAATTAAGACTGGAATATAAAATCAAATAACTATCTGAATAAAAATGCAAATTTTCAATTTCAGAATTTTCCTTTTGAGTTAGGGCCTTCTCAGAATATCTATCAGATGTAGTTCAATGTCCAGCGTGGCTTTAGCCGGGGAAGTAGTTGTTTTCTGTTAGACATTCACAAAAAATAACTTCATTTTAATCGAGGATTTTTCAATTCACAGAAAAATCTTTCTATCAATATTCAATTGAGAATGTTTCCCTTTTCAACAAGCACACTTGTTACAAATTCCAGTTAGGCTTTTACGAAAGTTATGATTGAGGTGTCATTCAACTTGGGATGGCATCTGGAAATTTTTTGAAAAATATAAAATGGCACTAAAAAATTTTGCAAGTTATAAAAAATTCAAAAAGAGTTTCGTTTCTCGAGATTAACTTAAAAACTATTACAGTTATCACAAATCAAAAGAAAGATCCTTGAAGAGCAGGAAATTAAAAAAAAAAGATTCCTGGAACTCTACCACCAATATTTATAATTTCGATTCAAGGTGGTGTGGTTACAGTGCGCTGGCACGATTTCCTCATATTTACAAAACAAAAACAACTCATTAAATATGAATATTGAGGAAAGGAAAAGTTCAGGTATCATTTGGATACATGAATAAAAAAAAAATCGCAATTTTTGGATTGCTTATGATGCTTTTGTTAATTTGCTCTGTCGAAAGTCCGAGACAAGCACTGAATATTACTGTATGAAGCGGCCGAAACTTTTGGCTGATACGGTTACATACAAGATTACAATTTGTGAATCAATATGAAAACCTGTGTAATTTTCAAATAAAAAATCTGAGATTTTTTCCACTTCTGACATCCATTCCTCAGAGAGTTCAAAAGACATCCTCGTACATAATTTTTTTAAATTTAGATTCTCTACTTTTCTATTAACAATTTAAGGGATTATGAAATTGTTAAACCAAATTGAGGGAATTTTTTTATTTTTCTCCAATTGTTTGGCATATTGTTATAAACAAACGCATGGCTTATGACATTATTTTTTCTGAGAATTTCATCATTGATAACAATAATGATTTTCAAAAAATCGTTAACAAAAATTATATTGTTCAAAAAGCCATTTTTTTTTCTCTTGCTGAAAATTTATATTAAGGAACCATTTTTCTCAATCGTAATTTTCAGCGCTTTTTCAAATTCTGAGAAAAAATTATATCCGTACTATATTTTTTAAGATACTAAAGAAAACAATTGTTTATATTATTTCCAATATTCTCATGTTTTTGAGCTTGCCATTTTTATTTTTTTTTCATTGCATTACAAATAATTGTTAATTGAAAAATCTTTTCAACAAAAAATTGAACCGACAAAATACGGAACTGTAAAGTAAAAAATAAAATAAACCTTTTTAGTCTCAATAACTAGGCTCCTAAACTAATGTAAGTAACTAATTTTGAGTCGGCGCTAAACAAACAAGCAAATGAATTAGGTAAGGCGTAAAATGATGGCATCAAGTTGCGCGGTGACATTCTGATAATTTTTTTGAAGTAATTTAATGATCTTCGTTGATTGTTCGTTTGGCGCCAACTCAAAATTAGTTACTTACATTAGTTTGGGAGCATATTTATTGAGACTAAGAAGGTTTATTTTATTTTTTACTTTTCAGTTCCGTAATTCGTCGGTTTAATTTTTTGTTAAAAAGTTTTTATTTTTTGTGGCTGGAATCTACTAATTACTACCTACTTGTTTTTTTATTACTTCCAAAATACCTACTTACCCACCTTACTTCAACTTTGTATTACCAGTTAAATAATATGATTATATATTTTTACTATTTGTTGTAATATAAATTATTTTTGTTGTTCTGGTTAGTTTATTTCATTACTTTGTATATCATTCCATCCTCTCATAAAATACAATTATTGTGACGGATGTGGAATAATGACAGTAGCGATCTGTCATTGTCAACTACATATGTGTGTGCCAATGTTCACAAGTGAAAAATCAATTATCCTCTATTTTTCCACCCGTAAGGGTGGATAATCTCATTCGAAATCCAAATATGAGGTATACCTATCTATTAAAAAAATAATCATCCAAATCGAAGAACCCAGTACAAAGTTATGCCTGATAGAATCGGTTAACGGACCAGAATTCAGAGGATGAGTGATCAATATCCTTCATTTTGCTACCCTTACGGGTGGATTTCATCTTTAAAATCCAAATGGGACCAACTTCTAAGTAGACCCTATCCACTGAAGAAAGAGTTATCGGAATCGGTCGTCTCAGAGGAAAGTTATGCGTGATCATACAAAAAAAAATATACGCGTCGACTAGAGAATCTCCTCCTTTTTCGTTTCGTCGGTTAAAAATGAGTTTTTAGACGATTGAATTATTTTAAATTAAAAGTGTTTGTTCAATATCCAACATTTTGTGCCAGATATTCATGCATAGACTTGGCAGAAATAGTTTATCTAATGGAAAAATGTTCAAACTTGAATTTGGTTGTAGTTTGAAGCTGTTTCTCGATATGTATAGTAATGAACAAAAAAAACTGTTTTGTGCCAGGGCTTCAGAACAAGGCACTTGAATATATTTTAATTTCCTTCTGTGAATACTGAATTTCAAGAGTAATTCCAAGCTGTTACATTGGTATGGTTCCTGTACGAAAAATGTTCCGGAGAGAAGGCATCAAATCAAATCAAAATATATTGTCGGAAGAATTAATTCTTAAAAATGTGTATAGATGAAAACTGAAATCGTCAAAAAAGTACAAATTAAAACAAACTGGATATCGGATCATATCAAAATCAGGTGATAATTGGTAAAAATATAAATATTATTAAATCTAGACAACCATAAGAATAGCAATAAAAGTGGAATAGAACACACACACTCATCAACAAAAAGATGCTACATAGTCACAATGAAGACAAATATATACATACAGGGTGTTAGTGAATAAGTGAGACAAACTTCAGGGGGTGACTCTGCATGAAAAAATAATGACAGTTTGCTATATAACTTTTGACCGCAAACGCTTCGTTTTCCAAAATGGGGTGTTAAAGTTTTTCTTAAAAACTGACTATTTATTTATTGCTCTGAAACCGGTCGAAATAAGCAAATGAAATTTGTTGATTTTCAAGAGGTAGTAATTGCGCATATTTTGGCGTGCAATTAAGAATTTTATCTTCATCATTGGCGCGCATACGGGTAATGATCTCAATTTTTTTTAAGAAAAAAATTATACGTCACCAAGATATTCCAAATAAAAAATCATTTTTGAATTGCTCGTTCAATTTGTGGCAAAAAACTTCATCTGTCTTTTTTCCGTATGGGGCGTCGTTTTTATGCAAAAAAATTAAATATCTCAACGCGTATTTTTCATTTCTTTAATACATTATCAATACAGTAACGTTAAACCAGAACAATAACAGAAAATAACACCAATAAATAAATAGGGGCAAGGCCACAACAAATGTTCAAAATGACATCCCTCAGACGTGATACAAGATTCAACTCTTCGCCTCATTGATTGTCGTATTCGCGCAAATATTCCTGGTATATTTCTTATTGTCTCACAGCCGGCTATAATTCGATTCCTCAGGTCTTCAACATTCCCAACGGGAGTTGAATAAACTGATGACTTAAGAAAACCCCAAATTCAAAAATCTAGAGGAATTAAATCCGGAGATCGAGCAGGTCAATGTTCCGTATCTCCCCTACCTATCCAACGATTTGGATATACTGTATCTAAGTGATTACGTACAATAATGCTGAAATGGACTGGTGCACCATCATGCATGAACCAGAAGTGTTGTCTCAGCTGTAGAGGAATTTTTCCAAGAAGAACAGGTAACTCTTCCTGTAGGAAATCAAGGTAAGAGTCGCCTGTTAGTCGTTGTGGGAGGAAATATGGACCGATTAAATGATCATCAAGTACCCCAGGCGATATATTCATTGAAAACTGATGCTGAAAATGAGCTTCAAAGATTCCATGTGTTCTTTAAGAATTTCAAGTGCAGTGAAGTTGCTTACATTCAGTATGTTGGCAATTATTCGAGTACTTGTTTCAGGTGACTACGCAATCAACTCGAGAACTGGTTCTTCTAGTTGCACAGTTCGTACTTTTCGAGGACGTCCGCAGTCAGCCGTTTGTTTCTTACATGTACCATTTTTGCGCAAACGTTGATGAAGACGAGCAGATATTGTGTGATGGGGTACCCTACGTCCTGGATACAACTCAGCATACAATTGTTGAGCTTGCCGGCCATTTCCATTACTTCGACCATTGACAAAATGCATGTCTGACAATTCCGCATTTGTATAATTTTCCATTCTTTTCGATAAAAGAAAAATTAATTACTTATTATCAATAATGTTATACCAAACTCAAAACTTGAAAATGAAGAAATTCTAATTTGATATTTTGTTGAAATATTCGTATTTAACAGAATGTTGACAGTAGCCTAGTAGCATCGCTACTAGATAATGTATTAAAGTAATGACAAATACGCGTTAAGATATTTAATTTTTTTGCATAAAAACGGCGCCCCGTACGGAAACAAGGTGAACGAGATTTTCTGTCAAAAATTAAACGAGAAATTCAAAAGGATTTTTCAAATATCTCAGTGGCGCACCATTTTTTTCTCAAAAAAAATTAGGATCATTACCCGTATGCGCGCCAATGATGAACATAAAATCCTTTATTGCATGTCAAAAAATGCGCAATAGATACTTCTTGAAACTCACCGAATTTCATCTGGATATCTCGACAGGTTTCAGAGCAATAAATAAATAGTCAGTTTTTAAGAAAAACTCAACACCCCGTATTTCGGAAAACGAAGCATTTGCGGACGAAAGTTATATAGCAAATTGTCATTATTTTTTCATACAGAATCACTTTCTGAAGTTCGGTGCACTTATTCACCAACACCCTGTATATACATACAAACACATCTGGGAATGAAAACCACATCACTGAAAGAGAAGCCACAGGAGTAAATAATCATAGAACAATAATATAAATATGAATCAAAACTCATGTATTTAGATAAAAGTAAAAATCGATGTTGAAATGAGGAACATTCTCAATTGAATATTGAATAGAAATATTTTTATGTGAATTGAAAAATCTAAGATAAAAAAGAAGTTATTTTTGTGAATGTCTAACAGGAAACAACTACTGTTCCGACTAAAGCTACGCTGGACATTGAACTACATCTGATATATAATTCTAAAAGGACCCTAACTCAAAAGAAAAAATCTGAAATTGAAAATTTGCATTTTTATTCAGATAATTATTTGATTTTTCCAGTCTTAATTAAGAACTCATATAGATGAATGAGACAAAGAAGAATGTTTTTCAAAAGAGACTACTCACCAGAAATCATTCATAACATTCACGCAAGAGAGCCATCTTTCTTTTGAGTTAGGTTAGGGAATATCTATCAGGTTCCAGTCTTAATTAAGAACTCATAAAGATGAATGAGGCAAAGGAGAATGTTTTCCAAAAGAGAGTACTCACCAGAAGATAGTGACTAAAGTTTATCTTTCAGTCGCAGATGATTACACATCTGATTTCATGAACATCCTGTTTATATTTTCAACAAATCTATCTATCATACCCCATGACAGGTTTTAATGTCAGAAAACACTAATTTCAAAGTGTCTCTCCAAATTAAATAATTCTAACTTTTTCCATCTTTGCAAAGTGAGATTGCTTCTTGCAAATGTGTTTCCCATTTCTTCCGGTCTTCCTGATGATCGTGGAAGCGTGAAATAGATTTTCGTCGACAAAAATGTATCGAAGACCTAGTGAATGCGATGTCTCTCCTGCGTCAATGTAACGAATGATTTCTGGTGAGTACTCTCTTTTGGAAAACATTCTTCTTTGCCTCATTCATCTTTATGACTTCTTAATCAAGACTGGAATAGAAAATCAAATAAATATCTGAATGAAAATGCAAATTTTCGATTTCAGATTTTTTCTTTTGAGTTAGGGCCTTTTCAGAATATCTATCAGTTGTAGTTCAATGTCCAGCGTGGCTTTAGCCGGGGAAGTAGTTGTTTTCTGTTAGACATTCACAAAAAATAACTTCATTTTAATCGTGGATTTTTCAATTCACAGAAAAAAATTTCTATCAATATTCAATTGAGAATGTTTCCCTTCTCAACATGAATAACCCACAAGAGGTTATCTTGCCGATGGAAGATAGTGACTAAAGTTTATCTTTCAGTCGCAAATGATTCCACATCTGATTTTATGAACATCCTGTTCATATTTTCAACAAATCAATCTATCAGGTGTCCAGATGTCCAGCGTGGCTTTAGCCGGGGAAATAGTTGTTTTCTGTTGGACATTCACGAAAATAACTTAATTTTTATCGTGGATTTTTCAATTCACGGAAAAATATTTCTATTCAATATTTAGTTGAGAATGTTTCCCTTTTCTACATGAATATCCCACAAGAGGTTCTCTTGAACGATGGAAGATAGTGACTGAAGTTTATCTTTCAGTCGCAGACGTTTCCGCATCTGATTTTATGAACATTCTGTTCATGTTTTCAAACAAATTAATCTAAAAATCGATATCAATCTAAAAATCGATATAAATAAACAAAACATATACAAATGAAATTTGATTCAACTCAAGATACTCTTTAACATCGTAGAAGGTTTCTTTGATAAGATGTCGTTTCACAGATCTGATTGATTTTTTTTATATTGCTGAGAGTACAAACATTCAAGAAACATTTTATTCTGTTACTCGATAGGCCAGGTTTTCGGCAGCTAACTCTTCGAATATAAGGGCAATTCGTCGGGCAATAACTCAAGTTTCATCAAAGGGCAAGTGTCTATCACATATTTACCACTCGACCTAGAAATGACTGATAGCCTTTCAAGATGGAACTCAAATGACAAACGATATCTCAGCCTTTAAAAAATTCTCCGTCCCGAGAGATCTTCCGACAGATATTGATGGAGTCATGCAAAAAACCGAGTGTCAAACGCATGAAATAGTAGAACATAGTTCGAGTGAAAAATGGACTCGGTCGATTTTCATTATCCGACACTTTTCCTTTGAAATCATTTAAGCCTGCAGGATGAATAGATTAATGTTCTCTTAGAATAATAAATGACTTGGTGAATTGAAGACGGCTTCTTATGGGTAATTAACGCTTGTAGTTAATTAAGTCTCGATAAATCATCTGCGATGATTGGTTGGCGGAAGGAAGTGCGGAAAATAGAGAAGAAAGTTTGCTGAATAGATCGCTTTTTAGTTTACCAATAATTTCACAAAGAAACTCTTCTGGTAAATAGGTCTCATCCTGGTGGCTCATCTGGATTGCTAGACATGGTTGAGATTTGGTACATATATAGGATTCAATATCCAAAAGCTAATTTTGACATAAAAATCAAAATGTATTGAAAGGGAAACATTCTCTATTGAATATTGAATAGAAATATTTGTCTGTGAATTGAAAAATCTACGATGAAAATGAAGTTATTTTTTGTGACAACTATTTCCCCGGCTAAAGCCACGCTGGACATTGAACTACAACTGTAGGGATGCATTGATATATACATGAATAGTTATTTATAAAACGAGAATATTTTGACGCGCGAGAAGTTTTCAAAAACAGGCTTTGTATTCTAGTTAAATACATGATTTTTTCCAATACTTTGGTTTTTTAATATAAAAATGAAATACTCTTTATTATTAACGTTTTGAAAGCAAACGTCCAATTTTTATTGTTTTGGCAGTGACAGTGACATTAAGCAAAATTATTTCAGTCAATCGCAATACATACCTACCAGGAAAAATAAAACTGTAACAGAAAATTGTAAAATATACGGGTTGTCCCATTCAAAAATAAACATATTGTTCGTATATCTCAGAAACTGTACATTTGGCAACGTCGAAAATATAAAATTCAAAATCGCTGGTCCATCTGATATACATAACCAAAATTTCGTTATTGTATCTTACGGGTGTCAAAGATATCTTCGTGTTTCCATACTTTACGCAAGCACTGTATATATATATATATATATATATATATATATATATATATATATAAATATATATATTGTCGTGATGGGATTGATTTTGAGTTTATATAAATCTCTATATTTTAGATTTGTTTCCAAGATTTTATGAATGAATCCCTATCATAACAAAATGAAAACTTCGGCTATGTTATCTTACTCCTTTACACCTCTTTTCACCTTATCCCAGCTCAGTCGGTACGCCTATGAACAATGCGTCATCTCAGGAGTCGGTTCTGTGATCAGTGGTGCCAACTTGACGCAATGCTTGATGGGGAGAAATGTGGTTGAATGTTCTCAGATAAACAAAGAATGCAGAAGATTGTCAAATATCTGTTTTTATTGAAGTAAAACCTTGAAACTGGCCTACTCTGCGTAAACTAACTTATGGAACTAAAAACAGTGTTTTCAAATGGTGAAATTTGTTACGTTCAATTAATGCTTGTTGAACGAATGTTTGAAAGTTATAAAAAGTCCGTTAGCATCGAGAATCATGAAGTGTTCAAAACGAAAAACACACATATGAACCAATTAACAATACGAGTTTCTGCACTTAAGTCAGTTCTGTGTATTGAATACCTTGTTGTTCTTCTTGTTTGGTGTTCTGCAGCCTCTTCGAAGTATTCGTGCTACTGGAAAATACAGCTTCCTGGCACCAAATCAACTTTAGTTCCTGAGAATTGGCATTGACAGGATTTCTTGTTCCGTTACTAAGGTGAGTGGAATTTTCTTTTGTGTTGATTCTCCACTTGATTAATTAATTAATTATACCGTTCTTGGAGGGTTTTGCTTGTTTTTCTTCTTATAATTTACTAGAACTTTTCTTCCAAAATTTTCATACGTGATTTATTTTTTCTCAAATTTTCATTCCCTTTCCAAACTTGTTATTTTTTCCCATGGTAACACACACCTTTTATCTTTTTCACAGATTTTAGAATTTCTTGCTACTTTCTACTTCATTATTTGTCATTCTAATCAATTTTGATGATTTTAATAATGAAACCTAATCCTAAACCTTATATACTATGTACAAATGCGTATAAAATTTATTTTTGACAATTTTCTGCTTTTATATTTTCATATTTTATCACTTTTTTCCCACACAATTCTCTCAATATCGCATTGGTGGGTTTCCTGTTGATGAGATTCGTCATACAGGATGTTCCAATCTTATATATCAGTTGATCTACTTTAAATATCATGTTTTCTATACATTTAAATTTTCATATGATTTAATTGTGAATTTTCGTGAGATATATTGTTGTTGGTCACATACTTTTGACCACAGAAATACTCCAGGACTGACCTCCTTGATACATATGCATCGACTAGAGCATAATATTATATTCCAGAATAGTGAAAAAAGGTAAAGAAAAATTGCAAAACAACATATCATTAACCACGATAACTAAATTTCCAAATAATTATAATTATTATTATAAGTTTAGTTGTTTTATAATATTTCATAACATAACAATATATATATATATATATATATATATATATATATATATTGTTATGAAATACTAATAGGTATTTTTACCCCACGTTGGAAGTCAATTGTTATGATAGGTATATCAATTTAATTATTATCATTATTTATGCTTATAAATATTTTCGCACCTCGTTGGGAGACAAATTGTTATGAAATAATAATTGCCGGCTAACGTTACTGTTTTCTCGCCAGGTTGTTGCCAATTATTATTACTTTTCTTACCACGACTAATCTCAGTTGGTACGCCTTCGCCTCAGGAGTCGGTACTGGCAATAGAGCCACTGCCTGTCTTGATGTCACTCGAACTATTTCAGTTCAGTGTTTATAAGTAAGATATTGCATATCATTGTGGAAAATAAACCAGAAATTATCAAAACAATGATTTCCTTTATTCAGGAAAACTCATATTAACCTGGCCTACGATAGATAACTTATAACTATGAGCAATTGACAAATTTTCATAAAATAATGGAAAACAGTGATGGATATGTAAATATAACCCCCTTTTTTTCTGAGTTGGAAGAATTATTTTATAGTTCAATACCAAATTATAGAATTCTTCAGATATACGAGTTATTTTGTGAAGTGATTCAGTTTGTAATGTGCACTAAAAGAGTTTATACCTGGAACTCGCTGATGCAATACCTGGCATAATCTGAATTCCTGTTTCATCCACTCCCCTCAAGAACTCACCATTTCAAAAGGAACCATCCAAAATCCACGAAATCAGCTTGGAACAAGTTTTCATGTGGAGAACCAAAAAGGTAATCTTTTTTATCCTTGTTTATTTTGTGTCGAGTTTATTCAGAGGTTGTATTGGTTTTTTATTGTTGAAAAACTACCTTCTCATTAATAAAATCCTAAATTTCTTTCTTTCCAATTTTTGTACCTGGCTTCTCTTCAAATTTTTTTTTAATCTCCTATCGCTTTGTTTTTCTGTTCCCTGCATACCATTTCTGTTTTGTCCATTTTATTTGAATTGTCAAACTCGCGCACTTCCTTGTCGCATTTTCATTAATTTGGTGTTATTTGAGAAAACTCATGAACTAATATATTTTACATTTCTTATAAAATAAATACAATATGTGATGATATTCATCTTTGACGTTTCTCAGTTCTTACTTTTCCACAATTTCAAATCTTTTATCTCATCATCTCTGTTCCCTGATTGGCTATTGTCATCAAAAAAAATTTTGTTCTCCCACTGGCTATTTTTAGTTAGATACAATTTCATATACTGTATGTTCCAAGCTTATAATTTTGTTGATCACATTTTATTCAGAATGATTTTGTAAATCTAGACTTTCTTGTTGTATTTAAACAATTATAGGTTATTATCATTTTGACAATGTATGAAAATGATTGCATTATAGTATTTGCATTTTTTACCTATCAATATTATACAGAGGCTCCATAAAGGAAATACAATCTCAAAAAAATGTAAAACAATTTCTCATGAACTACTAATTATTAAATATTTATTATTTTTGTGAATATTTTGAGAAATTATTTCTTTTTCACCTTTAAAATATATTACTGGTCCTTCCTAACATAACAATATATATATATATATATATATATATATATATATATATATATGAATATGTCCTGTATCTGATGTAACTGATGTATGATATAAAACCGATAGCAATAAAAAAAATTATATCAATATCTTCATTAGGTTCATTAAAAAATCAAAGTAAAAATAATTAGAAGATTTCGTGGTCATCAACAACCAAAGTAGCATCATCAATATCAGCAAAAGTCCACTAACATTCTTTTTGAAATTCGTTTTAGGTAAAACACACCTGACACCGCTTTAGGGGCAGAAGAAATCCAGGTGAATTTCCTTCAATCTTCCCGAAGCGCCGAGAATCCTCCAGAGCATGACAATCCTCATTTCCTCTTCATGGTGAATTTACCACATGGATTTTCCGAGGCGTTTTGCGGATTCGCATATATTATGCATAGGTACCGGCTTGCAATCGCGAGAGCAGTCGCAACATCAACAAAACCACTTCCGCCGCTCAAAGGCATCCTCTCAAAAAACTCCACTTTCGCGTCGAATAATCTTTCATGACCGAAATAAAATGTTGGTTTTCGCAGAACTCTTCTTTGCATCGGAGAGCATCTTTGAGGTCGGAGGTTACGGGATGTGTCGATGAAATTGAACTCTTCATTCACAAATCGTTCGTAAATTCGGCAGGCCAGCAAAATGCTTATTCTTGATCAATTGTCTGCATGTATTTTCACTTATAATCTCCCTAGAGCATGAATTATTGACGGAAATTTTTTGAGTACATGAATTTTTTGAAAATTATCGCGAAGCGACGAGGGATAATTTTCTTTAAAAATTCATGTACGAGACAAATTTCCGGCAATTAATTCAAGCACGTGGGGGATTCGGTAAGAAAATTTTACACCGGAATTATACAGGGTGTTTCCTAACGACGGTACGAAACTCCAGGGGGTGTTTCGTTAGGTCATTTGACGAAAAAAAGTTCCTTTGAACATATGTCCGGAGTTGCTTCGTTTCTGAGATACAGGGCGTTGAAGTATAAAAAAAAGATATTTATAAAATATCCTGAATATCCTGAAACCGATGTGGTTGAAATGTGGTACTGCTATTTGAAGTAATAAGGCAATTATTTGGCCCTAAGTAGGTCCAGTGGCGTCTCAGTGGGCACCACAGCCAACAATACTGAGAAAAAAATTATTTTCTCCTTCTCAGTGCATTTGAATATAAGCGTGGGTTCTAAAAAATTTTTTATAAGCGTGGAAAAAATACAACTTCTTGGCCTCCTGTGTTTTTTTTTCATATTTAGCTCAGTTTTCGAGAACAAAAAAATTAAGGCACTCTACAATCATGAATACCTGCTATGGAGACCAGCTGACAGTGATAGTATTGTCATATCAGTAAAAGTCAGAGTTGTCAATTAGCAGTGATTCCATCATGAATACTTTTACTAACGCTGAAATGGCTGGCATGCACTTTATTTATGGATTAGCAAATGGAAATGCGGAAGAAGCACGGAGAATCTACCAGGATAGATATCTTAACAGAGTAATTCCATGTGCTAAAACATTTAGAACGCTACATGCAAGATTATGTGAAACTGGAAGTTTTAATAAAAATGTAAGTGGTGGAAGACCAATCACTGTAACAACGCCTGAACTAGAAGAAGCTATACTTGATGTGATAGAAGATCCTTCAAATAGTACCAGGAAGATTGCACTGCAGCTTGAAGTTAGCCAAAAACCGTTTAGAAAGTTCTGAAAAGAAACCTCCTATACCCATATCACATACAGCGGGTCCAAGCTCTACTGCCTAGGGATTTTCACCCAAGATTAATGTTTTGCAGGTGGTTGATTCATACGATGGCACACAATAATAATTTTTCACCAAATATTTTATTTACGGACGAGGCAAATTTTTCAGAAGATTCCATTATGAACTTTCACAATAACCATTTCTGGGCCGACGAAAATCCCCACATTATTAGAGAAAGTCATTTTCAGCAACGATTTTCGCTGAACGTTTGGGTAGGAATTATTGGTGACTACCCAATTGGACCCTTTTTTACCAGCAAGATTATCAGGTCCATCCTACACGGCTTTTTTGAGAAATCATTTACCCATTTTGTTGGAAGAAGTACCCGTACTTGTAAGAGGCAACATGTGGTTCATGCACGACGGAGCTCCAGCTCATTCTGGTGTTCTTGCTCGTCAGCATCTCGACATCACCTACCCTAATCGCTGGATTGGACGTGCAGGACCTCAACATTGGCCCGCTCGCAGTCCTGATATGAATCCTCTAGATTTCTATTTATGGGGTCATCTGAACGCTCTCGTTTATAAAACCCCTATACTAGATGTGAATGACTTGAGGAATCGAATAAGTGACAATTACAATGTCATAAGGAATACTCCAGGTATTTTTGAACGTGTCAGACAATCAATGACACATTGATTGCAGTCGTGTATTTTATCGGACGGTGGACATTTTGCTCATTTACTTTAAGGTCGAAATTGTTTATTTTTTACTTTAGGTTTGTATTTTATGTTGTCCATGGATAATTTGTAGAATAAGTTAAAGTATTTTTTTCTCGAAAACGAAGCTTGATATGAATAAAACACAGGGAACCAAAGAGTTGTATTTTCAGTTGTTCAATCTGAAAAAATTAAATACTACAGAAAAAAGTACTTTTTTTTCTCAGTATTGTTGGCTGTGGTGCCCACTGAGACGCCCCTGGACCTACTTGGGGCCAAATAATTGCCTTATTACTTCAAATAGCTGTACCACATTTTAACCACATTGGTTTCAGGATATTCAGGATATTTCATAAATACCTTTTTTTTTAATACTTCAACGCCCTGTATCTCAGAAACGAAGCAACTCCGGACATATGTTCATAGGAACATTTTTTTGTCAAATGGCCTAACGAATCACCCCCTGAATTTCGTAATTTCGTACCGTAGTTAGGAAACACCCTGTATTTAAATAGAAAACATTATGTGAATATTTATTTTGGCGTTATTCACAAATAAATAGAAGGCTGTGTGTAATGGGAGTTTTGGTGGAGATTTTTTTCTGATTTTCGCCGTTTCCTAGTTAAATAAAATATATAATATCAGATAAACTATTATGTAAAATTAATTGATTTCATACAGTTTTCCCACTAGGTTTCAGGAAAATGTTAATATTGATTGAAAATAAAAGTGGATACGTTCGTATTGCGGGAGATATTTTTTGATTGTCCCCGTGCCCTAGTAAAATAAAATATTAAATATCAGATACATTTTTATATAAAATTGATTGTTTTCATACAATTTGCTTACTGGGTTTCAGGGGAATGTAATATTGATTAAAAATGAAAGTGAATGTTCGTATTGCGGGATATTTTTATTTTTATTTTTCCCGTGCCCTAGTAAAATAAAATTTATAATATCAGATATATTATTATATAAAAATAATTGATTTCATATAATTTTTTTACTAGGTTTCAGGGAAATGTCAATATTGACAGCAAAAAATATATAACTGTACCTATACATATATACTTGAATATTTTTCATATTCTTTGAGGTTTAATTCTATGAAAAATTAATATTAGCGGTAATAATTTGTTTTTTAAATAATTCGGGAAATCAGGATATTTCATTCTTCATTCTAAATAGAATGTTGTTGGCGTATCTTGCCGGTTGAAATTTTTTTTTGTAAAGTTAGCCATGGATTTGACATTCACTACTCCTGGCACTCAATATTTTATTTGTGGCATTATAAGTTCCTCATAACATTGTATACATAGGTTAGTAAAAAAGTGATAATAAAATGAACTTCCAATCGTATGAATTGTGTTCCTTTTGCAAAGAATCACAGCACATTAAAATGTACCAAAAAAATTGAAAATATCTAACATACCTAGTGGAAAAATCTGGATAGAATCATGAGCAAGAAAACTTATTTAAAGAGATTGGCAACATTCTGCGTGATATTGTGCCTTCTTTTGGACACAAATCTAATACTCAAAGAAATAAACTGGTGTCTCAGTATTATTTTTATTTCATGAAACACAGGCATATTGTTTTAAAAAACACCGATTCTGTGTTTAATTCACCACTTAGGAAAGAGGAGATAGAAGTGGAATTTTTGAAGAATTTAAAATTGATTAATGATATTATAGAATGTACAAGTGGTTGGTGTTATTATTTTACAATTGTGATAAACTTATACAATCTCACAATTGTAAAATAATAACACCAACCACTTGGATTAAAAATTTAACAGACACAATAATTCCTTCAGAAATCTCGAATTTTCTAGCTCTGGGACCAAAGTTCAGCTTGGAACCGAAAAATAAAGATATCAATATTCCAAAATTTTTAGCAGATGTGGACCCGATTTCACAATTTGTGCCTAAGAATGAAAGAAATATTTTTTTAACTCAAACTACGAATATCATTACCAATTTTGTACACACCAATGATTCTGTTAACAATTCTTACATAAAATGCAAAAATTTTCTCAAAAACAATCCACAGTTAAAAATTATTCAATCAGATAAAGTGAAGGTGACGACAATCCTGACTCAAGAACAATACTCTTCACTTTCTTCTAACATTCTTAATGATGCTACTTACTATCAATCAATAAATGGAAACCCCTCTAGTACCATTCAACAAAAAGCGAATAAATTGATCACAGAACTAGAAAAAAAGAATATGATTTCTAAAGAAGAAGCCCCTTCATTTAGATCGTATAATGGAACGATTAACAAGATTTATGGATTACCAAAAATTCATAAACCAACATTTCAACTCAGACCCATCATTCCAGGCATTAACAGTCCTAACAGAGGAGTAGCACAATTTGTTACTAACATACTCACACTATCATACAATTCAAATAATAATTATTTTGGACTCTTTCAAATTTTGCTCTTTCATAAATGAGTTTCAACTTCCTTTTGATTTTAAGATTATTAGTCTAGATGTAGTATCTTTGTTCAACAACAGTAGAATTGGTAAAAGATAGAATCTCCAGACATTGGAATGATATTTCCTTACATTGCAATGTTTCCGAAGTGTTATTCTTAAAATTGATTGATTTTCTGTTCGATACAACAGTTTTTAGTTTTGAAAATAGAATTTATAAACAATGTCTAGGTATGCCAATGGGCAGCCCAGTTTCCCCTATAATCGCTCAATATGTAATGGATGATCTTATTGAGGATTGTTCAAACAAAATTCAATCTAAGATTCCCTTTTTTTAAAAATATGTAGATGACATAATACTAAGTGCCCCTCAGGACAAATTACAGAAATTTACTTGTTTTTAACTCTTACCATGAAAAACTACAATTTACCATCGAAGAAGAAAACATCGAACAGAGTGTCCCAGTAATCAGAAGGGCAGACAATACTCTAATCACCAGCTGGTATACCAAACCAGATGCTTCAGGAAGATTATTACATTACGAATCATATCATCGACACAGACAAAAGATAAATCTGGTTTTGTGCATGAAAGACAGAGTAATTAAAACAAGTCACACTTCACTACGAACGATCAATCTAAAAAAACTTTTGCAACTATTCATTAATAGTGGTTACCCACGAAATCTTGTTTATAAATTGATTTTCAGTAGGTCTTCCATTGATATTGATCACCCAAACAACAATAATAATAATAATAATAATATAATTAATTCTAATAATAACATTTTGGAACCAACTTTTTACCTTACTTTGCCACATATAGAATCTTCAAATTATAAATTCAACAAATTATTTTCCAAGATTCCTAACATCAAAATCGCTTACAAAAACCAAATCGTATTGAACAATATTTTTTCAAAAGTAAAAGACAAAGATCCTCTATTAGACAACTCGAACTTGGTTTATTGTATCCCTTGTTCTCAATGTGAAAAGAAGTACATTGGCCAAACCAAAAGGAAATTGAAAGACCGAATTACCTCCCATAAAAGCGATATTAGAAATTTAAAAAAAAACTTGTTCATTAGCTCATCACACCATGGCTTTGAACCATAACCCAGATTATGATAATGTGAATATCTTGGAACATGAATCTAATTTGAAAAAGAGAACTTTTCTCGAAATGACACATATTTTCAAACAACCTAATTTAATGAATTCGAGAACAGACATTGATAATCTCAGCATAATCTATTCATATTTACTCAGTCGTTCTCCTTATGAGACAGACCACAATTCAATTCATTAAACATAAGTTGGTCCCCTGGAATGGTTGGTATTGAATTGTTCACTTTTTCTATAAAAAAACTCATATTTTCTATGTCATTCTCCTTATGAGACATACCAAAATCGTTTCAATAACATTAAGTTGGTACCCTTGATGGGTTGGTGGTATTATTTTTCACCTCATTGTATGTTGGCAACAAGTCTTATATCTATTTTTCATACTTGTCAATTGTCAACTTCATTTATACTTCAATTGTCAGTCATCTGTCAGCACTTCTTCTTCAATCCAACATGACCTCCATAAGAGCCCATTTGGAATTTTAAAATGTTTTCACACTTATGTTTAAGTAATCATGATCAATTTTGATCAAAAGTTTTAACTATATATGACTATACCAAGAGTGTTGTCTGTTGTGACATGTTATTTTATAAATTGATGCAAGTAAGTACACACATGCCTATTTGGTTTTCAAATCTAATAATGTTCAATTTTAATTCATTGTAGAGTTCCTGATAAGAGACAATAAATGACTCGAAACTTAAAATTCTTTTATTTCCATACCCTTGTTGACCGCATACCCGAATTTAAAAAGAATTCTTCTTTAACTTAGACAGTCGTCTAACCTTCACACCTTCTATACAGTGCTAGTCAAAAGTCCCCTCCCCCCCTCGTATCTTTTGAACGGGTATACTTATAATAATGAAATTTGGAGGGTGGAAATAAACGGATGTAGGCTTCTCAACTGGTCATAACAGGTGACGCAATAGTCATAAATGACGTCACAAGGCCACTGTGACCAATAACTTTAAATGGGACCCTATGGCAAGTGACAGCTCGTTTGAAAGGTATTGAAAATACCTATTCATTCATACCAATTTTGTTTGGGTTTCGGCTGATTTTGATTGATAAATTGAAGAAATACGAAAATTATAGTTTCGCATTTAATTAATAAAGATTTAAGAACCAGTTCTTATAATAAGTGTTCAAAATGTGCTCCATCTACTTCCTGGCAGTAATGCATCCTATTGCTAAACTCTTGTCGTACTCGTCCCAGTGTGTCAGCGGAAATTGCCCTACATTCTTCAACAATTCGTTGTTTCAGAATGGCAATACTGTCAGGTGCTGTAGCGTAAACCTTAGATTTCAAGTACCCCCATAGAAAAAAATCTAATGGTGTAAGGTCCGGTGACCGAGCTGGCCATTCGATCGAACCTCGTCGTCCAATCCATCTACCACGATATTCTTCATCTAGATAACGTCTTACTGCACCGTAATAGTGTGCAGGAGCACCATCTTGTTGAAACGTTATTTCCAAGTTGTCGAATTCATCTGGATTATCTTCTAGAATTTCAAGAATTAACGCCTCAATATCATTTTGTAACATCTCCAGATACAATTCACCGGTTAAGTTAGCATTGAGAAAAAGAGTCCCAACTATGTGGTTTCCCAAAATACCTGCCCAAACATTTACTTTTTCTGGAAATTGAGTATGTTTTTCACGAAAGATGTGAGGATTTGTGTCACTCCAATACCTCACATTTTGAGTGTTAACATTTCCATTGAGAAAGAAAGTACTTTCGTCACTAAAACAAATTGTCTGTATGTAGCCTGGTTGTTGGTTCATTTTATTGGACATAGTTTCACAGAATTCTAGTCTTCGGTCGGGGTCATCATCTGAAAGTTGGTGCACCATTTTTAATTTGTATGGATGAAATTTGTTTTAGCCAACACCCTATGTACTGTCCTTTGACTGACTTCACAGATAGACGCAACTTGGGCTGTGGAAGAAGTAGGGTTTACTACCATTTCTCCAATTATGTCAATTTTTTTGTCATCACTAATTGTTGGTCGACCAGATCGTTTGGCATCTTGAACACTACCTGATGCTTCAAACTTCCGAAGAAGCTCCCTCAAATAAACCCTCGATATAGGGCGATCGGGGTACCTCACATTAAACAGTCGTTCCGCTGCATGGAAATTGTTTCTACATTCACCAATTATTAAGATAGCTGCTACTTTGTCGGCTACAGTACGTACCATTTTGCCTATGTAAACACTTAAACGTCTCGTTAAACAATAGCTTAGGTAAATTTTCAAGGTATAAACACTTTTGACAAGTAGAGAATTCAAAAACGTCAACCTTTTTGACAATTAACCAGAGGCGTACTTTAAAATCTTTATTAATTAAATGCGAAACTATAATTTTCGTATTTCTTCAATTTATCAATCAAAATCAGCCGAAACCCAAACAAAATTGGTATAACTGAATAGGTATTTTCAATACCTTTCAAACGAGCTGTCACTTGCCATAGGGTCCCATTTAAAATTATTGGTCACAGTGGCCTTGTGACGTCATTTATGACTATTGCGTCACCTGTTATGACCAGTTGAGAAGCCTACATCCGTTTATTTCCACCCTCCAAATTTCATTATTATAAGTATACCCGTTCAAAAGATACGAGGGGGGGAGGGGACTTTTGACTAGCACTGATATATATATATATATATATATATATACATATATATATATATATAAATATATATATATATATACATTTTTTGCTATCAGATCAAAAATGTTTGTATCTGGAACCGATAAAAAAAAGTTCCTTGGTATGGGATCGAACACGAGCCAACCGCGTGAGACACTATCATGCTAACCACTGCTCTACGAGGAAGTTCATTAAAATACAGAAAATGACACAACTAAATATTTGAATTCAAATATCAAATCACTGTATGTAGTGAGTTCAATCCATCAATTTTGCATTTGTTTTTTCCCTACATAGGAATTGAATGCGTTTACATTTAATTCTGACAGGACCAAGTGTAGTTGTCACACAGACTCGTATATAATAGAAAAAGATGGAGAGAAAAAAAGTTGCTTTTTCCTTAGGTGACGATTCCTACCACCCCAAGCCGCGTAAAATAATTTCGTTCCAAAAAAATGGAACACTGAAAAAGAAACAGATATTTGTACAGTTTACGTCTGAGGCAAGAGACATCGGTGCGTATTATTTGTCCTGGAATTGTTTTAGGATTTCTCTGCTCGTTATTCGAACAGTTGAAATATGCACTTTCGAGATTTACTACCCACGGCATGCAAATCTTGTTCCCACGTCGCGAATGAATAGCAAATATAAAAGCAATAAAACTTTCCGCACCACCACCATTAAAACCAATTCTGTTCTGGGGTTTATTCAATTATAACTTAGAGTTCATTTCAAAGTTACCAACTTTCAACTTGATACTTAGCAGGATGTATTTTAAATTCACTTAGCCAGTCGCATAATATTTGGCGCTCCATAATTTACATATCAAACTTGTTTTTAATGAGCTTAACGCAGCGCAACACTCCGGTTATTGTCAATTTCGTAGGTGTAAAAGTTAAGGAACTTTCATATCCTATAAACTGCTATCGAAGAAGCCAACATACAAAATTCCATGTATCTAAAAAGTATACTATTAGGAATTCAATGCACGTTCTGTCCATTGAAGAACGGTAACGATGATTGAGGTGAGATACAATAAAATGTATCCAACAACAAATGTATTAATCTTTTGGTACAACAAAAGTATCTACAGAAAATACAATTTCATATATTATAATTACTAATTCGAGTTGAAACAGAATGATTGTACCATAAAAAAGAGGAGACTTGTTTGTGATGAAGCAGGATTGATATAAAATTATAGCATATATATATATATATATATATATATATATATATATATATATATATATATATATATATATATATATATATAAACAGTGGGGAATAACGGGGATCTTCAGTCAGCACAAGTGTTGAACTATGAAAAACTCTTTAATACGTTGGACCGAGCTTTCGTTTCAATTTTGAAACTTCTTCAGGGTCCTAAAATATGTAAATTACATTATTGAGAAAAAAAAAACTTAAAATGAAGGAAGTACTTACAGTAATCTGAGTGGTTGATTAATGAACATTAACTATAAAAAAAAGTAAAATATGTAAATATTTGTCGGAATGGTGTTATATCTTTGACGTTTCGAGTGACATTGAAGGATTTGAAGTGACAACCTATGATTAATCGTCAAAAAAATATAAAAAGGGTTAAAAAAACGTAAAATATGTAAATATTTGTCGGAATTTTATATTTGTAAAAGATAACTGTAGATTTTGCTAAGATTTTCGATATCTGTTTTTTTGTTCATATTTTGATTGGATTTATTAATTTCAATCATTTCAAGAAATAATCTTTTTGATAATTTTTTTTCTGAATGTAAAACTTGTGCTTCCTCGAATGATATTTCATGGCCTGTTTCAATAGCATGTTCAGCTAATGCACATGATTTCTTGTTGAGTCTAATATCACTTCTGTGAGAGATAATACGATTATTCAAAGTTCTTGAACTTGTACCAATATAGTTTAAATCACAGTTGTTACATGGTATGCTGTAGACAACATTTGATTTCTTCAAATCTGGTATGGGATCTTTTAACCTCGTATTTAAATTTCCAATAGTCTTGATATTTTTTTGTGAAATTTTTATGTTACTTTCATTCTTGAATTATTTAATTATATTTGATGATAGAATTCCTATATTAGGAATTGAAAAATAAATTATCCTTTCATTATTATTTTCTGAATTTTGATTATTTGTGTCATCATTATTTATTTGTCTATCAGAGTTGGTATTGAAAATAATTCTGTTAAGAAGTTTTTTGGGGTAAGAATTATCTAGTAAAATATTTCTGAGAATTTTAAAATTTTTGTTTTTTAATGAAGGATGAACCAACATCTCGATTTTTTTTTTCATACAAAGAATCAAATTTATTTTCAATCTTTTTGAGTGGAAGGAATGATAGTTTATGTATCTTTCAGAGTTTGTTGGTTTTATATACCAATCTGTGATTAGTGAATTGTTTTCTCTACGAATTATTCTAGTATCTAAAAACGGAATACTTTTATTTTTTTCTAATTCAATTGTGAATTGTAAATTTTTATTGTAATTATTCACTTTTCTTAAAATTTCATCGGATTTATCCATTGGTACTGCACATATAATATCATCTACAATTTTTTTTTTAAATGGAACTTTAAACGTCAATTGTGGTAATATTTCTTCGAAAAGGTCATCCGTTACATACGAAGCAATGATTGGTAAGATGGTAGCTCCCATAGGTGTTCTAAAAATTTGTTTGTAGAAATTTCCTTCGAACGAAAAGAAACTAGATTTGAATATGAATTGAATGATTTCTAAAAATTTTGTTTGTGAAATATTCCAGTATTCTTCTATTTTACTCCATCTTTTGGTTATACTTTTCAACACTAATTCCATCGGTATGTTACTGAATAAGGAAACAACATCTAGGCTTATCAAGACATAGCTTTGTGGAAGTTGTTTTTCGTTGATGAATTTAGAAAACTCGAAAGAATCTTTAATATAAAACTTATTTTCGAAGGAATGGTGCAACATCAACAAGAAACTGGCTCCTTACAGAAATAGAAGAATATTCTCACTAGAATGTAGACGTGATTGTGTTATACCTTCACACATTATGAACAATATCAAAGATTTGAACATCCTAATTGACACAAATAATGGTAAGAGTTTACACGAAATTCATACATTCAATGAAAAATTAACCAAGAAAATGTTAAATTTAGAAATCAAAATAACACATAATGACCTCAAATCAAATTAAATTTCAAACTATAACAAAAACATAAAAAGTAATAATTAAATTAATCAAGAATGTATCAAAACAAAGAGCACTTGGCTCAAAAATTTCACTGATATAATTATACCAAATGATATTGAACATTTTCTTGCTTTGGGATTCAAATTCAGTTCACCTCCTACTACAAGAGACGTAATCGATTTCAAAACTTTTGTCTGATATCGAATCACTAATAAGTGGATTCAATAATGAGAAAAAAGATATTTTCAGAGCAAAAATAACAAATATGGTTACTAACTTTTTTCGAAAACCTCAAAAAAATGATAAAACACTCAATTCTCTTTATAAAAAAACCAAAGAATCAGATAAGGGTAATGTAACAGTCATTTTAGAAAAAACTGAATATATAAATAAATCTCATGATATCCTTGATGACGAAAACTCTTATACCAAATTAAATAGAGACCCTACCTCAACCATTGAACAAAAAGCAAATAAATTTATTTCAGAACTAAAGAAAGCAAAAATGATCACTGAAGAAGAAGCAAAAAAATGTATGATATACAGTTCTGTATCACCAAAATACTATGGTTTACCCAAAATTCATAAACCAATCATGAAACTCAGACCTATCCTTTCATCCATTGATGCACCCAATAGCAAAATATCTAAATTATTCACAGACATCCTTACAGATGCATATGACTTCGAAAATAAGTTTTATGTTGAAGATTCTTTCGAGTTTTCTAAATTCATCAACGAAAAACAACTTCAACAAAGCTATGTCTTAATAAGCCTAGATGTTGTTTCCTTATTCAGTAACATACCGATAGAATTAGTGTTGAAAAGTATAACCAAAAGATGGAGTGAAATAGAAGAATACTGTAATATTTCACAAACAAAATTTTCAGAAATCATTCAATTTATATTCAAATCTAGTTTTTTTTCGTTCGAAGGAAATTTCTACAAACAAATTCTTGGAACACCTATGGGAGCTACCATCTCACCAATCATTGCTTCGTATGTAATGGATGACCTTTTCGAAGAAATATTACCATAATTGACGTTTAAAGTTCCATTAAAAAAAAAAATTGTAGATGATATTATATGTGCAGAACCAATGGATAAATCCGATGGAATTTTAAGAAAAGTGAATAACTACAATAAAAATTTACAATTCACAATTGAATTAGAAAAAAATAAAAGTATTCCGTTTTTAGATACTAGAATAATTCGTAGAGAAAACAATTCACTAATCACAGATTGGTATATAAAACCAACAAACTCTCAAAAAGATTGAAAATAAATTTGATTCTTTGTATGAAAAAAAAAATCGAGATGTTGGTTCATCCTTCATTAAAAAACAAAAATTTTAAAATTCTCAGAAATATTTTACTAGATAATTCTTACCCCAAAAAACTTCTCAACAGAATTATTTTCAATACCAACTCTGATAGACAAATAAATAATGATGACACAAATAATCAAAATTCAGAAAATAATAATGAAAGGATAATTTATTTTTCAATTCCTAATATAGGAATTCTATCATCAAATATAATTAAATTATTCAAGAATGAAAGTAACATGAAAATTTCACAAAAAAATATCAAGACTATTGGAAATTTGAATACGAGGTTAAAAGATCCCACACCAGATTTGAAGAAATCAAATGTTGCCTACAGCATACCATGTAACAACTGTGATTTAAACTATATTGGTATAAGTTCAAGAACTTTGAATAATCGTATTATCTCTCACAGAAGTGATATAAGACTCAACAAGAAATCATGTGCATTAGCTCAACATGCTATTGAAACAGGCCATAAAATATCTTTCGAGGAAGCACAAGTTTTACATTCAGAAAAAAATTTCTCAAAAAGATTATTTCTTGAAATGATTGAAATCAATAAATCCAATCAAAATATGAACAAAAAAACAGATATCAAAAATCTTAGCAAAATCTACAGTTATCTTTTACAAATGGATTAAAACTGAAGATTCTCAAAGAATATAATAAAAAAATTAACACACCCACTACATATTTTATATTTTTTTGACGATTAATCATAGGTTGTCCCTTCAAATCCTTCAATGTCACTCGAAACGTCAAAGATATAACACCATTCCGACAAATATTTACATATTTTACGTTTTTTTTTATAGTTAATGTTCATTAATCAACCACTCAGATTACTGTAAGTACTTCCTTCATTTCAAGTATTCTTTTTCTTAATAATGTAATTTACATATGTTAGGACCCTGAAGAAGTTTCAAAATTGAAACGAAAGCTCGGTCCAACGTATTAAAGAGTTTTTCATAGTTCAACACTTGTGCTGACTGAAGATCCCCGTTATTCCCCACTGTTCATACCAATTTTCAGTCGTTATTTCTAAATTAATATATATATATATATATATATATATATATATATATATATATATATATATATATATATATATATATATAGCAATAACGACTAAAATATTGAAAATAATGAGAATAAAGTGGACCAAAAAATTTTCTCCTATGTAAAAAATGCGTTGGGTGCTTTTTACTCACTTTTCATGATGATATTGAGATATCAGCACCCAAGCTTTTTTTGCATAAGATAAAAAAATTTGGTCAATGACTTTATTCTTATTATTTTAAACTTTTTCCCTTAATTTGGACCATATTTTACTCACAATATTTTGAAAACGTTTACTATAATATACGATAGTTTTATCAACTCAGTATGTTGCGTTTCTAAGATATGCATTTTTGAAGTTCACGGTATTACGATATATGGGGTAACCTATCGATTCAACGAAATTTAATGAATATTATGGAAATTATAATATAACAAATCGAAATGAACCTGATGAAGCTATTGTATAGCGAAACACGTGTCGTGCTTTAGTGAGCCCTTAAGTAGTAAAAATATTATCGTATATGATAGCCAACATTTTCAAAATATGGTGAGTAAAATATGGTCCAAATTAACGGAACAGTTTTCTAGATATTCAATAAAAACATTGTGAATGACCTAAAAAGAATGTAACGCACCCTTTTTCTAAATGAAAGGTAAAATTGACAATTAAGTTCATCAGAATGTTACCCTATCTTTTATTCAATGGGCATTAGCAATTAATTCCTTTTTTTGTAATCAAAAACGATCTGTCAATTGTTTTCAGTATAGGGGTATACTCGAAAATTAAAAAATATATATATTTCAAACAGAGAGCGTCATGAAGAAACAAAACAAGTTTTTTCGTCTACAATAGACTGAAACTATGATATCTTAACAAAATATAACTTGTTGGTTTTGAAATAGTGCTGGAAAAAAAATACGGGAAACCTATTTTTTTTACTATGCCCCGTATACACCCTAATGTACTATCATCAATAAGGTGATAATTGAACATGTTTATGAGTTCCGATCAATACATTTTTATCCTTACTTTGTCTTATTTCGACTAGAAGAACAGTTTTTTTCTTCGTCAATCCTACCCCAATACGACGGTTTTACGAAATTTGGCCGCTTATATCTCAGAAACTAAACATACAAAATAATTCAAACTCACACTTTTTCCTAATTACCCATCCTACTATAACATAATAATTCCAGCCAATTCGACCGAGAACCAATTTCCCATATGTTTTCGTGCGGAGTTCTTTGATATTTTGAGTATTTTTACAAGCTGAGGCATTAGGGACTACGATTCTACAACTTCTACGAAATGCGGTAGGAGGAATAGCTGGGTTTGAGTTACTTTCAGGCACTGGAAGTGTAGGGAATATCTCCTTTTTCTGTCATTTGGCAGGAGCATGCTCACTTGAGCCATTATTCTCTTTGGTTCTAGCTGATAATAGAGAACTTTGCTCAATGAATCATTCACCTCGACATATTGAACTTTGTTTCTAAGGTATGTAAGATCGAGTGCAGTACCTCTGAAGCCAAAGTCTTCGAGTATGTTGATCATAATATGGTCCACAGTATCGAAGGCCTTCGCTAAATCGAAGAACACAGAAAGTACCGATTTATTTTTAACTAACTTTGACTAGATGTTGTTTGCTAAAAACACGATAGCATTTTCAGTTGATATACCCTGTCTAAAACCAAATTGTTTGTCTGGAATGAGATTCTATTTATTCATAAATCCAATTATTCGTTTTTTAATTTATTATTGGAATGGAATGTTCAACAGACAAAACTGCAGATATTGGGCGCAAAAAAATAGAGCATACTTAAGCGCTGTCCATTGTTAGGGGCTAGTCATATAGTCACTAAGCTGGTACGAAGTATCTTTGAACCAACTTCACAGGGTTATTGGTTATTGGAGATTTGGTTTAGCGGGTACAAGAACAATAAAAGTGGTCCAAATTTAAAAAAATTGCCTACGTTTCGACGTTTATTTTTCGTCTTCTTCAGGGCTCCAAGGTCCGCACAGCATCAGTACTGTAACATCCTGTAGGTGTTATTTTTTGGTTTTTTTATTGGTCCCAGGGTAAGTTATTTCAATTTTTGATTCATTATTCCAGTTCTTGGATGGAATTAATATGAAACAGGGAGCTCATACTTTGAAATGCATAAATGGGTCGTCGCGGATATAAAAAATATATTCTGCCGAGCAGACGAGTTCATTCATTTTGGGAGTCATTGCCAGTTACAGATATGCAACATTGTAACTGTTGTTTAGTCTGGAAATACTAAACAAAGCTTCATTCATTCGAGCAAAGTGTCGAATGGGCAATATACACGGGTCGCGAAATATATTCGCTGCAACGAAAAATTGGACTTGGCCAATCAGACTGCCACTTGGCGCTTCGCTTCTGTTTGAGAATGGAAAAATATCAACAGGGCTAAGGGAGTCTTTCAGCGAACCCCGAGGTTGATCGCCACGGGTTCCGTCGCGCCGTGGGCGTGAGTCCTTTGGGATTCGGCCCAAGTTTTTGGTTTTACCAGAAACTATATCGAAGAAATTCGCCCTTCGATATATAATGGTTCCACGGCAGGAACTAGCGCGGGTAGAGGTCGGAAACTTTATTTTAATCGTCAGTTCGGAAGACGAGTGTGCTTGAATTAGAAATCTGATTCGAGTGTCCACAGACGGCTACGAGAGAAATGGGAATTATATTCGAGACTAAGAGAAACATGGGAATTACAGGGGTAAGTCGCTTGCTTAAGTAGAAAATCTAACTTGATGCATAGCTTTTAACTATTGATTCACGGGGTGAACCTCATGTACAATTAATAACAGATTAGGGGTATACATAATAGGGTATATTGGGAGTTCGTCTATTAAATTTGAGACTAACCGAAGACGATCACAATTTTTATTAATTTGGGAAAAACGGAAGTCAGTTACGCGGGTAACAATGAACTATGAGAGCCACGGGAAGAAACTGGTTCTATATTTCGATAATAGGAAATCACTATATATATATATATATATATATATATATATATATATATATATATATATATCGGAAATATGAGCTCCCTTTTATTTTAGAACAGACATGTAATATTTTCAAACTATTCGTTGTTGATTTGTTGAAAATATAAACAGGATGTTCATAAAATCAGATGTGGAATCATCTGCGACTGAAAGATAAACTTTAGTCACTATCTTCCATCGTCAAGATAACCTCTTGTGGGGTATTCATGTTGAAAAGGGAAACATTTTCAATTGAATATTGATAGAAAGATTTTTCTGTGAATTGAAAAATCCACGATTAAAATGAAGTTATTTTTTGTGAATGTCTAAAGAAACAACTACTTCCCCGGCTAAAGCCACGCTGGACATTGAACTACATCTGATAGATATTCTGAAAAGGCCCTAACTCAAAAGAAAAAATCTGAAATTGAAAATTTGCATTTCCATTCAGATAGTTATTTGATTTTCTATTCCAGTCTTAATTAAGAACTCATAAAGATGAATGAGTTCTTAATCAAGACTGGAATAGAAAATCAAATAACTATCTGAATGGAAATGCAAATTTTCAATTTCAGATTTTTTCTTTTGAGTTAGGGCCTTTTCAGAATATCTATCAGATGTAGTTCAATCCACTGTTACCGAATAGTTGTTTTCTGTTAGACATTCCCAAAAAATAACTTCATTTTAATTCGTTGTTGTTCTTTATTCTCAAAAGGAGATTGTTTTTTTTTGTTTGCATTTTATATATTATGATTGACCATTATTTTTATTCGACAAGCGTCGAGCTGTACTATAGTTTTTACCTTTTTTGTTAATAGATGTATTGAAGTTAATTTTTGAGTATTATTTTCTCAACCGAAGTTGAGGAAAGAGAAATTGAATTCAATCAGATTATTTTAAATTGAGAGGCAAAAGTCAAATATTAAGTTATATTATCACTTAAATAAAAGTCCCTTGAAACGAAAGACAAAAAGTACTAATCTTTATATAAAGAAGTTATTCAAAGCAAGACCTTCGCATACTTAGCCGAGGGCATGAATCCAAGTCCGACGGACTAGTGGTAAAACAAAATATCAGTGCCTTACATTATAGTATAGAAACACTCTATCAAAATTGGTGCTGTGTGTAGAAACTTCCATTTTTCTACATACACCCTGGTGACAATAGCTGCCCTTATAATATGTAAATATTATATGTAGAAACATTTTTGGACAAAGAGAGTGTGACTATTCTTTATACGAGGAGTTGAGATAATATAAGTAAGTATGGGAAATTCCATTATGTTATCAAATCTTTCGATATATTTTTTGGTATGAAAAATACTGAGAATTATCGGCAAAATAGTTTTTCTTTAGAATTTAGTTTTTTCTTCAAAAAATTAAAATAAAGACAAGTCATATAGTATAGTGGCATGTTTTACAGTACCATACGTATTTCCAATGAATTAAAAAAAATTGTACCACTTTTATTGTCCTTGTTCCCGCTTAACCAAATCTCCAATTAACTTGAAGGACACAATTTCTACATAATGGTCGAAAATTCGGATTTTTTTACTTCATTGGAAATACGTATGGGACTGATGCTGTGCAGGCAATGAAGCCCCGAAGAAGACGATGAATAAACGTCGAAACGTCGACAATTTTTAAAATTTAGACCACTTTTATTGTTTTTGTTCCCGCTAAACCAAATCTCCAAATAACTTGAAGGACACAATTTATCCATAATAGTTATTGGTTATATTTGGACCAATAGATCCTCCTTATTTGAAGAGCTGAAGAAATTGTTGAATTATAAAAGTTGAACCGCCAGGAAATGTAAATAGAAAAACAATTGAACGTCGCATTGAAAAGTTATGATATAAACTTTTGTTTTTTCTAATGGGACACCCAGTATATTATTGCATATTTGGGTTCACCGGAAAATTCTAGATATGTTTCATCTGTGATGTCCTATATCTATTTGCACATTCCTGTCTTAGTTTTTCATAAGCGATCCAATGATGTCAACTTTAGATTTAAACTCGTACACCTATGGATGGAATACGGCGATGACGACTCGTTTTTATAGTTCAATAATGATTTATAACTCTCTCACAATAGGAAACAGAGTATAACCATTCGGACGACGTTGTTTACATTGTGATCCAGGTATGTTATCGTATCAGTTTGTTCGAGTATCAATTCTACATCATAAATAAATTGTAGATATTGAAATTCTGACAAGCCTGATCTATTACAAAATTTTCTACTTATTTTCAATTTCATACAATATTAAAAATCACTCGCTAATTTCGAAACTAATTATGATGTAGGACGTACCCCAAATATGTTCAATCAATAATGGAGCGCCCTTGAAATACGTGGCTTTACGGACTTCTGAATTTTCAATTTTCTGAAACTTTGCTCAAAAACTTCCACGAGTAAATTGATCAAAGGATAACCCAACGCCGATATCCGGTAGGCCCTTCAAAGGTGGTGTCAAGCGCAGATAGTAGATCGGAAAATGTATATATAATACCTACGTGATATACAGTATGTCAGAGTTTCAGAATGGCTACAACTCACTGATTATGTGGAATGATTTATTTATTGATTCTCTTGGTTCGCTATGAAAAAAGAGAAAATGAAATACATATAGATCTCATACTATTTTATTTCCCTTTGTTTTTATCATTTTCCATTGGAAGTTTATTGCCTAGGAGACCTAAGCAAACGTACGCCATTGGGCGTTCTATAATCAAATGTAACACCAAACCTGCAATGAATGACTGGAACATGTCCGCAACAGCTGATTTGCACTGAAAAACAGAAAAAAGTTAGCGGTGTATATTGTGTGTGTAGAGGTTAATTTTATATAAAATATGGGAGGCCATACTTCATAACGTTTTCGTTGCAAACATGGAGAAACATGTCTTACCTAGGTTAATATCACGATTTGATTTTGATATTCTCAGTGAAGATCACATTCAGGTTATTCAAACAAATTCGGGTAAATATCATGAAATGGTGTCATAGTTATATACTGGAAATCATCTAAAAATTCTAGTGAATATCACGTATATTGATTTGTTGAAAATATAAACAGGATGTTCATAAAATCAGATGTGGTATCATCTGCGACTGAAAGATAAACTTTAGTCGCTATCTTCCATCGTCAAGATAACCTCTTGTGGGGTATTCATGTTGAAAAGGGAAACATTCTCAATCGAATATTGATGGAAAGATTTTTCTGTGAATTGAAAAATCCACGATTAAAATGAAGTAGTACTGACCAGAGATCATTCGTAACATTGACGCAGGAGAGACATCAATTTCAGATTTTTTCTTTTGAGTTAGGGCCTTTTCAGAATATTTATCAGATGTAGTTCAATGTCCAGCGTGGCTTTAGCCGGGAAAGTAGTTGATTTCTGTTAGACATTCACAAAAAATAACTTCATTTTAATCGTGGATTTTTCAATTGATGATTTATATATTGCATTTGGATCATTAACATCAGGAAAAATATATTTAATGTAGGCTGTAAATAGTTCGTCAAAAAAACTAGATAAACCTCACCATTAACTGTGCCTTCAAAAAAATAAGAGCAAATAATTTTGATGTTAATGATACCAGCCCAAACGTTCACATTTCTAGGATATTCTGTGTGAGCCTCACAAATCCAATGAGAATTTTCTCAGCTCCAATACCTACAGGTTTTGTCTAGTAACCGTTCCATTCAAATTAAAAGTAGCTTCATCAGAAAAAACAATTTTGGTTTATGAAATGCAAATCTGCTTCCACGCTGTCCATCATCAGTTCACAGAATTGTTGCCTTCTATCAGGATCGTCCTAATTTAACTCCTGAACCAACTGAACTTTATGAAGATGGTATTTTTCTCTATGTAAAGCTCTCAATATCGACGATTTACTTACATCATTGTCGGCGGCAAGTTGTCTACTGTCATGTGCGGATTTTCCTGAATCGCTAACAGTACATCCTCATCCAATTTAACATTTCGACCTGGTTTTTGAATAGTTTTTACATGTCCAGTTCCAATTTCGATAACTGTAGACCGTGAGACGGTTGACCAGGGTATTTATTATTAAACATTTCACAAACTTCCTTTTGAGTTCTTGTTTTATTACCGCATCCAATCATATTTGAAATGTATATTCTTTGAGTTTCGGATAAATGAGCCATAGTTGAATCAAATACACACACAAATATTTTTCATTACACTGACGTGTGTCAGCAACTTATAAATATCAAAATAACAGTAAGCTACTAGATAACATTGTTTATGTGGGTTTTGTGAATGATTTTTTGGTGTTTTGAACGACTTTTTCGTGAAGTTTAGCAAAGCAGATGAGAAAATACCTGATTATTTCCCATGGGGTTATTTAAAATCAAAAGAATATTTCAAACGACTAGACAATTTTGCAGATTCAAAAAATTAGGATTACGGAAGAAATTAACAACATAACCCCTGAGGTCCTACAAAATGTTGTACGAGAATTCCAAGATCAACTTGCTTATTGTCAAGAAGTGAATGGTGGTCATTTTGAACATTTAGTTCAATTGTAAAATAAATTGTAAAATACTTTCTAACCATTATGTGACATTATTTCCTTCATTCTTCGTGAAGTATAAACATTTTACATTTTCAAAATAAATTATCTCAGTAATGATTGCATCAAATTTAAAAAACTTAATATTTCTGAACAGAGAAAGGTGGCACACGATCCCCTTCTCATTTTGAATTCTCGAGGAAGTTCTCATAATTCAGAGGGGGTGCAAGAGGGGGGTAATATTTTCATAATGTAAATTGTCAAATTGACAATAGAAATCGACAAATACATAGTAACGCTAAAAATGAATTAATTCCAGACCTATGGACCGCACTGTATATACACATCCACCTTCATACTAATTAACATATTCATACAAATACACAAATATACTTTCACACATTTCCATACTTATCTGTAAATTTATTCCCATTTTTGATCATATTGACTCGTGATGTTTCCAAATAAATATAAATCGAAACTTTTTATCTAATTTCTGACTGGGTTTTTGAAATCATTTGATAATAAAAAAGCACCAGGGGTTGATGATATAAATTTGTATATTATCAGAGCACTGAAGGCAGAATTGGCAACTAAATAAATTTATCAATCGAAGCTGGCCTGGTCCCAAACAACTCTAAATTTATAACCAATCTGCAAAAACGGAGAAAAATATGTATCATGGAAAAATACAGGCCGATTTCGCTGCTTTAAATTTAATCTTCTATCATATCATGGCTACTACTACTATGGCTTTCGGAAATCTAGTAGTACAGATTGTGCAACACTGAATGTTATCACTAATATTGAATAATATGCAGACTACAAAAGTTGAATGTTATCACTGGCTTTCATATCATTTTAGGGTACGGTAGAGGAATCTGGGTTTAAACCACTGAAATCCCTTCAAAATGAAGCAATCAAAATTCTCAAATTGCCATTTTTGGAACAAACATATGAATCATATCAAACATGGGATTTGCTTGATATTGACTCTCTTTTCAAATTGAAAATATTTGTTTTCATCCATCCCCTCAAAAATAAGAATAAACTTCTTAGCTCACAATTTCTGGACTACGAGGCTAACGAAGCACTTGATAATAAATTCCGGTATTTTGTACAGTGACATTTACTAGAAATTGAAAAATCATCACCACAAATAAAATAACTAATAAAAAACCTTTTTAAACACAAACTTTCATTTAAGCCATGTACTGAA
Organism: Gonioctena quinquepunctata; assembly: GCA_018342105.1. Lineage (NCBI taxonomy): Eukaryota > Metazoa > Arthropoda > Insecta > Coleoptera > Chrysomelidae > Gonioctena > Gonioctena quinquepunctata. The sequence goes on along the minus strand of JAFIRS010000065.1, from coordinate 147,589 downwards.
ACGAATAAAATAATTTTAAGTCATCGCTGACAATGATTAAATTCATTTATTGTTGAATTATTTGGTTTCAAAAACCTTGTCACGCGAACTGTTCATAAAAGTAGGTACCAACTAATTTCATTGATTGATAAGTAAAAACTTGTCGAAGTAATAATTTCATTACAATTCGCATGACAAGCTTTTTGAAACCAAATAATTCAATTAAAAATAATTAAATCATGGTCAGCGATGACTTAAACTTATTTTATTCGTTTAAGTACACGGCTTAAATAAAAGCTTGTCTTTGAAAAAGTTTTTCATTGGTTATTTTCTTTTTTTTTAAGTCAGTTCGCCTTTATGTGTTCATTTCTAAAAGAGCATCGTTATTACAAGGTGTCTTCCCTGTAAGTTTTGAGCTGAAAGAAATCGTGATCTACGACCCGAAAAACTCCCACACACCAATTTTGAATAGAATCTGACCATAATCATGAAACTCGTCCGCCATCCTGAAGTCGCCTTCTTGATAGATTTTGACAAAAAAATCATAATCTCTGAATCTGAAAACCCCAACATACCAATTTTGAATAAAATATGACCATAATCAGAAAACTCGTCCTCCATCTTGGGGCCGCCATCTTGAATTTATAGATTTTGACAAAAAAAACAACATTTCCGACCGTGAAAACCGCCGCAACCCATTTTGAATCGTATCGGACCATAATCACAAAACTCGTCCTCCATCTTGGGGCCGAAATCCTGAATTTATGAGTTTCGACAAGAAATTCGTAATTTCCGACCCCGAAAATCCCCACTCACCAATTTTGAATCGAATCGGACCATAATCACAAAACTCGTCCACTATCTTGGAGCCGCCAAGTTGAATTTAAGAATATAGAAGCACTATAAAGAATCATTTAGATATTTTTTGTAAATATACCACTTTAAAACGTAGTAGAATTTTCTATTGGTAGAAAATGTCAATTTCAACATGTATACTTCAGTCATGGAACAAGAAGACTTATGAAGAAATAGTAAATATGAATAAACTCACAGGAAATAACTACAACCATTTTGTTCATTGGATATGTGACGTGAGTTATCCTATCCCCAAACAACGGTAACATATCGATTCCCTTTATATTTCAATGACTGAATAGTTTGGGAAGAATTTATTAATCAAGCTTTGGGAATGTAATTTTGATTCAGAATTCATACAGACATATCGATCAACAAACCATAAATAATGTCAATATATTCACGAAAATTCAGGAATTTATCGAAGACCTATAAAATAATTGCATGAAAATACCTCGATATTTTTTGTTGTCATTTATAATGTTTGCCAAGATAATGATTCTGACATTTCGAGAAATTCCAGATAATACCATATTTATTCAGTATTTCAAATTGAAAGCTTATTGATATCTGAAAATATCAAGCAAACCAGTCATAAGTGTGTAGAATACATTCACTCGAGATATGATCCAATTTATAGATCATATATTCATCTAACAGAGTCCTCGTCAGAAGTTTTATGACCACAGGTGTAGAGAAAATTAATTGATGATTCTCGAAAAATATCTTACTCACCATCATTTCAATAGAGATATCTACCAAGCCATCTGATCTAAGATGTCTACCAAAGACAACAAAAAAGTGGATGAGGTATGTACTATATGTCCATCTAGCAACGAACTCAGCAAAATCCCATTCACATATTCTTCTGATGAAACCTGAAAATCCAAATTATGAAATCATACCACTTTTTTTGGGTGGTAATCGAATCAAATGGGTTACACCGGCCGACTTGATTTTCCTTGTTTAAAATATTATAAATTTTTTCTACCAATTTTGTGGTGTTGACGACGAGTCCAGACCCCATTTTATCGTATCACGTCAGGTTTTGAATAAAATTAATATATTGGCAATTTTATTGGTTTTATTAAAAATGAGTTAAATTATTAAGTTTTGCCCTCTTTATTCAAATTGTGCGACCGCTCGTGAGAAAATCTATTAGTTGCAACAGCGACACACCCAGTTATTAAGGCGTTACAGTAACTTTGTTAACAAAATTTATACTGAAATTAGAGGGTTAATTTTGAAAAAATGTTAGTGTTTTACTTTTGATATTTATTGAATCTTATCAATGATTTGTGGCTGAACAACATTTCCAAAACAAAATGTCGTCAAGAAAGTGTCAAAATGTACGTACAAAAACAATGGAAACCTCGTAAAAAGCTTGAACCTAGAACCAAAAATTGTGTACGACAAAACTTAATTTATACTAAAAGAATTGTGTTACCTCCGCTTCATATTAAACTGGGTATGACGGAACAATTTGTCAAAGCATTAAACAAAGACAGTTCCAAATACCTGAGTAAAAAATTCCCAAGATTATCTGATGCAAAAATAGAATAAGACGTATTCGATGGACCACAAATCAGATCTGTGATGAAAGACCGGGAATTTGATGCAACAATGAATACTACTGAATTAGAAGCTTGGCTGGCATTCAAAAACGTTGGTAATGATTTTTCAGGGAATCACGAACACTCTGACTATAAAAATATCATGGCAACTTTATTGGATTAATATAAAAAATTGGGATGCAATATGAGTATAAAACTCCATTTTCTAGATTCACATCTGGATTTTTTCCTGAAAATCTTGGTGATTTTAGTGGATAACAGGGAGAATGTTTCATCAAAACTACGGAAATAAGGCACCAAGGTCGATGGAATGTGAATGTGATGGCTGATTACTGCTGGTCACTGAAACGTGATATTCCTGATGATATTCACAAAAAAATCACACCCAGTCGTAATTTTACAGGTAAGCGCAAGAGAAATCACTTCAAATTGTCCTATAGTAATGATTGTTCTTGATATTTTCTTCATAATAATTGATGTTTTCTTAAAATGTCAAAATAAACGTTATTTTCCTTTTATACAAAAACCTGATGTAACAGAGCAAATATAGAGGTATTTCTGTGTTCAGAACACTCAAAATTAACGATATTCAACACCCGAATTGAAACAATGTTCCAAAAATGTTAATTTGTCGGCCAGTGTTATCAGTAACAGTTTCCGCAATTTCTTCAAACACTGGCATTGATGAAGAAAATGGATCAATCTCAAACATATGTTCCATTCATCCACATGTATTTCAACTCCCTGATTCATTACTATCCTTTATTTTATTTGACAAACATCGTGAAGAAGTTCCCAATGATGTTTTCCACTGATTTGTTTTGCATACTCACCTCCTAAGCCATTGGTCATACCAAACAGTCCTATCGCAATTCCCAACGCAAATAGGGGTTTCAGAGTAGGTCCCAGTATGGCACTCACCAATCTGGAGTATTCGAAAAGCATACCATATATGGCAATAAAAGGCAGACCGAAAAATAGTAGTAACCACAAACAAGTGTCAACCTGAAAAAATAACAGCAATAATGATAAGCAATATATTTCAATGTAATTTAACAATTTATTTACCAATAAATGTAATTACTTTTAATGTCATCCTTCACATCTTTAGACCTACCCGAGTAATATACATTGTAATTGCCGAACAAGTAATATTGGATTAACGGTTGAACCTTTTCCAGTATTTCTAAACTTACTTTACATTCCATGTCTTGGCAGTTGCTGAAGAACATTATAATTCTGATTATATTGTTAACTATTGAATAAAGAAAAGAGCCGAGGTGACATTAATAATAGCCAGACGAGCACACGGAAAAACATGGGGGCTTGATCCCAAAATGATGTATTGGACATACAACACTGTGCTGAAACCCATGATCACCTAGGCATCTTTGGTATGGTGGACAAAGATAACCCAAAAAATAGCTATGGCTGGGTTGAGCAAAGGCTTGCCTGCCTCAGCATAACGGGGGCTATGAAAACAACACAAACAGAAGCCAAGAAAGCGCTACTGGATCTTTCCCCGATTGACCTTACAATCATGGGTGAAGCAAGAATGTGACCTCTAAGGCTACAGAATACGAACAACAGATTGGATCATAATAAGATAAAGGCAATAGTGGAAGGTAATATTCTTGAAATGGAACCAAAACTAGACGAAGGGAATGGACAGACGACACCATCAAAGGCTAACCTGGAGAGAGGATCTGTTACAAGACGGATCCAAAACCACGGAAGGAACTAGTGCTGGAATATAAGTGAGGGGAGGAACTCACAACTGAACACCCCACTGGGAATGAATACTTATGTATTCCAAGCGGAAATGTACGCAGTCTTTCAATGCCTGTGATAACAACATGAGGGGAGTGCGCATCGCACGGATCAAAATATGCACAGGGCGTCACTGGGAGCTCTCACGATCCCAAAACATCAAGACTGGTATGGGAATGCCGAGAAGCACTCAGTGCCCCCGCAGAACACAACAACTTTGACATGCGCAAAATAATAATAATAATGTTTATTCATTTCATTCATTGTGTTTTCAGTTGCATCAAGTACAAGTAACATGTTATCTTTCATTCTCCTGAATGAACAAGAGAAATCCCACAAAAGGCAAGCTTTGTGTATGGGTATACACTTTTAAGCAAGAATATGAAGATATATTTTCTACAAGTAATTGAGATATGGTTTTGATGGGGTAGAAACTCAGTTTTTCTTTACATATTGTACAATAAAATAGTAAACAGGTATTCAATAACATGTGGAATCTTGTGTGATGAAGAAAACGAGTTTTTGATACCAAATCTTATATTTAACAATGATGGTGTTTTTGGAATCTAGGCTGGTGCTAAGTTCAATAGTGGTAGGTGTTTTTCAGATCTATATACTGGTGTATTTCAAATTGAAGTCTCAGAAAGATCCATTTTTTTACTTTATTTTTGAAGGGCTTACATGAGTTGATTTGTTTAATTTCCCTAGGTAGAAGGTTACGAGGCTTGGGTCCAAGATAGATATAGTTTCTTTGTAATATATTTCTTTCGGGTTTTGGGACTAATGCAGAACTTAATTTTTATCTTGTGTTGTGGCTGTGTGATTTATATTTATTTTGTTGTTGTCTCGATACCACTTCCAGGAAGAATAATTGTCGAATGTCCATGATCTCAGTTTTTTCGAATAACTTTTCATTTGCATGTCTGTATGGTTTTTCGAAACATAATTGCAGTGCTGATTTCTGGGTGTTTTCTAGTTTGGATATTGTGTTTTTCATAGCACCACCCCAAGCACCTATAGTATACCGGATATGAATTTCCACGAGTGCAAAATATAATATTTTCACTTGAGTCGGTAGAAGGATATGCGAGAAAAATTTCAACCTGTACACAATGGATCTTATTTTTTTATAGTGGATCCTATATGTGATTCCCACTTCAGATGGCTATCTGAGGAAACACCAAGATGTTTCATGAGGCTTTACAACGGAGAACTTACCTGCAGACAATGTGGCAAAGGAACAGAAACGGCCAAACATATATTGTCAGAATGCGAGGGCTAGACCGAAAAAGACAAGCATTATTCGGACAGCCAAGGCTAACCCCCGAAGAATACAGCAGCCAATTGGTGAAGGACTGTATACTAGTACAGGGGACTAGGGTTACGAAGTAATTACTGTAAAATAGAACTGGACGGTGAAAAAAGTCCAAGAGGCTGAAGTGCAGCTGGCAACGAGACCAGCATCCGAGGAGGAAAAAACCTCAAAGAGCCAATACATATTTTTTTTTACTTTTTAGAGGTTTGTTGTGACATGGGTTCTTCAAATTTCAATTAAATTTTTTTTCAAATGGATTATTCATTTATCTCCATTTCCATAGGCTCATAGTCTCTTCAACTACGTTGACTATATTTTTTCTCATCTCAAGAGATTCTATCAGAGTGCTCAAGATTTAATATACCCTCGTAGTCTCTTGAAAAGGAAAACATTCTCAATTGAATATACTCACCCTACTGAAATTAAAGTTATGATTCTTATAACGATGATACAAAACTCCAAATAGTAGCCCCACTCCATAACTTCCATAATTTATGTAGAAGGAAGTATGCAAGACGTACATTTCATAGGATGCCATTGCAAAACTCAGCTGATAAGTTCTGAAAAATATAAATCTTGATTAAGGAATTAACCTTTCTGCAAAGTTTCCTTTATATCCAGGAGAATATCGGTGATTGTTGTCTGAACATTTTTGTGGATAAACACTAATGTTTTATTAGTTCCTTTATTTTTCAGATTTGTGAAGGTTATTATAGAAAAAAATCGGATTTATCTTCAACAAACAATGCAAATCGTCCATGGGGTTCCACAAGGCTCTGTTTTGAGACCAACCCTATTCATTCTGTATATCAATGATTTATATTATCATATATTACCGAAAAAATGCATTCTCTCTACTGACGACACCACACTGATAGATCGTGATAGTAAATTGGAGGAACTGATTGACTCTTCCAAACTCACCTTGCAAATGACAAATGAGTGGTTCTGTTCAAATAAGCTAATGCTCAATTCTGCTAAAAATCAGAATCTTATTATTTCTTTAAACTCCTCACAAACAGGAGAGGAAAGTATCAAGTTACTTGGTATATCCATTGATGACAAACTCAACTGGATGTCACGTGGAAAATCTGTCGAAAAAATTATCAAGCGTCCCGTTCTTGATTCGCAGATTGAAAAATCTCATTGGTGCAGATACTGTAAGAGCCAGCTATTTTAGACTTTTTCACAGTCATATGATTTATAAAATTGTTTGTGGGGTAATTCGTCCCATTCAAACAAAATTTTTGTTTCACAAAAAATGGTTATTCGAATAATATCAGGGGTGGGCTACAGAGATCACTGCTATGCTCTATTTATTCATCACCAGATCATGCGTCTTCCTACCGCTCTCATATATTCCACTCTGCTTGAAATACATAAAAAAAGATCAGATTTTGCTCTTTCAGTGGACACGCATCAGCACCAAACAAGGTCAGGAAACCTCTTGAGAACACCAAGATATAGACTCTCTGTATCATAGAAAAATTCATTGAATATAAACCTCTATAATAAATTAACTTTGAAAATAAGAAATATGAACTTTTACAATTTCAAGAGATGAAATCTTGTCTAGTGATGAACTGTTTTTACTCCGTAAAAGACTTTTTCAACTATAAATTTACCGTAGATGATCTAGGCTTCTAATGTGTTTGTCAATTCAACTTCTATACCCCTTTCTGTATTGTTTACAATGACTGAGTTCTGAGTTGACCTTATTTTTATCCTGTGTTGTAATGTAATGAATCACCGTAGGAAATTTGGTCTTTTAACTTGTAACTTTTAACTTTTTTTTTTTTTTCTTGAGGACCTGCTACAAACGTATTTATATATATGGACGTAGTTAATAAATCTCTCTCTCTCTCTCTCTTTCTGTCTCAATAACTGACGTTTCCATGATACCAAAATATCAGGATACTGAGAAATATACTGCAGGTATCTAAATTGCAATTTAATCTTTATAATATTGAATAAAACGAACAAAATGGTACAAATCTGTACACCAGAGATGTTGCCGAAAAAATTTAGAAGATATTCTGCAAAAATATGATTGAATATTTTGGGACATGAACTTGGGGACCTATAGAAGGCAGTTACTGAGATATTCTTCTTTTCCATAACTCTATGTATCTTCAAGACCTTGATAACCCCTTTGTTCATCCCTTCGCACTTTTATCCCAAAGTATCTCTAATATAAATCAGAATCCCATCATTTTTGTTGAGGTCGCCTCTGTTATAAAACGTTTTATACCCAGATATACCCACCACACAAATATCATCCATCGACTGTTCGAATAATTGAAAAAGCACTCACCTAATTGGAGTGATATCGATCACTCGTAATATTTCTGTAGAAACTATTCCTACTATGATAATTGATACTTCCTAATGTTTTCCTGTTCATTATTATTATAGTTTTTTTTTCTTCATTTTATCACTATACTATTTTCTCTTGTAAATATCTCCAAACGCAGGCTCAGCCTTAGTGGATTCTCAAGTTTATTAACTAGCCTCAGTTGTACTATTTCAATAAATATCTCCTCGTAAATACATTATCATTACTATTATTGCTTCAAAAAAATTCGATAGACCTGGTACCTCCGCCATGAACTACAAGAAAAATGGTGGATACTCACTTGGCATAATAAGGATACACCACGGGCATATTGTGATAATATATCAAGCAAAACGTTATCGACCAGAAAAATGCCATCACCCAGACGATCATTTTTGGACCAATTTTGTACTTGAACATCACATAGAACATCAGTAGGGATAGTATGTACATTTGGAAATCGGTTGTGAGGTACCATAGTCCAAGATTACACTGAAAAATGAGTAATTGTAATTCACAGTTGCCTTGGAGGGAATGTTAAAATTTGAATGATTATTTTAAAAATTCAAAGCTTGATATAAATGTATCGATCAATATTGAGTAAAGAACATTTGGATATTTCTGGAAGCCCTCCAATCTCTATGTGACAATCTTCACACCCATTATCTGATATATCTGGACTGTTTTTTATTTCATTCAAACCCCTTCTCAATTACTTTTTTTTTCCGGTACAGCAAAATAGTTCAATCAATAGACAATTGACCTCAAATTTTTTTTAACAGCTGAAATTCTGGAATCAGGAATTTGAAAGTATGAAGTATCCAATGAGCATTTCTTCTCTATGCCATGGCGCTAAAAATAAAAAAAACAAAAACTCTCTGAATTTTCATATTTTGAGCTATAACTTCAGAAGCATTGGAGACATGAAAAATGTCTCGTATAAGTTATGTCTCGTCTTTTTTTCACCAAAAATAGTTGCGACAAATTTTGCGAAAAATGATGTAGTTCGGGAGATAAAGGTGATTATCCACTTGTTAATTCCTAGCTACTGAGAGCTGCTTAAAGAAAATACAAAGCACAAGAAACGTAGAAAAAACTCCCTTCTTTCACATGATACTAGTTTCGAAGTTCATACAAAACCCATTCATCATCAGACAGACAAAAACATAATGATGTCCGACCCCAAAAACCCCCACACACCAAGTTTCAATGGAATCGAGCTATGATCACAAAACTTCCATCTTGAATTCGGGGATTTTGACCAAAGAAACATGATCTCCCACCCCAAAAACCTCCAAATACCAATTTTAATTAGAATCGGGCTATGATCACAAAACTCTTGAATTTATGAATTTTGACAAAAAATTCGTGAACAAGCTCGTATTTAAGGGGGGTAATTACCCCCCCCCCAAGAAATTTTTTTTTTTTTTCGATGGAATGGCCACCACATCTCTACTTCAATGTTTTTCGATTTTTTTCGCCGACGAGAATTTGCTATTAAAAAAAACTTACTTAGTTTTTTGGCAATAGCTCAAAAACTATTGATGATGGAGAAAATAAAAAAACAGGTTCATAAACAGGAACTCTATCTCAAGTATTTATAATATTAATTCAACGTTCAAGGCGTGGACGTTAATGCAGGAGTACACCACCTCTCGAGAGAGCAATGCACATAAAATATTTTTTCATACTAATAAATATAAATTTAAAAATCCAAAAGAATTATAGTATCATCTGCATACTTGAAAGAATGTGATTCTGTTAGAAATTTTCATTGAATTTTGATAATGTGAGGCTATTGTTAATCAAGTAGTTTATTTGGATCCGCCGATTTTATTAAAAATCGATTTGTTCGCAGAATGACGCCATAATTTTTGTACTTCTAGGAGCACATTCCACATGTGTACTAAATATCACGCTATAAAATTGATCAGAAGTACATTAGTTCGTTAGGTATTTTTAAAGTTAACAAAATATGAGAAATCGAGTAGATATTGTAATTTTTATTAGTTGATATTTTACATTATTATCAGTTTTATGTCCAACGAAAGCATTTCACAATACGTTATTTGTTTATGAAATATTTATTAACAAATGGATAAGTTGAATATTTTTCAAAAATTGTTTTTTTGCATTAGATTGTTGAGAGATTATTATAATCGATTTTTATCGTTTATAATAGTTCCTTTAATTTTTTTATTATTTGAATAATTTATAAAGGATTCATTTTCTTTAAATTTAATAATTGGTTCCTCTCTATCTAATAGGAATTTTCTCCATGAATGATGTAATTTACTCAACAATTAAACAAACTTTGATTGGCAATTTGTTTTTTAATGGTACAAAAAATAACAAAAACAAACATATACGGCAAAATGTTCAGAAAAATGTGTTTGTAATTTTTATAGAATTTTCTAGAAAATTTATTTTAAAAAAAATTTGAACAGTTTGTCGTATATGGTTGTTTTTGTTATTTTTGTTCCATCCAAAATAATAATGCCAATTAAAGATTGTTTATAACACATAAGATTGTTTATAACATATTGTTAAGTGAATACACAATTACATAATTAATAAAAACAATTTTTTCTTATTGGGTGAAGAATAACCAATTATTAATTCTGAAGAAAAAAATTCTCAATATATTATTTAAATAAGAAAAAAATGAAAAAAAATATTAGGAATATTTTTTTTTCAATCATAATGAACTCTCAGCAACCTAATGCAAGAAAACATTTTCTGAAAAATATTCAACTCATTCATTTGTTTATGAATATTTTATAAACAAATTGCGTAATTTTTTTTAAACGTTGTAAAATGCCTTTGTCAAACATAAAACTGATAATAATGTGAAATATCAATAATAAGAAATTGACAATATTTACTGTTAAATTCAGAAATTTATGATTTAAAAAATTTTTACAATTTATGCTGAATTATCGATACAGATTAAAATACCGGAAATAAAATAATAAGAATTTAGCCTCACATTATCATAATTCGATGAAATTTTTTAACGAAAGAAATCTTTGTTTCTGTACCTTCTTGTAAGTATATGCATATATACCTTTTATTTCATTACATTTTGTATTTTTGTTTAACTTTTAATGAAAAAAAAACTTATGTTTTTTGTACTTATAAGTAGAGGTATTGAACTTTTTTATGTCATTTCTCCCCCGCCCCAAAGCATAACTCCTAGATACGCCACTGTTCGTGAATTCTGTCCCCGAAAACCACCACATACCAATTTTGAATAGAATCGAACCATAATCATAAAACTCGTTTTTTGTCTAGCAAAAATTCCATAATGCATTGTCACCGGAATTAGGAACACCTGTCAAATTTCAGCTCAATCGAAAAACGTGAAGTGAGTCAAATTTAACTTGAAAGATTTGATTACATTCAAAATTGGTATGTGGATTTTTTTGGATTCGCAGATTATCAATTTTTGTCAGAATTCAATAAGATGACGCGTTTCATGAATGACCGAAAATAATTGAATAAAATAGGTATTTTCACGCGGCAATATTTTGAATCTGATACTCACAAACTAACCTAGGTCAAATATTTAAATTATTTTTTCCTTTTCAGTGCATTTGTATAAAAGATTGTCTTAATTTTTTTTATATTTTCTATTCTTAATAAGGAGTAACCTTAATTTTTATTTGTACGTTTGATGATTCAATCCCCTTGTAGAAAAATGATCGGCTGGTTTATAAGTACATTGAAATATGGCCTCTCGAATGGAATTCGAGTTTTTTGAATACGTATTGTACGTTTTGAATTAATTTGAATTCTTTTAGATATGAGTAGAATCTGACTTTTTTCTAGAAAGTATCCATAACTTTAACGTTTCTACATATTTCACCTATGTCAAAATTTAAAAGAATACCATTTTTGTAAGAAAAATTAGGAGCTACAACTTCAGTCCCAAACATTTTTTGTTTCCCTATTATGTTTGCAGTTACAGCTAAAAATAAAAAGTAAATTGATTTTTATTTTATGTTTTGGGCCGTGGTATGGTGGAGAATTGTTCAATGAATACTTTGTACATCCAACTACTTTAATCTAGAATTTTATAGTTTTCGTTACATTTTGTTTCTATTTATTGGATTAAAAGGTCTTATTTTGTGGGAATGGGGGACTTAAAAGTCTCTTCACTAAAATTCATTATTCATTCTACTAAGTGGTAGGACACAAGCTAAAAACAACTACTTCCCTGGCAAATACTACGCAGTACATTGAATGATATCCACCTGAAAATCTATGTTTGGCTCTCTTGTTTGGTGTATACGTTTTGTCGGGCATACAGCCATTCCTATCGAGATAGAATCCTGATGAGCTGAGGTGAATGATCATGGAGTGTTTCTTTCTGTCACTAGGTACCGGCAGTTGAAATTTACTTTTTCCTGCGTACCTACAGGTGATTAAGCTTGCTGGTGTTTCCATTTGTGTTGGGTCTCGCTTCGGCCAGAGGTCTTCGGATCTCTGACTGGCGATTACTCCATGCTGATGAGGGCCAAAAGCCCGAAACCGGTATGCAGATTGTTAGGCGGACCTGACATAAATCAAACATAATCAAGTTCATCAGAAAGAAACATTTTCAATCAATTTTCATTGTCAATGGAAGTTTTCGAAGATTTTCAGGTGGTAGTTGTTTTCTGCTTGTGGTCTGCCACTCATTTCAATTCATATTGAATTTGTGTGAAGAGACTTTCAATTCCCCGATTTCTAATATTACACTTCACATGTCTGGCTCTCTTGTTTGGTCTCATTGGTTGTTCAGAATCTATGCAAAACTATAAAAATAATTCAACCCCTTATAGATGCAAATTCAATTCAAGAAAAATCATTAAACCAGTTTACCATTTCTGAGGAGGGGAAGATGTTACCAATCATCAAAAGGGTTGCCCACCAATTCTTCTGACATGCATCATAGTCCATGTCAGTTGATTCTAAAGGTGGTGGGGCGATCAGTACCTTGGACCAGTTGCTCATCTCCAAACAGATTATGACAGCGAGGGTGGGGAGAAACCTGTAGAAGGTTCACTCCATTACATGGTCGTATTTCAACAGCCTCAATGAAATGAAAGGAAAAAAGAATGGCATAATTCAATATGCTCGCAAGAAAGCTATACTGAAAGAATTTCGAAAATGTTCGATGTTGATTAACGGAGATCGTCCTTAAAATAAACTGGCATTTCAGCACATATATGAAGCTAATATTCTCTCCATATACGTCGTTTTACTTCAGAACGCTACATAAAAATCGTAGAACATGATTATTCCCACAACAAATTAATCATTACTCACGCTGTCACTAGTAGTGATTTTTTTTTCGCTCACCTCACATATCTCATGCATATTTTTTTGATGATGAATGGAAGCGTTAGTTGCTTGTTTCTGTCCATCTGATTATAAACCATTTTTGCATTCAGCCATCCAGAAATCATGAAGTTAGTTTGAATTATAATCAGCATACCGTCTACTATGGCCCTGGTTCCCAAATTCACATAAAACTGGAAATAAAAAAAATGGAAATAGACATCCTCACGATCTAGCTATATCCCACCCCCATTTTTTGTGTTCAAATATAGAATTCCTCTCCAGACACGTTCGAAGTCTGTTCGGCGATGAAAATTGGTCAAAACCTGTTCAAAAGCTTATAAAAACTTGTTAAAAAACTTTTCAAGATTGATCTGCTTTTGGACTGGTGGACAGATCTTGATCGGCTTTTGAATAGGTCTGAGCAGGTTGAATGGTAGATCCAGAATTCTAAGAAGATCGTAAATCACCAACCACTTGAGTTATCAGCAGGCGGTGGATTCTACGCAGAGTTGTACCTGTCCTAGCTATTACATTTTGTTTTATAGGTAGATATAATGATATTGGGTTGAGATAATTATTAAGAAAAATCGCTTGAATATAATTGACAATTGTTTATTTATATATAATATATGTTATTATATATAATAATATATATAAATATATATATATATATATATATATATATATATATATATATATATATAAATTTAGAAATAACGACTGAAAATTGGTGATCATTTTTGCTTTTTTTTTTCACTGAAGAAGAAGCAAAAAAATGTATGATATACAGTTTTGTATCACCAAAATACTATGGTTTACCCAAAATTCATGAACCAATCATGAAACTCAGACCTATCATTTCATCCATTGATGCACCCAATAGCAAAATATCTAAATTATTCACAGACATCCTTACAGATGCATATGACTTCGAAAATGAGTTTTTTGTTAAAGATTCTTTCGAGTTTTCTGAATTCATCAACGAAAAACAACTTCCACAAAGCTATGTCTTGATAAGCCTAGATGTTGTTTCCTTATTCAGTAACATACCGATAGAATTAGTGTTGAAAAGTATAACTAAAAGAAGAACACTGTAATATTTCACAAACAAAATTTTTAGAAATCATTCAATTCATATTCAAATCTAGTTTCTTTTCGTTCGAAGGAAATTTCTACAAACAAATTCTTGGAACACCTATGGGAGCTACCATCTCACCAATCATTGCTTCGTATGTAATGGATAACCTTTTCGAAGACATATTACCACAATTGACGTTTAAAGTTCCATTTAAAATAAAATGTGTAGATGATATTATATGTGCAGTACCAATGGATAAATCCGATGAAATTTTAAGAAAAGTGAATAACTACAATAAAAATTTACAATTCACAATTGAATTAGAAAAAAATAAAAGTATTCCGTTTTATGATACTAGAATAATTCGTAGAGAAAACAATTCACTAATCACAGATTGGTATATGAAACCAACAAACTCTGGAAGATACATAAACTATCATTCCTTCCACTCAAAAAGAATGGAAATAAATTTGATTCTTTGTATGAAAAAAAGAATCGAGATGTTGGTTCATCCTTCATTAAAAAACAAAAATTCAAAAATTCTCAGAAATATTTTACTAGATAATTCTTACCCCAAAAAACTTCTTAACAGAATTATTTTCAATACCAACTCTGATAGACAAATCAATAATGATGACACAAATAATCAAAATTCAGAAAATAATAATGAAAGGATAATTTATTTTTCAATTCCTAATATAGGAATTCTATCATCAAATATAATTAAATTATTCAAGAATGAAAGTAACATAAAAATTTCATAAAAAAATATCAAGACTATTGGAAATTTAAATACGAGGTTAAAATATCCCACACCAGATTTGAAGAAATCAAATGTTGTCTACAGCATACCATGTAACAACTGTGATTTAAACTATATTGGTACAAGTTCAAGAACTTTGAATAATCGTATTATCTCTCACAGAAGTGATATGAGACTCAACAAGAAAGCATGTGCATTAGCTCAACATGCTATTGAAACAGGCCATTAAATATCATTCGAAGAAGCACAAGTTTCACATTCAGAAAAAAATTTCTCAAAAAGATTATTTCTTGAAATGATTGAAATTAATAAATCCAATCAAAATATGAACAAAAAAACAGATATCGAAAATCTTAGCAAAATCTACAGTTATCCTTCACAAATGGATTAAAACTGAAGATTCCCAGAGGATATAATAAGAAAAATTAACACATCCACTACATATTTTATATTTTTTTGACGATTAATCATAGGTTGTCACTTCAAATCCTTCAATGTCACTCGGAACGTCGAAGATATAACACCATTCCGACAAATATTTACATATTTTACGTTTTTTTTATAGTTAATGTTCATTAATCCACCACTCAGATAACTGTGAGTACTTCCTTCATTTCAAGTATTTTTTTCTCAATAATGTAATTTACATATTTTAGGACCCTGAAGAAGTTTCAAAATTGAAACGAAAGCTCGGTCCAACGTATTAAAGAGTTTTTCATAGTTCAACACTGACTGAAGATCCCCGTTATTCCCCACTGTTCATATAAATATATATATATATATATATATATATATATATATATATATATATAAATATATATAATTATATTATATTATATAATATATGATATACATAATTAATGTGAAATGTCAAACTTTCTCGATAAAAGGTATTCATAAACAAAAATACGAAGATCAGTTCCACTTTCACTGTCGTCATCCAAATTGATAATGAACTTTTCTTTGGGAATATTTTCTATATCCATATATGACTTTTCCACCTTTTTAATATGGGAAACACACTTGGCCCAGCTGCTATCAGAAATGTTTGCAGTTTCTGTTTGAATAAGAGCTACCACAGTTGAACTTAAGGTTGGAAAAGTATTATTTCTTCGAACTGCTGACTTGAGCTGATGCCATATATCTTCAATTGGGTTAATTATACAGTAATAAGGGGGACTGAGCACCGTAGTCCCAAGCTTTCAGCCAATGAATCACAAAAATATTTGTTTTTTATCGAATAACTGCGTAAAACTTCTAGTAACTGTTTTTTGTGTACTTTTTTTTATAGTACGTATCATTATTCAACATATATTCCTGTATAGTGGCTTTGGTGTCTTTTGAACATGGTGCTTTATCTAGTCTTCGACTATCATAATCATTATCCATGGCGATAATACTGTTGGGTGGAATATTTGGTATGAGTTTATTTTGGAACCAGTCTTCGAATAATTCGGCTGTAGTATCATCATGATGATGGACTAAAGAGTCCTTAATATTCTTTGCCGATAAAGACAAAGCATTTGGTATAAAACCATTTTTGGTTCCTGCGTAAATGATCGTAATGCGTTTTTCTTTATTAGACGGTGCATTAGTTTGACACAAGTCAGATGAGTGTACCAAACTTTTGTTTGGAATATCGTGTGTATCGTACCAAGTTTCATCCGAATACACTACTGTTCTAGCATATTCTCTAAATTCGTTTATTGCCAATAAATATTTAAATCTCCATTTGTTAAGGCGCATAGATTCCATTAAGATTTTTCTGCTACTAGTGAGTTTTTTAAGTTTAAATCCGTTTTGTAAAAGAGACTTTCTTAAAGTCTCTTTGCAACAATGGATACCAGTTTTATTCTTTTCAAGCCGTTGCATTGAAATAAATAATGTAGGCACAATTTGCTCTTTATACAAGGCATATATTGTTCTTCGAATTATATCTTCATGACAGCCATCTAGTTTCCTTGAACCGCCAGAGTCTTTTCGTTTCTTTATTTTCAAAATAGGGTTACTTTCTATTTTAAACACTGTGGAATACGGTGTTTTTGTTAAAGAATCACTTCCTTGCACAGTTCGATCCTTGGACATTCCACGTTCCAGAAGGGAAGTATAAACATTTAATATAATTTGTTTCCCATGAGGGTGTAACATTTGTCGAGTAGTAGTACTACGACCACCAGTTGAAGTACTAGCTTCCGGATGAACCCATGGACGCCACATTTTTCTCGACACAAAAATCGAATAGACACTTCAAAATAGACACAACTGACACAACGGAATATCAGGTAGGTAATGACTAAATGTGGTTTAACTTTCCCCCTTTTATTTCTGAAATTGGAAAGCGGTCAGTTCTCAAAACAATCTTGTTTTTCAAATCGGGTAGGTAATTTATTTTGTAACCATAAATAGAGCATTATCGCTATAATCTCCTTAATAGCTCATTAGTACTGAAAGTCTGGTGGCCAGGTAAGTGAATTTCATTATTTACGCACATTTAAACACACACACACTTTCATTGCTTATCTATATTTTGAACAATAGGTAATAATGAGGGTCGTCTAATATTGATTTACGACCTTCTTAGACTTCTAGTTCTACTTTATCTGCTTTTATCAGATGAAGAACAGCTCACATCAGGTCTTGAACGGTTCTGGAATATTCCTCATAATTGTACATGTTAATGTTATTGATTTCATCTATTTTGATTCGTTCGAAAATATTAACAGGATGTTCATAGACTCAGATGTGGAATCATCTGCAACTGAAAGATAAACTCTAGTCACTATCTTCCATCGTTCAAGATAACCTCATTCAATTGAGAATGTTTCCCTTTTCTTCATCTATTTTGTTCCTGACGTCCATCGTCTCAATGGATTCGAAAGTTTCGATTGCTTGTATCGTCTTCATGTGATGCAGAATCCACCTGAAGACGTATGCAGATGAAAACAGTCGTGATGAACTCTTGAATCCATTTAGATGACAGACGTCCGAAACAAGAATAATCAAATTACCACATTGTCTACCACCTTTGAACAAATTTTACCAATAGTTAAAATGATGACACCATTCTATGATTTAGCCGATTCTGTTGAATGGACATTTGGAAATATGTTTCCATTGTTATTTCTCATACAAAAATTAGATAATACGCACGTTTTCGATGACTTTCTCATCTGTTGGATATGAGAAAAGGGCACTGCTTATGGCATGTCCAATAATGACCAGAGCCATTTCGTATGTTCGTATTCCCTGCAGGCATTTCAACTTCTTGTACTCGGGATCGTTGATGGGTTTATTGAGATCAATCCATTGTCTCCTGATCGAAAAATATTGGATGAACTTTCCACCTGTAGAAAATTATTTCAGGAAAGTTAGCGGCATTTAGGCCACGTTGACTGCGATAATGTTGCAAAACGATGAAATTCGTTGGGCCAATGGTATTTGTACGATACCTCGTGAAACCAATCGAAGTACAAGTTCAAAATAAAATTATAGTTCGAAAAAATTGAAAGAACACGTTTATATAGCAATAAGGACTAAAAAGTTGAAAATAATAAGAATAAAGTCATTGGCCAAAATACTTTATGTTTTGAAAAAAAAAACGTGTGGTGCCCTTTACTCACTTTCCGATTTTTTATTCGAAACAGTTAATGGATTCATCATGACAATCAGAATGTAGGGAATGTGTGACTACAAGGTGTTGTAATTTGAAAATATTGACTTTCCTCACAATAAGTGGTTTTGGAAATATATAACAAAAATTAAACCGACGAAATACGGAACTGAAAAGTAAAAAATAAAATGAACCTTCTCAGTCTCAATAACTAAGCTCCCAAACTAATGTAAGTAATTAATTTTGAGTTGGCGCCAAACAAACAAGCCAATGAATTAGGTAAGGCGTGAAATGATGGCATCGAGTTGCGCGGTGACATTCTGATAATTTTTTTGAAGGAATTTTATGATCTTCGTTGATTGTTTGTTTGGCGCCGACTCAAAATTAGTTACTTATATTAGTTTAGGAGCTTAGTTATGAGACTAAGAAAGTTTATTTTATTTTTTACTTTTCAGTTCCGTATTTCGTCGGTTTAATGGTTTGTTAAAAAGTTTTTATTTTTCAATTTTTTGTGGCTGAAATCTACTAATTTCTACCCACTTGTTTTTTTATTACTTCCGAAATACTTACTTTCTTACCCATCTGACTTCAACTATTACCAGTTAAATGATATTACTAACTACTTTTACTATTTGTTGTAATATAAATTATTTTTGTTGTTCTGGTTAGTTTATTTCATTACTTTGTATATCATCCCATCCTCTCATAGAATATAATGATTGTGACGGATGTGGAACAAAAATAATGACAGTAGCGATCTGTCATTGTCAACTACATATGTGTGTGCCAATGTTCATAAGTGAAAAATCAATTATCCCCTATTTTTCCACCCGTTAGGGTAGATAATTTCATTTGAAGTCCAAATATGAGGTATACCCAATCTATTTAAAAAAGAATCATCCAAATCGAAGAACCCAGTACAAAGTTATGCCTGATAGAATCGGTTAACGGGCCAGAATTCAGAGGGTGGGTGATCAATATCCTTCATTTCACTACCCTTAGGGGTGGATTTCATCTTTTAAATCCAGGTGGGACCAACTTCGAAGTACATTCTATCCACTGAGGAAAGAGTTATCGGGATCGGCGTCTCAGTAAAAAGTTATGCGTGATCATACATAAAAAAAATGTTAAAAAAATACTTCGAAGGTGGTCCCATTTGAATTTAAAAAAGAGATCCACCCTTAAGGGTAGCAATTCGAGTTGAGACCTTATCAATATAAGTTGGGAGGTCAATATTCTCGAAATCGTTAATGGGTTCAAATACTATTCAGTTATCACTAGTTCAATCACTATTTCCATCTGCAATATATCCTGAGGGGTTGTGTTAGATCCCATAATTCATAACAATTTCGATCAATACTCGCCAACAATATCTGGCAGAGACATAACATGACACGAGGTATAATCCACGGAAATGTATATGTAAATGATAGTGAGCATGGAGAATCGTCAAGAAACAGATGGAACATTTCCAAGGAGAGAGTTTGAGTATCTCGGCACATCATACAGAAAACCGTGAAAACAAGAGAAGAGGAACTCTCGATATGAGTACAAAAATTACGAATGACAAAATAAACAATGGGACAGTGCTGGATCCACAGGGCGCATAGAAAGGTACAGAGGGGGCGTCAAATTGGCAATTATCCTGATTCTGAGTGAATGGTTTCTTGTAGGTTTATGAGATCCATATGAGGATGATAAACACCTCCAATAATAATAATAATATAATAATATAACTTTATTCGAGAAAAAGATGGGTTTACAAGGATAATATTTAGAATGAATAAAGTAGGTTGGCGATAAGTATTTTTACACTTGTTTCGCAGAAAAAATACAATCGAATCATATACATTGGAGTCATATATAAAATTAGTTATAGACTATTTGAATTCAATATAAAATAAAAGCACAATATATCATATGTATAGAATTTGAATCATCGACACAAAAAATTTTAAATTCAATTTGGCCTAAATACAGTAGAAACTAAGCATATAATATATTTGAATGAGGTGAATACAATAATGTTATAAACTCCAAAGAACAATGTGAATGAACTACAGTATTTTCATAAAATATAATGTTATAAAAATAATATTTATTTACTATTTTAGGACACTTTATACAATATTTCAGGACATTTACTACAATTATAAATAAAATGGAATGTTAATCGGTTATTACAAGAATTTTGATATGGGTAAGAGTATACAAGATTAAATATATATAAAATGTAATAAAATACCAATATTTGTTGAAGCGTATTCATATTTAGCATGTACGGAAGATAAGAATATATACGAAATATAACGAGGAGGTTATTATCATCAATATTGATTGAAGTAATCATTTTCAGAAATCTCGTACTTCAGATCTCTTCATGAATATTTTCAGCTGTTTTTTGAATTGTAATGAGTTGTACGAATTGTTTCAGGTAAAGAATTGAACATTTTTGGAGCGTTGTAAGAAAAGCAAGTTTTCAGCAGTGACTTTGTTATTTGCGGTATTTTATAGTTATTTCTTTGTCTAGTGTTACAGGTGTGTGTTGGTTAGTTTGACGAGTGTTTTGTTGTATAGTACTTCATGTTGATATTGTAGTAATATAGTTGTTTAAGGTCGAGTACCTCTGATTCTAGAAAGAGTAAATCACTTGGATATCTTGAGTTTTTACTTAGAATAATTTTCAGGAATCGTCGTTGTAGAACTTCAAGGGGTCGGATGTGGGATTTCAGTGCACCTCCCCATGCTAATAAACCGTATCGAAAATGACTTTCAACGAGTGCATGATATAGTGTGAGCAGATGATGTGTAGGAAGGATTTTTTCATGTATCTCAATCTATAACGGATACATTGTAGTTTTTTGGTAACGTAGTTGATGTGTGTGTCCCATTTCATGTGCCAGTCTATTATGACTCCCAAGTATTTTATGTTACTTTCAGCTGTAATTGTGATATTGTTTTTACCATCGAGGATATTGAGCTGAGTAAAGTGAGGAAGATTTGTTTTATTACAACTGAAAGGTAGAAAGTTGGTTTTTCGAGAATTTATAGTCAATAACCTGCTTTCAAGCCATTTTTTGATGATAATGAAGTCTGTTTCTACTATTTCCTTTACTTCTGTCCAGGTATCTGCTTCGTAGAAAATTGCGGTATCGTCTGCGAAGCCGATAATGTTTCCCTTGCTTTTTGTGGAGAACAATCCATTCAGGTAGATGTTGAAAAGTAAGGGTCCGAGAACTGTACCTTGAGGCACACCACATTTTACTATTAACGATTCACTGTCGACATTATTTATTCGGACTGTCTGATATCTATTCGTTACATAACTTTTGAATAAATCTAAGCAAGTGTTTCTGATACCGATGTCCTCCAGTGACTGAAAGAGTAACTCGTGGCTAACAGTATCGAATGCTTTCGATAAATGAATGAATACACATAGACAGGGTTTGTTGTTGTTTAACGAATTATAAATTTTTTCGGTAAGGGTCAGAATAGCATCTTGAGTGGACGTTTTTTCTCGAAAACCATATTGTCTTTCGGAAAGTATGTTATATTGATTTATAAAATTTTGTAGTCTGTTTTTTAGAAGCTTCTCAAATATTTTCGATATGTGGGTGATTAATGAAATAGGTCTATAACTTTCTGTCAGTTTTTTGTTACCTTTTTTATATATTGGGATGATAACTGAACATTTGAATGCTCTAGGCCAGGTACCAGTTTCTATGCATTTGTTGAAGATGTAAGTTAGTGGTTCAGCTATAAATGACGCGATAACTTTCAGCGTTTCCGATTTAATTTCATCCGATCCCACGGCTTTGTGGTTTTTCAACTCATGAATGAGGCTTTTTACTTCATGTGTGTTTGTGGGTAAGAGTGTAATTATAACTTATATAAAATTGGTACCTTTCTCCCTAATAATTCTTCTCCAAGTATCGATGATTGTTGCTGCTACTATGATAGCCAGATAACAGATCAGTAACAACCTGAAATCAAAATAGTGGTTTTACAATGACACATGCATTCATGTCATGAAAATACAAAATACTAATAAATCACGTCGTTTTTCTATATATAAAATAACGTCTGGATGTGAAAAACAATAGGTATTTTTCGTTAAAAAACATGCACCAGGTATTTTTCCTTCGTTGTCAAGACAATTCATTGTTTTTTTGCTTACATTGCTGATTTACATTTCATTATTTGTTGAATGTCAAGATTGACCACGCTAGGGGTTTTGGTATTATCCCCAGAAACACCCACAAACCAATTTTGAGTAGAATCGGACCATAAACACAGAGATCATCGGCCATCTTGGAGCCGCCATTTTGATTTCATGAATATTGAAAAGAAAGTCATAATCTTTGACCCTGAAAACTTCCACATATAAATTTTGAATCGAATCAGACCATAAACCTAAATCTTGTTCCTTCTAGAGGAGATCATCATGCAGATATTATGTAGGAAAAATCTAATGGAATAATGTTTTTCTATTTTTGTTGAAGCTATCGAAATGTCCAAGAAATAAATTCGTTTCAATAATGTTTCCTTGTAATTTATATTATTTTAATTTCGGTTTTTTCCCTAATTTTCCCAATATTTTTCGTTGAAACGATCAAAAGGGATCATTTCCCGATATTTTCGAAATATTTGAAAACTTTCAATTCCATATTTTCCCATCGCAAATTCGATACGAAGGAAAAATCAAAATAATTCCATAAAGGCCCCCAAACAGTATCGATAACATTGTTTTATGGTACAGTGAATTTTTCTTTTCTGTTTGTTTTGCAATATTCTCTGTACTATTCATTGTATTCAGAACAATAGGCCGATGTAGGATCCAAAATTCACAAATGAACTTATCAGCCTCCTAGAGTTTTATTTTAAATATTAATGGTGTTTTACGAAAATGGAATACTCACATTAAAACATAGTCGAACCTTGTCAATAAATCCGTTTTCGAATAGTCGTTGCAGCTAAGTTTATCCAGATTTGACCTCAACGAGAAATGTTTCATGAGCTCGTTTTCGTTTCCAATTGCATTCAGTCGTAGTTTTTCTCCCTCTCTAAATCTATGCGATAAACAGCGAAAACGATACACAGCATCACGATTGAAACAATGTGCGTGATTTTTCGATTTCTGGAAAAAATTATGCAAAGTTAAGAAGCAAGTATTGCGCAATATGTGTTGTGCAACGGTGTGAATGATGTAGCATTTAGTATATACCGCAGTTGGATTTTTTTCCAATTTTCATACTCCATCACTTCCGGTTTCACTGGAAACGACTCTAACTTTGGAAATGCATATGGAACACCCTGTGTATTTTTACTTCTTTGAATTCCAGGGACGATTCTGAGTACGATCACATAGTTTTGACACGATAACTTGGTAAATTTGATTTTTCAGAAGCCTTTTTATTTTTTCCCTAAAGTGCATTGGACCCCCTTCAACTGATCTGATGGACATGAATGATGAGTAAAAATTATCTATCATATTACAGTTTTTTTCTGCCAAGTTGACTACCTATGGCGGTTTGATATTTCCAAAACCACGAATCGTAAAAAAGTCGATTTTTTCAAATGACATCTGTTAGACAACCCCGGTTACTTTAGCAATAAATTCAGCAATATTTTTATATACAGTGCTAGTCAAAAGTCCCCTCCCCCCCTCGTATCTTTTGAACGGGTATACTTATAATAATGAAATTTGGAGGGTGGAAATAAACGGATGTAGGCTTCTCAACTGGTCATAACAGGTGACGCAATAGTCATAAATGACGTCACAAGGCCACTGTGACCAATAATTTTAAATGGGACCCTATGGCAAGTGACAGCTCGTTTGAAAGGTATTGACAATACCTATTCAGTCATACCAATTTTGTTTGGGTTTCGGCTGATTTTGATTGATAAATTGAAGAAATACGAAAATTATAGTTTCGCATTTAATTAATAAAGATTTTAAAGTACGCCTCTGGTTAATTGTCAAAAAGGTTGACGTTTTTGAATTCTCTACTTGTCAAAAGTGTTTATACCTTGAAAATTTACCTAAGCTATTGTTTAACGAGACGTTTAAGTGTTTACATAGGCAAAATGGTACGTACTGTAGTCGACAAAGTAGCAGCTATCTTAATAATTGGTGAATGTAGAAACAATTTCCATGCAGCGGAACGACTGTTTAATGAGAGGTACCCCGATCGCCCTATATCGAGGGTTTATTTGAGGGAGCTTCATCGGAAGTTTGAAGCATCAGGTAGTGTTCAAGATGCCAAACGATCTGGTCGACCAACAATTAGTGATGACAAAAAAATTGACATAATTGGAGAAATGGTAGTAAACCCTACTTCTTCCACAGCCCAAGTTGCGTCTATCTGTGAAGTCAGTCAAAGGACAGTACATAGGGTGTTGGCTAGAAACAAATTTCATCCATACAAATTAAAAATGGTGCACCAACTTTCAGATGATGACCCCGACCGAAGACTAGAATTCTGTGAAACTATGTCCAATAAAATGAACCAACAACCAGGCTACATACAGACAATTTGTTTTAGTGACGAAAGTACTTTCTTTCTCAATGGAAATGTTAACACTCAAAATGTGAGGTATTGGAGTGACACAAATCCTCACATCTTTCGTGAAAAACATACTCAATTTCCAGAAAAAGTAAATGTTTGGGCAGGTATTTTGGGAAACCACATAGTTGGGTCTCTTTTTCTCAATGCTAACTTAACCGGTGAATTGTATCTGGAGATGTTACAAAATGATATTGAGTCGTTAATTCTTGAAATTCTAGAAGATAATCCAGATGAATTCGACACAACTTGGAAAAAACGTTTCAACAAGATGATGCTCCTGCACACTATTACGGTGCAGTAAGACGTTACCTAGATGAAGAATATCGTGGTAGATGGATTGGACGACGAGGTTCGATCGAATGGCCAGCTCGGTCACCGGACCTTACACCATTAGATTTTTTCTATGGGGGTACTTGAAATCTAAGGTTTACGCTACAGCACCTGACAGTATTGCCATTCTGAAACAACGAATTGTTGAAGAATGTAGGGCAATTTCCGCTGACACACTGGGACGAGTACGACAAGAGTTTAGCAATAGGATGCATTACTGCCAGGAAGTAGATGGAGCACATTTTGAACACTTATTATAAGAACTGGTTCTTAAATCTTTATTAATTAAATGCGAAACTATAATTTTCGTATTTCTTCAATTTATCAATCAAAATCAGCCGAAACCCAAACAAAATTGGTATGACTGAATAGGTATTTTTAATATCTTTCAAACGAGCTGTCACTTGCCATAGGGTCCCATTTAAAATTATTGGTCACAGTGGCCTTGTGACGTCATTTATGACTATTGCGTCACCTGTTATGACCAGTTGAGAAGCCTACATCCGTTTATTTCCACCCTCCAAATTTCATTATTATAAGTATACCCGTTCAAAAGATACGAGGGGGGGAGGGGACTTTTGACTAGCACTGTATAATCCTTCTAGCCCCATATTCTGTCAGAACGTCCATAAAGGAGAATAATTAAAAATCTCATAAAGAAATCCAAATGACCGAGCGTCAGGGGCGGTTTGGCGGCATCAATTTTTTTATAAGACACTCTGCCACTTCGAAAAATCATCAGAACGTTCTTGAGGGAGAACAATGAACGATATCGTCGACAAATCCGAGTTACGTTATACTTATGCCTATATTTTTCCTTCAAAGTATTTCTGGTGGCGTCATATGTCTTAGTACTGCGTGTAATAAATAGTACAGGATACGAAGTAGAGGCAGGCGACCTTCAACAATCTGCTTACCGGATGAAATGTTTTTTTTTTATCAAATGTCATATGTTAACATATATATCACAGATGGATTGCCTACCAAAAATCGGTCAAGACAATTTTTTACAAGCTCTTATTTATCTTCACCTATCCCGGTCTTTTACAAGTTGAATTTGAGTCATTTAAGTCGTTCGGTCAACTTGAAATTTGGCAGGTGTTCATAATTCCGGTGACACTACATTATGAAATGGAATGGCGGCTCCAATATGGCGGACGAGTTGTGTAATTATGGTCCGATTCTATTAAAAATTGGTATATGGGGGTTTTTGGGATCAGTAGAAATTCATGAATTTAAGATGGCGGCTCCAAGATGGTGGAAGAGTTTGGTGATTATGGTCCAATTCGATTCATAATTGGAATGTGCCATCTTGAATTAATAAATTTTAACAAAAAATCATAATCTTTGACTTCAAAAATCCCCACGTACCAATTTTAAATCGAATCGGACCATGATCACCAAACTCGTCCACCATCTTGAATTCGCCATCTTGAATTTATGAATTTCGACAAAAAATTCATAATCTGTGACCCCGAAAATTTCAGATACCAATTTTTGATAGAATCGCACGATAATTACAAAATTCGTCCGCCATCTTTTCTCCAACAAAAAATCCATAAGGCATTGTCACCGGAATCATGAACATCTGCCAAAACTCAAATCAATCGAACGGCTAGAAGTGGGTCAAATCAATTTTCAAAAAGCAGCTTTGTGAAAAAATGCATGTTAAAGTGTCATTATTTTTTTTTTTGGTAGAATATCCAATTGAGAATGTTTCCCTTTCCAACATGAATACCCCACAAGAGGTTATCTTGACGATGGAAGATAGTGACTGAAGTTTATTTTTCAATCGCATATGATTCCACATCTTTATGAACATCTTGTTCATATTTTCAACAAATCAATCCAGTTGTAATTTGAACCAGTTATTAGGATCGTTAAATTCACTTCAGCCGAACAATTTTTTCATTACTAGTATACATTTTTCAATCAAAATTGAATGAGGAATGAGAAAAATTTATAATTTTTCTGATTCCACCAGTGGCGTAAAAAATAAGGGAGAAATGGAACATGATACCCTTCTTGCACACCATCGTTGGCAACTGAAAATGAGTTTTTTTTTCAAAATAATGCACTCATTGAACAAAAACATTCCTTCGCATGTAACTGAATTTTTTCAAAAAATATGGGAGTTTTGAATACAAAATACTTTCAATTTTTCATATTTAACGAACGATATTTGAGAAGAAAGATATTGAGAAAGCCTTATTTATTTTTCGAGGGGAATCTTCCGTTTCAATTTGGCACCTTAGTTTTGGGACACCCTGAATAAGCACTGAAGATGGCCATAGGCTTGAAAAGCTTGTTGCGATGCAGATATTATTCGTGTTAACCAGTCCAACTCGTGGTGACCGGTTTGGGGTTTTTGCCCCTCATTGGCACGGGGTAGGTCATTGCAATTGCTGAAAAAAGGGGATCCCCACCTAGCAGAAAATTTTCGCCCCATTTCCATAATTCCAGTTATCGCGAAAATCATAGAGGCGCTAGTCAAAACAAGGTTAATATCCTACCTGGAAACAAACTCCTTGCTGTGTCCTGAGCAATTTGGCATTAGAAAAAATAAATCAACTACGAGAGCTATTCTGAGCGTTATTTCGAATGTAGTTGATGGACTCGAGAAGGGGGAGCATTCTTTTTCAATGCTTTGTGATCTGACTAAAGCTTTTATTGTGTATCCCATGATATATTACTCGAAAAACTTTTCTGTTATGGCATTCGTGGACTTCCATTGGAATTTTTAAGGTCTTATTTGCATGGGCGATCTCAGTGTGCTTCGGTTGAAGGCGCCAAATCAGCATTAATGCTAATCGTCCATGGGGTTCCACAAGGCTCTGTTTTGGGACCAACCCTATTCATTCTGTATATCAATGATTTATATTATCATATATCACCGAAAACATTAATTCTATTTGCTGACGACACCACACTGATAGATCGTAATAGTAAATTAGAGGAACTGATTGACTTTTCCAAACTCACCTTGCAAATAACAAAAGAGTGGTTCTGTTCAAATAAGCTTATGCAAAATTCTGCTGAAAATCATAATCTTATTATATCTTCAAACTCCTCACTAACAGGTGGGGAAAGTGTCAAGTTACTTGGTATATCCATTGATGACGAACTCAACTGGATGTGTCACGTGGAAAATATGTCGAAAAAATTATCAAGCGTCACGTTCTTGATTCGCAGATTGAAAAACCTTGTTGGTGCAGATACTGTATTTTGGACTTTTTCACAGTCATATGACTTATGGAATTATCTTGTGGGGTAATTCGTCCCATTCAAACAAAATTTTTGTTTTACAAAAAAGGGTTATTCGAATAATTTCAGGGGCGAGTTACAGAGATCACTGCCTTGCTCTATTTATTCATCACCAGATCATGCCTCTTCCGACCGCTTTCATATATTCCACTCTGCTTGAAATACATAAAAAAATATCAGATTTTGCTCTTTCAGCGGCCACACATCAGCACCAAACAAGGTCAGGAAACCTCTTGAGAACACCAAGATAAACCTATATACCTATATAAACCTATAGAATAAATTACCTTTGGAAATAAGAAATATGAACTTTTACAATTTCAAGAGACCAGTGAAATCTTGTCTACTGATGGACTTTTTTTACTCCGTAAAGGACTTTTTGAACTATAATTTTAACGTGTGATCTAGGCTTTTAATGTGTTTGTCAATTCAACTTTTATACTCCTTTCTGAATGCCGAGTTCTGAGTTTTTTTCTGTGTTGTAATGTGATGTACCACCGTGGAAATTTAGTCTCACTCTTTTAACTTGTAACTTTTTTTTTTCTCAAGTACCTGCTACAAATGTATTTGTATATATATATATATATATATATATATATATATATATATATATATATATTGTTATGTTATGAAAAACCAGTTGGATATTTTAAAAAGAAAAAACCCACAAAAAAGAATAATTATTGATTAGCTATTAGTTTCAAGAGATTGTTTTTACATAATTTTAGAAATTCTATCTCCTTTATAAGCCTATGTATGATATGAATAGATAAAAATGTCCAAATTATATAACACAATCAGTTTCATACACTGTCAGAATGATTACAACCCATAATTCTTCAAAAGACAACAAAAAGTCTAGATTTACAAAATTTTCCTGAATAAAATGTGATCTACAAATTTATAAATTTGAAACATACAGTATATGAAATTGTAGCTAACTAAAAGTAGCCAATGGTAGAACAGCAAACTTCTTGATGACAATAGCCAATCAGGGAACAGATGGTCACATGTAGAATTTGAAATTGTAAGAGAATAAGAGCGGGAAGGTGTCAGAGGCAATTATTATTGAAATTTGTACATAGTTAATGAGAATGGAAAAATAGTTTTATGTATAAGTTATGACACATAACCATAAACAGTGAAAATGTGACAATATAGTGCGCGAATTCAAAAATTCGAATCAGAGGGAAGGAGCAAAAAATGGTATCCAGGTGACAACAAACAAAGCTACAGGGAGATCGAAAATAAATTTAAAACGAATGCCACGTTATATTTTTGGGAAAGGGAAAAATGGAATAATTTCCACATTATAAGTGGAAACCAAGATTACCTTATTTTTACACCGTATTCAAGTATTCAAGGCTGATTGCTGAATTTGTATGGTCCTTTTCGATTTGGTATTGGAGTTCCTGATAGCATTTGAGTGAAAGGGAATCCAAATCCTGGTTGTATTGAACAGCAACTGTTCCAGACAGGTATAAACCTTCCATAGTGCACATTCCGAACTGAACAATTTCACTAATAACGCATATTCCATCGGAAGAACTTTATTTCAATTGATTTCGAACTATTAAAGAAATTTTCACTTTCAAGGTAAAAGTGAGGTTGTGTATATTTTACCAATGAACTTTTCTCATGATTATCCATAAATATTTGTAGATTAGTTATTTTTCGTAGGCCAGGTAAAATTAAGTTTTCCTGAATAAAGGAAATAATTGCTTTTTGATACTTTGTCGTTTGTTTTTTGTACATGATCAACAATCATACTTATGACCATTGAAAAGATTGAAATTTGACATTAACTAGTGGCTCAATTGCCTGAACCGGCTATCTGAGACAAGGGGCGTACCAACTGAGCTTAGCTGTGGTAAGGAAAATGATAACAATTGGCAGCAACGTGACGAGAGAACAGTGACGTAACTAGCAATTATTATTACATTGCAAAATATATTATACAGGGTGAACATATTTATCTATATCATAACAATTTGGCTCACAAAGAAGAATAGCGAAAACTATTAGCTATTTTCATATTATAACAACAATTTATATTTACAATTTATCAATACACAATAATATATATATATATATATATATATATATATATATATATATATATATGGACGTAGTTAATAAATCTCTCTCTCTCTCCCTCTCTATAGACATGAACAGATGCCTGCAAGCATGTATGAACTGATCGAAATATCTCTACTTCACAGCTTCGACTGAGGCGTTAGCGCCACCTCCAGTCGATAGGGAGCATTACCTGGCAAATCGGCAATGCGGAGTTCAGTGGGTTTGCCAGGAGATGTCCCGATTATATAAAAAAATATGAACTGGAAATACGTACCAGAATGATTCGCCAACTATCACTGTTGTCAAATTCGGGGCGCAACGTAAACTGCATTCTGCAAAAAATATTGCCTTCGCTTCTACATTTCGAGAAATCATCTGACGCAAAAACTGGCGGAACCTTGCGTCTCTCATGATCTGAAAAAGTCATTAGCACTCGTATAAATAACCCTAACAACACAGGGATGTCCTAGGTAGGTCTATTTTCCAATGAATAACCCTGTATATATATATACAGGGTGTTCCAAATTAAGTCGGTACCATTGCCAACTCCGTTATTATTGATGCTACGATTTCGGTTGAATGGGCAAACTGGTAGCATTTTCAGTGGCCTTCTCGATGCCGAAAACAAACAAAAAATTGACAGTCGCGTTGTCATAATATTTCATAAAATGATATTTTTCAATGAACACCTATATTTTTCCATCCATTTCGATTCGTAATAACATTCTCAACAACAAAGCTCATATCACTTTTCTTCCTAAAGTGGAAAATGAGCGACTTATGTGGAAATATTCATTTCTTTCACTAGTACAAAAACATTTCTTTGTTTTGGCGACATGATGATCACGGGTTTCACGAGTTCACATCCCAGCGCAACTTTGTCTTTTTACTGTCTTATTTTGCTATTAGTAACAAAATATTGTCATTCGTATAAGTAAAAGGGTGTTTGGACAATCATGAGGTTTTATTCGCCAAAACAAAGGAATTTTTTGTACTAGTGAAAGAAATAAATATTTCCACATAAGTCGCTCATTTTCCACTTTAGGAAGAGAAGTGATATGAGCTTTGTTCTTGAGAATTTTATTAGCAATCGAAATGGATGAAAAAATATAGGGTGTTCCATTGAAAAAAATATCATTTTATGAAATATTATGACAACGCGACTGTCAATTTTTTTTTTGTTCTCGGCATCGAGGAGGCCTCTAAAAATGCTACCAGTTTGCCCATTCAACCGAAATCGTAGCATCAATAATAACGGAGTTGGCAATGGTGCCGACTTAATTATATAATTTATACCATGCCATAACCATAACCCCTCCTTCTCAGAGAAAACAAATGTATAACTGAAGAAGCTTTGGAGCCCCCAGAACGAAACGTATTAAAAATTCAATTATGAATCACTGAATTTTTCTTATTTTAACGAACCAGAAACCCAAGGAAATCCACAGAAGAATATTAAACGTAATGGTTCAAGAACCCACACAATCCAAATATATATATATATATATATATATATATATATATATATATATATATACAGGGCTATCGTAAGTAATTGAGACTATAAGTCCGTTCAATATTATCTTAGCCACCGCTAACATACGTATATTGATGACACTGGTTTGTGGAGATCATTGAAGTTTATTGGTTCAGAAGAAAATAATGCCGTTGAAAGAATAATTGGAGAAAAGAGAAAAAATCATTTTTTTAGGACTGGTTTAGAAGGATGTGGAATATTGTATCAGTTCGAAAAAATATATATTTGAACAAAAAAATCTCTCACCTGTGAGTGGACAAATACTTTGAACAACTCCGAATCCTACACATAAACAGACACAAACAATAACGCCAATAGTTGTACAACCCATTTCCAACTAGGAGGCGACTTTACTTTGTATGTTATGAACTGCCATTTGGAGAAACCAATCATCGATTCCATGGTATCGTGGTTTTATCGCGAATACACATGTTAACAAGAAAACTGCTTTATAGCAATCACTTTCACGATAAACTCAATAATGAAAGGAGCTAACGGGGATCCAAAAAGGTATTGTACGATATCACCGATACTACTTTTTGAAATAAAAGACATTGTGAGTGCTCGATAGATCGCGCGGGAGGGCACATCAACGTAAAAATTTTAAATAGCATGAGGGGTCATGTGGCCCATCGTTGAAAAGATAATTCAATTTCCTTCCAAAACATCTATTATTTTTTTCATTTCGTTGATATGTGACTTTGCAGCTTTTTATAGTCCCCCCTCTTATAGCTTTTGCACGGTTCGACGTAAAACAATGAAAAAAAAAATTATTGTATGATATCACCGTTACTACTTTTTGAAATGAGAGACACTGGGATTGCCCAATAAAAATAGTATATTACATAACAAGAGTTGTAAGAAGCATATTACGCGCGAGCCGCAAAGCGGCGAGTGCGTAATTCTAGAAGTGCGTAATTGCCCCTTACAACTTGAGTTGTGTACTATGATTTTTCTACGACCGCATTCATTCCCTTAAAAATTTAGGATTCCATTGAGTGAAAATATGTTTAATCAATCAATTAAATAACTACAAAGATAATTCAACTATAATAAGATACTATATTACTTAGTATAGTTTACTTTTGATTGTAATAATTATTAATTGTAACTGTGCAGTTATTAAAAACAAGAGAGGGCGGGTTGGTTGTCTGATTTTTTTATTTTCAAAAATAATACTATTGCTTTCTCTTATTGTAGCAGTATTATTAGAGGCATATGTAATTTTTGATGAGTTGGCAGTTTTTCATAGAATTATCTACATACCTCTCGGCCACTGCTGATGACCGCCAACCACCGTGTTTCTTTAATGCTAGCATGTCGCCACCAGCATCTACAAGAATTGTGGCTGAAGAGCAATGGCCTGTGTATTGTTTGGAATTCGCTAAGTCCAGATATTCTGCCACTTGTTTTGGAATACTGCCGATTTTGTTTATTCCAACACATTGCTTGGTGCATTTTCCATTTACGAAATTCAAAAAGAAAGGCAAAGTCTGAACATCTTCTCCTGCAGGGCGTAGATTGATGTAGTTTTCACAAATTGGATAAAAGAACTCGCAAACGACAAATGAACGTTGCGTTTTGGTATTTGAATCGGCAATATGAATTATCAGACATTTTCCTGTATCCTCCTGCTTTCTACAAGCACCACTAATTACGAAAATTAAAACTATCTGGAATAAAAAAGTATCAATACTTGCCTGTTAATTTATATAATTCGTGCATTCCTTCGTAAGCAAATATCTGCTATCTGGAGAGTTTTGGAGAAAGACATTGATTTCTTTTGATGTCAACGTTTTCGATTTCTCACTCTTGAAACCATCTGATTTTCTTTTTAGCAATGCCAATAGTTCAGGATAAGTCGCAATGTTAATGTCATCATGGTTTATGTTTATTGTTGACCTTAGCATTGGATAAATTGACCAAAGTGACGATGGCTTCATTTCTTTGGACAGTTCTTCAAAATATGCTAACATAACATTTTCTGAAAATGAATTGATTTTGAGTTTCAGCTTCCAGTCCATGAATTCTCGATAAACTGTTTCGTATCTTTCACGAGATTTTACTGGTAACATATTATACAAAGCATTTTTTGCTTTTTCCACTATATCGGGTGGTGTACACATTTGATCTTTGCTACTACTGGACATTTTTCACAACAATTTTTATTTGTTTTATTCGATTTCAAATAATCTTGGCAAATCCAAAAACTGGTAACAAATCGCGACAAAATTACAAAACGTCAAAATGTTATCGGCGACGCTTTATCTTATTGGTTATACGTCGTTCGATTACTTTACAGATGCTACCGTATTGTTGAAAAGGGAAACATTCTCAATTGAATATTGATAGAAAGATTCTTCTGTGAATTGAAAAATCCACGATTAAAATGAAGTTATTTTTGTGAATGTCTAACAGAAAACAACTACTTCCCCGGCTAAAGCCACGCTGGACATTGAACTACATCTGATAGATATTCTGAAAAGGCCCTAACTCAAAAGAAAAAATCTGAAATTGAAAATTTGCATTTTCATTCAGATAGTTATTTGATTTTCTATTCCAGTCTTAATTAAGAACTCATAAGATTCCACATCTGATTTTATGAACATCCTGTTTATATTTTCAACAAATCAATCAACCGTATTGGTTGTTGATCGTGCTCTCTGTTTACGGTAAAGTAAAATCGTATAGTTTTATGTCGCACAGTACAAATTTCGTCATTTTCTGTAGGGGGTGTAGAAAAAAAAGGTTACAAACTAAAACCCGACTACGGAAAGAAGGGTTGAATATGGCTGATCTATAGGAGTGTCATCAGTATAAGTATGATACATCTATCTATCTACAATCAGTATGTTCATGTTCCTATACGAATTGAAAGCTTGTCGCGTGAATTTTGTTATATATCATACCCTTCAAAATAAAAGAATATAAATATGCATAAACCTGGGTCGCAATAGTAGGTATGTGTCTATGAATCATAGTTATACTGATGACACTTCTATAGTGCAGCTATATCCCTTTTGTGAGTTTGGGGTTTACACAATATTATGAGTTTTATGAACTCCTTGGTTTATTTTCTGTGCAGTTCAATGAAACCTTGTTTCAAATTTTTTTTTTCGTTTTAATTTATTTACTAATCAAATAATTTATTAGTTCGTTTACTGGATCAGTCGAGACGGAAATTTCATTTTCAGGGTACTTTGAGAAAGTTCGAAATATAGATTTGGATTTTATGAAGACATTTTCCAAAAAGTCCGCCTAAAAGTTGCATATATAATAATAATAATATAATAATAATAATAATTTATTGCATGAATATACCAGGTGATTCTCTAAGGAGGCTCACGCCTATAACTTTTTCATTATTGATGAAAGAAAAACGAAATTTGGGGGTTGTGTATTACAGTTCAATTTACATTTTTCGACGTATTTACCGGTTAACTTGATTTTTTCAAATGGAAAGTAGGTGGCTCGTCGGCTTTTTGTGAAATACCACACACTTTCACTTTATTTGCACTATTTTTCGGAATAATTGCAGGAAGCGATCATACCTAATAACAAATAATACGTATTCGGTATACTTATGCACTGAATCCTGTTATTCTAGTTATTCGTGACAAATAAATAAAGCTGTTGCTAGCATCACCTGAACAAATAGGATAATGAATATGCTATCACTTTTGGAAATTATCGTGTAGTTTATAATTTGATATGGAAAATTATACTAGACACGAGAAAATTGAGATGTTGCTAATTTACGGAAAAGCAAAAAAAAAATGCAACTGATTCAGCTCGAATTTATGAAAATGCGAAATGAACCAGAAGAAAATGCCAATAACTTCATCATCAGTGAAGAAAAAGAAGTAGACGAGTTGGTCTATGTTGAAGTGAATTGTACGGCGTCAATTCGCCAGTGTGATATAAGTTATTCGTCCGTTTGGAGAATTCTTAACAAATATAATAATCGATCATTCAAGTACCAACTACACCAACATATTTACGATAACGACCACAACCAAAGATTAACTTATTGCTACTGGATTTTGACTAAATACAGAGAAAATGTACGTTTTCCATTTAAAATTATTTATTCAGATGAAACTCGATTCACCAACTTGGGTCTGTTCAATCAGAATAATAAAAGGTACTGGTCTCAAACAAATATACATCTGATGCAAGAAGGGAATTTTCAAGAGCGATTTGGTTTCAATTGCTGGATGGGTATTATCGGAGGAAAACTTTTGAGGCCAATAATTTTCGACGGACAACTTACTGCGGAAAGATATCTACAGTTCCTTAGAAATCAAATTAATGATATCAACCAAGTTGATATCTATTTCCAAACAAAATGGAGAGCCATCTCACAATTCTCAAGTCGTAAGAGAACATCCGAATGGCACCTTCCCAGAAAAGTGGATTGTTACTTATGGACCTATTCAGTGGCCTGCGAGGTAAATTCTTACGTTGTCATATTTTTTCATAATGTATTATTTCTTTTTCATATTCTAGATCACCAGATCTTACTCCGCTAGATTTTCTTTTCTGAAGAACATTTAAAAATCAGCTACTCGTGAAGAACTGGAGTATAAAGTAAGGGTGGCATTCCAGAACATCACTGCGGAACAGCTAATCAATATGGTGCGCGTAACAATTGAAAAAGTTGAAGTACGGCAAAGCAAGTAAATTTGTCAAAAAATATAAATTAAACTATAATACA
Source organism: Gonioctena quinquepunctata (assembly GCA_018342105.1). Taxonomy (NCBI): domain Eukaryota; kingdom Metazoa; phylum Arthropoda; class Insecta; order Coleoptera; family Chrysomelidae; genus Gonioctena; species Gonioctena quinquepunctata. The sequence goes on along the minus strand of JAFIRS010000065.1, from coordinate 110,486 downwards.
CAACCCCCAAATTTTGTTACAGTGTGAGAGAAAAAAAGATAAGCAAGAAAAGGTTTGAATGAGAAAAACTTCAACCGAGTGGAGCAGATTCAATTAATGTGTATATTTCTTTTCGATCGGATTATTGCATATACGATTTAATGTATTGTTTGAACATTTTGAGAGTATTTATTTTCAGAAAATAACATTTATAAGTTTCGTGGAGTTTGTTGAAGATTACCGAAAAAAGGTATGTATAAATTGTTTTCGCAATTGTTTTATCAATAGTTTTAACGGTACCAAAACTACCTGTATTTTGTCTTGTAGCGGTGTTCTGGATTTTTCAGTAGGTGCCTGTTTTTGTAAGTATAGATTAATATGTTGTAATAATATAGCTGTCCCAGATCTACTACATGACTTTCAAGAAAAACAGAATCGGATGGATATATTAAAGGCTTTTTATGAATCATTTTCAAGATTTTCCTCTGAAGGACATCTAGCTTTCGCAAGTGTGTGTATGAACATGCACCCCAGCTCAGTATACAATATTGCAAGCGTGATTCGACCAGAGCATGATTTTTAATTCTTTGTGAGTTAATATCTTAACCAAATATTTACATTTATATAAAAGGATTCTTAATGTTTTGGTTACCTGCTCAGTGTGGTAACTCCACCTGAGTTGTGAGTTGATAGTTATACCAAGATATTTCATCTTACTAGTTGCATTTGTTGTTTGACATCAATTTGATTTACTTTTAGTTCAAGAGTTTTAAAATCTGGCAAGTGATTTTCATGGCTAGCAAAAGGGACGTAGTAAGTTTTCTCAAAATTCACTGTTAGTAGTTTGTGGCTAAACCAGTTGAAGATATTTTCCAAATCTTGTTCAATTTATTTTTTCAGGTTCTTCCAAGAATCAGAAGTGTAAATAATGACTGTATCATCGGCGAAGCTATACATTTTTCCCGCAGATTTCTGGGTAAGTAGGTTATTAATATAGATTGACAACAGCGTTGGCCCTAGAACAGTTCCTTGTGGGACTCCATATGTTAGTGTATTTTCATGGCTTATAGTTTCCCCAATTTTTACCGATTGTTTGCGGTCTTTGAGGTAACTTTTAAAGAGGTCAAGTTCTATTCCTCTCATACTGGAGCCTTCCAGGGCCTCGAATAACTGAGAATGATCCACAGAATTTGTTGGCTTTCTGGTATCAATGCAGTGATTCATTTCTCCACCTAATTTAGATGTTATATCTTTCGTTGACATTCCTGTACGAGAACCAAATTTTCGAAGAAATTATTTATTCTTCTTTTCAATCATTTTTCAAATATTTTTGCAAATGTTTTGATACGAGAAATTGGTCTGTAGTTGACCACATCTTTCCTATCACCTTTTTTACACGCTTTATATCAGCTTCACTTGTATGTTCGTTTGTTTGTAACCGACTCCTTTGGGCGCGATTTTGACCCACTTCCAGACGTCCGAATGATTTGAAATTTGGCAGGTGTACATAATTCCGGTGACAATGCATCAAGAAATTTTTGTGTGAAAAAAAAACGAAATAGCGGCTCCAATATGGCGTACGAGTTTAGCGATTGTGATCCGATTCGCCTCAAAATTGGTATCTGAGGGTTTTCATGGTCGGAAATTATGATTCTTTTGTCAAAATTGGGAAATTTCAAGATGGCGGCTCCAAAATTGTGGACGAGTTTTGTGATTATGATTTGATTCTCTTCAAAATTGGTATGTAGGGGTTTTTGGGGTCGAATATTATGATTCTTTTGTGAAAATTGCAAAATTCAAGATGGCGCCTTCAAAATGGCGGCCAAGTATTGTGATTATGGTCTGATTCTATTCAAAATTAGTATTTGGGGGTTTTTGGGGTCAAATATTATAATTCTTTTGTGAAAATTGAAAAATTCGAAATGGCGGCTTTAAAATGGCGGCCGAGTTTTGTGATTATGGTCTGATTCTATTCAAAATTGGTATGTGAGGGTTTTTGGGGTCGGAGATTATGATTACCTGATTTGATAGGATTATTCCATTTTTTTATTTGCAAAGAATTAATAAAAATAATAGTTAAAAAAAACACGCTTTTATAAATAAACCACCCTAAAATTAGGAAATAAATAATAGTTTGAAAAAACTAAAAAACATGCTTTTATAGAAAACCAGACTAAAAAAATAGAAAATAAGAAAAAAAAATTATTTTATTTAAAAAAAAGCGTGAGGTGCATGGTATCAATAATTATATAGTACATTACACACCAGGGGCAGTAAAGTAAGAAATATCTCAGATCACAGGTAATTGTTGTCCGAGGCGATACCATGCATCCCACGCTTTTTTTTTAAATAAAATAATTTTTTTTCTTATTTCCTATTTTTTCAGTCTAGTTTACCATAAAAGCGTGTTTTTTAGTTTTTTCAAACTATTATTTATTATATGTCATTGCCATTATCGGCAAGCATTGATTTCCTTTTTTTTTTTTCTATTCGGTTGAGTATAAACGTTCAATTGGTAGCTCCGTACGGCATATTTTCGTTATTTTTGGAATATGAATATTATTTTTCGAAAAGCTAATCCACCCTGTATGTCCTTTGACGTCAATACTACAAGAAGTACCGGGAAATTCCAACCTACTACAGCGAGAACTTGAATCACCTAGGAGCATCGTACTCATCGTACTTTTTTTGCGTTGACTTCGCAAACCCTAACCTTCATATACGAATACATAACTTGTTCCTGGTAACGCAGTTCAATGCAATTGCGTGCACTGTTTCATTTTACCCATCTCACAATGAAGACGGTTCTCAAGTGGGGTGTGTTTTTGTGGTTTTTCGGATTTAACCTTGCTCAATTTTCATGTAAGTTTCAACATCATTTTCATCTTTCGTACAATTTTTCAGCCTGGTATTTTTTACATTTTTACGATTTACATCATCTTTGCAAAAAAAACAATAATTTTAATGCAGAATGAATCTGCTCACAAGTTAACGACTGAATTGAATTCAAAATAGCAACAGAAATTACTCAGCAATCCCTAAGAGTGGAGGGAGGGTGTTTTATTCGTTCTTACAGGAGGAACTTTTATTTAAGCCGTGTACTCAAACATATAAAACGAATTTAGGTCATCGCTGACAATGATTCAATTATTTTTTGTTGGATTATTTTGTTTCAAAAAGCTTGTCGCGAGAAGTGTTCATGAAAGTACGTACCAATTAATTTTATTGGGCAGTGATTATTTGTTGAGTAAGAATTCGTCAAAGTATTTGATTTTCACAAAGTATTCATGAAAGTAGATACCAATTAATTTCATTGGACAATGAATGGTTGGTAACTAACAACTTGTCGAAGTATTAATTTTATTACAATTCGCGCGACAAGCTATTTGAAACCAAAAATTCAACAAAAAATATTGAGATCATTGTCAGCGATGACTTGTCTTTAAAATGTGTTTTTAATAGTTATTTTATTTTTTGCTTTTTAGTTAGTTTGTCTCAATCTGTTCATTTCTAATAGAACATCGTTGTTACAAGGTCTCTTCCCTGTGAGTTTTGAGCTGAAAGAAATCATGATCTTCGACCCAAAAACTCTCACACACCGATTTTGAATAGAATCTGACCATAATCACAAAACTCGTCCGTCATCCTGAAGTCGACATGTTCAATTGATAAATTTTTACGAAAATGGCTTTTGTTTTGGGACGAATATTCAAATAAAAAATTAAAAACAAATTATTTTTGAATTTCGAAGGGAACATATTTAAAAAAAACCTTCAAGTGGTGGGATTTGAACCCATGCTTTCTTTCAAGATCCAGAGCTTGAATCTCATATCTGGCGTCTCAGACCACTCGGCTGTCTCAGTATATTAAGTGTCAGAATCGATCCAACTTTAAAAGATTGTAGCCGAATTCAAAAACATAAAATGTTGGATAAATGGAAAATGGATTGGAAATTATATTGTGGAAATCATATATAAATTATATGCGTAGATACCTATTTATTGCTATTTCAAGATAACTCATATATCTGAGTGACCAACGGAAAATTTTAGCCAATCAAAAGGTATTTCATAGAGAAGTGGGGAAGGGGCTAGGAGGGTCTGGGCCTTACTACCTGTTATTTCTTTGCATTTTCTGAGAACATTCACCATAGTAATGTATATTTTTTTACACTATCAGAAAGTAGAGATTTCAACAAACAAAAAGCCCACCGACTTTTTTAAAAAACCTGATATTTTGACGGGACAATTTCTGATTGAAAATTAGGGTGCTTTTTCGATATAAAGTCAAAATAAGGTGGAAAAATAAATATTTTAAATAAAAAAAATTACAGTGTGTTTGGGACATTTGGGACATGGAAAAATAAATTTCGTGAAAAATTTTTTTTTTTGTAAAAGTTAAAAATAGAAAACAAAAAATTTGGTTTTTTGAATTTTCTACATACATTTCAAGATTATGTGAAAAAAGTGGGGATACCAAAGTTCTTTTTATTACCTACAACTTTGCCATTCAACTTTTTTCCCTAGGACTTGTAGTTTTGCCGAAAATCGAGATAAACCGTTTTTTACCCTTAAAAACCCACCCCCTTCAACTTCCCGACCTCATATCGCCCGTAAATTATTTTTCCTTTCATTTTTGTTATATTCTCTTCCTTTTCCAATGAGTTTCATTCTACTATAATTTTTTTTGGTTTCAAAAATTATCGACCCTGGTCTAATATCACGATATACCACTCTACAAACAGAAATACCCAGAATACGATGGTACAAAAACTATTGTTATCCAAGAAAGTATATCACGACTTTAATATGAATTAGAACGGGACATGCATGCTGTACAGCTCATCTACACCGGATTGGTTTTATTTTTCTTTTCTTTTTTTTAAATAATATTCGAAATACTGACCTTAATTGAACGAAAATTCGTATTGAGAGAATTATTATTGCTCTCACTCGTAGGGGGCGCCACCTACACGTCTTTTTCTTTTTTGAAGATTCATAACTTCTTTGAGCGTATTTCTAGCACATTTTTCAGTAAAAAAGTCAATTTTTCTATCATATCTACGTAAAAAAGCTACCCTTGTTACAAGTCGCTATAAGAAACAGTTTTCTAGATATTTGGACTTGAAAATTTCAAGTCGATTATTTGATAATCGATGCTTCTTGAAGTTATTACCATTATTTTGCATTTTTCACAAGAATGCTTAGGAAATTAATTGGACGTTTGAGTAAATAGTTTTGGTTTTTTGTATGGGGCGCCACCTATGCTATTTATTTTTACTCGTTTGAAATATTTTTGTATCAAGGGTGCAAAATCTGTATTTGTTTTAATAAAATTCAACATTTTATTTCAAGAAATTTTGAATATTCAGAATAAAATAAAATAGAGAAATCTGAATTGTATTCGGATGAATGGTTCAAAGTGTCCACCTTCAGCGAAAATACAGGCATTCAGTCTTCTAGTCATTGAATCTCGTACCCGCTCAAAAATTATCGGTGTGTTTCAGAGGCGTCTACAATTCGGTTCCTTGGATCTTCCCCGTTCGCTACTGGAGTTTTATAAACTAGTGACTTCAAATGCCCCAAAAGTAAAAATCTAGCGGGTTAAGATCTGGGGACCTTGGCGCACTAGCCTGGGTAGGTTCTTCTACACCCCTTCCGATCCATCAATTTGGATACACAGTGTTATTCCCTGGCTACAACGCTAAAATGGGCCGGAGCCCCATCATGCATAAACCACATGCGGATACGAATTTCAAGTGGTACATTCTGAAGAAGTCCCGGCAATTAATTTTCTAAAAAGTCTCTGTAAGTTGCGCCATTCAGTCGGAACGGAAGAAAGAAAGGACCTATCAAGTAATCATCAATTATTGCCGCCCATACATTAACTGAAAATTGATAGTGATGATGTCTTTCACTAACTGCGTGCTGATTTTCCAGAGCCCAAACATGGTTGTTATGAAAGTTTGTGATAGCATTTCGGGAGAAGTTCGCCTTGTCCGTGAAGAGTACATATTTCAAAAATTGAGGATTTCCAGCCAATTTTCTCAAAAACCACTGACACATAATAGTGCGTTGGGGATTGTCTCGTGGCAAAAGAGCTTGTGCCCTTTGAATATGGTATGGATAAAATTGTTGATCGTGGATAATTCTCCAAACTGTGGACTGGGTAGAATTGAGAGCTTCAGCAATTATTCTTGTACTTATTTCTGGATTCTCCTCGAGAGCGTTCAAAACAGCTTCTTCCAATTCTGGGGTTCGGACTGCTCGTGGTCTTCCAATAATATCAGCTGCCCTCTTAAGGCTACCTGTTTCTGCCAAACGACGGTGGAGACTGGTGAATGTTGGAGCTAGGAAATCGCTCCTGGTAAATACGTCTTGCTTCGCGCGTATTGCCATCCGCAAGGCCATAAACGAAATGCATATCGGCTAAATGAGCATTATTGTTTAAATAATCCATTTTTTCAAAATTAGGTTTTAGAACTCACAGATACTTCAACAAAACAACAAAACGTTTAACTGTCACATTATATGTAATTACCAAAACTACTTCCTTAAACTTCAAATTCATTTCCTAAGCATTCTTGTGAAAAATACAAATTACTGGTAATAACTTCAACACGCATCGTATATCAAATAATCGACTTGAAATTTTCAAGTTCAAATATCTAGAAGAAGGTTGCTTATAGCAACTTGTAACAACGGTAGCTTTTTTACGTAGATATGATAGAGGAATTAATTTTTTCACTGAAAAATGTGCTAGCAGTACGCTCAAAAAAGTTATAAATCTTAAAAAAAGACAAAGACGTGTAGGTGGCGCCACCTACGGGTAAGATTAATAATAACATCAGGTTCGAATTTGACACCTCAAAAAACCTCTCAATACCAATTTTCGTTTAATTAAGGTCAGTATTTCGAAAGATATTTAAAAAAAAATAAAATAAAAATAAAACTTCAACACCCTGTATCTTAGAAACGAAGCGTTTCCGGACATATATTTATTTGGACAGTTCATATTAGAATATTGTGAGAAATCACCTCCTGAAGTTGGTCAAAGTTCTTTTGCATCACCCTGTATATATACCATCCCAACTGCGGCCTACCTGTGTGTGTCTTATGGAAAATGATCGACCCCATGGCAAAAAGCATGTAACTATGCAAACTTCCTTGAGAAAAAAAAATATGTAGATTTTTAAACCGGTAGGATAACCAAATACCATGATATAAAAATAACATTACAACATAGTATTGTGCAAGGACAAATAACAGAAAGGAACTGGCTGAATGGGCATTGCACCCTTATGCAAAAAAAAAGTAAGAATATTAGCATATTTTAACGTAGCTTTGCTAAAATGACGAAGGTTTGTCGGCTCTGGGATCTTGGACGATACAGGGCTTTTCAGGATGAGCGTTAATTAGACGTTTCTGGCAAACCAGACAACGGATCAACCTGGAAATTCCACAGCATGCATAAATTAATATGATCTTCACCCCTAAGATATTTTAGAGGATGCGGCGTTGCCGCTTGTACTATAAAGTAGCGGCTACTTTGATTTTTCAAATGGAACACTGTGTATATAATATCATATTATGATTCCTTATCACTTTGTCAACAACTTCACGTACTATTTCCCTATACCTATATGTTACTGCTCAGAAGATATAAATTAATTTCTATTTTTTTTTACCGAACATGTGCTTTTATAAACGCTGATAATCTTGAACTCTCGGGTACCAAAATGATCAAATTTGAAATGGAGTGGAGTGATACCATGAGGATCTTCACTTCGTGTCATATTTTTATTTGCCTCATACAGGGTCTTTAAAAACTGCAGATACTTTGTTCACATGAAGAAATGAGTGGAAGTCATTTTTTTCATAGGAACACCCTGTATATTTCCACATTTTTTAATTCTACATCCAATTTTAGATTGACTTTGTTCAGATAATCCTATTTCGATTTCGAACCGTTCGATGTTGCTTCATCAGTCACAGATAATACAATGAATAAATAATTATCAAAATGCTCTTCAACCATCAAATGAAACTTCTCTTCAAACAATAGTTTCATTAACGTTGACACACGGACTGAAAATAAATTCATGAATTAGTAAGTTAATTCAATTGTCAGTGTATTCCAGAATATGTTTGAACACATCTCCACCTCTACTTAAACAAACATGTAATATCTTCAAAATATTTTCATGTGTAGCGCTTCTGAGTGAGTCTGGAGTTAAACTATTGAAAGCAGTTCTAACTCTCGATTTCATATCTTCCATTGTTGTTACTGGGTTGGAGTAAACCATATTTTCAATGAAACTCCCCACAAAATAATCTAATGGATTGCCATCTGGTGTTCTAGGAGGCCAACCAAAAGGTCCATCATTACCAATCCATCTGTCTTCGAAAATTTCAGTTAAAGCTTCGCTTACTGAACGAGAATTATGGTACCATACACGTTCTCTTCCTGGCCTATTATTGGAAATCATTTGAATTCCTTTTCTCAGTAAATCTTCATATTTTGTTGCATTCAAATTATCAGCATGAAACTCGATATAAAAAATTGACCCATTCTTCATGGCACAAAATACATTAAATTGCCATCTTTCTTGAAAACCCCTTTGGCGAACGACATGGGGATTTTCTGGCGCCCAATAATGACTGTTGTGTCTATTGAAAACTCCATTTTCTTAAACTTGGCCTCATCTGTCCATATGATATTGTCAAGGAAATGTTCATCCTCTTGAGTCTTGACCAGTAACCATTCAAAGAATTCCACTCTATGAGGCAAATCAGTCTCTTTCAGAGGTTGGACACAGTAGAATTTATAGGGATGCCATTTGTGCTTATTAAGACTGCGATAAATTGTCACGTAGGGTATACCTATCTCCCTTTCAGCCTCGTGTAGAGAAGCATTTGGAAATGCATGAAAAAATCCGAAAACTGTTATGCTATTGTCATCATCATCCACTTCAGGCTTTCTACGAATGATTTCTGGACGAAAGGTTCCATTCAACCCACAGTTTTTTAGTAGTCGATTCATCACATTATTATTCGGCTTCGGAAGTTGTGGATATCTTTCATGAAATACTTGGTATGTTCTACTTGCAATTATTAATGAATTCAAGAAATATTCATTACTGTGACCTAATCTTGATATTTTTCTATTATAATTGGTATCAGTCAAAACCACCAACGAAAGTTTGACGTTTCAAAATTGGATCATTTATTTTTCCAAAGCACACTATAAAAAAATATTAATTTGCAATGTTGTAGGGTAGAGACACTCAATACCTCAATGCATACAAATTGTTACTTTTTCTAAGGTACATATCAATTTCGAATTGACTGATTTGAGACTGTTGAAAAACTAAATCGAAAAGAAATATTACGTAGTATAAAATAGATGTTAAATTTCAAAAATAACTGATGAATACAAGGAAACCACGTCATTTTCTGTTTGAAAGAGTTTATCTCGAAAACGGTTCGAAATCGAGAAAGGATTATCTGAAAAATGTGGAAATATACATGGTACCACTCCGCTACAGTAAAAGATATTGTATTCCTGATAATACCAATAATCCAACTTCGGCATACAAAAAATATAAGAAATGACGTACAAAAAAGGACATAATCATCTACACACACGATATATAGAAATATAAAAAAAACAAAGATATGCCCCACTCAACGGTAATATCCGACTTGCATTTGCATAGATATCCTACTGCTCATGTATCATTTTAAATTTCCCGCAAGCAGAACAGCAGCTCGGATGGTTTCGTACTCCTTCGAAATCGTATGCGCAAGAGCTAGATGCTTGTCACACAGACTCGTATATAATAGAAAGAGAGAGAGAGACGAAGTCGCATGGAGGGGTCATAACGCTTTCTTCTTACGTGACGATTACTACCAGACAACACCTACCGAAAGTCGCTTGAAGTCACAAGTACCAATAGTTACATTTGTTCATCTTTGTGCGTATGGATTTTGTCGTCAATGGAAAAACACAACGGTTATTACTCATTGTGGGGAAACTAAATATAAACACCTGTAATATTTGTATTCTCATTATAAAACTTGTCATCAATCCTCGTGGAAGAGATATTGAAACAACAAACAGCGTAAAAGCAACGTGATTGATTGCTATAGTCAAACCGACAGTGATATTACTATTAACAAATAAAACGAATTATGGTTTTCACAATAATAACATAAACATGCAATTGGACATGCAAATGATTTGCTGATAAACACTGTTCTTACACCTATGACGTGCGGAATATACAGGGTGTTCCAAATTAAGTCGGCACCATTGCCAACTCCGTTATTATTGATGCTACGATTTAGGTTGAATGGGAAAACTGGTAGCATTTTCAGTGGTCTTCTCGATGCCGAAAACAAAAAAAAATTGACAGTCGCGTTGTCATAATATTTCATAAAATGATATTTTTTTCAATGGAACACCCTATATTTTTCCATCCATTTCGATTCGTAATAACATTCTCAACAACAAAGCTAATATCACTTTTCTTCCTAAAGTGGAAAATGAGCGACTTATGTGGAAATATTTCTTTCTTTCACTAGTACAAAAAATTTCGTTGTTTTGGCGAATAAAACCTTATGATTGTCCAAACACCCATTTTTGTACATATACGAATGACAATATTTTGTTACTAATAGCAAAATAAGACAGTAAAAAGAAAAAATTGCGCTGGGATGTGAACTCGCGAAACCCGTGATCATCATGTCGCCAAAACAAAGAAATTTTTTGTACTAGTTAAAGAAATAAATATTTCCACATAAGTCGCTCATTTTCCACTTTAGGAAGAAAAGTGATATGAGCTTTGTTGTTGAGAATGTTATTACGAATCGAAATGGATGAAAAAATATAGGGTGTTCCATTGAAAAAAATATCATTTCATGAAATATTATGACAACGCGACTGTTTTATGACAACGCGACTTTTTTTTTGTTTTCGGCATCGAGAAGGCCACTAAAAATGCTACCAGTTTGCCTATTTAACCGAAATCGTAGCATCAATAGTAACGGAGTTGGCAATAGTGCCGACTTAATTTGGAACACCCTGATTAACATATATATATATATATATATATATATATATATATATATATATGTATATATATATGTATATATATATATATTGTTATGTTATGTTATGCCAGTTATGAGTTTTAAAAGGAAAAAACCCACAAAAAGAATAATTAATAAATAGTTATTAGTTTCAAGAGATTGTTTTCACATAATTTTGGAAGTTCTATTTATTTGTAAGCCTATGTATAATATGGATAGATAAAAATGTCAAAATACTATGACACAATCAATTTCATACACTGTCATAATGATTATAACCCATAATTGGTAAAAAGACAACAAAAAGTCTAGATTTACAAAATTTTCATGAATAAAAAGTGATCAACACATTTATAAATTTGAAACATACAGTATATGGAATTGTACCTAACTAAAAGTAGCCAATGGTAGAACAGCAAACTTCTTGATGAGATTAGCCAATCAGGGAATAGATGGTCATATGGAAAATTGGAAATTGTGAGAGAATAACAACGGGGTGATATCATAAGCAATTATTATTGAAATTTGTAAATAGTAATAAGAATGGAAAAATAGTTGTATATATAAATTATATAAGATGAACCCAAACAGTGAAATGTGACAATTTGGTGCGCGCATTCAAAAATTCCAATGAAAAAAGAGGAAGGAAAATTCGTATCTAGGTGACAGAAAACAAAGCCGAATGGAGATCGAAAAAAATTCAGAAAGGAATGCCACGCATCAATTTTGGAGAAGAAAAACGAAATAATTCCAACATTTGAAGAACAAAACCAATATTACCTTAATTATACAACATATCCAAGTATCCAAAGCTGATTTCTGCATCTGTATGGTTCCTGATTTATGGTATTGGAGTTCCTGATAGAGCTTGGAGTGAGAAGGGATCCAGTTTCAGGGCATATCTTAAACACCGACATTTCCAGCCAGGTATAAAAACTTTTAAGAGTGCACATCCGGTCCTGAACAATTTCACAAATAACGTATTTCACATCTGAAGAACTTTATTTCACTTTATTTTGAACTATAACAGAAAATTTCACTCTCAAGGAAAAAGTGAGGTTCTGTCTATCTATCCATGATATCATTTTTATGATTATCCGTGAATATTTGTAGATTCACATTAGTATAAGTTATTTCTCGTAGGCCAGGTGAAATTGAGTCTTCCTTTGTTGTTTGTTTTCTTACAATGATCAACAATCATTCCTACGACCATTGAATAAATTGAGTTTTGACATATCAAGTAGTGGCTAAATTGCCTTGAACCGGCTATCTGAGCTAGCTGAGCTAGCTGTGGTAAGAAAAATGATAACAATTGGCAGCAACGTGACGAGAGAACAGTGACGTAGCATTCAATTATGAAACACCCTGTATATATATTGTCCGTAGAAAATGTTTGTCCCTAAATACTATGGAGTTTGATTGGCCCAGTTTGTCGGTCTTTCTCTAACTCACATTGTCAGTATTTTCAAATAAAAAAATTATTACAACACCGACAGATGGTCAGCTGAAAAGTTATTAGGGGTGGGTTCAATACGTAAACTCACATTTTCATCTATCAATATGATATTCGATGATAATGTCTCTCTATATTTCTCTTACCTGATTATGTACAGTTATTATTAGCCCATTCATGATTTCTAAAGCCAGTAACCGCAACTTTAATTCCATGGTAATACCCGAAACCAGTACTGTGCATTACTATTTCCATTCCTTGTTCGAATCACGTTCACGTTACGCAAGAAATGCAAAATTCATGATTTTCTCATGGGTTTTCCACTACCGACCGATTCGAAATACCCAGATCGCAATTTCTCCAAATTTATTGTATAAATAAATTCTGCTCGCCTTGAATATTTCTTGAGGACCAATTTATATGTCATAGTCCAATAGTTAGAGACGATACATTTAACTTTTTTTTTTATAATTATAATTTATTCACACAAGAAAAAATAATTACAGAGTATAATTTAACAAATGCAGCATTATTGTGAATAAACAAAAATATACCACGGAAGCAGTAGGTACTGCTTGTGTGTGGGCGTATAAAGAGTGGCCACTTATTTAATGGGATTGTATTGGTAACTTTTAAACCATAAGAGTTAGAAGGTCGGTCAAATGGAGAAAAAACTGCATTCATAGAAGCATTGTAAAGCAGTTCAAACAAATCGAGATTATCAGGGCCGGTTATTGAGATATCATAAGGAAAGTAAATTCTGTCATTTTGATTTTTCTTTTTTTCCCACTTTATTTCGAATATTATCAAAAAATGCATTTTATCAAAAACTGCTGTTAATAAAATAGTCAAGAGACGCGAATACAATGATTTTAAATTTGAATACCAAGCCTTGCAAAAATTATATCGTAATGATCTCAAAATAAAGTAATTTGTTTCAACGGAACAAATGACAAATCCAACAATAATGATTCCTCGCGAGAAAATTGAGAATTTATTGGAAGGTATTCAAGGAGACGAAATAAGCAAATGTATAAGAAGTATGGGTTCCAGAACCGCAAAGTGCATTTTACAAAATGGTGGACATTTCGAACACTTACTTCATTAATGTTCATCATTTACTTTCGAATAATCATTTGATTTTTCTTTCATTAAATGATAGTTTCGTTTAATTATTATGAATTAGGTTTTTCACCTCTTGAAATTTGTAAATAATTATTATTTGTTTCTTGCTTTGATTCTGTTACGTTCCATTCAGTTGAAGATGAGTAAGTTGATTTTCTTATCGAAATGTATTGCATGTTGTTAATTAAACTAAAGGTACCTAAATGTAATACAGATCCGACCCAAAGAAATTTGGATAAGGGTCAAAATCACCTGAAAATCAACTTTGAATGACATCGTATGATATATCGTTGAATCCAGCGGTAAAAGTTATTTCGAAAAGTGTCATAAAATATGCAGGTCCGTATTGAAAAAAATGATGTTGAGGGTGGCCCAGAGCGTACGAAACGTTGGATACGAAATCTGATTATGTCAAATTGAGGATAATTCACTGTTGAATAAAAAACCCCCGTGACATTTTTTGATAATATTCGAAACAAAGTGGGAAAAAAAGAAAAATCAAAATGACAGAATTTACTTTTCTTATGATATCTCAATAACCGGCCCTGATAATTTCGATTTTTCTGAACTGCTTGACAATGCTTCTATGAATGCAACTATTTCTCCATTTGACCGACCTTCTAACTCTTATGGTTTAAAAGTTACCAATACAATCCCTTTAAAAAAGTGGCCACTCTGTATACCATGAGTATGAACAAGCAAATTATTCGAAAATACTAAATTTACTAAAAATATTCGATCTAACATTTTCAAAACACCTTGGTATACTGACTGAATCAAATCCATTGAAGGTCGAACAGTGGTAAAATTGCAAAAAATTTAATTGAGGGGTTGTTTGACGATCAAAAACAGCTACAATTTGTATATTTTGGATTTCTCCCTGAAAGGAGAGAAATGTGTTGAAAATGGCACTGAGTGTTGCTCCAAACGCTTGAAAGTACGCTCGAGGCAGAGTCGAGTAGAGGTAGTGAGGGAACGAGCCAGTGGAGGATCTAACTGATAAAAGTTCAACATACTAAATTTTTTTTACAAGTGTTGATAAAAACAAAAATATGCATTAATATCCTTCAAACCGCGTATTTAAATTTTGTGTATTTCTTTGGCATTCAATTAATGGAGTTGATACTGTAACGAAGCATTTTTTTAGAGCTCCATTACTAAGAACGGCTATAGAAAAGTTTGTTAGATATATTCTGTTCAACCTGTTAGATATTCTATTAGATATACTCATTTTTACTCAATATTTACGTTTATTAATATAATCGACACAAGTCAAAAAGTAATAATAATTACATGTAACTTTTTATATATACATAGCACACTTTTTAACACGAAAATATATAACATAGAGAGTGTTATATAAATAATTCGTATTTTGTCGTAATCTCCAACAGATTTAACATAACTTTGGTACGTACCTGCCTATTTGGGGTTTCTATTGGTTCCGGTCTGGCAAATTATTTCATTCCCATGCTAGAAAATTAATGTACATACCCAAAGCTACTGGAATTCACGTCAACATCATGCATAAAATATAACGGAGTTTTCTATATCTTATAAGAAACCAAAATCGCGATTGGGAAAACCAAGTTATTTTTTGTAAAAGGCATAAAATCATCCTTCAGATTGCCGGTCCACTTTCGATTTATCGAACAAAAAGTTTGCCGTTCTTACCCTAAAAGGAACAAAAAGCACGCCTTTCCTAATGGGCTTTTTCGTCTAGTTTTGACATAATGTAAGTAACTGATTTTGAGTCGGCGCCAAGCAAACAAGCAAATGAATTAGGTAAGGCGTAAAATGATGGCATCGACTTGCGCGGTGACATTCTGATAATTTTTTTGAAGTAATTTAATGATGTTCGTTGATTGTTTGTTTGGCGCCGACTCAAAATTAGTTACTACATTAGTTTAGGAGCTTAGTTACTGAGACTAAGAAGGTTTATTTGATTTTTTACTTTTCAGTTCCGTATTTCGTCGGTTTAATTTTTTGTTGAAAAGTTTTTATTTTTCAATTTTTTATGGCTAAAATATACTAATTACTACCTACTTGTTTTTTGATTACTCCCAAAATACTTACTTACCCACCTTACTTCAACTATTACCAGTTAAATAAGGGCCGATTTCATAATGAAATTAAATACTCCTTTAAATGATAAAGGACACTTTATGTTTCGCAACGATTTCATAATACAATTTTAAAGATAAAGGTGCCTTTAAATGATACTTTAGTTAAATACCGAATGTTGCGTATTTAATGGCTTAAAGGCCTCTTTAAGAAATGTCAAATGTCAACCTTCCTAACCTCAAAACAAGTATCATTTTGAATTTTGAGGCATTTTGTTAAGTGTGTTGATTTTGAGACTCATACATTTTTTATTTTATCATTATGGACCATCAGGCTTCATCTAGTTCTAGTTCGAGTGATTCTGACGACGATTATGTTTTTGTGAGACGTAGGAAAGTATATAGAGAACGAGTGAACAACTTAGAGAAATTTGACGACTTGGATTTCTTCGATAGATTTAGGATTACCAAACCAACATTTCATTTACTTCTGGAAACTATTGAACACTTAATAGAGACACCAACTAACAGGTAGGCGTTAGCATATTGTAGTAATTGTCATGATTTTATTAATATAATTTTTTATAGGGATGGAAGTATTAAACCAATGAACCAAGTCCTACTTACATTGAGATTTTATGCACTGGGTTGTATGCAGAAGGCAGTTGCCGATTTTACTGGTGTTTCAACTCCTTCAGCATGTAGGATCATTAGCAAAGTGTCAAATGCAATTGCTTCATTGCACAGACAACACATCAAAATGTATGAAACATATGAAGAGATGGAAAGTTCTGCAGCTAAGTTTTACCAAGTTGCAAGATTTCCTCGTGTAATAGGTGCAATAGACTGCACACTCATAAAAATTGATTCACCTGGAGGAGATGATGCTGAAATTTTTAGAACAAGAAAATATTTTTTTGGTCTAAATGTGCAAACAGTTGCAGACAGTGATTTGAAAATCAGAGACATTGTGGCAAGGTGGCCTGGATCAAGTCATGACCAAACCATATTCAATAATAGTAGGTTGAAGCGACGATTTGGAGATGGTGAATTTGGCACATATATGCTGCTAGGAGATAGTGGCTATAACCTGAAGCCATATTTAATGACGAAACTGCAGGAAACTCATTCACCTGCAGAAAATTCATTCAATGAGTCCATCATTAGAACAAGATGTACTGTTGAAAGGCAGTATGGGGTGTGGAAGCGAAGGTTTCCTATTTTGAAATTAGGAATGAGGGTGAAAGTGGAAACTGCTTTCAACATTATTATTGCAACTGCAATATTATACAATTTGGCCATTGAGGAGAATGAAGACATTCCAGAAGAATGGTTAAATGAGGAATATAATGATATTGACCTTGCTCCACAACACGATGATAACATTCATTTGGGACGTAACGTTAGACAGTTTTTGATTTTAAACCATTTTGCAAGGTTGTAAATACCTTTTATTAAGGGATTTTTCAATGAAAATAATACTTTTTGCTGAGTTACAGCCTTCTGAATCTAAATATCACACTATTTATATATCATTTTTCATAATAAAACATTTGAAAATACATCATTTTTTATTCATGTTCAGTTCTTGTTCCTTCAATTTCAAATCACAATTTAAAATGTTCATTTTGATTTCATGTTCCTCCTCCTCCCTCTGTCGTTTTCTTTGACGATCTTCTCCTTCCATTTTTTTTAGTTCTATCTCCTCCCTCAGTAACACAGTTTTCTTTTTATAATACTCTTCTTTAGCCAGTTGTAAAGAACTCGAAATTGGCATTGTTGGCCGCAGTTTCTTATTTTTTGGCGTTCTCAGTTGTTTTGGTGTATACCTTGACCAATCAACTGGCAAAGTCTGAAAATATAAAATGATTCCATTATATAATACACTTTTAATTTAATACAATTGAATGAATGCAATAACTGAAAATCACAGTGATTATTTGATGTATGTGTTAGAAGGACAGATCAGTTGATCTGTCCAAGAGATGTCACTGCATATATAAAATGAAACTTTCAGGAACAAAGAGGAATTACTCAATACTTGTCAGCTACATCTTGGACAGATCAACTGATCTGTCTTAACAGTTACTCTGTAATTTTCAGAAACGAGAAGAAAACCCAAAAAATGAACATTGAACCTTCTCGAAGAACATACAGACAGTATTAAGCCATAATAGTTTGACTTAATTATTTGTTATTATGAAGTTGAGGAGTGTAAAACTGTGAAAAAAAGGCCATGAATCATCATGGTAGGTATTATTAGAATATATTGTTTAGATATTCAATGATGAATGTTGCACTTCTCTATAGAATATAAATATCAACTTAATACTTCAATTTCAATATTACTGAAGTTCAAATATTTAATCACCTGAATATCAGCATTCTGGGTACTTGAGTTATCAATGTTCGTCACAGGTGGAACATCCAGTTTGGAAGAACTTGGAACAGCATTCTATAAACAAAAAAAAATCAGGAAGAATTTTATATTTTGAATAATAATGTATTTTTATTACTGAAAATAACATAATATAAATTAAACCTTCAAAATAATCAGACAACTTACAAATTCTTCTGCTGCTGTAGACACTGCATTATCTTTATCATCCTCCATTAGCACAATGAACTGAAAAAATTAGTCTTTCAATGTTGATAGATATTATGAAATATAGTTTAGTACCTCTTCACACTGGTCCTGATTTATAACTTCAATATTCTCCATATTTATCCCTCAACTGGGTTGTAGACAGCATCAGAATCATTAGGATTATGAAAACCAATGACAGTTTTTCATTTATGACTCTCAGAACTGCTTCAACCACAGGATCCCAATCAGGCTCATTTGTTGGTCCACCTCCTGTTCCTCGATAATAGCCTCTATTTTCAGCTGCACATTTCCTTGCCTTGGTTTTAAATTTTCATATTTGGCTTTCAATTGTTCCATGGATCTTGCCTGTTGGATTGGTCCTTTGGCATTCAATTGGAAAGTCACTTTATTCAAGCTTCAATCTTAAAAAAAGTTTGGACATTATTAAATACATAAAATGTTGATCAAATAGTAACAAACCTTATTGCTATTAGAGACTTTATCACTGGTCTTGCATTCAATGATATTTTTGAACTTCTCCACTTCCTCAACAAGGAGCATTTCTTCCTCTTTCGTAAAATTTGAAGATCGTTTTACTCGTTTTAAGATTTTACCTTCCATTATACTTAATAAACACCTATTCAAACAAAGCACATCCACTCCCAACTCACTACAACACAAGAATAACATGAGAATAAGAATAACCTAGCAGGAAAACCCAAACCACCCCAAAAAAAACCCATAGATAATATTTTTAATCCTGCCTAGGGTGTCTAGTATCCCAGTAACTGATGCAATTGTACCTGTTTCGGGTATACCAACATTGCTAATTTTCGTCAAATGGACATTTAGTTAAAATTCCATCATCATATGATTATGAAATCACCATTACTTCATACTGCATTTAAATGACACTTTAAATAAAAGGATCATTTTACAAAAGGAGCTATTAGCATTTCATTATGAAATCGGCCCTAATATGATTATCTACTTTTACTATTTGTTGTAATATAAATTATTTTTGTTGTTCTGGTTAGTTTATTTCATTACTTTGTATATCATTCCATCCTCTCATGGAATATAATGGTTTTGACGGATGTGGAACAGAAATAATGTCAGTAGCGATCTGGCATTGTCAACTACGTAAGTGTGTGCCAATGTTCATAAGTGAAAAATCAATTATCCCCTATTTTTCTACCAGTGACGGTATATAATTCCATCCGAAATCTAAATATGAGGTATACCCTATCTATTGAAAAAATAATCATCCGAATCGAAGAACCCAGTACAAAGTTATGCCTGATAGAATCGGTTAACGGACCAGAATTCAGAGGGTGAGTGATCACCCCTTAGGGGTGGATTTCACCTCTTAAATTCGAATGGGACCACCTTTGAAGTACACCCTATCCACTGAAGAATTATCGGAATCGGACGCCTCAGTAAAAAGTTATGCGTGATCATACATAAAAAAAATTATGGAAAAAAAAATACGGGTCGACTAAAGAACCTCCTCGTTTTTGGTTTCGTCGGTTAAAAAGGAACGATGAAGCATCGGGGCTTGTTCCTGTTGTGCTTCCGTGAGATTTGTTCTAGTAACTTGATAGCGAAAATAGTGTGAAAAGAGTATTGAAGAGTAGAATGATCCAGAAGCGTTGAGCTTGGTTTCTCCGTGTGCTGAAGCACCCGAAGTTTATTATTCCTGCATTTATCAACATTTCATTTGCCGGGAAATTTGAATATTATTTCTTGCATTATTATTATTTCATTTATTCAATTGTCTGTCGTGGCATTTAAATCTTAGTTCTGCAATAGTATTCCTTCATTGATTCAACTAGTTACCGGAGGATTTAAATATCTTTCCTGCATTATTATTATTATTTCCTTTATTCAAGCATTTGACGTAAAGTTCAATTTGTTCAGAAGACTGCAGTGTGAATATTGGTTTATGTTATTTTTGAATGGTACCGAAATTTCCGTGAAATCGATTGAGTGTTTAATTTAGGGTAATTTTAAAACTTCAGTCAATTGTTGGTTGGATTAATTTGCCAAGTTGAATAATATAAAGTGGAGGATTTTATTTTTATTTCTCTCTGAAACAAATATTGGTGTCCCCGCGGGAAAAAATTCTCAATTAAGCTCTTGCAGGTGTTTTTGTCGAGGGAAATTTTTCACACATAGTTCACAGATTTGGCCGCTAGTATAATTGTTGAGTTGTGTTTTCAGTTGTTTGAGTTCAGGAAAAACGCCGAATGAAAACAACTGACGCGAAAGTTTCCATCACTTCAATTAGTGAGTTTCAGTTTTCTATTGTCTTGAGTTCAGGGAAAACGCCGAATTCAAGCTATTGGAGTATTATAAAATTACATAACAACAATTCTTTTTTCCCCGCTGTTCGGATTCAGGAACTAACCAAAGCTGAACAATGGCCGCAGAGCAAAAGTTCACGAATTTTACAAGTTATAGTCATACTCAGGAAGAATATTAAATTTTGCGATTCGAGAAGGTGATTTGGTAACTAAGCGTTATTGGCTTCATTGAGGGGATGTAAGTTATTTCATATTACGAAAACACTGTGATGCTTGGTAGTCTGTATCCACGCCCAGTTATTAACGTTGTTTAAGCTCGGGGAAATCGCCTAGCATAAACAATAGTAAAACAAAGCCAAATATATGAATCTTGTTAAAAAGAAAAGGCGTAGCCAAAAGGGCTTATTTTAAGGAACAGAGGAAAATATCCCAGCCGAGATAATTGCAAACGTGAAGCTTAGGTAATGGACGAGTGGAACGTAGTATTCAATTTTGTTTTTGGGATTGACAAGGGTAAGTCAGGAAGGTAAAACAAATTTCAAAAATCACTTTCTGAGTCAGTCAGTTGACCGTGTTCAGAAAGAAATAGTTTTTTTGCTATTGATATTATTCCATTTGTTCCCTTAATTGCCGTGAATTTGCAGTTCATTTGGTCAGTTATACAGTGCGCGTCAAAATTATGGAACAAATTCGATATTTCGCAAGCCATGTACTTTTGACAAAAATCCCGAAATAAGTCGATTTTTATTTTAAAATGCCTATTTTTTTTATGTATATTCTAAAGAGGTTATGTCACTGGTTTTGACATGGTGACGTAATCGGTAATGTTTTTAAATTGGAATAGATGTCTTGTGATACCTCATCTGAAAGGCCTTTCAATACTGCATTCAATGATAATAATTAATTAGATATTTTTTTACAGGGTGAACAAAAATTCATATTTTATTTCAATAAGAGAATAACTTCATATCCAACAAAATAGAGCAGTTAAATAAGATGTTCGAAATGCCATCCACCAGTCTCTTGACAATAAGCAAATCTACGGACACATTCTTCTTGCACATTGCGAATAAATTCCGGAGTAATTCTGTTAATTTCGATCCTAATTCGATTTTTCAACTCTTGTAGATTTGGCGGCCTATCAACATAGACCTTCGATTTCAAATAACCCCACAAGAAAAAATCCAGGGGCGTAAGATCTAGAGATCTTGAGGGCAACTCTATCGGTCCGCGTCTACCAATCCACCTCCTAGAAAAACAGTTATTCAAAAACTCACGAATGTCACGTGCATAGTGCGGAGGTGCACCATCTTGTTGCAACCAAATACTTTCATTTGGTGAGTTAGGATTGTTGGCGTTTGGAAAAATATCGGCAAGGCTAGGTATGAGTTCATTTCTTAAAAATTCCAAGTAACGCTCCCCTGTGAGATTTCCTTCGAAAAAATACGGGCCATTAATCCTGTCGTTTATTATCCCTGCCCAAACATTGACTTTCTGAGGGTATTGAGTATGCCCGTCCATCATCCAGTGAGGATTATCCCTACTGCAATATCTGCAATTCTGACGATTTACTGAACCATTTAGGCAAAACGTAGCCTCATCGGAAAACAGAATTTGTTTTATAAAACGTGGATTGCGGTTACACAAATCCTGCATTATTTCACAGAACTCCACACGGCGATCGGGATCATCATCATTGAGTTGTTGATGTAGCTGTACTTTGTATGGATGGTACTTTTCTGCTTTCAGAATACGTAATACAGAACTTTGGGATATGTCAAGGTCTGCTGCAATTTGTCGTGAAGTATTGTGAGGATTATTCTCTACACCCAATAGAACATCAAGTTTCACGTTTTCTTCTATTTTAGGACGTCCAGCATTCGGAATATGTTTGACATGACCAGTTTCTCTAAATTTATTCTCAATCTTACTGACTATTGAACGACTGATAGGTCTATTTGGATACCTCGCATTGAACAAGTCGCATACCTCTTGCTGAGTTCTGGTTCTATCTCCGCATCCAATGAAAATTAAAATTTCTATGCGTTGGGTTTCACTTAAAGTAGCCATAGTTTACTTTTAGAACCTTTTCACTAAGAATTTGTGGAGAATATTTGTTGATATTTCAACTAACATTTATTTGACACTAACTTGCCTATTATGGCATTAATTTGTGATTGCCTTTTGTTCCCATTTTAGACTAGGAAATAGCTAAGTATTAATATTTGGAAAGGATCCATTGGTGTAGTAGAGAACTGACTCACTAGTCTGCCAGGGCAGTCTGAGGGATTAGAGCCTTGGCTCAAAAAATTTAAAATTTTGCATTTTTTTACACGCTTTTATTATCTTTACTTGTAACTAAATAACTCACAATGTAATAAAATTTCGGAAGTAAATATTCACCCACTTCCAATCTTCCGAATAATCTGAAATTTGTCACACATATCAAGGACCGATGACAATACAAGAATTTCATAATCATAATGTAATAATAATAAAAATATATTTTTCCAAACGCCAACAATCCTAACTCACCAAATGAAAGTATTTGGTTGCAACAAGATGGTGCACCCCCCACTATGCACTTGCTGTTCGTGAGTTTTTGAATAACTGTTTTCCTAGGAGGTGGATTGGTAGACGCGGACCGATAGAGTGGCCCCCAAGATCTCCAGATCTTACGCCGCTGGATTTTTTCTTGTGGGGTTATTTGAAATTGAAGGTCCATGTAGATAGGCCGGAAAATCTACAAGAGTTGAAAAATCGAATTAGGACCGAAATTAACAGAATTACTCCGGAAGTTATTCGCAATGTGCAAGAGGAATGTGTCCGTAGATTTGCTTATTGTCAAGAGACTGGTGGATGGCATTTCGAACATCTTATTTAACTGTTCTATTTTGTTGGATATAAAGTTATTCTCTTATTGAAATAAAATATTAATTTTTGTTCACCCTGTAAAAAAATATCTTATTAATTATTATCATTGAATGCAGTATTGAAAGGCTTTTCAGATGAGGTATCACAAGACATCTATTCCAATTTAAAAAAATTACCGATTACGTCACCATGTCAAAACCAGTGACATAACATAAAAAAATAGGCATTTTATAATAAAAATCGACCTATTTCAGGATTTTTGTCAAAAGTACATGGCTTGCGAAATATCGAATTTGTTCCATAATTTTGACGCGCACTGTATACCGTGAATTTAAATATAATTTCGACACTATTATATTAATAGAATATATATATATATATATATATTACCCCTATTTAAAGGTCGCCAGACCGACTTTTAGATTTAAGCAAAAATAATTGTATATGAAAATTGTTGTGACAAATCGTATTGAGCACTTGAATATATCAGATAATTTAATACATATTACACTTTGTGTTTACATTGAAAAAGAAATCTTTTCCATTTCATATAAATTATTGAAGTGACTCAGCAGACGTACTTGATCAAGTTGTGAGAATTAAGAAAAAAACAAACAAAGACATTTCTGACTGTCTGTCTCTCTGGGAGACAAAAGAGCAATTGGCAATCAGTATCCAAAAATTGTACTTAAAGCCTACAGTATTTTGTAAAGATTCAAAAAGTGTCAAGATACCAGACCCCTGGACGTTCCGTATTTCCATCTGTAACTACCCTAGTGCGTGGAGAAAACCACTATGAAATCTGGAGCCCGAGATTTGAAATAGAGAAAGGAAAATATTTCCTGCATAATATTCTGGCATCATAAATAACGTGACTGTCCAGGAGTTTGAGGGCTGTTGAAACAGACCCAAGAAAAACACGTCACAATACTTTCCAAGATATTTGTGAAAAAACAAAAAAGTGTAAATTTTTTACATTTTTTTACAATATTTCTTACGAACTATCTTTTAAAAGGTAGTATAGGCTAATTGCGTCTTTATTTAAGTGGGAAAAAAACCTCTATTGGTTGTCCTATGGTTTCTCCCTGAAGTTCTAAGGTTCTGAGGACGTTTTTGTACCATTTCAAGCCGGTTATCATCTTCGAGTTTTCCATCGATGATGCTGAGACACTCCTTCAAAGAAACATTGCTAAAAAAAGGCTCAGACAAGAGAGCGATGACATGCATTTCAAGTGTATAGAAAGTATTGAGAACTCGTTTAGTTTCCGGAACATTCCTGGGAAATACATCTTTATTATTCGCAAGGTGAGATGAGCCATATTCAGATCAATGATAGTGAAAAGAATGCAGTAAACACTAATCAAGGTTTACGTTATAATTAGTAACGTTAAGTCTGAGTTTAACGCTTTCAAGGAATAGACAATCCAGTTTTGGAAACAAATTCTTCATTCGATCTTTGAATGAAACAGGTTCAAGGAAGTTCACAGATTATCAAGAACCACAATACCTCACAGACCATAAATAAATGGTAACTAATATGAGGAATTCATAATATTGCCTACATCCACTTTTTCATAGTTTTCTGGTTTTTTGGTCGAAAAACATTGAGGAGATGATTTGGGACTTGTTAGGATCAGTTGTGTTGACTAACATGATTTGGGCAACGTTTCGAATTCTAATGAATCAATCCTCAATACTCTGTTACAATGAATTTAGAATAGTTAAAAAAGGAAAATTGGAACATGTATTGAAACATTTTCAGTAAATTGAAAATATTGGGAAGATCCCAATTATGAATAAATCAAAAAATACAGAGATTAAATTGAGACAACTGACCCTGAAGCCATATCGTTTTTATACCAAAGAAGAATTTTCTGATTTATAATAATAATTCATTAGCCCAAGCCATGTAAAATATATTTAAGGTTGTCACAGAGAAATGAGTAAGAATAGAATAAGATACAGAATAGAAAGCACCGTACACACATGTATACATGAACACATACACACATTTGCCGAGGAAAATTAGAAATATTCCTCGTTGAAGTACAAAACATTTTCGATTAAGATATGTAGAACGGGTTTCACGATGATGTCCCATTGAACGAAAATGCAAAGAAATCTATTGAATAGAACGCTTCATTCAATAAAAGTGTTGTCATGGCCGCTTTCAGTTGCTTGGCTGTGACATTTTCCAGCGCAGTTGGTAGTTTGTTGAAAATCTTTAGGGACGTATAATTAATTGGTTGCTGCGTTAATTTCAGCCTGTGGTACGGAATGGTCAGATCCTTTTTGTTTCTGGTGTCATAACAATGGTGAGATGAATTGGAGGAAAGTTAAGTTTCATTTTCCTTAACGAACATAATACATTGTGAAATGAATGCGGAGGGTAGAGTTAAAATATTAAGTTTTCTAAACAGCGGCTTATCACTGCAAGCCGCTGTTTAAAAAAAATGCTCAAATAGGTCACCATCAGGCTGCTAATCTTCTGGTAAATGAGCCCCGAACTCTAGCAATCCTGTTTTTCATATCATCTGCAGTTGTTGGACGATCTCTGGATACCATTTTCTTCACGTACTCCGATAGAGAGATATCAATAGGAGTAAGGTCTAGGGATCGCGCAGGCCAAGAAATAGTACCTCATCTGCCTATCCAACGATCAGGATGGGATTGATCTAAGAATTCTCGAAATATCATATGGTTATCCACTGCAGCACCATTGTGTTGCAAGCCCATCAAAATAATTACCTTACAATTCTTGATGAAGGTTCAGATGATAAGGGTGGAACTTTTGTTTCAATATTATTCTGTTCACACTAGCATCAATAAAACTGCAACTCATTTTCCTCATTGATCTTATCACAAACAATTTTCTTCTTGATATAAGACACACTACCAGTGAGTTCAAACAGATCCCTAAACTTTTGGAATGAAGACACCCGTGGAGTTCTTGCATCTGGATATTTTTTATGGTAGATTCTACTTGATAATGAAGGATTTCTGTTGAATACAATTAGACGTGTACTATTATTGAGAGTACACGACAGCGGCCTACTCGACTCTCTTTCTTTTCGAAAATAGAATCAAAATTTCTTATTTTGCAATGAATCTCGCAAACTTAACAGCGTAGACCCAACAAGCTCCATATCGATAAAAAGGCCTCGAAAAATGCCATGCAATGATGCAAGAAAATATAGGGTGTTGCATTCGGAAAAACTTATTGCCATTGTAATTTCCAAAAAACTCCTAGTTGACGATGGAATATCGACTTCCAGTTCACCTGCATCTCAAAGATGAGCTAAGGTCTAAGGAATCGACTGGAAAAAGTTGGTTGAAATATCCTAAATGGTTCTGAAGTTATCAATTCTTCTGTGGGTCTATTCACACTGAACCCTGTGTTAATTTCAGTATTGAATGTCTTCCAGAGGGTCTTTGGGGCTGGTTCAGTTTCTTTTATGGAGAAAATTCGCTAACTAAAAATGGGTGACGTTTTTTTTGAACTATTCTTTATTCAATGTCTACTTGACAATCCTTTTTTAATTTACAAGGTGAATGTAAAATGAATGCATTAGGCAAAATATCAACAATATAACACCCTGTTCGAGTGTATTGATTGCATCACTATTTCTTATACGATCAATTAATTATAAAATAAAAAGAAGAATTTCTGGTGATGTACAAGATAATCCTTCACTGCTCGACATACTTATAGGTACTTGTGACGTGCTGTGATTGAATGTCGATTAAAATTATGTCGAACAAGTATGTAGAAACATACCACTTGATTATCCCCAAATGTTTCTATAGGCCGTATATTCGTTTCATACTGAAAAGTACGTGTTTTTATTGGCCAAAATTTGTTTCGAAATGAATATCCGTATTAAAATGGACAATATTGATGAATCGGTAGCAGATATTTAATTCGCGTACAGAAGGAAATAAAAACTTTTTAACAAAAAATTAAACCGACGAAATACGAACTGAAAAGCAAAAAATAAAATAAACCTTTTTAGTCTGAATGATAATTGAGCTCCTAAACTAATGTAAGTAACTGATTTTGAGTCGGCGCCAAACAAACAATTATGGAAGATCATTATCTATGAAAGAAGTCATCAAAACGCAGCCGTGCATCTCGCTGCCATCATTTTACGCTTCATCTAATTCAATTGCTAGTTTGTTTGGCGCCGACTCAAAATCAGTCACTTACATTAGTTTAGGAGCTCAATTATCATTTAGACTGAGAAGGTTTATTTTATTTTTTGCTTTTCAGTTGATTTTTTCGTCGGTTTAATTTTTTGTTAAAAAGTTTTAATTTCTTACTTTTCAGTTCCGTATTTCGTCGGTTTAATTTTTTGTTAAAAAGTTTTTATTTTTCAATTTTCTGTGGCTATAATCTACCAATTACTACCCACTTGTTTTTTGAATACTACCAAAATTCTTACTTACCCACCTCACTTCAACTATTACCAGTTAAATAATATGATTATTTACTTTTACTATTTGTTGTAATATAAATTATTTTCATTGTTCTGGTTAGTTTATTTCATTACTTTGTATATCATTCCATCCTCTCATAAAATATACTGATTTTGACGGATGTGAAACAAGAATAATGTCAGTAGCGATCTGTCATTGTCAACTACGTATGTGTATGCCAATGTTCACTAGTGAAAAATCAATTATCCCCCATTTTTCTACCCGTAAGGGTGGCTGATTCCTTTCGAAATCCAAATATGAGGTATACCCTATCTATTAAAAAAAAAACATCCAAATCGAAAAACCCAGTACAAAGTTATGCCTGATAGAATCGGTTAACGGACCAGAATTCAGAGGGTGAGTGATCAATATCCTTCATTTCGCTACCCTAAGGGGTGGATTTCATCTTTTAAATCCGAATGGAACCAAATTCGAAGTACACCCTATCCACTGAAAAAAGAATTATCGGAATCGGACGCCTCAGTAAAAAGTTATGCGTGATCATACATAAAAAAATATGATGGAAAAAAAAATATACGGGTCGAATAGAGAACCTCCTCCTTTTTGGTTTCGTCGGTTAAAATTAGTTTCAATTTTGACACTACTTGTCAAAGTCGATAAGAAGTTCAATTAAGATTGACAAGCCTGACACAATAGCCTATAACTGCTGTACGAGTTTTTTATGCACACAACTGTACTTTTCAGTATGAAACGAATTTACGGCCTATAGAAACACTTGGGGATAATCATGTGGTTTGTTTCTACATACTTGTTTGACATATAATTTTAATCGACATTCAATCACAACGCGTCAAAGTACCTATAAGTATGTCGAGCAGTGAAGGATTATCTTGTACACCACCAGAAATTCTTGTTTTTATTTTATTATTAATTGGTCGTTGAAAAAATAGTGTATGCAACGATCGTAGTGGCTATTAATACACTCGTACACGGTTCACGACACTCGCCTTCGGCTCATGTCGTAACTTCGTGCTCATGTATTAACAGCTATCATTACATGATCGTTGCATAATATACTATTTTATCATTCATGATCCATGTTGGATGAAAATCTATTCTCCATCCCCTCAGAAATATAAATAATACTAAGGAAATCCTCATATTTCGCCTCTATCTAGTTCAATTAGTCAAAAATAGAAGGAAAAATATCATTTAAACGCAAAATATTGAAGGAATAACAACTTCCGAGGGCGAGTGTCTCTTAAGATTTTATGAAATCGTCGGAGCGATTGAGATGTTTTGAATATTTTTCATTAAAAAGTTGGAAAAAAAGTCGCGAAGGGAGATAAGTTTTCTGCGGGTATTTCTACGCTTGGGGAATGAGGGTGATTAAGATTACGTTTTATCAACGTTGGATGTAATTAACAGTTTCAAAGAGAAGTGTTATTAGTAAGTTGAAGTTTCGAGGAATGTTTTCTATTGTACATAGTGTCTTTGTACGTTATGGGTGAAAAATGAAAACAGTCGACATACCTCAAGGGATGAGTTAAATACTACCCTTGAAGGGAAACTGAATAAACAAGAATAAATTGCAGGAATGTGTGATTTAAAATGTTCTCCTTCAAAATCTCGTCCATTTCTATGGGTTGAGATCCCTATACCTCTAACCCTGCCCCCTCTTGCCATACCAATAATGTGATTTCAAATAATTTATCTCCAAATATTAGGCGTGTTAAAACTGTGCAGTTTATCAACTAGTTTCGTTAGTTAAATAAGATTTTTATCGAAAAAGTAAATCAGTAATGACTTTATTTGCATGAAAAACTGACAAAAATACCATGACACTTGTCACTCCACTTCCATACATCAAAATACAGTGCGCGTCAAAATAATGGAACAAATTCGATATTTCGCAAGCCATGTACTTTTGACAAAAATCCTAAAATAAGTCGATTTTTATTTTAAAATGCCGATTTTTTATGTATATTCTAAAGAGGTTATGTCACTGGTTTTGACATGGTGACGTAATCGGTAATTTTTTTAAATTGGAATAGATGTCTTGTGATACCTCATCTGAAAGGCCTTTCAATACTGCATTCAATGATAATAATTAATTAGATATTTTTTTACAGGGTGAACAAAAATTAATATTTTATTTCAATAAGAGAATAACTTTATATCCAACAAAATAGAACAGTCAAATAAGATGTTCGAAATGCCATCCACCAGTCTCTTGACAATAAGCAAATCTACGGACACATTCCTCTTGCACATTGCGAATAACTTCCGGAGTAATTCTGTTAATTTCGATCCTAATTCGATTTTTCAACTCTTGTAGATTTTGCGGCCCATCTACATAGACCTTCGATTTCAAATAACCCCACAAGAAAAAATCCAGGGCCGTAAGATCTGGAGATCTTAGGGGCCACTCTATCGGTTCGCGTCTACCAATCCACCTCCTAGGAAAACAGTTATTCAAAAACTCGCGAGCATCACGTGCATAGTGCGGGGGTGCACCATCTTGTTGCAACCAAATACTTTTATTTGGTGAGTTAGGATTGTTGGCGTTTGGAAAAATATATTTTTATTATTATTACATTATGATAATGAAATTCTTGTATTGTCATCGGTCCTTGATATGTGTGACAAATTTCAGATTATTCGGAAGATTGGAAGTGGGTGAATATTTACTTCCAAGATTTTATTACATTGTGAGTTATTTAGTTACAAGTAAAGATAATAAAAGCGTGTTGAAAAATGCAAAATTTTACCTTTTTTGTGCCAAGGCTCTATTCCCTTAGACTGCCCTGGCAGACTAGTGAGTCAGTGCTCTACTACACCAATGAATTCTTTCCAAACATTAATAGTTAGCTATTTCCTAGTCTAAAATAGAAACAAAAGACAATCACAAATTAATGCCATAATAGGCAAGTTAGTGTCAAATAAATGTCAGTTGAAATATCAACAAATATTCTTCACAAATTCTGAGTGAAAAGGTTCTGAAAGTGAACTATGGCTACTTTAAGTGAAACCCAACGCATAGAAATTTTAATTTTTATTGGATGCGGAGATAGAACCAGAACTCAGCAAGAGGTATGCGACTTGTTAAATGCGTAGTATCCAAATAGACCTATCAGTTGTTCAACAGTCAGTAAGATTGAGAAACAACTTAGAGAAACTGGTCATGTCAAAACATATTCCGAATGCTGGACGTCCTAAAATAGAAGAAAACGTGAAACTTGATGTTCTATTGGGTGTAGAGAATAATCCTCACAATACTTCACGACAAATTGCAGCAGACCTTGACATATCCCAAAGTTCTGTATTACGTATTCTAAAAGCAAAAAAGTACCATCCATACAAAGAACAGCTACATCAACAACTCAATGATGATGATCCCGATCGCCGTGTGGAGTTCTGTGAAATGATGCAGGATTTGTGTAACCGCAATCCACGTTTTATAAAACGAATTCTGTTTTCCGATGAGGCTACGTTTTGCCTAAATGGTTCAGTAAATCGTCAGAATTGCAGATATTGGAGTAGGGATAATCCTCACTGGATGATGGACGGGCATACTCAATACCCTCAGAAAGTCAATGTTTGGGCAGGGATAATAAACGACAGGATTATTGGCCTGTATTTTTTCGAAGGAAATCTCACAGGGGAGCGTTACTTGGAATTTTTAAGAAATGAACTCATACCTAGCCTTGCCGATATTTTTCCAAACGCCAACAATCCTAACTCACCACATGAGAGTATTTGGTTGCAACAAGATGGTGCACCTCCGCACTATGCACGTGATGTTCGCGAGTTTTTGAATAACTGTTTTCCTAGGAGGTGGATTGGTAGACGCGGATCGATAGAGTGGCCCCCAAGATCTCCAGATCTTACGCCTCTGGATTTTTTCTTGTGGGGTTATTTGAAATCGAAGGTCTATGTAGATAGGCTGCAAAATCTACAACAGTTGAAAAATCGAATTAGGATTGAAATTAACAGAATTACTCCGGAAGTTATTCGCAATGTGAAAGAGGAATGTGTCCGTGGATTTGCTTATTGTCAAGAGACTGGTGGATGGCATTTCGAACATCTTATTTAACTGATCTATTTTATTGGATATAAAATTATTCTCTTATTGAAATAAAATATTAATTTTTGTTCACCCCGTAAAAAAATATCTAATTAATTATTATCATTGAATACAGTATTGAAAGGCCTTTCAGATGAGGTATCACAAGACATCTATTCCAATTTAAAAAAATTACCGATTACGTCACCATGTCAAAACCAGTGACATAACCTCTTGAGAATATACATAAAAAAATCGGCATTTTAAAATAAAAATCGACTTATTTCAGGATTTTTGTCAAAAGTACATGGCTTGCGAAATATCGAATTTGTTCCATAATTTTGACGCGCACTGTATAACACATAGGTTAATCAAAGATCTCAATAAAAATATGCGACAGGGCGAATCAACTACTTCCAACACTCCCCCTCTGATTCCCAGTTGATGCAAATGCTCCAGCAAAATGACAGCAGATATACAGTTAATTGATCAGCCAAATTCTCTCTTGATGCAACATATTTCAAAACTATAGCTTCTTTTTCTATCAAATCTCTAATATGAAATACATGCAAATCGATATGCTTTGATCTATCAGAAATGATATTATCTTCTGCTAGCTTCATTGCGCCTTGATTGTCAATGAATATAGGAAATCCCCGAAAAAATTATCTTGGGATATTTCGTGTGCCAGCCCTTTCATAAAAATCAGTTCTTTGGCGGTTTCGCTCAGAGCGATGAATTCAGACTACACAGTACTCAACGCCACACAGTGTTGCTTACGACTAGACCAGCTTACTGCTCCACCTCCTATTTTCACTACATATCCACTGAAAGACTTCCTGTCTGTCTCATTTGCTCCCCAATCTGCGTCGCTGTGAGCCTCTGCATTTTTTCCAGTTCTACAACATTGTTAACCATATTCTCGTGTGCCATTAAAATAGCTCAGTATGTGTTTCGTCCCTTTCCAATGATGTTTTGTAGATCTGTGATTGAACTGACTCATGAATATAACAGGAAATGCCAAATCCATTCTTGTGGAAACTGCTAAATATAAGAGACTTCCAATAACTCTCTGATACAATCTCTTGTCATCGTCATTCAAAAGTTCGTCGTCATCAATTCCATATTTTTCACCAATATCCAATGGAGTAGATACCTTCTTTGCGTCTAGCATGTTCATTTCTCTCAAAATTTCGTTAGCATAGATTGATTGATCCAGTCTTACTGTCGTCTGATCTTCCGTAACTCTAATTGATAAGATATTCCTTATTCCCCCAAACTTCGGTTCGAAATTATGTTTGAACTTTTTTTCATACATTCTATATTCTTCTTTCTTCCGGAAATCAATATGTCGTCTACGTGAAGGGTAATGATAAGCCCTTCTTCAATTTCATGATGAACACATGGATCGGCAACGGATCTCGTGAAACCTTGACTTTTGATGGTTTTATTCCACATGAGTCCCGATTGATGCAATCCATAAATACTTTTATTCAGTTTACAATCAAAACCATCTTCTGTTGTAAATGATTTCAGAAACTGATCAGGAAACTTCTCCCTCAAAATATGGTATGCCTTATCGTAACCCTCTGGAATATCCATATAAACAGTTTCTTTCAAATCTGCAGATAAATATGCTGCAGTGATGTCCATTTGATGAATTGACCAATCCATTTCAGCAGCTATTGCAAATAACATTCTCATAGTTTTCTTCTGAACAACCGGAGCATATGTCTGATCGAAATCAATTCCTGGTCTTTGAGTATTTCCCAATGCATCAATTCCAGCTTTGGATTTATCTATCCCACCGTTCCCATTATAGTTAGTCTTAAAAACCCATTTCGTTCTGATGGCTTTAATATTTTCTGGTTGTTCGATGAAATTCCACGTACGATTTTTCATAAGATTCTCAAACTCTTGTACTCTAGCATCTTGCCAGTGAAATCGATTATTACCATTCAATGGTTCTTTCAAATCGATCGGATCATTTTCTCTTCTGTCTTCCCCTTTTTTTTTTTAATTCATCAAATAAAAATCGGACATCCAATTCGGTTTCTTCAATATTCTGCCAGATTTGGTTGATTTTTCGATTACTTCTTCCAAATTTCTATCTTTGTTCTATCGTCGTCTTCTTCTGATTGGGATAAATCATACACTGGTCTTCATGCTACTTCTTCATCTTCTACATAAACATTCTCCCCCAGATTATTGCTATTCTTCGGAACCAAACTGGGATCGTCGCTGACATTAAATTTCAAAATATTCATTTTTATTTCTATGTAATTTGATTCATCTTTACCTCCACTACATTTGTCTTTCGAAATATTTTCCACTCCATTCAACATTGGAAAAACCTCTTCTTAAAATTTAACATCTCTGCCGATGAAAATTTTGTCGTCTCGTGGATTCCAGAGCCGATATGCCTTTGTGCTACTTTCGTTACCCAAAAATATACAGGATATACCTTTCGGGGAAAATTAAGTTATTCTGGTTCTGTTGACTGCCCATGCTCTGTATCCAAAAACTCTCAAATGGGATATATCAATATGAATTCCTCGCTTCCATTTCTCCATTGGACTCAGTCCTTCATTTGCGACTGTTGAACAACGATGCCTCACGTAACATGCTGCTGCAAGTGCCTCTGCCCAGAATTTTTATCTATTTTCATATTATTACTTTTATATACGTTTTTATCTAGTCAATATTAGAATAATTAATATCTCAATTAACTGACTATCTCTATAATTATAATAATGTAAAATTGTTATTATACTTATTATTCCAATAAACTACCTGTAGTTACGCCGCTGTCGCTTAAGTTTCATTCAAAATACTCCACTTTCTATTGTTATGCAAATTAAGGTGACCCCAATTCAGGATCGATTCGAGGTGTGTACGTCTTAAATAACTGAAATACAGAATTTTTAAAAACCATCTTTTTAAGTTTACTATACAACCTTTAAGTTGTCCACCCTGTTTGATGGGTTCTGTCATTGCAAATTTACATTTTATCACTTTCTCACATGATCTTACAGAAAATAGCACAATTTTCCAGATGTCCCGAATAATCGAATGGGCCCTCGATCATATTTTAATTATCATTAACCCGATTTTGTTTTTCGAATTTAAGTTCTTGACTAGAGTTAGAGCTGCCTGGGAAGGCAGTTATTCACTTCAGCTGCAACCCTCGTATGCATGATGTTCATAAGACTCTTTCAAATCATCATTTAGAATGCCGACACGAATGTACGCGCTCATGTAATTTAGCTATGGTGTGACTGGATGAACCCTCCAGTACGATCGATGCAGCCTTCCCAGGCCTAGAGCGGCACTTAAAATCCGATTCGTATTTGTTTCATTCCACCTCGATATCTAGATGAATATGTGGCAGAGGCTGACGGGAAGTTTGCTCTGCTGGTATCGGATATTTTAATGAGACTAGTCTCATGCAGGTTTCTGCTCCCATAGCGCCAACACCAAACAAGACGCATTTCGGGGAATAATTCCGCAGATACGGGGTGTACCAAATCTAACCAGATTTCTTTCTTCAGGCAAGCTTTCCAGAGTTCCGAGGGTATGAGATTCAATTTTTTTCCGACGAATCAGCATTTAATGAAGGAAAGTAATGTTCACGGAAGATTCGGAGTAAAAATATGGCTGGAGTAATGGGAAGTAAAATAATTGTACCAATTTTATTCCATGGACAGTTGACAGGAGTAAGGTATTCAAGATTTCGTCAGAATTATATTGAGGAATTGTTAATCGACTTATCACTTGCTATTTCTGAAGTTATGTATTTTCAACAAGATGGGCTTTGCCTCATAAAACCATCCAAGTCATAAACTATTAAATGGTCCGGTTTTTTGAGGGACTATCTATTGGATGGGAAACAAATGGTTGACATAAATGGAACTACCAGTGATCCTATGACCATTACTTATGGCGTACTCCAAGGAACAGTCCTAGGCCCACTTCTATTCATAATTTACATGAATAGTCTTCTGAATTTGGAAATAAAGGGGAATATTCTCAGTTTGCCGACGATACTGCTATCATATATGAATCGGACTACTGGGCAACCTTAAAAGTAAAAACAGAAACTGACTTTGTTAACCCTTTCACTGCTCTTGACGTATATATACGCTAGGCGCTTAACAGCTCTAGACGTATATATACGCATCGAAAATAAAAATTAGATAGGATTACTGTATTTGGATACACTTGCTGATAATGTCATGTATATCTCTAATCTGCAAAATTAGTCTGGTTGAATCTTCGGAATATCCAATCTTGGGAAATTCTCCGGAGCGATGAAAAAATTGTAATACTTCATAAAAAAACAATCGCGTTTGTATACCCTTGACCAATTCTAATGGTACAATTTTTGTTTTGCAGAAATGCGTTGTTGCCAAGTTGGTTACTTCGGATTACTGAAAATCTGATATGGGGATGATTCGAAGTGATTACTATACAAATCAATCAGGCAAATAGTGCAATGATGTTGAACTTTGCAGAAATGTGCTGTGGCCAAGTTATGGAAGATAGAAATCATTTGGTAAAGTTTTATAGAAATTTTTCTTGGAGAATATCGAGATAACTCTTCTGCTCAATCAATTTTTTTGGTGTATTTTTCGTCTCCAGAAAACGCATTGTTGCCAAGTTGGTCACTTCGGATTATTGGAAATCTGGTATGGGAATGGTTCAAAGTGGATACTATATCTATCAAATCAAGTGAATTTTGAAAAAAAAAATTACGAACAAATCAGTAGAAGTAACATTTTTGGATTTTTTTATCCTGATGGAGTTTTGAGGAGCGTGTACAAAAAAAATATTTCAAAATATAATACACTGGTTCCCTCTCGCAGGATAGGCAGACGAGTACTAGATCGGAATCGAGAATTACGTTGAACTGAAAGACATTCCGTTAAATTAATTCCAAGGACTAAAAATACAACGATGTAAAGTTTGCGTGAAACAGCACAAAAGACGGGAAATCAGACATATATGTCGCACATGTGAAGTACCATTGTGCTTCATTCCTTGTTCAGAAACATAACATAGAAAAAACATTTGTAATTTGTTATTAGTTATGGTATTTTGTATGTTTTTTCCAGTTAATATAAACGTCAATCCAAAATATATATAATTTGTTTTCTTTGAATACCCGATGAATTGGTCCGCACTGCTCTAGACGTATATATACGCACAACCTGAAATATTGCGCATGTGAAGTAATATTTCAAAAATCAATTTCGCAGTGAAAGGGTTAATATAGAGAGATGGTTCAGGTATAACAAACTCACCCTGAACTTGGATGAGACGTAATACCTACCTTTTACTTCGTACTCTAATAACTCACCTGATATGGGACCGCTACGTTTCGAAATGAACTCTGAAATTCCTAAAGAACATTCCATAAAATATCTGGGCATTGAAATCGACCGATACCTAAGATGGACCATACAAATCCGTAATTTGAAAACTGAGGGGACTCTTATAGAAATTCAAATACTTGAAGAATTTTCTAGACATTAACCATCTCAAAGTCTTATATTATGCATTAGACAGTCTCAGCTGTCTCACGGAATCATAGGATGGGGTGGAAGGAATTTTTGTTACTTGAAAAAGTCGAATGTGATACATAGATGGATTCTTGAAATAATATACGGAAAAGTCTCAACATACCCAGGTGACGGTCTATTGTTGCTTAATGTGAAAAAGAATAAAATCCCTACTGAAATGGTCGAGCACAAATACGACACAAGGAACAAAAACGCAAGACTAAAAAGATCGGAAAAAACAATAGGGCAATGGTGCTCGAATCACCTTGGACCTCGTCTCTATAATATGCTGCATGATGCCATTGAAGAACTAGATAGTTCAGCCATGTATAAAAATGAAGTAAAAAATTTGATCCTACTTTCTGAAAGGATGTTATTTCATGATTTTGTCAACCAAACTTGTTCCAAAATGAAAAATTATAATAAAATTATTAAATTCAAGAATGTGGAAATGAAAAAAGTTTATGACCTGTATTGCATATAGCCCTTCTTTTATCTTTTGTATTTATGTATAACAATGTGACCAGATGCTTTCCTCTACCCAAACAGTGACACCCACCCGAACACCACAAATTATACCAAATATGAGCGATACCCCAATACTCCTGAACATGACAAACCTATTTAAACACAAAATATTCATTACTAGTTTTACAATGTTATATATTCATAGAGTTCATGTCTTAGATTTGAGTAATTTTCCTCACCACATACAAGCGAGAGTGATGTCACTAGAGCTTCGTGATATTCTTTATTTACTCTTTTCTTTTGTCTATTGCAATGTTGCTGCTTTTTAACTAAGTAAATTAACATTGTTGTAATTCAAATTGAAAGAAATTCAATGGACTTAGCCCTCAAAGAGAAGTGTTAACCGTAGACACGTATTTCGGGATCTTGGCCCTCATCAGTACGGTGAAGAAGTGCAAGGATGAACAACACTTGGTAGAAAACAACAAATCAACGGAGTCAACAAACAGAAGCCAGCAGCACATTCGTGGTTTCGGTTAGCAGACCCTGCATTCCAGAGCAACAACCAACGTCACCACGGAGGCAGCTATAGCTACTTGCGTGATATCCGAGTCCAGGATTATAGAGATGAAAGGGAGGAATATCGAGAGGACTGTTAAACAAAATGGAAGGAATTTGATGTACATACCCCTCAAATAGAAGTGTTTCGGGCTCTCGACCCTCATCAGTATTATTATTATTAATGAGCGAGTACTTGCAACGAATGGTCCTGTACGTTCATCTGATCTCAATACATTAGACTTTTTAGTGGGGGGTCATGTGGAAGAACGAGTGTTTTATACACCGCCTCGAACACTTTTTCAAAATCTCTTTTGTGAATTGTTTGCTACTGTAACTTCCCCTATGTTGCGAAATTGTGGCGCCCCCTACAAAAAACCAAAACTACTTACTTAAAAGTCAAAGTCATTTCCTTAGCATTCTTGTGAAAAATGCAAAATAATGGTAATAACTTCAACACGTATCGATTATCAAATAATCGACTTGAAATTTTCAAGTCCAAATATCTAGAAAACGGTTGCTTATAGCGACTTGTAACAAGGGTAGCTTTTTACGTAGATATGATAGAGGAATTGATTTTTTTACTATAAAATGTGCTAGAAGTACGCTCAAAAAGGTTATGAATCTTCAAAAAAGAAAAAGACGTGTAGGCGGCGCCCCCTACGAGTAAGAGAAATAATAACATCAGGTTCGAATTCGACACCTCAAAAAACCCTCCAATACCAATTTTCGTTCAATTATGGTCAGTATTTCGAAAGTTATTCGAAAAAAAAAAAAAAAAAACTTCAACACCCTGTATCTTGGAAACGAAGCGTTTCCGGACATATATTTATTTGGACAAATCATATTGTAAGGAATCACCTCCTGAAGTTTGTCAAAGTACTTTTGAATCACCCTGTATAGTGCTCTTTCCTAGCCCTGATGTCCCATCAACATAAGAAACAGACATATTTGGTATAACCGCCTTGTAAACCAAGAAGTAATCTTTCAACTTTCTGATCTCCGCATACCTTCCAAGTGTGTTCTTCATATTTTAGTAGCTGAATTAAAGTTGTCATTGTCTTATACGATTCCTCAGTATTTACCGCTTGTCCTATGGGAATAGATGGCTTTTTGTTGCCATTATGTAATAAATCTCTTTGTGGGTATATTTAAAAAACTTGTCATATAGACATAAAATGAATTCGGTATAATTTATCATTGGGTGGAAACAATATCTCATACCCTCGGAAGTTATCTGCAATAAATAATAACAAGTAAAATGAAAAATTTAAAATATATTTTTTTAATATAAAAAAAGAGGGGTGATATTGTTTCATATGTATATTTTTCCTTCTCTCTGTTTATAAATTGTAACACCCCTCTTATCTTACAGTGCCCTGATGATATCAAAATAAACTGACGAAACGTTGGCTTTCAAGAAATATAGTTTTCTTTGACCAAAATCCCAAAATAAGTACAGAACTACGTTGTTTAAATACCCATCATTCTCATTTCAATCATTTTTTATTAAACATAATCATATTCCTTCCGTACTATTTTTTTACAAATTTATATTAATGAAGGTTCTGCTTCAGTCAATAGTTTCACCAAACTACTTATTATGAAACGATGTTTGCAGTAATAATAAGTCTTTTATATATCTGGACGGACTATGTAAATGTTGATGGAAATTTGTTTACTATGTTTATCACTACATTCTTCTGACGGAACGAATCATCTCATACATTCAGAAAAAACTGTGCAAGTTCCGTTTTCAAGTCCAGCCAAATGAGCCAATCAGCCCCTGAGTGATAATCCATGCAGACCGAGGATTTACTCAATTAGATTGACTGCTGCAGTCAGTGTGCAACAATGGTTAGAGTAGTTAATGCAGAGCATAAATCTCGGAAGCGCAAAGGAAGGATGTGTTGATATGCCATGTTGATGTCTGAAACGATGTTGATGCTTTCTCTCGGAATGTGCCTATTAGTTGGATTCCAGCGGGGGATGTCCGTATAGATGAGTAAGGAAGTCGATTATCAGACATTGATTGGCATATCCAAGTGTATCAAAATAGCAAGGTTGTATTTGCAGCAGTGGATTCAAATGGAAACATTGAAAATATTCAAGTGTTGAATTGGCGGGAGTTTGGTCGGAATGAAGAAAAAAAACGAATTTCACGTTGTCGACGTTTCGAAACTTTATTGTTTCATCTTC
Organism: Gonioctena quinquepunctata; assembly: GCA_018342105.1. NCBI lineage: Eukaryota > Metazoa > Arthropoda > Insecta > Coleoptera > Chrysomelidae > Gonioctena > Gonioctena quinquepunctata. The sequence goes on along the minus strand of JAFIRS010000065.1, from coordinate 69,717 downwards.
AGGACTCTGAAGTATAAAAAACACAACATTTAGAATAATGTTCTTGAACAATGTACTGTTATGATATCAAATATATGTTAACTATTAAAAGTATAAAAAATTGATAAAATGATACTTATACAGGGTGATTCAAAAGTACTTTGACAAACTTCAGGAGGTGATTTCTCACAATATTCTAATATGAATTAATCGAATGAATATATTTCCGGAAACGCTTCGTTTTCAAGATACAGGGTGTTGAAATTTTATTTTGATTTTCGTTTTTTTTCGAAAACTTTTGAAATACTGACCTTAATTAAACGAAAATTGGTATATTGAGAGGTTTTTTGAGGTGTGTGTCGAATTCGAACCTTATGTTATTATTGCTCTTACTCGTAGGGGGCACCACCTACACGTCTTTTTCTTTTTTGAAGATTCATAACTTTTTTGAGAATGTACCATTAGAAATTCGTATCCGCATGTGATTTATGCATGATGGGGCTCCGGCTCATTTTAGCGTTGTAGCCAGGGAATTCCTTAACACTGTCTAGCCAAATCGATGGATCGGTAGGGGTGTAGAAGAACCTAACCAGGCATGGGCACCTAGGTACCCAGTTCTAAACCCGCTAGATTTTTATTTTTGGGGACATTTGAAGTCACTAGTTCATAAAACTCCAGTAGCGAAGGAGATAGACCTAAGAAACCGAATAGTAGACGCCTGTGAAACAATAAGAAACACACCAATAATTTTTGAGCGGGTACGAGATTCAATGACTAGAAGACTGAATGCCTGTATGTTCGCTAAAGGTGGACACTTTGAAGAATTTATTTTATTTTATCCTACATATTCAAAATTTCTTGAAATAAATTGTTGATATTTCTTGCAAATGTTATTAGAACAAATACAGATTTTGCACCCTTGATACAAAAATAACTATTTCAAGCGAGTTAATATGAATAGAATAGGTGGCGCTCCCTACAGAAAACCGAAACTACTTACTTAAACGTCAAAATTATTTCCTAAGCATTTTTGTGAAAAATGCAAAATAATAATGTGCTAGAAGTACGCTCAAAAAAGTTATGAATCTTCAAAAAAAAAAGACGTGTAGGTGACGCCCCCTACGGGTGAGAGCAATAATAACATCAGGTACAAATTTGACACCTCAAAAAACCTCTCAATACCAATTTTCGTTTGATCAAGGTCAGTTTTCCGAAAGTCATTCGACAAAAACGAAAATAAAAATAAAACTTCAACACCCTGGATCTTGGAAACGAAGCGTTTCCGGGCATATATTTATTTGGACAATTCATATTAGAATATTGTGAGAAATCACTTCCTGAAGTTTGTCAAAGTACTTTTGAATCACCCTGTACATCACATGACTACCTGCTATGGTGGTTCTACGATTTTACTGTGCACTTTGCATTTCTGAAACCTTTTACCATCTTATGTTCGACGCAGGTCATCAAAGAGTTCAGTAGTGGAGCTTTTCTATTGACATCAATAGGTTTCCAACTACCCTTTTAGATTGCACAACCTATAAAAAGAATAGACATCAAAATCTACAAACAAAATCTTAGAATTCAAACAGATAAAAATAATATATATGCAAGAGCATCCTATAAGTTTGAAACTCAAGGAAACATGATAGGGACATGTCAAATAATTTCTCATGAAAAATTGATAAAATATCAAATCTGAGAACAGAAAATTGTTGGTTGAGAATTAATAACCACTTTTTATAAATGATATTAGGTTTAGGAATATAAGCTGTATATAAAATAAGTTTCTTAATGTAGCATAAGAAAAGTTGCTTTCAAAAGTGTGTAAAAACTAAAATTTCATGCCCAAAAATAAAAATTGATGGTTACGACGGGAAAAAGAAAACAGGAGTCGAGAAAAAATCATTTTGGAGACAGCGTTAGAAAAATTTTCATCAGATAAATCAATCCAAATGAGCAAAAAACACAACTGTGAGAGCAATTCCAGTCAATAATCCAAACCAAGAAACAGCCCTCAACTATTTGAGCAAGAAACCACTTATCTGCTATCCAGATCACATTCCACGCAGGACATAACCAACAATAAAAGGGGGCCAACGTCGGACAGGTTCACTTTCCAAAGCACTGGACACAGTCAGGAGTCTTCGTGAGTGCACAAACTCAACGAAGTACAGATACTTTTTAAAAACACAAATGAACGAAGTGATATCATTGGTATTCACTTTTTGTGGTCTTTGATAATATTTATCCAGTGATTAATTTTATTTCATACTTATGACCACTTTGTCAATATAACCTCTGGATATGTATTTGCTACATTAATTCTATTACGCATGAGCAAGTCATGTGATGCTTCTTTTAAGTTCATAGATTCAATTATATTTAATATAAGCTAGAGCAGGAGTAGGATTTTGAAACCTTTGGAAATTTATTTAAATAAAAAGAAAAAGAAATTTAACTATTTTCTGTTTCGTTATTCATCATTTGATCATATGACGATCTATATTTTCATGAAACAATAACCTGACTTCAAACAAAGCAACTAGATGGCGCAACTGAACCCTGCTGAGCTGTAGGATGATCATGTCTCCATAGGCGTACCGACTGAGCTGGATTAAGGTAACAAAGGAAAGATAAAGTGGTGTTTGAAAAAGAGTAAGGACAACATAGCCGGACTTTCTATTGTTGTCATAAGTATAGTTTTTTAAAGAATCAAATAAAATTGATAATAAATCAAATCAATCAAGCTTACTATCATAACAAATTGCAAAATTATTTTGATGACTAGTGTTTAATAAAGATAATAATAATAATCAATCAATAAAAACAAAAAAAAGCCCACATCATCATAATAGTAGGTTTTTTCGATACCTTTTAAAAGAGGTGTCGCTTGCCGTAGGATTCCATTTAAAATTATTGGTCACAATGGCCTTGTGACGTCATCTTTGACGAGTTCGTCATCTATCATCACTTGTTTATAACCTTTAATATTCAGTTTCCAAATTTCACTTGTTTATGTATAATCGTTCCAAAAATAAGAGAAGCACTGTATATAAAACAAATTAAAATTATCGCTTAAAATGACAATTAATCATCGGAGAAAAGCTCCGAAGAAAGGGGAAAAATATATACACAAAAACAATGTTTGTTACAATACCGGATACAAAGACCTATAGCGCAATAACGTTTACTGATTCAAATTCTGATTAAATTGAGATATACAGCAAGTATAGAACACTACGGCCGCCCCATACAAAAAATAACATTTTATTTTTTTTGATTCGAAAGGAAAATGTGGTAACCGACATGTGGAAATAAATAAAATGGGAGAAATTCACAGTTTGATCGCAAAATGGCTGGAAAAAGACCTATATAAGAGCTACACAGGTCACTGTTTCAGGAGAACCTCTGTAACTCTCTTGGCCAATGCAGGAGGCGACATTACATCCATAAAATGGAAATCTGCCACCGTAGCAGAAGCAGATATAGAAGACAGTACGAATAACAAAATAAAAATTTCCTAAAAAATTTTGAATTGTCCAAACAAATTAAAATATCTGATAAAATGGTGGAATCAACTTTTCAAGAAATATCTACCGTTTCTGAGCAGCATCAAGGTGAAATATCTTCGGGAATTTATAGGAAGTACACATTTACAAGATTCGTGATTGGTTTTTCATGTCAACTTTATCGTACTGTGTAGTATCAGTAAATAAAATTTTCAGGGTAACAGCAAATACAGTGAATGAAAATCATTTATTGTAATCTAATTACAAACACGATTCCTGTTCACTTAAAACGTCATTGGAATTGACGACACGCAACAAAATATATTTTTCATCTAGTCGAAAAAGTTTATTCATAGCTATCCGTTCTTGATTTACTATTTGTTTGTCTGGCAACTCTTTCCATTTCCGATCAGATAAAATAAAAAACAGTATATACGTGCCATCTTTAAGGTAATACAACCAGTTCAGTTGAAGTTCGTTTGCAAGGTTTTCCCTCTACGCACTACCCAGATTTACCAATAATAGTTGAAGGATCATGAATTTCTGGATGGTATGGCTTGTGCACATGATTTTACAAATACGAGTAGAGCCCACACAAACTCTATCAGGTGAGAAAAGTGGAAACACAAATTTTCTTGGGGAATTATATATTATTAAAATATTTTCCGAGTTCAAGACTGATTCATCTTCACCGTATCGAAACCGCTGAAGCTATCAATCAATCAATGAAAATATGCTTTATTGTCAGACGAAACGAATTTTGTCCACAAAGTCGTTGAAGAATTACATATTAAAAGAGCAAAGCAGAAAAATATCAAAAACCATACAATAAAAACGACAAATGGTACTGGTACAGATTGATTAGAATTTGTATGAGTTGATTAATAAGATGGTATATTCCCAAGATACAAATATACAGTGCGGTCCATAGGTATGGAATGAATTCATTTTTAGCGTTATTATGTATTTGTTTACAAAAACCTGAAACATGTCGATTTCTATTGTCAATTTGACAATTCACAGTATGAAAATTGACAATTCACAGTATGAAAATATTACCCCCTCTGAATCATGAGCACCCCCTCAAAAAATTTCAAGAGAAAGGGGATCGTGTGGCACCTTGTTAGAAAGGGAATTTCATTCTCTATTCAGCAATATTAAGTTTTATAAATTTGGTGCCATCGAAACCGAGAAAATTCATTTTGAATAAGTAAAATGTTATACTCTACGTAGAATGAAGGAAATAATATCACATAATGTTTAGGAAGTATTCTTCAATTTATTTTACAATTAAATTAACCACCATTTACTTCTCGACAATAAGCAAGTCGATCTTGGAATTCTCGTATAACATTTTGTAAAACCTCAAGTGTTATGTTGTTAATTTTTTCCGTTATCCCAACGTTTTAATCTGCAACATTGTCTGGTCTATCGAAATATACTTCCGATTCTTAGTAACCCCATAAGAAGTAATCGAGAAGAGTCAAATCGGGGGATCTAGGCGGCCATTCAATCGCTCCACGTCTCACAATCCACTTAAGGAAGTTTGTGAAATGTTTAATAATAAATACCCTGGTCAACACGTCTCACAGTCTACAGTTAGCAAAATAGAAACAAAATTTCGTGAACTGGACATGTAAAAACTATTCAAAAACCAGGTCGAAATGTTAATTGAATAAGGAAAAAAAGTTAGATGTAGGTACCGTTAGCGATTGAGGAAAATCCGCATATGACAAGTAAACAACTTGCCGCCGACAATGATTTGAGTAAATCTCCGATATTGAGAGCTTTACATAAAGAAAAATACCATTCTTATGAAGTTCAGTTGGTTCAGGAGTTGAATGAGGATGATCCTGATAGAAGGCAACAATTCTGTGAACTGATGATGGATGAATCGAGGCAGATTTGCAGTTCATGAAAAAATGTTTTTTCTAATGAAGCTACGTGTCATTTAAAGGGAATGGTTGATAGACAAAACTGTAGATATTGGAGCAGAGAAAATCCTCATTGGATGTGTGAGGCTCACACATAATATCCTGAAAAAGTGAACGTTTGGGCTGGTATCATTAACAATAAAATTATTGGCCCTTATTCCTTTGAAGGCACAGTTGATGGTGAAGTTTATCTAGATTTTCTATGAACTTTTTACAGCCTACATCAAAAATACTTTTTTCTGGTAATAATGATCCAAATGCAATAGATAGATCAATTCCTGTAGGGGAGCATTCCAGAATTTAAAAATATTAGCTCTTATTGTCGAAAAACTGCTACACTGTTGAGGAATTTCTGTCGTAACTTGTTTTGTAACGTGAACATTTTCTTTATAGTTATAGTCCATCCAATATCAATTGCAGAAGCTGTTTCTATAGGGAGCAAATGAAAACTCACTTCGCTAACACGAGCGTATATGCGAAGAAACGGAACGAAAAATAATCTGTACTACTCGTAAACATTTTCCGTCGGCAAACGGTAGATCAAAAGAGCCGATAGTCAACGTGGACTCGAGTGAGGGCTGTCAGTTGTACAACCGATTCGTCTGGACCAATGAAGTCGGACATAATGCTGGCAGGTGTGTCTCTAGATGGGAGGTCATAAATCACGCGTTATATTTGTGTTTTAATAGCTCTAAAAGATGAAAAACCAGTAGCGTCTATGGTCTTGGTGTGTGCCGATCGAAATACGTTTTAGGATATAATAATAACCTACATCAAACAATGAAAGAACCTATTTTCCTTTCTTAATGTATTTGTATAAATAAAAGCTTGTCTTTAATTTTTTTTCATTTTTCATTATTTATGAAGTATTTTTAAAATCTTAAAATATCTAAATAAAATTAGTTATCTCCGCCACTGCTGCTCACACGATTTCGCCGCAAGACTTTTCTATGCTTCAGCAATTGATATTGGCAAAACTATAATTATTGTCATATTTTTATATTTATATCTTATATTATTTCTTATTATTGTTTGTGTGTATGTGATGTTCCTACCTTTTTTGTCTCTTTTCGACCATTTTTTTTTTTTTCTATTTTTTATTTTCATTTTCACACTGTTGAGGAATTTCTGTCGTAAATTGTTTTGTAACGTGAACGTTTTCTTTATATACACCTAGAGTTATATAGTTATTGTCATATTTTTATATTTATATTTTGAATTATTTATTATTATTGTTTGTGACGTGTATGTGATGTTCCTTTTTACGTCCGGAGGTTTTAGATTGTCTCTTTTCGACTATTTCTTGATTTTATTGACGTTTTTCTATTTTTTATTTTATTTTCACACTTTTGATGTACGAATTAATTTGTGAAAATAAAGGAATTATTATTATTATTATAATTTGGTACCAACAAGACGGAGCTCCTCCGCATTACAAACGTATTGTTAGAGATTATTTGAACGAAGTTTTTTCCAATAGGTGGATTGTAAGACATGGAACCATTGAATGGCCGCCTAGATCCACCGATTTGACTCCTTTCGATTACTTCGATTACTTCTCATGGGGTTACTAAGATTCGGAAGTATATTTCAATAGACCAGAAAATGTTGCAGATTAAAAAGTTAGGATAACGGAAGAAATTAACAACATAACCCTTGAGGTCCTACAAAATGTTGTACGAGAAATCCAAGATCGACTTGCTTATTGTCAAGAAGTGAATGGTGATTAATTCAATCATAAAATAAATTGCAGGATACTTCCTAAACAGTATGTGACATTATTTCCTTCATTCTATGTAAAGTATAAAAGTTTACTTTCTCAAAATAAATTTTCTCGGTTATGATGGCACCAAATTTGACAAACGTAATATTGCTGAACAGAGAATGAAAATTTTTTTTCGAAAAAGGTGCAAAACGAGCCCCCTTCTCATTTAAAATTTTTGAAGGTGTGCTCATAATTTAGAGGGGGTGCAAGAAGGGGGTAATACTTTCATACTTAGAGAGTAACACCATTTTTGTATTACTGTTAACTCTCTCTCTGGCAACGACCATACCACGTTGAAATCTACCGGTTCTCGTCTATCTCCTCAAAACTATCTCATACACAAACAATCAAACACTCCTTCAAATATTCGTGTTAGAGCTTCTGCTAGGAAACGAATTATACACCCAAAAAATAACATACCTAACCCACTTTCGCAGAGAACAGCTAAAGATCGCTGGGACGGGGTCCAGTTCCTCGCTTGTACGAGGGCATGCATTCCGTTCTTGAGTCGGGGCGTCCGTTCGGAAGTGGTAGGGCACTCCGAGGGATGGTCTGGCTCTCTCCGGGGTTGCGCGAACAACTCTTAGCCTGTAAATCTTGTATATGTTTATTGTAAATATGTAAATAGTATGTAAGTTAGTTAGGAATGACATTGTTAATACCGAAAACTGAATAAACTACTTTTGATTTGATTTGATTTGATTTGGTTCTCGTCTGATCACCGAAGTCAAGCAACGTCGGGCGCGGTTAGTACTTGGTTGGGTGACCGCTTGGGAACACCGATTGTCGTTGCCATATATTTAAAAAAAAATAAAAATTCCCCTTGTGTCTGGCCGAATGACGAAATGTCTAAGTTAAAAAAAAAAAAAAAAAAAAAACTCTCTCTCTCTATTTTATGGTGTAGAATTTGCGCAGATTTGTCGTAATCTTTGCCGTTATATTCAAACCAGGGATATCGTTTATGTATATAATCATATCTGAATTGAATAAAAATGGAAAATTGAATTATAGGTATAATATTATCTTTTTTGGTCTTGAATGCTGGCAACCTGAATCCTATCGGTTTTGCCTGCATCCCCAACAAAAAAACTTGTACTCACACACCTTGCTACATAAGTTACTATTCCCCTACACTTTTTTTTCAAATATTTTTATTCCCGCAGACAATGCATACGAGAAAGTCCCACCCCTCCATCAGATGGACAATTTCCTACAATGCAGAGAAAAAGGAAATATGTTTTGTCGAATCCAATTCACTCTGAGGCCCAGAAGTATTCATAGCAAAGTATGGCAAACTATTCAGGTGAGATTTTTTTCTATATTTGGGATCAACCCCCAGAAACGTCATCACGGTTATTGATAGATAGATAGATCTCTATTGGTCATATTGTAACGAACCTAGGCCGGACCTGTCGCCTCACATGTTGCCGTCGACAGCGATGAGATCATCCCCGGAGATGTTCGAGAACCATCCAGTGCGCTCTGCCGCGGAAGACAACGGTCAATATTGGAAACAATTGGAACACGCCGGTCGCCAACGGAAAGAATTCGAAACATCGAGAATGCTGTATCGGAGATAAATAGGCAACCCTCAAGTCTCAGAGACAGTCTGAAGGAGCCCATACCATCGAGCTATACAGTGGCGTAGTAATATAAACTAAATTGTAGATTAAGTGTGAAATAAATTAGTAGAACCAAGTTAAGTTTATTTACGTTACAATTGGTGTCGAAAGTGAGATTTTGAAAATAAACAAGTGATCGTGGAGTGGATAGTCAGAAAAATAAATTGATAGACCTTTTTGTACGCCCAAAAATAGACAGTGGCCCGGTTTTCGCGAAGTGGACAATTGTGCGTGGGAATATAAACTGATACACTCTTCGCGTGAAACAGACAATAGACTGGTGGCCCGTGGAAAAGAATTCACGAAGTGAATTTTTAACAAACTGATAAACTTTTCGTGTGAAACAGACTGATACCTCGTCAAAGACAAAATGTGTTCAAGGAAAGTGCGCCTTGCGGACTTGAAGGTAGCGGAATTGAAACAGGAATTGGAGGAAAGGGAACTGGAAACAACGGGTAAAAAGCAAGTACTCCAGGAAAGACTTGCAGAAGGACTTATACAAGAAGGTGAGGACCCCGAAACATTTTATTCGAAGTTCCGGAGGTGATTGAGTCCGATAATAGAATCCTTGAAAGAAGAGCTGCAACAAAATTGAGGACTTTGGAAGAGAAGCTTGAAGAAAATTCTAGAAATCTGGAAGAGAAGCTTCAAGAAAATTCTATAAATCTGGAAGAGAAGCTTTCTAGAAATCTGAAGAGAAGCTTGAAGAAAATTCTAGAAATCTGGAAGAGAAGCTTCAAGAAAATTCTATAAATCTGGAAGAGAAGCTTTAGAAATCTGGAAGAGAAGCTTCAAGAAAATTCAAGAAGCCTGGAAGATAAGCTTCTAGAAAATTCAAGAAGCCTGGAAGATAAGCTCCTAGAAAACACAGAAGGCTTAAAAAAAGAACTCTGTGGTGTGGCGAATCGTCTGGAAAAAAGAATGGGAACCGTCGAGGCAGAGATGGACAAGATGAAGGAAATAATCAGCGATGAAATCAAAGACGGAATCGAGGCAGAAATGGACAAAATAAAGGAAACGATCAATAAGCTGGAAAAACGAATTAATAGTGCGCCCCCCACAGAGATGGTTAACGAAAATGCAATGCTGGACTTGAGTTTGAACTTGGATAAAGTTCAAGAGGGTATAAAAGATGTCAAGGTCATTTCTGAAATAGGAAGCTTTCCATGAAGCCGCCTCAATTCGACGGAAAAACTCCATGGGAAAATTACCGCCGACAGTTTGAAGCAGCGGCCAAAGCAAATGGATGGAATGCAGGGGAAAGAGCTGTAGCACTAACACTTGCATTACGTGGAGAAGCGACGAATATTCTACAAACTCTCACCGCCCAAGAACAGGAGGACTATGATCAGCTGATTAAACATCTAGAATTACGATATGGCCAGACCCATTTGGAACACGTATACCACTCCCAACTGAAAAATCGCTGCCAGAAATCGGGCGAATCCTTACAAGAATTCGAAGCTGACATTGCACGTTTGGTTCGTCTCGCATATCCAGCCACACCGGAAAATGTAATGGAGCGATTAGCCGTTCAGGCATTCTTGGATGGACTCCGTGACCAAGAAACCAGACAAGCGTTGACACTAGCTCGTCCAACACATCTCGTAGACGCACTGGCACGCGCTTTGGAATTTGAGGCAGCAAAACAATGCTGCAAAAGCCAAAGTAAAGTTCAAACGATTGAGGAAGACTCACAGGAGCCTGCTAACTTGGAAGCTGCCATAAGAAAAGTGATGAAGGAAGTGTTGCCTGAGAAAAGACAGATAAGATGCCGGAATTGTCGCAAAATTGGACATGTGCGTAGCAAATGTCCAACATTCATCGACTCCGATGCAGGAAAACTAAGAAAGGTCGATGAGAAGGGCAATCGTCGGCATGTGTCCGCAAGCCCCGGTTAACAACGCATATGTCGCTATCCTTCAACGACAGAACAAGGGTGTCTTCGTAGACGGTCTCATCAATAACGAGCCTTGCACCATGCTGCTAGATACAGGTGCGACTAGGACAATTCTCGGCCTTCCTTTGCCAGAACACCGGAACGGATTGAACTGACAACTTGAAGCTACGCACAGCAACAGGGAGCCAGCTACTGTATATGGCGAGCTACCGATTGAAATAATTTTGGGCAACACTAAAGTGAAACATCAGGCACTTGTAGCGACATCGAAGACGATGCAATCATCGGAATGGACATCATGAATTCCAGAGGGTTTGAATTGATTTCAAAGACGGCGTCCTACGTGTCAACGGAGAAGAGCTGGTGCTTCATGGGAGAAGCGAGGAGGTTGATCCGTGTATTGTTGGCTGAAGATGTAAGCGTACCTGAGAGGGCTGAAACCATTCTGGAGGCTCGCCTGGACGGGAGTACGAGCAGTGGAAACGTGGTGATGTTCGAGCCCAAACTTCATGATGAGAAAATTGGACGAGGGATTGCACTAGGGAAGACCTTGTTGCGTGCTGACAAATTTGTGCCGGTAAGGGTCATGAACGTCAATTATTTTCCAGTGACCTTGAAGAAAGGAACAATATTGGGGCACTGCTCGTCAGTTTCCTCAGTGATCCGGAGCGTACGAGGTACGATTAGCCAACCCAACAACTTGCCCACAGAACTAGAAAAATTAGTTGCCATCTCTTCCAAAGACATAAACCAGCTCAACAGCCCAAACTAAGAGATTTAGCAAAAGTACCAAGACATCTTCGATACCGGACAAGGAAAAGGGGTCGAACTAATGTGGTCAGCACAAGATTGATACTGGGGTGCCCGACCGATCCGGCAATCAGCAAGAAACTTCCTCTTGCCAAGAAGGAAGAGGCTGACAAAATAGTCAGCGATATGGGAAAAGAAGGAGTTATCGAACCCTCTGACAGTCCCTGGTCCTCTCCAGTCGTACTGGTGAAGAAAAAGGATGGATCGACACGCTTTTGTGTAGACTATCGCCAACTTAATAATGTCACGAAGAAGGACAGTTACCCTCTCCCGAGAATAGATGACACCCTAGACACGTTGGCTGGTTCCACGATTTTCTCGACCCTTGATCTGAAGAGTGGATACTGGCAAGTAGAACTGGCTCAGGAAGATCGAGAAAAGACTGCTTTTACCATCGGCTCAGGATTGTGGCAGTTCACCGTTATGCCATTCGGGCTCTGTAATGCTCCCGCCACATTCGAAAGATTGATGGAAACAGTACTGAAGGGACTCTCATGGAACACGTGTCTAGTGTATCTCGACGACATAATTGTGGTCGGCAGATCGTTTGAGGACCATGTGAAAAACTTGGAGGAAGTATTCCTGCGACTGAGGAACTCCGGATTGAAGCTGAGCCCTAAGAAATGCCATCTGTTCCAAAAAGAAGTACGATACCTCGGCCACGTTGTCTCTGGAGAAGGAGTAGCAGTGGATGACCAGAAGATCAAAGCTGTTAAGGATTGGCCCATCCCAAAAGACATTCACCAACTTCGAAGTTTCCTTGGTTTATGCACATACATCGCCGATATGTGCGTGGATTCGCCAACATCGCTAAACCACTGACCAAGCTCACGGAAGGCCAAACAAAGTTCCAGTGGTCCGAAGAATGTCAAGACTCATTCAGGAAGCTGAAAGGAGCTTTGATCAACGCACCTATACTGAGCTATCCCCTACCCAAAGGGAAATTCATTTTGGATACGGACGCCAGCAACGTGGGACTTGGAGCTGTCCTATCTCAGATCCAGGAGGGACAGGAGAAGGTCATTGGTTATTTCAGCAAGACGCTTAGCAAACCAGAGCGCAATTACTGTGTCACCAGGCGAGAGCTGTTAGCTGTTGTAAAGGGAGTGGAACACTTTACAAGTACGTGTACGGAAGAAGATTCCTGTTGAGAACTGACCATGCAGCTCTCAAATGGCTCTTACAGTTCAAAAATCCTGAGGGTCAAGTAGCACGTTGGATCGAGAGACTCCAAGAATTCGATTTCGAGATCGAACATCGAGCCGGAACTAGCCATAAGAATGCAGATGCCTTGTCGCGAAGACCATGTCCAGATGATTGCTCACATTGCCGACGAGCAGAAGAGAAAGAAGCAACACTTTGTAGAACCGCGGCAATGGATGACAACTGGAATGACAGCAAGATCCAGAAAGACCAAGAGAGAGACCCGACCTTGGCTTAGTCGTCAGCTGGAAGAAGGGCAATCGAAGACCATCATGGCAGGAAGTCGCAGGTTACTCGCCGGCTGTTAAGTCCTATTGGGCACAATGGAACTCTCTTATTCTGGACAATGGGATCCTGAAACGTGTTGGAGGCCGATATTGGTGGGAAGACAGACGCCAAATAATTGTTCCCAGGAACAGAAGAGAGGAAGTGCTGCGGAAATCCATGATGGAGTCGCCGGAGGACATCTGGGAGTGACGAAGACCCTGCAGAAAGTAAGGCAACGGTTTTACTGGGCCAATTGTCGTGACGTCCAGGACTGGTGCAGGAAGTGCGCTGTATGCGCTGCTAGCAATGGACCTCGAATACGACCCAAGGCCCCGATGCGTCAGTACAACGTAGGCAGCCCGTTCGAAAGAATCGCCATTGACATCGCCGGCCCGTTTCCCGTATCCGACCACGGGAATAAATACATCCTTGTGGCAATGGACTACTTCAGTAAGTGGGCGGAAGCCTATGCCCTGCCCAACCAGGAGGCCATCACCGTCGCCGACGTCTTGGTGAAAGAGTGGATATGTCGATTCGGTATTCCAATGGAGCTGCACTCGGATCAAGGCAGAAATTTCGAATCCAACCTTTTCCAAGAAATATGTCTACTGCTGAACATCCGCAAGACAAGAACCACGGCACTACATCCGCAGTCCGATGGAATGGTGGAACGGATTAACAGGACGATCAACCGCCACTTGTCCAAGGTTGTCTCTGACCATCAAAGAGACTGGGACCAGTATCTTCATTTGTTCCTGATGGCCTATCGATCCGCAGTTCACGAGTCAACCGGTCAAACTCCTGCTAGTATTATAATGGGCCGAGAACTGCGACCGCCTTGTGACCTGAAGTTTGGGATACCGCCAGGACAAGACACTGCGGGAGAGGACTACGTCAGCAAACTTCGGCAGAGAATGGACGACATCCACGAACGAGTCCGGTTGAACATCCAGAGTGCCAGCGATAAAATGAAGAAGACCTATGACATCAAGGCCGACGCTGGAGGATTTAAGGTTGATGACCTGGTTTGGCTGTACAACCCCAAACGTCGTCGTGGACTATCACCAAAGTTGCGGAACTCGTGGGAAGGCCCGTATAAAATCGTGAAAAGGATAAACGACCTTGTGTACCGAATCCATAAGCCACCCGAGGGAAACCAAGGGTCGTCCATTTCAACAGGTTGGCCCCTTACGCTGGAAACCATGACCAAGTTCGCACCCTCAAGCCACCGGAGGATGATATGACGTTCGAGAAGTTTATGTCCTTGTATTCAAACGGGCAGAAAGTTCTACATGGGGTTACTAGAGAGGAGTCACGAGACCTTTCGAGGTGCCTGCTGACTACGCACTAGCGCACTGTGTGGCAGAAGATCTTCGAATGTCCAGGGGCATCGCCGTAGTGTTCTCCAAGAAATTTGGTCAACTCCAAACACTGCGGGAGCAGAATCCAGAAGTTGGTGGGGTGCTACAGTTGAAGAAAGACCAGAGAAACATCTACTACCTAGTTACCAAGAGGCATTCCCAAGATAAACCGTCCTATGAAGATGTCTGGAAGAGTCTCACCAAACTAAGAGATACTATGGTGGACCAGAATCTGGTGGATCTAGCAATTCCAAAATTGTCCTGTGGTATTGATGGGTTGGACTGGAGAGTCATAAGAAGTATGCTGGAGGCGATATTCAGATCCAGCGGCGTCAAGATTTTGGTTTGCTGTAACCCTCTTCCACGACCGATCATGAAGACCGTGGAGTGTTACTTCCATCGAACTTCACGGTGCAGATATGGGGAGTCATGCAGATATCGTCACACTCAAGGATGAAATTTCGGGACGAAATGTCTTTAAAAGGCAATGTAACGAACCTAGGCCGGACCTGTCGCCTCACATGTTGCCGTCGACAGCGATGAGATCATCCCCGGAGATGTTCGAGAACCATCCAGTGCGCTCTGCCGCGGAAGACAACGGTCAATATTGGAAACAATTGGAACACGCCGGTCGCCAACGGAAAGAATTCGAAACATCGAGAATGCTGTATCGGAGATAAATAGGCAACCCTCAAGTCTCAGAGACAGTCTGAAGGAGCCCATACCATCGAGCTATACAGTGGCGTAGTAATATAAACTAAATTGTAGATTAAGTGTGAAATAAATTAGTAGAACCAAGTTAAGTTTATTTACGTTACAATATGTACACAATTGTGCTTTGACAAGTCAGTTAAAAAAACAAAAAAATAGGTATATATAATCAAAATAACAGAAGAAAAACAATATCTGTCATTATATACAGTAAGCAGATAAAAATTGAAAAACATAAAATTGTAAATGACGGTTACTTACACTGTAAAATTACCAAAACAACAAATAATTAATGACTTACAAGTTAATGGGTCAATTGTGAAAAATCGGTTGACAAGAACTCATCGAAATCGTAGAACGCATTATCTATCAGGAACCGCTTAATAACTGATTTAAAATGTACCCACTCGAGAACTTGGACATCGTATGGTAAAATATTAAAGAACTTGATTGCATAATAGCTTGTCCCATTTCTTGTTTTCGAAAGTGGCAATCCAGCAGTGATTCTAACAGCCTTCCTTTGCATGGAAAAAACTGTTGAGGCATGTGCTGTGTGGCCCCACACTAATAGAGCATAAGATATTGGAGACTGGATGAGTGCATGGTAAGCCATTAATAATGTTGTCTGTGTCAAACAATATTGCAGGTTGCGTAGTAATAATATGTTCCGTCATTTATTCCTGCAGACAAAAACGGTATGTTCTTCCCGTGTTAATTTACTATCCAAGAGAACACCCAAAAACTTAACGCAATGTGGGTTGTTAGGCTCTTTATGTTGGTTCAAACTGAAAATCGATGTCTCAGACTTTTCCTTGTTTAGGACTAGCTTATTATAATTGAGCAAAGACTGTGTCAAAAAAAGACTATTATGGGCCTCAGTAAACAGCATGCTAAAGTCACTATTCGAATGCGTTAATGTGGTGTCGTCAGCAAAAAGGGTGAAATTGGCTGATGGAGCACTATTTTGCAAGTCATCAACATAAATAAGAAATAGGACCGGACCTAGAACAGAGCCTTGTGGTACCCCATATTTAATGTTAATTGATTTAGATCTGACGTCCTTAAAATGAACGAATTGAGTTCTGTCCGTCAAGTAGGACCTAATCATTGTTTGGCTACTTTCGGAAAAGTTATTAAATTTCAGTTTATCCACTGAAATATTGTGTGGTAAACAGCCAAAAGCCTTACTTAGGTCAAAGAATTGTACATGGACATAGTCATTGGTCTCGAAGCCTTCATTAACCAGATTAATTGATGGATCAGCCCTAAAGCCGAATTGACAACTACTAATTAAATTAAAGTTTCCAAAATAAGTTGTCATTTGAAGAATAACTTCAAAATGCTTTGCAAATATTGGCACAATAGATATGGGTCTGTAATTTGTTGGGTCGTCTATGCAATTACCTTTATACAGGGGTGACACTTTTGAACATTTAAGGAACTTCGGGAAAACATTATTTCTGATACATTGATTGATAAGTTTGATAAGAGGAATGGGAATAATATATTTAATACAGTTGAGAATTTTTGCGTTAATATCATATGCATCGTTACTTTTTTTATATTATTGATTATTTCAAGAACTTGATTATATGTGACTCAAAATCAATTACTTACATTAGTTTAGGAGCTCAATTATCATTTAGACTAAGAAGGTTTATTTTATTTTTTGCTTTTCAGTTGATTTTTTCGTCGTTTTAATTTTTTGTTAAAAAGTTTTTATTTTTTACTATTCAGTTCCGTATTTCGTCGGTTTAATTTTCTGTTAAAAAGTTTTTTATTTTTCAATTTTTTGTGGCTAAAATCTACCAATTACTACCTACTTGTTTTTTGATTACTTCCAAAATACTTACTTACCCACCTTACTTCAACTATCACCAGTTAAATAATATGATTATCTACTTTTACTATTTGTTGTAATATAAATTATTTTCGTTGTTCTGGTCAGTTTATTTCATTACTTTGTATATCATTCCATCCTCTCATGAAATATACTGATTTCGACGGAATAAGAATAATGTCAGTAGCGATCTGTCATTGTCAACTACGTATGTGTGTGCTAATGTTCACTAGTGAAAAATCAATTATCCCCTATTGTTCCACCCGTAAGGGTGGCTCATTCCTTTCGAAATCCAAATATAAGGTATACCCTATCTATTAAAAAAAGAATAATCCAAATCGAAGAACCCAGTACAAAGTTATGCCTGATAGAATCGGTTAACGGACCAGAATTCAGAGGGTGAGTGATCAATATCCTTCATTTCGCTACCCTTAGGGGTGGATTCCATCTTTTAAATTCGAATAGGACCAAAGTCGAAGTACACTCTATCCACTGTAAAAAGAATCATCGGAATCGGACGCCTCAGTAAAAAGTTATGCGTGATCATACATAAAAAAATATGATGGAAAAACATAAAATATACGGTCGAATAGAGAACCTCCTCCTTTTTGGTTTCGTCGGTTGAAAAATTGATGAAAATGTTATCCAAGCAGTTTTCCAGACGGGTTGGAGAATTATTACAGACAATAAATCCAAGTGAACTGAATAGATTAATAAGGGCATGTACAGATTTATCTGGTTTATTGAAATAAACATTAAAATCTCCAGTAAAAATTATATTTTAATTTTTTTGTGAGATAAAGTTCAACACTGACATAAGTGTTTGCAGAAAAATATCAAAATCTCCTGAGGTTGGAGATCTGTATGTAGTTATTATTATAAAATTATCACAGTTATTAAATTAGTGAAATGCTTCGACTTGTTCGCTGTTAATGCCAATATGATTTTTGTTTTTTCAGGAAACGAAAAACAACCCGAACTACTTCAATCGCGATGTTGTTTACCGCTACCGTTGTTTCCCGAAAGATCTTGATGGCAGGACGGAAGAGCTCATTGGAAATGCCACGGTCAAGGAGAATAAGCTGCTCCGGAATTTCTCACTGAACGCCCATGTGGATGATTTGGAATGTAAGAACTACTCCGAGGAACCGAAGTTGACAACATTCGATTACGCTTTGCTGTAAGTTTATTTATAAATATGATTTTCTCACGGGCATAACAAATTCAACAGCTCCTAACTTGTTTTAATAAAATTGGGAAGTTAGCTTAAAATCTATTGCAAAATTTTTACCGAACATACAAAGAAACAGGCAGACAGGAAACCGAGTTAATAAGAACGTGGTAAAACTGGATGATTTCCATATCCAGTGATATTGTCCAGTTCTTCAAAGTCTGTATGATGTCATGTAATGTAATGCTACTAGTAGTTGTGATTATAATGTCACATTAATTACTAGATTGAAGATAGCTCATACTAAGCAGCTTGGTTCTTTCCAGGTATTCAACCCTGGCATGGTTTGGACTAATAGCAGCAGCCACACTTTGTGATATCATCATGAAGATATTCGACCTTGGAGGAGGTAAGTACAAATAAACAAAAAATACTTCAATATACATACATAGAATTTACTATACTGAAAATATAGATGATAAATTGAAAATACCCAATGAATCTATCTTATCACTATTTGATCATCATGCCCCAATGCGGTTAGTCAGATTAACAAAACCACCTGCTCCTTGGCTGGGTGTTGATCTAGGAGAAATAATGAATCGCAAAGACAAAGCAAAACTGAAATACAAGCAAACTAAGACAGAGGATAATTTCCGCAATTATAAAAATCTTCGAACCATCACCAACACTTCTGTTAAAAATGAAAAAAAGCATATTTTAATCATGTTTGTGCCATTAAAAACCAGAAACAACTATGGAAAGAGCTGCAAAACTTAAATCCCACGAATAGAAAACATTATGTTACAATACCAGAAAACTTGAACAATGCTCATATTAACTCCCATTTTGTTGACAGTGTCCCAAATTTCAATAATGACAACAAAGAACTCATTGAGTTTTACAACAACAACTCATCCCCAAATGTGGATGGAAATAATTTTGAATTCAACCTTGCATCTGAAGAGACATTCTCGATGCAGTAAACTGCCTGAAAACCAATGCCATTGCATGACAATGATACTAATATGTTTTCCGCTAATAAAAAATTCTTTACTCCATATAATCAATAGCTGCATTCTTGAAAGCTTTTTCCCATCTCAGTGGAAAATTGCGTATATTATACCAGTGCCCAAAACAGCTGACGTTCAGGACTACAAAGATCTCAGATCCATTAATATTGTTCCAACAATGTCTAAGTTGAAAAATCGAATTAAACGGTTTTCTTCACATAAAAGATTCAATATAGATTGAACCAGAAAATGGTAGATCTCAGGTGAAAAACAACTACTTTCCTGGCAAATACCACGCAGAACGTTGAATGATATTCACCTGAAAATCCATGCATACCTCCATATAAATGGACATTGAATGCAAATGTTTCTTTCTGATAAGCTCGATTATGTTTAATTTATGTCGTGTTCACCTAACAATCCGCATACCGGTTTCAGGCTTTTTTGGCCCTCATCAGTACGGAGTAGTCAACCAGCCAAAGGTCCGAAGAGCTCTGGGTGAAGCGAGACACAATATAACCAAAACCATCATCGAGTCTATAACACCTATAGGTACGCCGGAAAAGAAAACTTTTAACTGGCGGTACCTAGTGACAGAAAGAAACACTCCGAAAATCTCCCACCTCGATAGGTTTCTAAATAAAAGATTCCTTCTCAGTAGGAGTGGCAAGCCCGACTAGCATATAGTGAAAGATAAACGCCATGTGAAGTGGAATAAATAGAAAAATCGAATTAAACGGTTTTCTTCACATAACAGATTCAATATAAATTGAACCAGAAAATGGTAGATCTCAGGTGGAAAACAACTTCTTTCTGGCAAATACCCAGAACGTTGAATGATATTCACCTGAAAATCCATGCATACCTCCATATAAATGGACATTGAATGCAAATGTTTCTTTCTGATAAGCTCGATTATGTTTAATTCATGTCGTGTTCACCTAACAATCCGCATACCGGTTTCAGGCTTTTTGGCCTCATCAGTACGGTATCAACCAGCCAAAGGTCCGAAGAGCTCTGGCTGAAGCGAGACACAACATAACCAAAACCATCATCGAGTCTATAACACCTATAGGTACGCCGGAAAAGAAAACTTTTAACTGGCGGTACCTAGTGACAGAAAGAAACACTCCTAAAATCTCCCACCTCGATAGGTTTCGGAGTGTCACTAGGTACCGCCAGTTGAAAGTTTTCTTTTCCGGCGTACCTATAGGTGTTATAGACTCGATGATGGTTTTGGTTATGTTGTGTCTCGCTTCAGCCAGAGCTCTTCGGACCTTTGGCTGGTTGACTACTCCGTACTGATGAGGGCCAAAAAAGCCTGAAACCGGTATGCGGATTGTTAGGTGAACACGACATAAATTAAACATAATCGAGCTCATCAGAAAGAAACATTTGCATTCAATGTCCATTTATATGGAGGTATGCATGGATTTTCAGGTGAATATCATTCAACGTTCTGCGTGGTATTTGCCAGGAAAATAGTTGTTTTTCACCTGAGATCTACCATTTTCTAGTTCAATTTATATTGAATCTTTTATGTGAAGAAAACCGTTTAATTCGATTTTTCTATTTATTCCACTTCACATGGCGTTTATCTTCCAACGTCTAAGTTATTGGAACGGATTTTAAACAAACAAATCAGGCAATATATTAGTAACCTAAAGAAAACGCACGAAAACATATGGGAAATGGGCTCTCGGTCGAATTGGCTGAAATTTTATTATGCTATAGTAGGATGGGTCATTAGAAAAAAGTGTGAGTTCAAATGATTTTGTATGTTTAGTTTCTGAGATATAAGCGGCCAAAGTTCGTAAAAACGTCGTATTGGGGTAGGATTGACAAAAAAATAGCTATTTGTATAACAAGGGAGGAAAGTGCTACTTTTCCTCCCGAGGATGAAGTTTACTTCACCCCCATGTTAAACATATGATTTTTCCGCCTCCCTCAAACAACAAGTCATTTTTAAATAATTTATTTATGAAACTAACAAACAAAATTTATTAAAGAACTAAAACTAAGAAGTAGGTACACTATCGAGACGAGAATCTTGGCATTTTACAATCCTTCCTAGAAAAAGAAACCTTTTGGTTAGTTGTCGAATGCTCTGAAAATATTCATATAATATATGAGACTTTCCTAAATACTCTTCAGTATTTTATTGACTTATCATGTCCAACAGTTGTAAAAAAATGTAACAGAAACTCAAATACACACCAGTGGGTGAACAAAGATATTATTTCTATGAGTAAAGAATTGAAAGAATTATTCTGGGTGATGAGGAACTCAAATGATAGCCATGTAACTGAAATCTACAAGGAATCTAAAAAAGTCTATCTACGAACAATTCAAAATACAAAAAGCGCATTCTACAAAAAAAAAATTGAAGAAACAGGTCATCACCAGAAACAAAAACAAATATGGAATATAGTCAGAGAAAAAATAGGAAATTCAAGATTTACATCAAATATTCAAATAAAAGTAGAAAATGAAATAGTTGAGAACAAGAAAGTCATTGACAAACGCTTTCGGCGCCTTTTTCTCAAACAATGCAAAAATTCCATAGAGCAACACTTCGGCTCGAAAGTATTCAACGATTTTACTTCAATGTATAAAACTAATACATTCTATTTTTTCCCTGTTTTGGGCTGTGATGTCCTAGATGCAATAGGTTCACTGAAAAATTCTAACTCAGTTGGAATAGACTGTATATCCACCAAAATCATTAAGAGTATCGCTGTGTACATCGCTGAACCTTTAGCTTATATTATAAATCGATCAATAGAGTCAGGAGAATTTCCAAATTACCTAAAAACAGGTTTAGTGACTCCTATTTTCAAAAAGGGTGATACATCTATCATGAGTAATTTCCGACCAATAACAGTACCGACTGTGATAGGTAAAGTTAAATCATTGAAAGATGTGTCTATAACAAAATGTATGCATTCTTAACCAGATTTGAAATTCATTGAAAGTGCTTCCTACAACTTTTTTG
Source organism: Gonioctena quinquepunctata (assembly GCA_018342105.1). Classification (NCBI taxonomy): domain Eukaryota; kingdom Metazoa; phylum Arthropoda; class Insecta; order Coleoptera; family Chrysomelidae; genus Gonioctena; species Gonioctena quinquepunctata. The sequence continues at coordinate 47,634 of JAFIRS010000065.1, read as the reverse complement.
AATATATTTACAATTCTATAGATAAAAGGAAAATATGTTGGAGCACTCTTTTTCGATCTATCGAAAGCATTCGATACCATTGACCTAAACATTATCGAAAGCAAACTCTACTCTTTAGGATTTCGTGGTAATTTTCTGTCGTGGTTAGTCTCATACATGCGTCTTAGAAAAATATCTGTCAAAATTGAAGAGCATAGGTCTGATTTCTATTCTATGGACCTGGGAGTTCCTCAGGGTTCCATCTTAGGTCCACTGATTTTTTTATTATTCATAAACGATCTACCACTTCATATAAGCACACAATGTATAGTTCTCTATGCTGATGATTCAACTTTGGCTGCTGATACTGACAGTCCCGAGGAACTACAAGGTTAATTGAATATATTGTCAAAGGAATTCACAACCTGGTGTGAAAAAAATTCTTTAATTGTGAACTCAGACAAAACAGTGTGTATGCAGTTCTATCGCAGATCAAAAATTGTAACAAATTTTCAAGTAAGAGTGATGGATGATGTGATTAATCTCTCTGAAAATACTAAATTTCTCGGAACTTTCGTAGATAGTGATATGAGATGGGAAGCAAATATAAATGCTGTTTGTAAAAAGTTAAATAGTGGTTATTATGCCATTCTACAACTGAAAAATATTTTTGATATAACTCAATTGATCAATATTTATTATGCCATAATCTACTCCCACATCTCCTGTAATATCAACATCTGGGGCAGCTCCAGCAACTCCAACAGAATATTTATTCTACAGAAAAGAGTCATCAGACTCATTTTCAATCTAAAGATTAGAGATTCGTGTAGAGAATATTTTAAAAGATTCAATATCTTAACATATCCATGTATATATATTTTTAAATGTATAATGTTATTTCTGAAACAGAAACATATGTACGACACTGTTTCCCAACATCATAACTATTCCACTAGAAACGGAGATCTCATCAGGATCCCAACTCATAACACATCATTCTTTAAAAACAGTCCGTCATATACAGGAATTACATTTTTCAACAATCTTCCAACTGATCTAAGGAAAATTCAAAACAAAAATATGTTCAAATCGAAATTGAAGAAATATCTGTTAGAAAATGTTTCTACAGCATTTCTGAATTTTTTAACTCGAAATAAAATGTTAGTTCTGTCTGTGTATATATGACATTTATATTTTACATTTGATTTGTTTTAAATTCCAGATAAAATGTTAGTTCAAACTGTGTATATGTGACATTTATATTTTGTATTTTGGTATTTTGATTATTTGTCTACCTTTTTGTGTTCTTGACGTATCCTATATCATGTATTTGATCTTAAAGGATTCAATAAATTATTATTATTATTATTATAACTCATAGGCACATTATTTTCATTCTTGCATCCTACATATTTCTAATTCGTGGTAGAGTAATTATGTATACTAATGTTGAACGTGCAGTTTTGAGCAGTGGTTATTTGAATACCACTAGAAGTGAGAGCTGGAGCCAACGCAGTTTTCGTGATATTTCCATTAACAACATTATTATACAGCTGGTATCCCCCGGAAGTACTCGTACTTGGCTGATTACAATCAATTTCATTAACTTCAGTGACTCCCATAATTTGGTTCGAAATTTTTCGCTTTTTTGCAAGAGATTGCTCCACATGCCCTTCAGCGATATTCGTAGACTTCCAACCTCCGTGTTGCTTTAAAGCAAGAATGTCTCCTCCAGAATTTGCAAGTGAACTTGCCGAGGTTCTTCTGAAACTATGCCCGGTATAATTTATGGCATTAGGCAGTTTTAAAAATTCTGCATTTTTTTTAGGAATTTTAGCATTAGTATTTTTTCCAGCCATTTGGTTGATCATTTTCCTGCTCTATAGCAGACAAATAAACGTGTCCGATCTGTTTTAGAGCGTAGCGATATATATTTTCTATAAATGTCAATATAATAATAATAATAATATAATATAATAATAATTTATTGAATCCTTTAAGATCAAATACATGATATAGGATACGTCAAGAACACAAAAAGGTAGACAAATAATCAAAATACCAAAATACAAAATATAAATGTCACATATACACAGATAGAACTAACATTTTATCTGGAATTTAAAACAAATCAAATGTAAAATATAAATGTCATATATACACAGACAGAACTAACATTTTATTTCGAGTTAAAAAATTCAGAAATGCTGTAGAAACAGTTTTCTAACAGATATTTCTTCAATTTCGATTTGAACATATTTTTGTTTTGAATTTTCCTTAGATCAGTTGGAAGATTGTTGAAAAATGTAATTCCTGTATATGACGGACTGTTTTTAAAGAATGATGTGTTATGAGTTGGGATCCTGATGAGATCTCCGTTTCTAGTGGAATAGTTATGATGTTGGGAAACAGTGTCGTACATATGTTTCTGTTTCAGAAATAACATTATACATTTAAAAATATATATACATGGATATGTTAAGATATTGAATCTTTTAAAATATTCTATACACGAATCTCTAATCTTTAGATTGAAAATGAGTCTGATGACTCCTTTCTGTAGAATAAATATTCTGTTGGAGTTGCTGGAGCTGCCCCAGATGTTGATATTACAGGAGATGTGGGAGTAGATTATGGCATAATAAATATTGATCAATTGAGTTATATCAAAAATATTCTTCAGTTGTAGAATGGCATAATAACCACTATTTAACTTTTTACAAACAGCATTTATATTTGCTTCCCATCTCATATCACTATCTACGAAAGTTCCGAGAAATTTAGTATTTTCAGAGAGATTAATCACATCATCCATCACTCTTACTTGAAAATTTGTTACAATTTTTGATCTGCGATAGAACTGCATACACACTGTTTTGTCTGAGTTCACAATTAAAGAATTTTTTTCACACCAGGTTGTGAATTCCTTTGACAATATATTCAATTTACCTTGGAGTTCCTCGGGACTGTCAGCATCAGCAGCAGAAGTTGAATCATCAGCATAGAGAACTATACGATGTGTGCTTATATGAAGTGGTAGATCGTTTATAAATAATCAAAAAAGTCAGTGGACCTAAGATGGAACCCTGAGGAACTCCCAGGTCCATAGAATAGAAATCAGACCTATGCTCTTCAATTTTGACAGATATTTTTCTAAGACGCATGTATGAGACTAACCACGACAGAAAATTACCACGAAATCCTAAAGAGTAGAGTTTGCTTCCGATAATGTTTAGGTCAATGGTATCGAATGCTTTCGATAGATCGAAAAAGAGTGCTCCAACATATTTTCCTTTATCTATAGAATTGTAAATATATTCAAAAAAGTTGTAGGAAGCACTTTCAATCGACTTTTCTGGACAAAAACCATGTTGGTACTTTGATAGAATTTCAAATCTGGTTAAGAATGCATACATTTTGTTATAGACACATCTTTCAATAACTTTACCTATCACAGTCGGTACTGTTATTGGTCGGAAATTACTCATGATAGATGTATCACCCTTTTTGAAAATAGGAGTCACTAAACCTGTTTTTAGGTAATTTGGAAATTCTCCTGACTCTATTGATCGATTTATAATATAAGCTAAAGGTTCAGCGATGTACACAGCGATACTCTTAATGATTTTGGTGGATATACAGTCTATTCCAACTGAGTTAGAATTTTTCAGTGAACCTATTGCATCTAGGACATCACAGCCCAAAACAGGGAAAAAATAGAATGTATTAGTTTTATACATTGAAGTAAAATCGTTGAATACTTTCGAGCCGAAGTGTTGCTCTATGGAATTTTTTGCATTGTTTGAGAAAAAGGCGCCGAAAGCGTTTGCAATGACTTTCTTGTTCTCAACTATTTCATTTTCTACTTTTATTTGAATATTTGATGTAAATCTTGAATTTCCTATTTTTCTCTGACTATATTCCATATTTGTTTTGTTTCTGGTGATGACCTGTTTCTTCAATTTTTTTTGTAAAATGCGCTTTTTGTATTTTGAATTGTTCGTAGATAGACTTTTTTAGATTCCTTGTAGATTTCAGTTACATGGCTATCATTTGAGTTCCTCATCACCCAGAATAATTCTTTCAATTCTTTACTCATAGAAATAATATCTTTGTTCACCCACTGGTGTGTATTTGAGTTTCTGTTACATTTTTTTACAACTGTTGGACATGATAAGTCAATAAAATACTGAAGAGTATTTAGGAAAGTCTCATATATTATATGAATATTTTCAGAGCATTCGACAACTAACCAAAAGGTTTCTTTTTCTAGGAAGGATTGTAAAATGCCAAAATTCTCGTCACTTGTATTTCGGAAGGATACGGTTTCATGGTTAAACCTGTGTTCATTTATGGGGTTCATCTCCAGAATCAATTCGAATATGATACCAAAATGATCAGCAATATTCATGTTTTTTACTGTTTCAATATATTTCGAATTGCATATATTCGTGAAAAAATAGTCAATTTTACTCTCACTCGATTTGCCATTTACATTTGTAAAGACCCTCGTAGGTTCAAAATTTTGTATGTTTAGTTTATAGCTACTGAGGAGATCGGTGAGGAATGATTTATTATTTGATTCACATAAAAGTCACCACAAACAATTATATTTTTGAATTTTTCATTACAATAGTCCAATGCGACAGAGAATCCATTTATAAATGTTTCAATGATTCCAGCTGGTGGTCTATAAACTGATAATAAACAATATTTGTTACCATGGCACTGGAAAGATACTGCACAAACCTCGAACTGAAGTTCTTGTGAAAGTTTGTTTATAAAGGTTTCGTTTTTGAAACTGAAATTTTTTCGAATGAAAATCAAAGTACCACCATGAATATGGTTTTGTCTAGTAAAGTGAGTAGCAAGGACATATTCACTGAATTGAATAGTATTTATATTTGAATTGTTGCACCAGGACTCAGAGATACATAATACATCAGGTTTCTCTTGGAATATGAGTACTTCAAACTGACTTATTTTGTTATTGATGCACTGAGCGTTTACGTATACAATTTTCAGTTTGTCAAATGATTTATCAACTAATAGTCTAGAATGGCCGTTGGGTGGAACTTCCTGAATATTGTCTACGAAATGTAAATTTTTTAACTAGTACACCTTCTGGCCAAATAGTGGGTGAGTACAGCGAGTCCTGTAGCTCAATGTCAGCTTCTACCCTATATGAATGCAGACTTCCCTGTGAGTTTAACTTCTCAACATTGAATGGGTGACCTGGAAATATTTTTTCTAGGTAGGATTTTATTCCGTGAGAGGTAGAACGAGGTAAACACTTTCCTACGTATATCCACAGTCTCCTACGAGCTCCGGTGAACTCCGCGGCTACATTAGTACTGCTTGTTCCTATTATCGCCGTATTCCGACTATTTCGCCTATGCGCAGTGTGTTCTCTCTTAAAAGAATGCTGGTCCATACTTTTAGCTGAATTTAGTGGAATGTTTACATGGTTTTTTTGGGGTTTATTTCTTTCAGTATCATTTTCGATAACCGTTTCTGCAGGTGAATTCAGGTCCTCAAGGTCGTTATGTGAATAATTTTTTTCACTCTCAAAGGGTCGATTGTCTTTTGATAGTAATTTTATCATTTCTATGTTGGTTTCTTTGAGAATTTTTATTTCATCTTTCAAATCACTGATTTGACGCTCTAGATGTGTGGTGTGTTTTTTTAATAGTTTTTCAATGAATGATCTAAGATCCTCACCTGAGGTTTTGATGTCATCGATATCATTTTGCTTCATCGTGCTTCTCGTTGGGACCATATTGGTTAATATATGTTCACGATTTTTATAACAGATTCAGGACACACACAATAGCACAACCACTCTCGCCAAACGCCAATAACTGGAACATGAGGGACATTGCCCGGTGAAGCATTGATTACAAACGTTCTCTGTATATTTGTTTTAGAATTTGGTATATTTACTATTAAAATTGAATCTTCAATATGTGTAGTGGCCATTTTAAGGAGCTCGTTACACCTGCATGCTCCTGAAATTCCGAACATGTAGAGAACCTACAAAACAAAGAAAAAAGGAATAAAAAAAAAGGTGTCGACGCCGGAATTTGAACTCACAGGCAACTTCTGCGGAATCATGAATATTTGCCGTTTAACTTTTATTTTCTTAATATATTTACTTCTTGAAAATATCTTACCTTCATTAATAAATAATTATCATCGGGGGCTTCTAGTAAAGATGTATTTACTTCCTCTCTTAAGAAGGTTTTCGCCTTATTAGGTTCATATCCCTGGTTTTGTCTTTTCAAGGAAAGCAATTAATGTTGGGTATTTAATATCCACATTTTCTTTTATTTGAAGCATGGTACGTAGCATCGAATATTTGGACCATAATTTAGAGGATTTTAATGTATTTGCTAATAGCGAAAAACACCCCCAAATTACATTTTCTGAGTAAGTACGAATATGCTTTTCTTCGGCCCATTGCTTGAAATGTAAATACTGTTTTTCGTATTTTTCTTTAGATTTTTGGGGTAATAGAGATTGTACTGTTACATTAACTTGTTCCAAAATATCCGGTGGTGTATTATTTATATCTTCAAATTCGCTTGAATCACTCGTTTTTTAAATATTATTTTATATTTTGTAGATATATTATAGCGTAACACACTTTGAAACTGTTAATCTGTCAATCGACCATAGCATGCTATAATATTCCTGTCCTAAATTCGAAAACCGGATAAATCTATGAATTGAAGTCAAATTATCAATGTGAAAATCGTTAAATTAAAATAACAATTTACTGATTTCTACCATTTTGCAAAATACTATAAATAAACGGTGAAATTTATACTCATATAATAGAATATAGTTTAGGTCGTCAATGCCGTATAATTTATTTTATTGATGACGTACCATGACATCATTTTTACTTTTCCTCCCTAGGGAGGAAAAGTAGTTTTCCTCTCTAGGGAGGAAAAGTACGACTTTGCTCCCTACAATGAGGCCAGGAAATGTATACTTTGGATAGAGGTAGGCGGAAAAACTGTTTTTTTAGTCGAAAAAAGACAAAGTAAGGATGAAAATGTATAGATCGGAACTCATAAATATGTTCAATTATAGTCTTATTGATGATAGTACATTAGGGTGTATACGGGTCATAGTAAAAAAAACGTTTTTCCGGATTTTTTTTTCCAGCACTATTCCAAAACCAACAAGTTATATTTTGTTAAGATATCATAGTTTCAGTCTATTGTATGCGAAAAAATGTGTTTTGTTTCTTGATGACTCTCTCTGTTTGTATACCTCTAAGGGTGGGTTGTAACACAGCTGATCATCCTTGGGTAAAGGTTAACTACATGTTTTCTCTCTTTCTAGATATTGGCAATAAAAAGAGAGAGAGAACCTGCAGTTAGCAAAACCAAAGATGACCAGAGGTTATACAACCCGCCCTAAACTGAAAACAATCGCCAGATCGTTTTTAACCGACGAAACCAAAAAAGAGGAGGTTCTCTATTCGACCCGTATATTTTATGTTTTTCCATCATATTTTTTTATGTATGATCACGCATAACTTTTTACTGAGGCGTCCGAGTCCGATAATTCTTTTTTCAGTGGATAGGGTGTACTTCGAATTTGGTCCCATTCGAATTTAAAAGATGAAATCCACCCCTAAGGGTAGCGAAATGAAGGATATTGATCACTCACCCTCTGAATTCTGGTCCGTTAACCGATTCTATCAGGCATAACTTTGTACTGGGTTCTTCGATTTGGATGATTCTGTTTTTAGTAGATGGGGTATACCTTATATTTGGATTTCAAAAAAAATTTGCAACCCTTACGGGTAGAAAAATAGGGGATAATTGATTTTTCACTAGTGAACATTAGCACACACATACGTAGTTGACAATGACAGATCGCTACTGACATTATTCTTGTTCCGTCAAAATCAGTATATTTTATAAGAGGATGGAATCATATACAAAGTAATGAAATAAACTAACCAGAACAACGAAAATAATTTATATTACAACAAATAGTAAAAGTAGATAATCATATTATTAAACTGGTAATAGTTGAAGTAAGGTGGGTAAGTAAGTATTTTGGAAGTAAACAAGTAGGTAGTAATTGGTAGATTTTAGCCACAGAAAATTGAAAAATAAGAATTTTTTAACAAAAAATTAAACCGAAGAAATACGGAACTGAAAAGTAAAAAATAAAAACTTTTTAACAAAAAATTAAACCGACGAAAAAATCAACTGAAATGCAAACAATAAAATAAACCTCCTTAGTCTAAGTGATAATTGAGCTACTAAACTAATGTAAGTAAGTGATTTTGAGTCGGCGCCAAACAAACTAGCAATTGAATTAGGTGAAGCGTAAAATGATGGCAGCGAGATTCACGGCTGCGTTTTGATGACTTCTTTCATAGATACTGATCTTCGATAATTGTTTGTTTGGCGCCGACTCAAAATCAGTTACTTACATCAGTTTAGGAGCTCAATTATCATTTAGACTAAGAAGGTTTATTTTATTTTTTGCTTGCCAGTTGATTTTTTCGTCGGTTCAATTTTTTGTTAAAAAGTTTTTTTATTACAAAAAAAGGAATTAATTGCTACTGCCCATCGAATAAAAGATAGGGTACCATTCTGATGAACCCAATTGTTCAATATTACATTTCATTTAGATAAAGGGTGCGTTACATTTTTTTTGGTCATTTACAATGTTTTTACTGAATATCTAGAAAACTGTTCCGTTAATTTGGACCATATTTTACTCACATAATTTTGAAAATGTTGACTATCATATACGATAGTTTTATCAACTTTGTATGTTGCGTTTCTAAGATATGCATTTTTGAAGTTTATAGTATATGGGGGTAACCTATCGATTCAACAAAATTTTATGGAACCTACAAACTACACTCAACAACAATTTGGAACTCAACAGTATGGACTGAAAAAAAATTGAATTATTAATAACGACTTCTTACATAAAAAGTCAATTGATATTATGGAAATTATAATATAACAAATCGAAATTGAAACCAATTAGTTATAAACAACATAATCAACGATTTACATAATGGAACTCTCAAAAAACAAACAATAACCAAAACCCAAATTCAAATAAAATTATTAATATTGTTATTGATTGGTCTATTTGCACAATCTAGAACATTTCTCAATAGTTTATGGCTAAGGTACTTTATTGTTTCTATTTGAAATTGATATGCGTTATCCTGAACCTAGACTATTAAGCTGCCGCATAGCGTCCAGATTCAGGAATGCTATAAAGTATCAACTGTGGATATCCTTCAGTATTATTCCTGATGCATCTGCAAATGAACGTATTCAATGCTACTACTAGTGTACTTGCAAAATTGGAGCAAGAACAGTGGGATGCTGTTCCCATATTTGCAGCGTTCTTTGGTACCTAGGATATGCTCGTCATCAAGAAACAATTAAGTACCCCAGCCATGAACTATTAACCTACGAAAATGAAAGATAAACGTCATGTGAAGTGGAATAAAAATAGAAAAATCGAAGTGCAGTCTTCTTCACAACAAAAGTTCAATATTAATTGAACCAGAAAATGGTAGATCACAGGGGAAAAACAACTACTTTCCTGGCAAATACCACGCAGAACGTTGAATGATATTCACCTGAAAATCCATGCATACCTCCATATAAATGGACATTGAATGCAAATGTTTCTTTCTGATAAGCTCGATTATGTTTAATTTATGTCGTGTTCGCCTAACAATCCACATACCGGTTTCAGGCTTTTTGGCCCTCATCAGTACGGAGTAGTCACCAGCCAGAGGTCCGAAGAGCTCTGACCGAAGCGAGACACAACATAAACAGAACCATCATCGAGTCTATAACACCTATAGGTACACCGGAAAAAAAACTTTTAACTGGCGGTACCTAATGACAGAAAGAAACACTCCGAAAATGTCCCACCTCGATAGGTTTATAAATAAAAGTTTCCTTCTCAGTAGGAGTGGCAAGCCCGACTAGCATATAGTGAAAGATAAACGCCATGTGAAGTGGAATAAATAGAATCGAGTGAGTCTTCTTCAACAAAGTTCAATATAATTGAACCAGAAAATGGTAGATCAAGGAAAACACTTTTCCTGGAAACCAGCAGAACGTTGAATGATATTCACTGAAAATCATGATACTCATATAAATGGACATTGAATGCAAATGTTTCTTTCTGATAAGCTCGATTATGTTTAATTTATGTCGTGTTAGTCTAACAATCCGCATACCGGTTTCAGGCTTTTTGGCCCTCATCAGTACCTATAACACCTATAGGTACGCCGGTGACTACTGCGTACTGATTAGGGCCAAAAAGCCTGAAACCGGTATGCGGATTGTTAGGCGAAAACGACATAAATTAAACATAATCGAGCTTATCAGGAAGAAACATTTGCATTCAATGTCCATTTATATGGAGATATGCATGGATTTTCAGGTGAATATCATTCAACGTTCTGCGTGGTATTTGCCAGGAAAGTAGTTGTTTTCCCCTGTGATCTACCATTTTCTGGTTCAATTTATATTGAACTTTTGTTGTGAAGAAGACTGCACTTCGATTTTTCTATTTCTATTAACCTATGTTTTTGATTGCGCAAATAGACCAAAAAATAACAATATTAATAATATTATTTGGATTTAGGTTTTGTTTATTGTTTGTTTTTTGAGAGTTCAATTATGTAAATTGTTGTTTATGTTGTTTATAACTAATTAGTTTCAATTTCGATTTAGAGTTCACTACTACAATACACTATAAGATTTTCACTTCTTAAGGGTTCACTAAAGCACGACGCGTGTTTCGCTATATAATAGCTTCATCAGGTTCATTTCGATTTGTTATAACATAATTTCCATAATATTAATTGACTTTTTATGTTAGAAGTCGTTATTTATAATTCGATTTTTGTTTGAGTCTATACTGTTGAGTTCCAAATTGTTGTTGAGTGTGGTTTGTTTTGTTTATAGTATCAAATAATTGATTTCGAAAAGTTTTATAATAGAATTGAATGTGTCGAAAGGTTCCATAGAATTTTGTTAAATCGATAGGTTACCCCATATATCGTAATACCGTAAACTTCAAAAATGCATACAGAGTTGATAGAACTATCGTATATGATAGTCAACATTTCCAAAATATGGTCCAAATTAACGGTACAGTTTTCTAGATATTCAATAAAAACATTGGAAATGACCTAAAAAAAAGTAACGCACCCTTTATCTAAATGAAAGGTAATATTGAACAATTGAGTCCATCAGAATGTTATTCTATCTTTTATTCAATGGGTAGTAGCAATTAATTCCTTTTTTTGTAATCAAAAACGATCTGTCAATTGTTTTCAGTGTAGGGGTATACTCGAAAACTAAAAAAATATATATTTCAAACAGAGAGAGTCATCAATTAACAAAACACGTTTTTCCGCCTACAATAGACTGAAAATATGATATCTTTACAAAATATGACTTGTTGGATTTGAAATAGTACTGGAAAAAAAATCCGGAAAAAACTATTTTTTTTACTATAATTGAACATGTTTATGAGTTCCGATCAACACATTTTCATCCTTACTTTGTCTTATTTCGAATGAAAAAACCGTTTTTTTCTTTGTCAATCCTACCCCAATGCGACGTTTTTACGAACTTTGGCCGCTTATATCTCAGAAACTAAACATACAAAATCATTTGAACTCACACTTCTTTCTAATGACCTATCCTACTATAACATAATGAAATTTCAGCCAATTCCCATATGTTTTCGTGCGGGGTTCCTTAAAGCCAACCTTTCAGTCGGGTTTCAGGCCCCTACATGGTTGTACAACAGACCTGCTCAAAATAACGGATGATATATTGGCTGAAACGTCTCGTTATTGATCTTTCTGAACTACAGTGAAGCGTTCGACTCATTGAATTCAAACATACTAATATCCATGCTCAACTGTATTGGCTTCTCAAAAGCAGCTGTTGAGATGATGCAAGAATACTTCACAAACAGACATCAATAAAATCAATGCGCGGTGCTCCTCGGGGAACTACACTTGGTCCTCTACTGTTTAGTTTATATACTTTAAAAATACTGAATGAGATTAACCTTTGCAAGTATCATGCTTACGCTGATCATATCCAACTTTATCTATCGTTCAAACCGGAAATGCTGGATGAAGCTGTTGCTGGTATCAATTCTGAACTCCAAAATATTTATGATTAAGGACTGGATTTGGCTCCGGAGCTTTCGTCACCAGCAAATGACATTTTCGTTGTTCAGAAGAAGATTGTTTGATTCTATAAATTATAATTTTGGAAATTTAAGAAGCTAATTCCATTCCATTATACAGTGACCGGCAGAAAAAACGCATCATATGGGAAATTCTTTTATTAATAAATTTTGACGAATATCGATATGTGCAATCGCTTCTGCATCAAAAGCAACCCCAAAAGACGTTGTACAGTGCCGTTCGTCTTTTCGTGTTTATCGGGAAATTTAAAAAATTTAAAAATTATGTCTCAAAACACACTTATTTGGAAAAGTTGTTGAGAACGACATTTTATAGCTATGTACAAGTTTTGAAAAAAATCTGAGACAAAAAAATAAAAATAATTTTTTTGCCATAATAAAAATTTCAATTTGGAAAAATACAGTTTAGACAAAGAAACTCATTAGTAATGCCAACAGTAATATTTCAAATGATATTTTGTAAATATTCGCAAGCTACTTCTATTTCATTAGGAAAAAAATTGAAATCTATGGATTTGCCATGTATTCAGCTGCTTCATAAGAGGTCACTGAAATATCTCCAGGACATTATAATCCCGATACTGTTCATTATTAATAATGGTGCTTGTATCTACATAATTTCAAACTGAATTTTTTATTCAAACAAAAAATAAATTGATTACAAACTTTCGAGTATGCATTAAATTGTTTGGTTTATAATTATTTCAGCTTCTAATTTTATTATAAAATGTAATTATGTAAAAAATTTAATCAATTTTTTGTTCTAATAAAAAGTCATATTAAAATTCTGTAGATACATGGTTATTTGTCAATAATAAACAGTATCGGGATTATAATGTCCTGAAGATATTTCTGTGACCTCTTATGAAGCAGCTGAACACATGGCAAATCCACAGATTTAAAATTTTCTTCGAATAAAATAGCTGGTGAATCTTTACAAAATATTATTCAAAATATTACTCTTGGGCTTTACTAATGAGTTTCTTTGTCAGAAATGTATTTTTCCAAATTGAATTTTTTTTTATGGCAAAATTGATTTTTATTTTTTCATCTCAAATATTTTCCCAAATAAGTGTGTTTTGAGACATAATTTTTTATTTTTTTAAATTTCCCGTCAAACAAGAAAAGACGAACGGCACTGTACAACATCTTTTGGGGTTTCTTTTGATGCAGAAGCGATTGCATGTATCGACATTTGTCAAAATATATTATTAAAAAAAATTCCCATATGATGCGTACTTTCTGCCGGTCACTGTATATTTTTCATAATTTTTTCAGTGCTGGAATATTCAAAACCCCTATCCATACTGAGCAATTGGGAGGAACTGAAAACTCCATCGAAAAATCAAGATTACCAGAGACTGAAATGCCTGCAGGGTATAAGAACTTTCAATTTGGCGATTGTGATACTGGGACATTCGATTTTCAATGCCCTCTTCTCATTCACGTCAGATGTTGTATATGTGGAAAATGTAAGTATACATTCTATATACGCCCCTAAGAATTTGTCAATGATAGTTCAGTATCAAAATAAAAACTTTAACTTTTCATAAAATTAAACCGACGAAAAAAGATACTGAGAAGCGACATATACTAGGAGAAAGTCCTGGGGTAATATCAGTAATAAATTGATGCTATACGATTAAATAATACAAATCTGCAAGTTTACGATCACTTTAATCATAGTGTTACCTTAAAGGGTAGCCCTTATTTATTTATTAAACATTAAAACAAAACTACTAAAACGTTCAAAAACCTGAGTAATCAATACTATCAGTTGTACGTGAGATTTGATATGGATGCAAACGAAATAACGATGTCGGTCGGTTGCCAGGATAGTGGGAATGTGCTGCCATGCGGGAAGTAGACTAGGAGGAATCGGCGCATGAGTACCGAAAACTATTCCACCCCAATTTTTTTATGCGATCCTCTTCAAATTGCCCTACTGATGATACAAATGCATGTTGCCATGGGGCAACCCCGTGCCATATTGTTTAAACCGAAATTGTTTAAACAATTGCAAGGAATTGTTATTTTTCAACCGGACAAATTTTTTTTATATTCTTTATTGAAATACAAATAAAAAAGGTCCAATAACTTTTCACGATAAAGTTAATATTTTTGTGATATGAATTTTTAAAGGTTCAAAAAATCTCATATCTGGGTACTTTTGACCCATGAAAAATATATTAAAAAAAAAAATCGAAATAATATTTTTTTTTAAATTCTTTATACAATAGTTAATAACATTCTCAATAGAGATTTAAAAAAAATTCATTGATTATACCTGTTTTTTAATTATCAATTTCGCGCGCTCACAAGTATGCATCGCTTACCTTTAAGTATCGCCGTCTCTCTCTGACTCATGCGCTGCATCGGCCTCTCTGTTTCCTGAATCATTATTTATCATTTATCTTAAAAACTATTAACTTTTTTAAGATTGTTAAGGAGAGCAATGTTATTAACAATTAAATTGTCTACAATTCGTTTTTGACAAATTTTTTTCTGGAATCTATTTCACAAACGTTATTTAAGCATGAATCGGAACATGTAATTAAAATTTCACCTGCTTTACACGCATTTACGGGTTGTGATACGACTAGTAAAATTGGCACACAAAAAAAAGCTTCAGAACTGATACAAATAAAAGAAAATCGTGATGTCTTAGTCCCTCTTGGCAATGGCTTAGAATTAAGTACTAAGGAGTTGAAAGGCTTAGAAACATTGTATTTAAATATTTTGGGTAAAAAAGGTAACTCCGCGGATGAAGCTAGACAAATTATTTTTTCTCGTTGCTTTGGAACTAATATTAATTTATCGAAAATTCCGTGCACATCAGATGCCTTGCATTTGCATGCACTTAGAGCTTCTGCTCAAACATACATTTGGAAAAAAGCGTTGAATCCCCAATATAAAACATTAGATTTTACGAATTTCGGATACAAACTGGAGAATAGTACTTTGCTACCTTTATTTATGAACAAAAGCCCATTTCCAACTGATCTTAAAAAACCGTGCAATTGTAAGAAAGCCTGTAAAACCAAAGCTTGTTACTGTAAAAAAAATAATATTAGTTGCATACTTCTATGTGGCTGTGATTCAGAAGACTGTAAGACTATAATATATAAAAATGATATTGATAATAAATAAATACCTTTTTTTTAAATCTTGTTTTATTATTTCATACTTCTACATCTATAACCTTCATTTGAAGAAGTTATTCAATGTAATTACTTTCTGTTTTAATGACAAAGAAATAATATAAACTGATAAAAAAGTAATTTTAATTACATGTTCCGATTCATGCTCAAATAACGTTTGTAAAATTAATTCCAGAAAAAAATTTGTCAAAAACAAATTGTAGACAATTTAATTGTTAATAACATTGCTCTCTTTAACAATCTTAAAAAAGTTAATAGTTTTTAAGATAAATGATAAATAATGATTCAGGAAACAGAGAGGCCGATGCAGCCATGAGTCAGAGAGAGACGGCGATACTTAAAGGTAAGCGATGCATACTTGTGAGCGCGCGAAATTGATAATTAAAAAACAGGTATAATCAATGAATTTTTTTTAAATCTCTATTAAGAATGTTATTAACTATTGTATAAAGAATTAAAAAAAAAATAATATTTCGATTTTTTTTTTTTTAATATATTTTTCATGGGTCAAAAGTACCCAAATATGAGATTTTTTAACCTTTAAAAATTCATATCTCTAAAAATATAACTTTATCGTAAAAAGTCATGGGACCTTTTTTATTTGTATTTTGATAAAGAATATAAAAAAATTTGTCCGGTTGAAAAATAACAATTCCTTGCATTTGTTTAAACAATTTCGGTTTAAACAATATGGCACGGGGTTGCCCCTTGGCAACATGCATTTGTATCATCAGTAGGGCAATTTGAAGAGGATCGCATAAAAAAATTGAGGTTGAATAGTTTTCGGTACTCATGCGCCGATTCCTCCTAGTCTAAAGTACTATTTGGTACCTCAGCTACAGCCGGCATATTATAGAAAATATAAAATTTCCAACTACCAATACTTTGGAATGTTTTCAAGATGTCCCTGTTCATGAGGTTGCGGAAGAAGAAAATGAGCTTACTGAAATAGTCTAAAGTATTATTACATGCACATCAAGTGGTCGGGTACATATGTAGAGTTACTTTTTGTAGGGCCCTTGTATTATGAAAATATTAGTTTGACTCAAGGTTTTTCACATATTATGGCTTCAGGATTTTCACATATCATTCCAAGAATGAAGTAAATAACATTGGAATAGGATATTTTTAGTTCTTTTCTGATGACCCCGATATGCTAAAATACTGTATTTCTATCGTAATAGTATTGCTTTCCAAACTGTGAACATTACTCACCTAAATCCCAAAATTTAGCTATGAAAAATCTCAATTCTGATAAATGAAGTAAGCAACGTCGAAATAGGATTTTTTGAGTACGTCTGTGATGACCCCGGTGAACTAAATACTGTTTTGGATCATAATAGTGTTGCGTTTCTGGAGGCATAACATATTTCACCCAAATCGCCAGAAGAATCCCAATTTGTGATGAATTGCCTTCATTTTCTGTTTTTGTAACTACTTTTAAAATCACCCTGTTTCTCCAAAACTAATCATACGGTTTGATTATGATCCATTTAAAGTGTCACCAACAGATCGTGAAGAGTTTCATTGAACTCCGCAATCAACCAAAATCCCATGTATTCCGTGCGGGGTTCTTTACATCTAAATTGTATATATATATATATATATATATATATATATATATATTAGGGTGTGCCAAACAAAGACGATATTTTTTTTTTTGCTCTCAGTCCAAAATATTTTAGAAGATGTCCCAACAAAGCTCCTGTTAAAAGCGGAGCTCAAAATTCCAATTCTAAGAGGTCCTCCATCGATCTTAAAGTTTTTCCGTTTAAATAACATGGGAAACATGATCTTTATTAGTTTTTTGTCCTGCAAACTGTGATGAAATTATTTAAAAAAAAAACGAATGAATGGACCTTGTTTATTATTGAATTTGGTACAAAAAATTCTATTGAGTCGAATTTCTATCTTCTATCTTCAATATTTGATTTCTTATATAGCTTTAAAATTTAAATTTCCGGTTTTTTAAATTTTTTAGCAAAAAGTAAAAGTTCCAGTCAATTTTTCCATATCATCAATAACAACAAAGTTACAGGCTCATGTATATTTATTTTTTCAAATTTTTGCTTTTGCGAACTGAAATATCGATAATTGAACAAACAATTTGGTGCAAATTTGTTAACACATCAAACTTGCAACAAAATTAGGTAAGTAAGATATTTCGTAGTATCAAACCAAAAAATTTACAGACTGAGTCAGTCATATTTTTATGATTTTTCAACTATTTCATAAAATATATTGATAAAGGACATAAAATATCATTAAGATATCAAAAGCAAATACAATTCACAATATAATTGCAGTTATTTTTATTCAATAATTTTTAATTCGCTTAAAATGTTAAAATTTACCAATTATATTTTTTATATTTAATATTCTGAAAATTATTTGTTCTGATTAAAAATTTTTAATAAAATTAAGCTTTTTGGACTATTGAAGATTTGAATTTAATTTTTTTTGAGAACTTGCTTTTAGCGCCCTCTGTACATTTATCGATTTCCGCGCCATTGATCACTTACCGCTTGATTGATTCAATTAGTAGATTCTATTGTCTTTTGATTTAATTGGTTCGGTTTTTAGGTTAGTTTTTAGCTTGTTATTGCAACAACAGCAACGCGTGAATCTTTTTGATAGAAAAAAACAATGTCTGAAAAAACAAACCAACGGAACTACATAAATTTAGTTGGTTTTGAGTCAAAAAAATTTAATAGTTCAAAATTACCTGTGAAGCGCGATGTTTTATCTTTGTTTTTTTATATACGTCGAACAAAAAGCTTGGAATTCGCGAGAGTTCCAAATTCGTTCTTTGTGAAGTTGTTAAAGTAAACAATTACTCCCTGTAAACAATTCACATCACTTCATTGTGAGAATCGAAAATTATACAGACTGGCAAAAAACGCAAGTTCACAAAGCTAGAAAATAATCTCCTGCACAAAAATTAGTTGAGAAGAATTTCAGTGATTCTCTCGATTGCTTATTTGATATTGCTCCGCAAAATGCTTTGCAAAACTTAAGTTCTCCCCAAAAAAAAATGTTTAAGTGATAGCCGAGAAATCCGTAAAGGCAGTCAGTTGTTAACAATTTCAAGAAATGTTCAAGAGGTACAAAGTACATCATCTGTTGACCTGGAAAATTACTTGAACATTGTTAAGGGGGGAAGTTCAGAATCAAATTCAGACGCCATTGAAGCTGATATAGCAGGTATTTCAGATATTTTCTACTCACTTCTATTTTTTTTTAAATGTTTTCTCTTCTCATGAAATTTCATATACTTTTTTTTTGTATTAAATTTAATAATAAACAAGGTCCATTCATTCGTTTGCACCAAATTCTTTGTTTAATTATCGATATTTCAGTTCGTAAAAGCAAACATTTAAAAAAATAAATATACATGAGCCTGTAACTTTGTTGTTATTGATGATATGAAAAAATTGACTGGAACTTTTACTTTTTGCTAAAAAATGCAAAAAACCGGAAATTTAAATTTTAAAGCTATATAACAAATCAAATATTGAAGATAGAAATTCGACTCAATAGAATTTTTTGTACCAAATTTAATAATAAACAAGGTCCATTCATTCGTTTTTTTTTCAAATAATTTCATCACAGTTTGCAGGACAAAAAACTAA
This sequence comes from Gonioctena quinquepunctata, assembly GCA_018342105.1. Taxonomy (NCBI): domain Eukaryota; kingdom Metazoa; phylum Arthropoda; class Insecta; order Coleoptera; family Chrysomelidae; genus Gonioctena; species Gonioctena quinquepunctata. Next base: position 28,610 of record JAFIRS010000065.1, on the reverse strand, counting down.
TAAAAAATCGTGTTTCCCATGTTATTTAAACGGAAAAACTTTAAGTTCGATGGAGGACCTCTTAGAGTTGGAATTTTGAGCTCCGCTTTAAATATCGTCGTTTTTTGGCACACCCTAATATATATATATATATAATATGAAGATATCTTTTACACCCCGTAAGATACAATAATTAGATGTATATTAGATGGACCAGCGATTTTAAATTCTAGATTTTCGACGTTGTCAAATGTACACTTTCTGAGTTATACGAACAATATGTTATTTATTTTCAAATGGGACAACCCGTATATTTCACAATTTTTTGTTACAGTTTTTCATGGCCGATGCAGAAAATTGTAAAATATACGGGTTGTCTCATTTAGAAATAAACATATTGTTCATATATCTCAGAAACTGTTCATCTGGCAACGTCGAAAATATACAATTTAAAATCGCTGGTCTATCTAATATACATAACCAGAATTTTGTTATTGTATCTTAGGGGTGTCAAAGATATATTCATGTTTCCATACTTCACGTGCGCACTGTATATCGTGATCTACAACATATATCAAAATAATTTATCATCTCTTGTAGGGCGAAAACTCCTACAAACTAGACTATAAAGTGAAATGGATTTATTGTTTTCATTTCATATTACTTTTCAGATAAATTAAATCGAACGTTTTGAGAAATACAAACGTCACAATATATTGGCGTTATTCATGTAGAAATGATAACACGAAACAAACACACAACGTTTATACATTGAATGGTGATAGTTTCATTACTGACAATAATTATTCGACCCCGTTCAAAACATACACATGTATTTCTAAAAGAATAAATGAATGTTATCCGTTAATTGTTAATGAATGAGGAAATGCCAGTTTAAATCGAATAATGACATAATTTGTTTTCGCTGGAAATAAACTCTAATTCGATGTGTACAAGATAGAAAACCATGTTTTAGAATTACTGGGAACATAATGGAGGTGACAATGGAACTGCTGATAACACCTCCATACCAACTCATTCATAATAAAACGTTTTTTGGTATTACTTACATTGAAACAGAATGAATACATAATTATTTGAGCTCATTAGTTAGTTAATCAGTTGGGCTAATTGCTTGGGAAAACTGTCATTTTTCCTGCGAAACAAAAATTTACAGTGTTTCTTGCTGATGTCATGCAACAAGGATATTTATTCTCAATAGTCTAAATCCCGATGATGTCAAAATGAATTGACGAAACATTGGCTTTCAAGAAATATAGTTTTCTTTAATCTAAGACCTAAACCCCAAAATAATAACACTGCAATTATTTAGAAGATTCACCGCTGAATCTGGAAAATCAACTGTTTTTTCAGCAGGATATTGACGGATTACCTTCGTGACCGATTTGGGAAAAAGTGGTTCGGAACACATGGTCCTGTTAGGTGGCCTGCAAAGGTCACCTGACTTACGAGTTAGACATTCAAAGTATGACACCTCAACAATTGAACAATGCTATTCGAAATACCGCAAAACTCACGAAAATGTTTAGATGTTGGTGGTGGATATTTCAAACAGCTATTATAAGATTTCTTTTTTTAATTTTGTTTCGTTATTATTGAAATTGGGAGAGAATACCTAATTGTTATTCCATTTGCCATTGCCATTGCCATTTGAAGCAGCCACGAGTTCCAGCCACAAATTTGCGGGGCTTATGTGGATGTGGGTCCGTCCGCCAGTGGTCGTCTACTGATGGTCAGAATTCGTGGCCAGCCATGAAATAAATTATATCGTTTCTGTTAAGAATGCGAGAATGTTTTTTATAATAAATGTATGCTACGAGGAATCCTTGACAAGATGTATATGTCAGCCGATTTTTGTCAGGCTAAAATTAACCCTCCACTACCCCGGGGTTTTCCTCTATAAATATATGTACTAGAATGCTTAACAAGATGTATATGTCACTCGATTTTGTCGGGCAAAATTAACCCTCCACTACCCCTATCACAAATTTCTTTGAAATTATTCTATTTCCATAAAAAAAGCGCGGATGGGGATTTTTTTTTTATATATGCTACCAATAATGTTCAACAAGATGTATATGTCACTCGATTTTGTCGGGCAAAAATTAACCCTCTACTACCCCTATCACGAATTTCTTTGAAATTATTCTATTTCCATAAAAAACGCGTGGATGGGGATGATTTTTCAAAAGGATGGGGATTTTTTTCATTAATATATGCTACCAAGAATGCTGAACAAGATGTATATGTCACTCGATTATGTCGGGCAAAAATTAACCCACCACTACCCCTATCATGAATTTCTTTGGAATAATTCTATTTCCATAAAAAAACGCGTGGATCGGAATTTTTTTTTTATAAACATATGCTACCAAGAATGCTAACAAGATGTATATGTATCGATTTTTCGGGCAAAAATTACCTCACTACCCCTATCAGAATTTCTTTGAAATTATTCTATTTCCATAAAAAACGCGTGGATGGGGAATTTTTTTTCAAAAGGATAGGGATTTTTATTCATAAAACATATGCTTCTAAGAATGCTCAACAAGATGTATATGTCAATCGATTAACCCTCCACTACCCCTATCATGAATTTCTTTGGAATAGTTCTATTTCCAAAAAAACGCGTGGGATCGGGATCATTTTTCATGAATATATGCTACCAGAATGCTCAGCAAGATGTATATGTCAATCGATTAACCCTCCACTACCCCTATCATGAATTTCTTTGGAATAGTTCTATTTCCAAAAAAACGCGTGGATCGGGATTTTTTCATAATATATGCTACCAAGAATGCTCACAAGATGTATATGTACCGATTTTGTCGGGCAAAAATTAACCCTCCACTACCCCTATCATGAATTTCTTTGGAATAATTATATTTCCATAAAAAAACGGGTGGATCGGGATTTTTTTCCATAAATATATGCTACCAAGAATGCTCAACAACGCAATTCTTATGGAAATAGAATAATTTCAAAGAAATTCGTATTAGGGGTAGTAGAGAAATTCATGATAGGGGTAGTGGAGGGTTAATTTTTGCCCGACAAAATCGAGTGACCTATACATCATGTTAAGCTTTCTCAGTAGCATATATTTATGGAAAAAAAATCCTGATCCACGCGTTTTCTTATGGAAATAGAATAATTTCAAAGAAATTCGTGATAGGGGTAGTAGAGGGTTAATTTTTGCCCGATAAAATCGAGTGACATATATCTTGTTAAGCATTCTTGGTAGCATATATTTATGAAAAAAATCCCGATCCACGCGTTTTTTTTGGAAATAGAATTATTCAAAGAAATTCATGATAGGAGTAGTAGAGGGTTAATTTGCCCGACAAAATCGAGTGACATATACATCTTGTTGAGCATTCTTGGTAGCATATATTTATGAAAAAAAATCCCGATCTACGTGTTTTTTCATTGAAATAGAATTATTCCAAAGAAATTCATGATAGGGGTAGTGGAGGGTTAATTTTTGCCCGACAAAATCGAGAGACATATACATCTTGTTAAGCATTCTTAGTAGCATATATTCATTGAAAAAAATCCCGATCCAAGCGTTTTTTTATGGAAATTGAATAATTTCAAAGAAATTCATGATAGGGGTAGTGGAGGGTTAATTTTAGCCTGACAAAATCGGGTGACATATACATCTTGTCAAGGATTCCTCGTAGCAAACATTCATTACAAAAAACATTCTCGCATTCTTAACAGAAACGATATAATTTATTTCATGTCTAGCTACGAATTCTGACCATCAGTAGACGACCACTGGCGGACGGACCCACATCCACATAAGCACCGCAAATTCGTGGCTGGAACTCGTGGCTGCTTTCACACTGATGGTTACCTAGGCTTTGAGCCTTCGAGCTTTAGGAGCTCTATCGGTTGGATAAAATAATGACCAGATCTCCGAAAAATAACTCATTTCTATCATCAATCCGATTAATTCCATAATGTAATCAATGACTAACTGATAATTACAGATTATCGAAACGTCAAAATGTGATTTGTGTACCATAGCCACCTTGATAAAGGGAAGATAATGATTAGTTACTTAAGCAACAAGTGCAAAACGTAAGTGTTTATTGCACTCGACGTGAAGTTGTCCGACGAGGCCGCCAGGCCGAGTTGGGCAACATGTAGAGTGCAATAAACACTTTTTGCACGAGTAGCACACAATATGTTTTCTACGTTCATGCAAAAACCAAAAAATATTTTATTCAGATGGCACTAAGTAGAGGAAAATAAATAATAGTTTAAAAAAACTAAAAGACACGCTTTTATAGAAAACCAGACTAAAAAATAAAAAAAAAGGTATTTTATTTAAAAAAACGTGGGGTGCATGGTATCACCTCGGCCAACAATTAGCTGTGATCTGGGACATTTCTTACTTTACTGCCCTAGGTGTGTAATGTTTTATATAATTATTGGTACCATGCACCCCACCCTTTTTTTTCTACATTTTTTTCTTGTTTTCAATTTTTTTAGTCTGGTTTTCTATAAAAGCGTGTTTTTTAGTTTTCTGAAACCATTATTTATTTTCAACTTTTCAGTTTAGTTTTCTATTAACGCGTGTTTTCAGTTTTTCAAACTATTATCATTGTTATTGATTTTTTTTAACTATTATTCTCCGATATTGAATAGAATCGGACCATAATCACAAAACTCGCGACCATTTTGGGGCCGCCATCTTGAATTCTTCAATTTTGACAAAATAATCATAATCTCTGACCCCAAAAACCCCCACACACCAATTTTGAATAGAATCAGACCATAGTCACAAAACTCGGCCGCCATTTTAAAGCCGCCATCTTGAATTTCTCAATTTTTACAAAAGAATCATAATGTTCGACCCCAAAAACCCCCACATACCAATTTTGAATAGAATCAGATAATAATCACAAAACTCGTCCACCATTTTGGTGCCGCCATTTCGAATTTTCCAATTTTGACAAAAGAATCAAAATTTCCGACCACGAAAACCCTCAGATACCAATTTTGAAACGAATCGGACCATAATCACAAAACTCGCACGCCATATTGGAGCCGCCATTTTGTTATTTTTTCACACAAAAATTTCTTAATGCATTGTCACCGGAATTATGTACACCTGCCAAATTTCAAATCATTCAGACGTCTGGAAGTGGGTCAAAATTGCGCCCAAAGGGTCAGTTACAAACAAATAAACAAACATACAAGTGAAGCTAATATAAAGCGTGTAATAAAAAAAAATCGTGGTAATTCAGTTGATATTCAAAGGAAATTATTTTCATTTTTTTGTAATTTCGTAATCCAGTATGTAACACATATGATTGAAAATAATATAAAATATGCAATGAAGAATATCACCAACTTTTGATTTTTACCTTACAATACACTCTATTAAAAATGAAAAAACACCGTGAAAATATTTCTTTAATACGTCTCATAGTTTCCGAGATATTTAATTGTTTAGCAGGAGTGCGACGACGCGGAGTCATCGGCCGCTGTGACGTCACTTTACAACGGTCGGTCAGTGCGTGCTCTGCTTCTGAGCTATGTGTATGAAGTTTGCGTCGAAAATTAATAAAAATATCGAATCCAGAAACTAGAAAATCGTGTATTGTGCTCAAGTGTTTGAATACTACTACTAATGCACCCGAAAAGTTGTTTTTTATTGTTGCTTTCGAACCTAAAAGTCGAAAGAAATGGATGCAAATCATGATGTTCTGGGGTGATTCAGCATTTCACTGTACAAATATCTCTTTTAACTTTTGCATATCCAATAGCCTGATAGCCTGAACACAGAATTAGAATCTAGCTTACCAAAAATACAACCAAAAAATAAAAGTGCCCCATCTACTCCAACAACAACACATCACTCCTCGAAAGAGCTCGAAGATACTCCTTCCATCAGTGAAATACCAGATGTTACAGAACCTCAACTGAAAAAACAAACTACAAGAACGGAAATACTGAAACATCACATACATGAAAATACTGAGTCAAAATCACCAATTACAACGAAACCATCAACAAATAACCCCAACAGAAATCAACCCATGAAGATGAAAGAAATCAAGGAAACAAGATCGTTAAGAAATAAGCAGACCATAAATTAGAACTCTTGAACACTCAAATCCTCAGTAAAAGTCATTAGAATAAACTTATCGAATATTAGTATAAGCCCATAGACTAACACACTTACCTTTTAATACTTTTTAACATTGAAAGAAATCACACCGATAGATAGCAATCTATTGTAATGGATCCCTATATCGCCAATTTCGAAATAAAACAAATAGATTCCTATATTTTAAATACTGCATATGAAGTGAACGAAATTTTCACAGTAAACAATAAATCTCATAATTTCAAGCTCATACATAACAATATTCGAAGCATTGCCAAAAATTTAAACGAATTTGAAATCTTTATTCAGCAGTTTCAATCACAATTCGACTGTATCGTGCTAACAGAAACGAGATATATACCGGATGTCACGCTTTACAGCATGGATGGATATAAAACTATTTATAATGAGGGAAAGTTAAATCAGAATGATGGAGTTGTAGCCTACGTTAAATCAGATCTTTATCAATCCCATAGTATACATGAATTTAATGGATCATTTACTATCAAACTAAAAATTGCTTTAGGGGAAAATTATGGGTTGTACACGCCCTTTTATAGGTCACCATCCACAAGTATCACTGAATTTATTGAAAATTTAAAATCGTACTCCAAATAATGATAACGACCACCAATACCATTCGAAACTAATTGTCGGAGATATCAACATTGATATTCTCAATCACTCTGACCACTCGAATGAATACTTGGATGTCCTGAGTGAACATGGATATATATCGGGTATAAATAATTATACAAGGGTACAAGGAAATGCAAAATCATGTATCGACCATATATTTGTGAATAATAAATCTGAAGACTTTAGCAACGTGATGCCAATTATTCTCCGCACCAATATCACAGATCACTATTCGACCCTTGTGCAAATAGTCTTTCCAAATCAAAAAGAAATATTTGAGGAAAAAAATAAATATTTTTCCCAAATAAATAATAAACAACTTTTGAGAAAAATTAGTAAAATATATTGGAGAGAGGTTTACTCGATGCCAAACATTGAATCAGCAACAAGTAAATTTATAGAAATAGTACAATCTTCCATAATGGAGTGTACGAAAAAAATTCGAATCAAAAGTAACGAGAAAACGGAAAAATGGATAACCAAATCTCTAATAAAATCTGTTAACAAAAAAATTATATGTACAATCAGACTTTAAAGGATCCTTATAATGAGGAATTGAAACAAGAATATAAAACCTAAAAAAATACTTTAGACAAACTACTGAAGAATAAAAAAAATATTATTATAAAGTCACGCATTAATGAAAATGCAAACGATGCTAGAAAATTATGGAGTAACATCAATGAAATTTTCGGTGTCGTACAAACATAATGAAATACACTGGATTAAAGACGCCAAAAACAATATTATTACTAATGACGAACAAAAAGCAACTATTTTCAATAACACCTTCATAGAAATGGGAACAAACTTAGCAAAAAATATTGTCAAGAATGGTTCGAACGTACTGAAAGAGAAAACCACAAATAATTCAATTTTCATTTCTCCTACATCAGAAATCGAAGTTCTTGAAGTTATAAATCAACTAAAAAATGGCAAATCTCCGGGTGTCGATAACATAAAGGCAGAAACTCTCAAGGAAATTGCACCTCACATAGTCAGTCCACTCACTCACATAATCAACAGATGTATAGAATCCGGGAAATTCCCCGATGAATTCAAAATTTCAGTAGTGAGACCCATTCACAAAAAGGGAGATATCACAGACGCAAAGAACTATAGGCCTATTTCTCTCATCACAAACTTTAGTAAAATTTTTGAAAGAATACTGAAAAATAGGCTCTGTAGCTATTTACATAAGTATAGGCTACTATCTGATATGCAGTTTGGGTTTAAGGAAGGTAAATCAACCGAAGACGCTATAATTGAGCTTACAAATTATGTTTACGGAGCCTTGGATGAGGGTAAACTTGCCTTGGTGTTTTTGTAGATCTTTCGAAGGCGTTTGATACCGTGAATCACACCATACTACTATCGATACTTGAAAATAATGGGGTACGGGATAATTGTCTGCAACTTTTCAAAAGCTACCTTGATGAGCGCCAACAATGTGTCAAAATCAATGAAACCTACAGTGAGTTCAGGAAAATCGAGTGTGGTGTGCCTCAAGGTACAGTGCTGGGACCTATAATTTTCTCGATTTATGTGAACGGATTATTTTTCAATACAGTCTGAAGGAAAATAGTTAGCTTTGCTGATGATACGGTAATTCTTTCAAGGGAAAAGACTGGTCAGTCTGAAAAACGATGTAGAAGTAGATATTTCTTTAATAAAAATATTTTTTGACAACAGATTACTAACTATCAATATTGATAAAACATTTTTTCTGCCAATTTACTACTTCTTTGAAACCACTGCCAAAAACTTTTCAAAAAGCTCACTTTGATCAGGTAACATACGATATCATTTTTAATTTTCCTCAAAACCTTTGGTTTGCTCCATAAATATGCAATTAGGATATTTATTGAACTCTGTCCAAAAAAACTCCAAAAATATACACAATTTAAGTGGGTAGTTTTTACCTAGACGGTCTTTTTGGATGGGGGGGGTATATATGAAACTTACCTACGCCCACTCAGGGTTATTCAAAAGCGCTTCCTGAAACTGATGTTATCCAAAAGCTCAAGATTTCCAAGTGAACGTTTATATGAAGAATCTGATGTACTAGATGTCAGGAAGCTACACTTTAAAAGAGCAATATCAGACAATATATGAATAGGGATAAACTGGTTAAACTTACCCACACTTATAATACAAAGGGGTAACCTTCAATTCCAATGTCCTCGGACACACAGATCCATTGGACAAAGAAGTTATCATTATTTGGGTACGAAATTGTACAATAGCCTACCACTAGACATTCTAGAAAGCCGATCTATTTATTCATTCAAGAAAAAATTGAAAGACCTCTTAAAAAATACTTCAACACAATTGATACACGTCTGAAGAATTTACAAGTTTTATTGATAAAGGAGCATTACGCGAATCCATGTTTAGACGACATACCTATATGTATGTTCGTGAACAAGTGTGATTTCATCTATTCATCTATTTATATAAACCCGTGTGTATAGTACATTATTATCTATAATTTATATTAATCTTTTATATAGGAAATTTTTATTACAGTAGCAAAATCCCATAACGTAGGATTCTAGATTTTATTCTGCATTGATAATGGAACCATTGTATGATTCCATGTCAGTATATATGTATGTTCGTGGAAAAATGTGAGTATGTCAGTAGATATGCTAGGCCGGTTCTGGCCCGAAATCAGCCGTTTTCCCATGTTAATCTCCATAAGGATTTCTAAGGTCCAAGCTGGTAATTTTTGTCCAAAATCTCCCAGCGAGTTCGCGTCAAGCGCCTGCAGGTGTTCGGATCAATCGCGCCGCGTGGAAGGGTCCGTCCGCCGACCTTCAGTACCTGCTGTATTATCTGCTCTATTTATCGATAACGCACATTGAAATAAAAGTCATATTTGCATGTCGATAGGATGGGACTTAATTATAATAATATTCATGGCTGATTAACGTATGGATTCGGTATATTGTATTCTCCAGTATTTGACACAAAGTATATGAATTTGATCTCAACATTCCTCGAGTGGGGATATTAGAGTGGAGCTTAATGATGTTGCTATTATTGATTGCAGAATAATGTATGGATTCGGTTCATTTTATTAATCGCTATTTGATCGTGGTACATATATGAATTGGTAGAATCGGGGTACTACACTAGTGGGATTCAACTGATACTCAATATTTTGGTTGTACTATTGATTTTATGGTTTTGGTTTATAGGACCTTTGGTATTCGTCGTGAAAAATATGAAATGGATTGCCCATTAATCAATTAGTGGAATACGATTGGGGGGGGCATAGTGATGGTCTACTATTGTTGCAGGTTGCAGTTCGTGGTATTCATTGCTATTTGCGATGTGAAAAAATATTAAATTGATTAGGCATTCATCGAGTGATTGATGGAATTGTACTGGTATCTTTCTATTAAAAAATATGGATGCATAAAGCAATTACTCGCTCGCGCATAGGAGAAATATGCCTGTATTCAATATTCGATTGGTAGTATATGGGATCATCAAAGTGAAATATAGGGATGCATAGATCGAGAACCCATTTCGTACATTCATTGAATATATTTTCTCAGATATGATAAGGAGCAGGAAAACATACGTAATTGAGGTTGGTGAAATGTGTGCTGAGACCGGAATAGGAAAGTTATGCGGGAATATTCGCAAAAATTGTTAGGTATTGGAGAGAAAAGACAACTGTTCTACATCTTTGCTAACGTTTCACGATTTATTCCACGCTTCTTCAGAACTCAGATATAATTAACGGTACATAGTGCGCAGTTTGTGTTGATGTGCATTGAGACAATGCATCGTTGAAATAGTTATGTATCAATAAAATAAAATATTTCAAAGAGGCTGGATTAAATGTCGACTAGTCATGTGTGATTGTTTTTTGGTCGGTACACGCCATTTGTGGGAATTCAGTAGGGATTCCTTGAACATGCAATTCGGAAAGATGGGAATATGTTTCCGGATATTCTCTCATATATGTAATAATGCACCTGGAGAACAAAATAATTGAGATTGGGGCAATAAGCTTTTAGTATGCAATAGTGGATGGAATTTAACATTTGTGAATATTTTTTCGGGATATCGAACGATCCATCTGAATCTTGCTGAGTATTCGTAAATGATGTTAAAACTCGTTTTCACCGTATAACGCCTTTATTTTAATCACCCTAAAAACAACACCAAAAATATAATAATAATCTCTCGCCGTTCGATACGATCGATCACACCAGAATGTCCTGTCGCCCGTCTCGCTCTCCGCTACGCCGCTAGGAGAAGTCCAGGGTCGGCCTGGCCCTAGACATGGTATCGCCCTCGCACAGCCCTCTTCTCGAAAGGGGGCACACCCGCCCGTTTGGGTTGGAACACTCGGCCATCCTGAAAAATTAATGTCCTCGTTAATTGCAAATCAACTTGCTCGACCGCCGGTCGTTCTCATTCGCCTTCCAACGCCATTCTCTCATTCAGTCATACGTCGCCATTCTTCCCTCATTCGCCCTCGCCAATATTCCACCCATCGTCAGAATCAGAGTCATACTCTATATCATTAACACCATGATATCGCCTTAATGAATCTACAGCAACAGTCGCCGTGAATCGTTTGTAACCTCTAACGCCCTTAATCGCCTCAATGATGTATCGATCATTACCTAGCGCCTTACGCACCCTGTAAGGGCCATCGAATTTATTCGCTAATTTGTTCATCCTGTACCCGCCTTTTGGTAGCCGCTGCGCCAGAGCACTAAGTCACCCACTTTGTATGCAGTTGCAACCTTTCGCCTTCGATCGAAACGCCTTTTCGCCTTTCGTTTCAGACTTCTGAATATTCTCTTGGGCCTTGACGCGGTCAGCGTTAGTCCTCGCAGATCTCGGTACAACCGGACATGGTCCGGACAATCCGATTGCCCGAGGTCCGGATAACCAAAACTTCGCACGTTTCGGCCGTCCGAGAAGATTCATCATTCGTATCCGCCAATTTACGAGTCTTTCTTTCAGTGCTGTGGTCAGGAGCACTTCCGCCTTTCCGCAGACGCCTTTTGCTTTTCCGCCTGAAATGAATTCGCCTTCTGGGCAATCGCCGGTCATGGTCTTTTTTTTGAGTAGCCTGGCACTCCTCCGTAGTGCTTTCGCCTGATTCCTCCTGAATCTTTTCGCCCGCCTACGCCTGGAAACCTGTAGAGTAGAGTCGTCACCCGCTCTTCAGGGGGGGGTGTCTTCAGGCATCGCCATGGCGTCGTCTCGCCACCTGCCTGGTCTGCACATTTCGACACCCGGAACCTTCACCGCGGTTCCTGGATTTCGCCAGTCCCAAGACCATCGCCGGTCTTAATGTTTTGTCGCTAGCTAGCTCGCCATTCGCCAAATCAGCTACTCGGCCGCGACAATGAGAGAACATCAGTCTAGAGGGGAGAAATGCGTGCTGGGTTGACCGCATTGTTAAGGCCCCAGACAACGTCCGGCGCTTTCCCCACCGACCTTCAGTCTCTGCAGGGTTTTGGGCCATGCTTCAATTATTGTTCTGTTCGCCCTTTCCACCTGCCCATTCGCCCTAGGTGTCGCCACGGCATTCAACACATTTTTTACGCCCTTTTCAGCCAGGAATTCTTTAAATGTCTTGGAAGTGAACGCCTTGCCTTGATCGGATATCAATCGCCGGATAACCGGATTCGCCAAACACCTCTTGAGCCGCCTGATCGCCTCTGTCGCCGTTAATGTCTTAGTGGGTTTCGCCAAAAGCAATTTAGTGAACCCATCTACCGCCAGTAGTAGATAGGGTATCCCCTGACACTTTTGACGAAGGGACCTAAATGATCAATGTGCACCGTGTCGAATGGAATCGACCGCCGTTCAATGGGATGCAAAAGACCTTCGCCCGCCCATATGATCCCTTTGCAAACTCGCACCTAAGACATGATCTTGTATATTTAAATACAAATCGCCTCATTTTAGGAAACCAATAGGTTTCTTCGACCAACATAGACACCTTTGAAACGCCGGTACCAATATCATCATGATACCTCCTTAGAATGCCAAATCTCGCCATCGCCGGTATATACAACCTATCACCTTTAGGGTTACACGATAAAGTCGCCCTCGTGTGAGCTTGTAGTTCGCCTTCAGTTCGCCATCAGCTCGCCCATTCGCCAGTAATCGCACAAGCTCTTGCGCCTTTGGATCCTGTAACTGCACCGTCAGGAACCAATCTTCCTCGCCCATTGAAATATATTTACGCCAATAACCTCCGCCGGTGGATTTCTGCTAAGAGCATCCCATGCTGCATTTGATGACCTGGTCGGTCTCCACCTCCATGTCATCTCCTGAATCGTCAGCCCCCCATCTAGCAATGCGGAGGCACCGATCTCGCTTGAGCAACGCCGCTCTAACGGCCACACAGTCCGTAACCACCTTGAAATGTACGCCAATAAGATACCCCTGGAAACGCCTAACAGACTCGACCACCGCCAAGGTCTCTAACTCATAACTATGATACACCTGTTCTGCGCCGTTGTCGCCCCGCTGAGTATTCAACCGGTCTCAGTTTACCATCGGCTCTTTCTGTAGAAGTATACCGAAACGCCCAATTTACTGGCATCTGTATGCAATTCAATTTCCGCCTGACTATCGTATGTCGCCAACATAGGTCGATCCGCCAATCGGGTCTTCAACACCTTGAACGCCTCTCGTTGTTCGCCCAACCAACGCCATGGTTCATTCTTCTTCGTGAGAAGTCAACGGCTTCGCCAATACTGCAAAAAATTATATAAATTTTCTGAAATATGAGCCAATCCCAGAAACTGTCGCACGCCATGAACATCCTTAGGCTCCAGGAAAATTCAATACCGCCTGTATCTTTTCGCCTACCGGGTCGAATACCATCTGCATCTACCTCATGTCCTAAATCTCAATACGCCTTTGTAGGAAGGAACATTTCGCCAACTTAAGTTTCACGCCCGCCTGTTTTATCAGTTCTACACTCCAACAACGCCAGATTTCTTCTTCGCCTGCCGAAGGAATCAATAAGTCATCCATATACGCCAAAACTTCGCCATACCTAAATTGGACCTAACATCTTATTCACAATTCGCTGAAAACCGCCGGTGAGTTGGAGAGGCCAAAGGAACTCTCAGGTACTCATATTGTCCATCCGATAATGAACGCCGTTTTATCCACCGAGTCTGGATCGCATAGGAACCTGATGAAAACCCTGCGCCAAGTCAGTACGTAAAACACGTTTTCTCGCCAATTTCGCCAGTTGATCTGAAATCAAGGGGAGAGGGTATCTATCCTTCACCGTGATAGCATTCAACGCCCTGTAATCAACGCACAGCCTCACCTCGCCAGACTTTTTGGGAATCGAGACAATAGGACTAGCATACGCCGATTCGCTCTCTCTCACTACGCCAGCGCCTATGAGAGTTTGCACCTTATCTCGCACCAGTCCCCTCTCCCAATGGGACAACCTGTAAGGTCTGTAATAAATAGGTATATCGCTCGATAATTTAATTTGCATGGTCCCCAGGTGGGTCAGTCCGACATCATCATCTCCTGTAGAAAAGCAAACGGAATAACGCCTCAATAAGTCAAATAATCGCCTTTTACCACCTCTGATACATCACCTACGTTCGCGCCAGAAGGTCTAAAGTGTTTACAGATATTTGCCTCACCTGGAGTTGCCGACGGTGAGCCGCCGCCTTCACGTCTTCGCTGGACAAACATGTTCTCCGCCCGAGACACCAGTCGTCCTTTCCGCCACTCGATCTGTCCCTCGCCATTGTTGATGACTGTAATACATTCCAGTCGACCGCCCAACACGCCTGCCGGTATGATAATGGGGATCCTCCTTCAGGGTATTGCTTATTCCCCATATATTTCGCGCCGTCGACGCCATCAACTATTTCCACCCTGACCTTACTTATGGTTGGGATTAGTATCGTATCTTCCGCCACCAACACCTTACCCCAGTAGTTCGCCTTTGGCGTGATCCGCCTGATCATCTCAGAGTATATCGGGTTCTCGATAGAGGTACGCCTTATTGCCTCTCACCACCATGGACCCCCCTTGTTTGACAAATTGGGGTCGCCCAGAACCCTTTTCTATCCCCCCATATCACGGTCGGTCCCCCCTTAAACCCCCAAATGACAACCCCCCCGGTCATCTCCAACCCCCCTTTTTCCGAGACCCAGAAAAACGCCTCCACCAAAACCGCAAAGGATACCCCTTCCTTTTTCGTTATCGATGGGGGGCCCCAACCCCGTTTCGCCGTCGCCAGGACAGGGGATTCTGTTCACCCCGGGGTTCCCCAGATACGCCCTAAATTCTCGCCATTTACCCCACCATTTGCCGAAAACCTGTCTGAGGAAGGGGTTAAAAGTCTCACCTGTCGCCTTGAATTTTTCCCCTATCCTCAAAGGGCCCCGCCGCCTTGGACTTCCCCCAAAACGACCCCCTGAAAACCCCCAAAGGATATACACCGTTCCGCCTTGGGAAAAGGGACAATCCTTGCTAAAGGGGGATTCGTCCCCCCTTTGACAAGGGAAGACCTCTTCATTTTGAAGGATTCGCCATGAAAACCGTTTGTCCTTTGGGGGGTTTCAGTCGGCGCCCCCTTTTTTTGGTTCTGTACGCCTCGCCATAAAAACCTCTAGCCCCCCCAAAAAGGGGGTTGTAAAGTCCTCTGGGTGGCGCGTTAACGTAAGCTTTCCCCCCCTCAGGTTCTCCGGAACCCCTTTTAAAAATTCATGACCCATTTTCGCCCTTGATGCCTACCCTGCCCCCCCAACGCCAACTTCGCGTGGTAGTACGTATCATGCCTTCCGGGGGATTTCCCCGCCGCTGAACCATCTCTTCCCACCTTAAAAAACCCAAAATCTCGTCGCCGTGGAAATGCCCCCGAATTTTCCCCGCCTTCCATTGGTCCCAAGACAGGTTATACTCGTCCAATTGATGAAAACCACCCGCCGCACCTCCAATTTTGACTCCCCCAATGGGGGCTTAAAAAAACCCCCGGCCCAGCCAAAAAACCCCCCTGGCTGATAAATTTTTCTGGGGGCCCCTTTTATGTTACTGTAACGTCGTGGGGAAAAAAACGATCTACCGCCTCAGGCCTAGTGAAAGGGCCGCCCGTCAAAACCTCCCCTTTGCGAAAATCGACATTCCCACCCCCGATCAAGGTCCGGGTTTTTCCCAAAGGGGTAGGTTTCACCTACCCCAAGGCCGCCTCCCCCCAGCAACCCTCTTACTTTAAAAAGAGACCGCCCCCAAAAAGTTGCTTCACCAGCTCCCTAGGGGGCCCTTTTGAAACATTCGCCTCCCCCCTTTCCCCCGTGGAGAAAAAAGATTTCGACGCCCTTCCCCACGCCTTGGGTTTCCGGGGAAACCCCAAATCCCCCCCCGCAATGTATCTCCAGATGGTCATCGCCTAATTTATCCATGTCCTAAAGGAAGGGGGAATGTATGGTTAAGTTCGCCAACAATAAATGTTTGAGAGAAAACCCCCCTGATTTAAAAAACAATTACTAAAAATATATATATTTTCAGAAAAAACTTCCCCGGGTTTATCAACTTTTTTACCCCCACCTGGTTCGCCAAAAATAAATTAAATCAGATACGCCCGGGGGATTAAAAAAATTTTTAAAAATTCACCAAAACCAATGAAATTACCCCCGCCTTTGGGGTTATATATATAGAAAAACCCCAAAGAATTGATTTATGCGCCATAATATTAAAAAAAAAAAAGAAAAAAGTTTAAAAAACGCCAATGAGAAATCGCCATAAAAAAATTTATCACCATAAACCCTTGTGAAACGTCAGCGATCGCCAGTTACTGACTAAATCAATTGATGTTGCGGGGAAAAACCCAAAAAAAAATTCCACGCCACCCTTTTGGGGAAAAGCCCTTTTATACGAATTTTCCCTTTTCCCCAAACCCGGGCCAAAAAGAAAAGGGTCACTTTCGCCAAGTTGAAATAGTTATTTCCCCCAAAAACGATAAAAATCGCCAAAAAAAATTTCAACAACTAAATATTTCATACGACAAAACAATTTATTTTCCCCGAAATTTTTTTTTTTTACAAACCTTTTGTACATGCATGAACACTTTTTTCGCAAAAAAGCCAGATACGATAAGTTTTTTAAAAAATTTGAATCGCCGATTCGTTTCGTGGAAATTTACCGGAGCTACAAGCACGATCTTGTCAATCGGGGGCCTGGGGGTTTTCGTTTCCCAAATAATAAATGATTTTTTTCTTACAGTTTTGGGAACCCCCAACCCCCCAAAAAACCCAGGTATTGAAGAGAAGACCCCTTCTTATTTTATTTTTGTTGGGACCCAAAAAAAAAACCCCCTTGGAAAACCCCCCGCTTCCAAACCCCAAAAAACCATCTCGAAAATCGCCTTTTCCCATTTTCCGCCCCGGGAATTTTTTCCCCCCTTCGATCTGTTAAAAAACCTTTTCACCGATAAGCCTTTATTTTTTTAACACCCTTTTAAAAAACACCAAAAATATAATAATAATCTCCCCCCCGCCCCTTTTGATTGATCACACCAGAAGGGGCCCCCCGCCCGTCTCGCCAAAAGCCCCGGGGGAAATCCAGGGTCACCCGGCCCCAGACATGGTATCGCCCCCGCCCCTTTTTTGAAAAAGGGGTTTCCCCAATTTGGGTTTTTAACAAGATATATAATTAATTAGATTGATGTAAATTAAAATAAATGGGGTTAACATGGGGGCCTTGCATATTTTTTCCCGTTTTTAAAAAAAAGGATTTCAAATTTTTTCCTAGATATTTTAAAAATTGGATATAATATTCCCCTAAACCCCTTTTGAATAATTCAAAAATTCTTTTAAAAAAATTTTTTCATGTGGAATTAAAATTTTAAAAAATTTAAATTTTGTTTTTTGGGGTCATAAATCAATTTTTTATTTTCCCAAAACTTGGAAAGATTGGACCCCCCAAACTAATTTTTTTGAATTTTTTGGGGTTTTTCGATGGGTTTTTTGGAAAAATTTTTTGAATTTTTTTGGGAAAAAAATTAAATAGGATAAAAAAATTTTTAAAAGGTATTAAAGGGTTTTTTTTCCCACCAAAAAAATGTTTGGGGGAAAACCCTTTTGTGAGGGAAAATTCAAAATACTTTTTTTTATTTTCATGATGACCTTAAGCCAAGCGGTTTTTTAACCGTGGGGGAATATCAGTTTATTTGAGATTGAAAAAAAAATTTTTTCCCCAAAAAATTTTAAGAAGGTTTTTCCCAAATTTTTAAAAACCCTTCAAAATTTTTAAAATTTCAACTGGAACACGGGCCCTACTTATCAACGGGAAAAATTTTAAAATTATTCCATAGGGGAAAAACGTTTTGAAAGATTTTTTTGTAATTTTTTTATAAATTTTTTTGGGTGGTTGGGGGGGGGTTTTTTTTGAAAAATTTTTCCCCCAAAAAGATGATTTTTCCCCTTTTGATGCTTTTGATTTTTAAAAAAAACCCCCTCCCCAAAATTGGTTCCCCAAAAAACCCCCCGGGGGGAAAAATTGACCTCGGTTGGGGGCCCCCGGACCTTTGGGAGTTTTTTTTTTTTGGGGTGTTTAAAACTTAAAAATTTTTTTAAAAAAGGGGGAAAAATATTGTTTCCATATTATGGAATTCCATTAATCATACGCTAATTTTTCGGTCCATTAATTTCAAAAGTTTTTCTTTTACCCCGGGGAACCCACCCCCACAAAACCCAAAAAACATAATTGATGACCAATTTTACCAAAGGGGTATTAAAGACAAAACGCAAGAAAGAGATTAAACTTTTCCCCAAATTTTTCCGGTGATATTTGGGTTAAAGAGGAATTTTTAAAAGGGTTAAAATTTCCATTTTTTCATGGTCCTTTTTTAAAAAAAAGTTTATATCCCCCAATTTTTTTTGGGAAAAAACCGTATTTTCCCGTTCCCTTGGTTCAAATTTTCGGCCAAAATTTATTTTTTGCAAATTTCCGGGAAAAAACAAAAAAAACCCCTTCCCAATTTTTTACAAAATGGAAATTTTGGGGGTAAAAAATTTTTAAAGGGAAAAACCCGGAAAAATTTTTTTGGGGAAAAAAAATGTTTTTTCACAAAAAAAGGAAAATTTTCCCCAAAGGGGGAAAAAAATTTTTAAAAACATAAAATTTCATTTGGGATGAAAATAGGGAAAAAATTTTTTTAAAATGGGGTTTATTATAAAAATTTTTTAGGTATTAAAAATTAAAAAATTTTTAAAAACAATAGCTTTTTCCGGTTATTTGGGAAATTTTTTCTTTTTTCGGGGGCAGGTCCAAACCCCCTACTTTTTCCCCCATTTTGGGAAGGTGCCTTTTCATCGATTAAAGGGAAAAATTTTAAAGTTTTCCTGAATAAAACAAAAAAGCACAAAATTTTAAAAGGCAAGGGGAAAAGGGCCCCGGAAACAAAAATTTTAAACCCCAAAAAAAAAACATAAAAAATTTTCTTTAAAAAATTAAAAACAAAAATTTTTTGAGGGGGTTTTATCCCCTTGCAAGGGAAAAAATTTTAAAACCAACATAACCGGGGGTTTTGTTTTTTCGTCTATTTCCCCAAAAGGAAAAATTTTTGTGTTTTTGGGGAAATTTTTTTTTTTTGGGGAAAAAAATCCCCCAAAACACTTTTTTTTTTTGTTTTAAAGCGGTTTTAATCTTTTATAAAAATTTAAATTTTTTTTGGGCCGGCAAAGCCCCCCAAAATTTTTTAAAAACCCCCATTTTGAATTTTTTCCGAAAGTTAAAATATATTTTAATTCCCTAAAAAAAGTTAATGATCAACCCTTTAAAAAATTCCTTTTAACCCCCCTATTTCGACTATTTTAAAAAATTTTTTATTTCCTTAACCCCGTGAAGGAAAAATTTTCCCGGGGAACCATTTCCAATTTAAACCCCCCATAAACCCCGCAAACCAAATTTTTATTTTTGGGAATTAAAACAAAAGGTCCCCCCCAGAGGAAAAAAAGGTTTTTTAACCCAAAAACTACTAACCTGAAATTTAACTAAAAACCGGGTTTAAGTATTAACTCCTGAAATATTGAGAAAATGACCCCATTTTTTCGCCCCTCTGGGTTTTAAAAAATTGAAGCATCCCAAAAATAATATATATTCCGGTTTTTGCCAAATACCAATTTTCGAAATTTTTAAATTAAAGCCTTTTCGGAAATCCCTTTGCGTATTGAAACCCCGAAAAATTGGAAACCAATATAAAAATTTTATTTCCCCCAAATATTTTCCCTTTGAATCAATTTTCAAAAGATCTTTCGTGAAAGCTAAAAAAACCGGGAAAATTTAAACCGGGTAATTCAGGCAATTTTAGTGCGGGGTAAATATTTCAACGGTTTAAAGATAAAAAGGGTCCTGGAAAAACAGGCCTGGAAAATTTTTCAATTTTGGTATGATTTCCCGGTAAAAAAAAATTGGGCCCCCCGACCCATTTTATAAAAAAATATAAAAACATTGCATAAAAAAAAATCTTAAAAGATTTTATAAAAATTTTTTTGGGGGGGTAGAGGCCAAAAGCCGGGGCCACATTGATAATTTTCCGGGAAATTTTTTATTTTAAAAAATAAACCCTTTAACCCTTTTAGGGAAAAATTTGTTTGTTTTTTCAAAAAGGTACTCTGCTTTTACGGGTTTCCAAAAAGCGTCGTCTCGCAAAGTATATTTTTCCCCATCCAAAGGCCTTAAAAATTTTCAAAATGGTTTGGGGGAAATATTTCCTTCCCCTACCGTTTAAACCTATAAACTTGAATTTTTCCCAAACAAAAAAAACCCTACAAAGCCTGCCCGGCCCAAAAATTTAAAAAAATTTTCAGAAAAAATTAATCCCCCAATTTCATCGTTTTAAAAATTTTTGAAAGCGGGGGTTTAAAATTTTGTTCCAGGCCCCCTTTCAAAAAAATTCAAAAACCTTTTTTAAAATTATTTTGAAAAAACATCGCTTTTACCCGGTAACAAAATAATTACTCTTGACATTTCGGCAAAACCTTGGAAACAAACCCAATTTTAAATTTTTTTTTTTTTATTTTGCATCAAATTTAACCAAAATCATTTTCGAAAAACCCAGCGGGTTGGGGGGGGTTGTTTTGTTCCCCAAAAAAAATTCACAAATTTTAAATTTCCCTCCATATTTTTATTTCTAAAAAACTTTTTCCCCAATCTCTTTTTTTTTTCCCCCGGGGGCAAATTTTCCCTATATGGAGAATACCGGAAAAATATTTCCCCTCTTTTCCGGGTATTTTTCCGGAATCCCTCCCGAATTTCCCCCAAATGGCTTAACCCCTTAAAAAAAAAAAAAATCACACATGGCTATTAATTTTAAACCCGCCCCCTTTGAAATATTTTATTTTTTGATACATAACCTTTTTTTAACGTGCATTTTTCTCTTGCACTAAACCCAAAATGGGCACTATGTACCGTTAATTTTTATCCGAGTTCTGGGAAAAAGCGTGGAATAAATCGTGAAACGTTGCAAAGATGTTTGAACAAATTGTCTTTTTCTCCAATACCCAACAATTTTTTCGAAATTCCCCATAACCTTTATTCCGGTTCAGCCCCATTTCACCAACCTCAATTTCGTATGTTTTCCCCCCTTATCATATCTGAGAAAAAAAAATATTCAATGAATGTACGAAATGGGTTTCCCCGATCTATCATCCCTATATTTCAATTTTGATGATCCCATATTTCTACCAATCGAAATATTGAATACATCATATTTTCTCCTATTTGAAAACGATAATTCTTTTTTCATCCATATTTTTTAATAGAAAAATACCAAAGGGACAACCCCTCAATCACTGATGAATGCCTAATCAATTTAATATTTTTTTACATCGCAAATAGCAATGAATTTCCACGAACTGCAACCTGCAACAATAGTAGACCATATGCCCCCCCCAAACTTTTTCCACTAATTGATTAATGGGCAATCCATTTTTATATTTTCAAGACGAAAACCAAAAATCCTATAAACCAAAACCATAAAAAACAATAGTAACCCAAAAATATTGAGTATCAGTTGAATCCCAGTGTAGACCCGATTCATTTAACCGACTTCATATTTCTTTATACATAACACTATTCCCCAAAAAGGAGCTTCAAGGGGAAATTTTTAATCATAATTTAAGATCAAATAGCGATTAATAAAAAAAAAGAACCCAATCATACATTATTTTTGCAATCAATAAAAAGTAACCCTCATTAAAACCCCCTTAAATATCCCACTCGAGGAATGTTGAGGGTCAAATTCAAAACTTTTGTGTTTCTGGGGAATACAAAAATACCCAATCCCTACGTTAATCAAATGAATATTATTATAATTAAGTCCCATCCCATCGACGCAAATATGACTTTTATTTTAATGTGGGTTTTCGATAAATAGAGCAGATAATACAGCAGGTACTGAAATGGCGGAGGGCCCCCTTCCCCGCGGCGCGGTTTATCCAAACCCCGCAGGCTTTTACCGAACTCGCTGGGGGAAATTTTTGGGCAAAAATTTCCAGCTTGGACCTTAAAAAATTTTTGGAGATTAACTTTGGGAAAAGGGGATTTTGGGCCCCGAACCGGCCTAGCCCTAAACTTTTCTTATGCTTGCTATATGTATAGATACTACCTCTTAAGTGTTATTTATAATATTCAAATTCTTAAAATATTTAATTTATACTAAAATAAAAAAACGCTTCCTTAGAATTGTAACACATCATCATATTAATCTCATTTTTTTTTTTTTAAATATGTGCCCATACAAACAAGTGTCAACCGTGGGACATTCAGCTTATTTGCTACTTGTAGAAATTACTGTAACCTGTATTTCATATTAAACACCCGCAAATAAACACTTTCTATTCTATTCTATTCTATTCTAATAGCGTCTGCCCGGCCGGGTCGAATCCGCAGGGTGAAAAATTTTTTTAAGGTCCCCAAAGTGATTTCGATCCCCCTAAAGGGTAAGGTTCCCCTGATCTTCTCCAAGTTTTATTAACTCAGGGTTTATACAACTAAGAAAGGGTTACAAACAATTTTACATTTTTTCCAAACAAAAAAAACAGTATTGTTTTAATGAGTCCCACCCATGTTACAAATACCTCCATTCTTCCTTCTCGGCTTAATGTCAAGTAAGATTCATTCATAGTATCATATGACGTATGACGTACATTTATAAAACACTAGTAATGAAAATATGTACTTATAGGGGTCAAAAAATTTATGATAAAATGAAAAAGTTTTAAGTAATACTTACTTTTGCATTGTTACCCTCCATCTCGGCGGTAAAAAATCGGGGTTTGGGCAACCATTAACCCCTCTATTTCATGCTTATCAGATTGTCCCTTTTTAAAACCCTCCATATCTAATATTATACTTATAACACTATTGTAACACTGATTCACATAAAAAACTTGAGTTAAAAACGTTATTGTGGTCGAACATCCGATAGAAAAGCAATGATTGAGTGTACGGTGAGAACGTTGCGTTGTAAAATGACGTCACGTAGGCATGGTGCGCTCGCCCGAAATATTTGAATAGAACGGAAACTAAAATTGTCATAACTTCAACACTACTCGCTTGATTGAAATGAAACAAAACAGGTGTATTTCTATACATGTAGGCTACACGGTCATGAAGTTTCGAGTCATTTGACAGACCCAGTGATATTCTTCATTGTTTAAAATGTAATACATTATCACAGAAAATAGACAAAAAATTGCGACGATTTGACGTTTATGTTTGTCATGATCACGAATGCCAGATGTAGAATGACAGATGAGTGCAATAAAGAACCACTTTTTTTCACTAAATATAGTTCAATAAAGTTTTGTTTTGCATGAACGTAGAAAACTTTTTCCAACTACATTATTGTGTTCGTATTGGTTATACACAAAAATAGTTAATATGGTGGTACTTTCGAATGACGTTAGAGTACCATTATGGTACCATTTGAAAAATGGAGTTTTGAGTAAAAAACGTTCTGTTTTACTTTTTCAGGCGCGTATTTCGAACCACACTACTATTTTAATTTTATATAATAATTTGGAATAATTTTAAGTTCAGGCTCTCTAGATCGAAAAATAAAATGGATGTTAGTTCAGACAAATGAAATATCAACTATGAGGTATCATTGGATTCAGATAATTACGGAGATTTCAAGAATGTAATAATATACAGGGTGTCCCATTTGAAAATCGAAAATTGATGTCATTCCTCGGAAAAACCGGAAGTTGTTTTGTTTTTCAAATATGTCAAGAAGTGCTGTCCGGAGAGCATATTGAATGTTTCAAATTTCAGGAATACAGGGTGACACAGGATATCGGTCCACCCTGTAACTTCTGCATTCTGGATTTTTTTGGAATTTGGTACAGTTATATAAATCATTTTGGATTTGAAATCCAATATGGCGGACTTCGGTTTTCTGAAATGCCAGTAACTTTGTTTTTCAAATGGAACACACTGTATATTTTACATATCCAAGTTTTTTTTTTTATGTTCTGGTTCCCACGAAAGGATATCCTGTAATGTTCAGAGAACATCGTGGAACCAAGAGAAAGAAGGTAGGAGTTGGTGTTCTTCTTAAATTTCTGGAGGTTGTATGCCTCGGGAACACCTCCTAGTATCGAGTTCCAAAGCCTCGCTGTTCGTTGGATGAACGAGTCTTTGGAAAGTGATGTTCTGCAGGTCTCCAAAGTGACCACGAAGGAGTGTGATGACTGAACTTGACGGGTTAGTCTCGAAGAGACTGCCAAAGCAGGAACGATTGTTGATATTTCAGAAGAGCATCGCCCATGAAAATATCTATAAAATAGAGACAAATCGCCAACTTTTCTACGGTGTTCCAGGACAAGTGAGCGAGTTTGTAAGCGAGGCATCACCGACGAGACGAATTGCCCTTTTGGACAGAATCCAATAGCCTCAGGATATGTTTGGGTGCCGCGTTCCAAATATGGGAACAGTATTCCAGGACAGGTCGGATCTGTGCCTTATAGATCATAAGCAGCTGAGTGGGGTGAAATAGCTCTTGGCACGAAACAAAACACCAAGTTTTGGGATGCACTTTGGCAATGGACCCATGTGATTTTCCCAGGAAAGGTTATTGCTGATAGTAATACCAAGCATCGATATGGATGACTTCAGTGGTATGGTTACTCCTGACAAAGTTATGTTAGGCACAGTGAGATCGGCTTTTTTAGAGAAAAGACCTGCTTGTGTATTGTTTGCATTGAATTCTACCAAGTTATTAGATCCCCACTCGAGAATTGTTGCCAAGTCCATATTTATATTATTAACATTTCTTCATCGTTCATTTCTGGTTTCACGGGCTGATATAGGGCCCTGGAAGAGAAACCGTATGGAGGGTACTATCATCGGCAAAGGTGTGTACTGACATGAAGTTGCTTTCAACAGGTCGTTGATGTGAAGTAGAAATAGTGTTGGTGCGAGAATAGCACCAGCATTTATGAGTAGAGTGTCAGATGAAACTCCATCGACCACTACATGGAGAGACCTGTTTGAGAGAAAACTAGCAAGCAGAGAACACAGCTGAGGGGGCAAGCCATAAGACGGAAGCTTGGCGAGGAGTCCCTGGTGCCAAACTCGATCGAACGGAGATATCTAATGCCACAGCTAAAGTTTCTCCATACTTTTCAATAGATAGCTGCCATATATGTGAGACGTAAGCGAGCAGGTCACCAGTTGATCTCTGATGGCGGAGCCATATTGCCTATTGTTGACAATTCCTGAGTCTTCCAGATATTTCATGAGCTCGATGTTGATGGCTTTTCCATGACCTTGAAATAATAGATAGCAGTGCGATAGGTCTGAAGTTGCTAGGTAGGGTCTTTTTCCTTTTTAGGGACTGGCTGTACTTTGCAATTTTCCAATTGGACGGAAATACTCCCAAATTGTAAGAGTGGTTGAACAACTTGCAAAGAACAGGTGTTAGTTCGGGGGCACATTTCTGAGAACAATGGGCGGATTCCGTCAGATCCACAGGCTTTGTTGGTGTTGGGCCCGCAAAATCTTTCTGATAGCCGTTGGAAAGGTGATTCGGCATGTGACTGAATGGGTAATGTTCTTTTTTCCCGATGAATCCAGAGGGAAATTTTCCCAAAGTTCAACAGGTCAAACAAGTCCAAACCTTATGTAAAATGTAATTTTTTTCAAACAATTGAAATTAAAATTTTTTTTTTTATTTTCCCCGGGGAAAAATGAGATTGGGTCGAAGCTATTCCAATGAGTCGCAAATAACGATAAAATTTAAATTTTTTTTCCAAAAAATTTTTTTTTTGTGTCATTTATTGATGAAAATTCAGTCACATCACTTTTTGATCAAAAAATTCATTGTTTTAAAAATGGAACCCCTAGGGCTACCTACCTGTCTCTAGAACATACATTAAGGAAAAATGACATATAATTTTTTGTATTTGGGTGCAGAACAAATTGTATAAATTAAAAAAACCAGCTAGTTCATGAGTTTCCTTGCAGTTCGAAAAATTTTTTCAATTTAGTGTTGGGGAAAAAAACAAATTTCGAATCTTCCAACTAATTGTGTGAGTTAACTTATAAGCACGATAAGGGGTTTTTAAAAAAATTCTTCTACGTTTTCTCGACTTACATTGCATTGGTTTTCCCAAACCCCCGTCAAAGCGGTTGGGATCAAAATCAACATAAGAAAAAACGTTCATTTCGCCCCTCACTTACAAATCATCTTCTCCATTTTTGGGGTTTTTTTCTGTGGGGTATCGTTCAGGTATAACTGACCGGCGACACTTTTCAAAGAATTCTCCGAAAATTTAAATAATATATCAACCTGTTCATTCTTGTGAACCTATTATTTTGATTTTACATTTCTACTAAACAAATTTTCGAAGTTAACTAATTTTCGAGAGTTGAGGAAAGATGACAGGGAAAAACAATTAGTTGACAAGATTCAGAAAAGTTGTTTACCAAGCTTACTGTTGAAAAAAATTATTCGAACTGCAAGGAAACTCATGAACTAGTTTTGATTTTGAAAGTATACAATTTTTTATCAAAGAAATACCAAAAAAGATAGTTATTTTTTTTCCCTTTAAAGAATGTTTGAGAGACAGGGGGGCCCCTAGGATTTATTTGAAAAAAAAATTTTTGATGAAAATGTGATGTGACTGAATTGATTCATCAATAATTGACACAAAAAAAATTTTTTTTAGAAAAAATCAAGTTTTTTTTTATTTTTGACTCATTGTAATAGTCCCACCAAATCTCATTTATCCACGAGGGAAAAAAAAAAACAATTTGATTTCAATTGTTTAAAAAAAAAACATTGACATAATAATAATAATAATAATAAATGGATTCTAATTTTACTTGGCGGAGTTTAGCTCATAGCTATTCTTCCACTCAACCAAGCGTGATTCAAATCAACAATGTCATATACATTTATAATAACAATGATAATAAAAAATAATCATAAATATGCTAATAATAAATGAAAGGATAAAAATAATAATAGGATAAAAAAAAAAAGAGAAAAAAAAGACAGAAAAAAAAGTAAGAGGAGATAGTCTGGTAACATGAATTGCCAAAATGGGACTATCGCTGTTCATCCCGAGATATTGTTTAAGTTTACGTCGGAAATTTGGAAGCATAAGCTTCATGTTTTGACTGATGGAGTATACAGACAACGGATGGCGGAATGACGGAACAAATTTGGGGAATGGTTTTTTTTTTTTGACCGTTGAATTTCAATAGAAAAAAAATTTTAAAGGGTGTTCCATTTGAAAACAAAGTTACTGGCATTTCCAGAAAACCGAAAGTCCGCCATATTGGTTGGTTGGTTGCTTATTTTAAAAATTAAATTTCAGAAAAACGTTAACGAATTCAGGTTACAGGTCCGATTTTGTGTCACCCGGTATAGCTAGAGAAACAAATGAGAAAAAAGGGGGGGACATGAGTCTGTGGCACACGGTATGTCCTAATATTTATATAGGAGACCCAAAACGTATTGAATACCTAAAACCTCTGAGGAAACAAACAGGGCATTTCTAATTGTAAAAAAGATGACCCACTGCCAACAGATAGAATTGGGGAAAATGTTTTTTTTTACAAGGTGGGTTGGAAAAAGGCCTCAACTTTGACTGCATATATACAAACGAATTTTTCCATCAGCTTGGGTACGTCCAGTCAAATGCATCCCACATAAAAAGAATAAGAAAGTCACAGTCAAATTTATCCTGAAATCGATTTTCCAAAGGTATTTCAGGTGAGGGAACCAATTTTTTTTATTGATGTATTTGTTGGCATTTTTTTCTCATAATACTCATCGGGGTTTTCCCTTTATTTCGATTTATGGGGAAATCGAGTTTTTAAAAGATGAGGAAAAAAAAATTTCCACCATTTGAGGCTGGAAAGAAATAACAACATCTGAGCCACGAGTTTTGAATTCCATGAATTTGCAATGTTATAAAGAAAGTATTTCAGCGCTGGGAGAAATATATTATGTAAGGCGGTATATTTCCGGAAGGACCAGGTATATTTGTTTGAATGTCTCTGTTTTTTTTTTGAATGGGTAACAATTTTTAAAAAATTGTCTCATATCGAAAACCTTTTTTCATCGTTTTATATACAGTGTGACCCATTTAAAACCACCCTGAATACACATTTTCAATCAATCTAAAAAAAAAAAATTTATATCAAGCATCAAAAAAATGTATTTTGACAAACATAACTTCAGTTTCATTTAATAAAAAAATATATATATATATATATATATATATATATATATATAATTGGGGTAAAGGATCATGGTACACCCCGATCTCCTTTGTTTTTGAGGTAATCGATTGAAATTTGGGAA